>JABTTQ020001344.1:0-1229270 GCA_016081115.2 Rehmannia glutinosa | reverse complement strand
AAAAACTTAATACTTTTTTTACAACCTATATATGCATCATACTTATACTAATTATACATTGAATGCCCCCATCCAAAAATGATTGCATCCCTAAATTAAAGGAAACAGATATGGCGTTTTTTTTTTACCAGAGATTAGAGGATTTTGGATGTTATTATAATTGATTGCATCCCTAAATTAAAGGAAATAGATATGGTAACTCCTATTTTCTAGTTGGACGATTTTTTGTGATTTCTCCTACATGCCCCCATCCGAAAATGATGCTAAATAATGCAACAATATCTAATGTTTCAATTAGGGGTGTCAATTTCAAACCCGACACGCAAACTCAATACGAACCTAACACGAAATTAATGGGTATGGGTCCAGGCTTCGTGGGTACGGGTCGGAAATGGGTCGAACCCGAATAACCTGCCAATTAAACAGGTCGGGTTCGGGTCAACCTACTATGACCCATTTAACCCGTCTAACCCGTTTGTGAATTTAAAAGAAAATTAAATAAATAATTAATTGTAAGAAAAAACAACAAACAAGACATATCATTAAAACTTAAATGATAAAACCTCCTTAATTATGTATTTGTTATTATTATGCATGTCTTTTTGAATATTATCCTTAAAATATGATTAGTATGTTATGTTATTTATGCAATTATGTTATTTCTTTTTGTATGTTGTGAATTGTGATATTTTTTTATTGATTGAATAGTGTATGACAGTGATTGATTTTAAAAAATAAATTTATTCAGCTAAAACTATTAAATTTATATAAAAATAATTTTATTAGATGTGTTACGCGGGTCGGGTCCTGTTAATGTGAAATAAGCGTGTGTCCGGGTTCAAGATTCGACACGAATAATTAAACAGTCGGGTCCGGGTCAATTTTGCTTTCGACACGCGAACCTGCGAACTCGGACCCAACCCGAATTGACACCCCTAGTTTCAATCTTATTCATCCAATGATTAATTATAACAGTTCAGATTAGGTCTCACGGTCTCACCCCAATAAATGGTCTCACAAGAACCCACCCCTATATATATATATATATAGGATATGGATCAAATGGGTCCTCCTACTTGGGGTGAGTCCATAGGACCTAATCCTAACCATAGATCAACAATTTTGGGTGGTCCAGATTTTTAGGGGGGTTTTATATATTTTTTTTTTCAACAACTAAGAAGGGTATGGTGGTCATTTTACAATATAAATCAGTTATTAAGATTTGATGAATCACAATCACGTTCAATTCCTTCCCCCTTTCACGCGGCACATGCTTTCAATTTTTGAGTAACCTATATCTCTTATATTCACATTTTTTCTCTCTCCAGCGTATTCTGTTGTTAATTGCTTATGTAATATAATCATATTGCATGTGTAGTATAACCATATTGCATGTGTAGTTTAATCATATCTATGTTGCATATGTAGTGTATATTTGATGCTTATGTAGCATAGGGTTGTTGCTTATTACTTGCTTATGTAGTTAATGTATTTGTTTTGCATATGTAGTGTATATTCGTTGCTTATGTAGTATGGGCTTGTTGCTTATGTAGTATGAGATTGTTGCTTTTGTAGTATGGGTTTGTTGCTTACGACTTGCTTATATAGTTAATGTATCTCTGGTGCATACGTAGTGTATATTCATTGCTTATGTAGTATAGGCTTGTTGCCTATGTAGTATGTGTTTGTTGCTTATGACTTACTTATGAAGTTAATATATCTGTGGTGCATACGTAGTGTATATTCGTAGCTTATGTAGTATAGGTTTGTTGCTTATGTAGTATGGATTTGTTGCTTATGACTTGCTTATGTAGTTAATATATCAAAAAGCACCATGACATATATGTACAAGCAACAAATTATATCTTCATAAGCAACCTTCGAACTGTAGTCGAACTCTAGCAACTATGGCGAATTGTCTGCAACTTTTTTTCACATAGTAGTACATTGAAGAAGAATGAGGAAGGATTTCTCACAGTATTTCTCACAGTAGTGAGTTGAAGAAGAAGGAGGATGATTGTTCACATTGAATTGCTACGAGATTTGGAAGGATTGCCTGTGTTCTATATAAGCGAGGGTGACTGGTTCTTGTTCTCTCATGAACAGCGTTCGAAGAAGAAGGGGGATGAGATTTTTGTTCACGTTGAATTTGATGTGAGATTTGGATAGATTGTGTGATCATAGTGTGAACGAATCCCATGAATATTGGGTAATTTTGTAGGATGACTAATTTACCCCTTTCTCTAATTACCAACATTTAATCAAATTTTTAGCTCTAAAATCACAACCATTGAAAAATCTAGATATGTGGCTAGGATTGGTCCCTATGGACTTACCCTATGAGGTGGTCTCATATAACCCTCTCCTTATATATATATATATATATATATATATATATATATATATATATATATATATATTCAAACCTCTTTCTAAAATTATTTTCCGTCTAAAAGACACGTTCTAAAAACTTTTTCCGACTTTTTTTAATTAGTTTAATTATGTTATTTTACAGAGTTAATGGTCATTATTGTGAATAAATCTATTTTTGGAATATGTATTACAAAATTTTGACTTTATAATTCTGGTAAGCATATTTAATGAAGGAAAAAAATAAATGGAAGTTGACTAAATTTAATTTTCTGATATTTTTAATTTTGGTAAACGAATCAATGGAATATTTGATGCATTTAATTTAAATATGGTTAAATCGAGTGTATGCCTTAAATCAAGGCTCAAAGAGTTGGTAGAATTTTTAATTGAAATGTTCTATGATTAATATTAACGGGATTTAGTCTTTGTTGACTTTCCTTATATTGATTATACACATTATTATAGCTTTTTATATGCAAATTTAATGCTACATTTACATAATCTATCTATCTATATATATATATCTATATATATATATAAAAAGCAAAATGGTTTCTAAATATGTTTTCCCGCCTAAATGACACTTTCTAAAAACTTTTTGTGATTTTTTTATTTTCTCTTCCATAAATTTTTTTATTTTCGGTTACATATATGTAATAAATTGGGAATGTTTGACTTTGACAAATATAGCATATATGAAATAAATTGGGAATGTTTGACTTCCGAGCATAGTATAAAAAAAATTATTATACGTATTTTATTATTTTCGGTAACATATATGCAATAAATTTGGAATATTTATTAAGGTTAAAGATATGCAATAAATTGTGTATGTTTTAATTAACAGTATTAATTGTGTATGTTTTAATTAACAGTAAGGTATTTAAATTCCAACTTTTCTACATGATTTAACTACATTTATATGGTTGAACTAGAATTATCTTTAGCTCTGGTTTTTTATTAACTATTTATTGAAAATTTAAAAATTATAACATAAACATTGGTTAATTTAATAGATGAAAATAGTACGTAGTAGGAGTATCATTTTTCAATGGAAAATTAAAAATGTTATTGCCAGTAAAATACTACAGTGACGTCTCATCTAAATCATTTTTTCTCTGCATATCATTTTCTTGACTACCCTCAACTTTATCAATTGATATGAATTTTACCAACGTTGGCTCCGCATTTGATTTCTTGCGCTAACTCGTCCTTCCTAAAATATTAGTTAATGAAGATAATATATATATATATATATATATATATATATATATAAAACAAGAAATGGTTTCTAAATATGTTTTCCTGCTTAATAACACTTTCTAAAAACTTTTTGTGACTTTTTTTATTTTCTCTTCCATAATTTTTTTTATTTTCGGTTGCATATATGTAATAAATTGGGAATGTTTGACTTTGACAAATATAGCATATATGAAATACATTGGGAATGTTTGACTTCCGAGCATAGCATAAAAAAATTGATTGTACGTATTTTATTATTTTTGGTAACATATATGCAATAAATTTGGAATATTTATTAAGGTTAAATATATGCAATAAATTGGGAATGTTTGAACATGAAAAATAGCATAAATAATGGTAAATAATGCAATTAATTAATTAAACACATTGATGAAATTGGTATTCTATAATGGTAATTTCAAATTTATTTTTAGCAGGTTATAATGTTGTTTATGTGATTGATTGCAATCCTAAATCGAATTATAATTTATAGAAATATTCCTAAATATTTAAGATACATATCTTGCGACTTTCCGTTGTCGATAGACAATACTAAAAATAACTCACCAATTAATCAATCTCTATTGATATATATATATATATATATATATATATCAGTATTTATTTGACTTGCAAACACAAATATCTCGAACATATAATATATATATATAGATCATTACTAAAGATTCTACTCAATCAAGACCGAATATTCGATATTGCCATCAAAACAAAATATTAGATAATCAATCTAACGATAAGTAAAGGATATTAAAATTTGCGAATAATGTTACAAAATATAACAAAATATTAGAATAACTTCATTCCTTAATTATACTCTTACATTCACCTATAAATATGTTTTCCCATAGCATTATTGCGTATTCCCCTTGCAATTTGAATACTCAACTTTATAAATTTCTCTCCCATTCACGAAAATATGGCACCAATGCTCTCGCTCATGAAAATTGCAATGAAAGTTTGTCTGGTGCGATTATATGAGAAATTGGCATTCAATGATCGATCAACAGTGAATAGTCTGGAATTTGCATTCCATAACGCAGAGGTCTGAAATTTATTTATTTTTATATTGTTAATATTTTTAAATTCTTTTTAGCAACTTTGTTTCTAAAATTTAATTTTTCTTATTCGCAGGGAGAGAGAATACATTACAGAATAAAAAAACAGCCAACATTGTCCAATATAAAAGAATTCTGATCGAGGGGAGTTTTGAACACGTTCCATGTTACAAAGATGAAGTCAGACATTTTACTGGAGCCTTCTCGGTCATAAGGTTTACCACAGACGTGAATTTGCTGAAGAGATATTCAACTTTTTTTTATTGGGAGCCAGGTAAAATATTAATATTGATACTAACGTGGGGTATATTTTCTGTTTTTAATAATTTATTGGTTTTTGTTTTCCATTCAAGTTGTATATTCAACATTGTATATTAATATTTACTTAATACTAACATGGGGTATAAATCATAGGACTTATTAGTTGTGATATTTTAAATTCATAGTTAAATCTTATTATTATTTGCAATATTATTTAATATCTGAATTTTTTAAAATTCAGAAAAATATATTTAAAAAATATGAAACTTCTAACGTATTATGTTTATATTCTTAATATACTTTTTACTATTTCGTTTCATTATTTATGATGTAGATTGATATTTATTATGTTATGTTATTATTAATGTATAATAATACTTTTATTTCATTAGTATATACTCTGAAATTTTAATTATGATAAATTACAAATTATTTAATGATTTATATACCTAACATTTATATTACATCATAATTCCTTAAAGTGTATAATCATTAGATTTAGCTAAAATCGGGTATTTATAAGTAAAATAAATACAAAGATGGATTAAGTTAATTAATGAATTAATAAATTGGGATAAATCGTTAATTATTAACGCAACTGTATGTTGATTTTTTTTATAGATGTATCAATCTATATTAAAATAGTAAATAATTTAGTCAAATTGTAATATGGGCTGGAAATAATATTATAAATGGTTTTCTAACGGGTGCCAACACAGGTTATAAGACATTGATTCCACGAATGACACTGACTCCGTCTGATCTTAGAATATCTTTCAAGTTTCAACGGAGAGAGTTCCCGCTGATGGTTTCGTACGCAATGACTATAAACAAGATTAAAGGATAATCTCTCTCTAATGTCGGGCTTTATTTGAAGAATTCGGTTTTCAGTCATGGTCATTATATGTTGTTGTTTCCAGAGTCACCAATCACAAGGGTTTGAAAATATTAGTTTCTAGTGACACTAAATCAAAAAACAAGCAGACAAATAATGTTGTGTACAAACAAGTATTCCAAAATTTGTAATTTTAAATGTGTTCATCCAAAGTTTTTCTTTTTTAAATCTATATTGTACATTGCTATATTCATCGATAATGTATATCTTAAACGCATGCAATTCAGTGGCGGAGCCACGTGAATGTTTGGGGGTACAACTGTACCCCCAATTTGAAATAAAAATAAAAAATTTAGTTTAAAAAATAATATTAATAATATTTTGTACCCCCAATTTTTATATAAAATGGTAGTTTTAACAATTAAAATCCAAAAAAATCAAAATATCTTACATATTTTTTACACAATTTCCCACATTTTCTTCCCCCTACAAACACTTTGTTCCCAAAAAATAATTATAGAATCTAACTGCGATTAGCCTAAAATTTATCGTACCCCCATTTTCGAATTTCTGGATCCGCCACTGATGCAATTTACACCCAAAGATACATCTCACCCCGTGCATCGCACAGCATCGCACGGGCAATATACTAGTATATATAATAACAAACATGTTTCTATATTTGTTTTCCCGCCTAAACATTATTCCCTAAAACGACTTTCTATGACTATTTAATTAAAAAATAATTTCCATCAATAGCTAAATCTTGTTAATTGTAATCATTAATATTTTTCACTCTATTTTGGAATGATTTACAATCTAATTTAAGTATGATTGTTGTATCCGTGTAGTTAGGAATGATTTACAATCTATAACATAATATAATACTATATTTTATTCTTAAAAATTGAAAATATTTTGTAAATTTTATTAGTGATTAATAAAATACATTAATAAAAATCTATGTATCTCTAATGATACAAAATCATTTTATATATATTATAAGCATATATAATTTTTTGTTAAGATAGATTATTAATATTACAAAGTTAATATTCTCCAAACAATATATTATATTTAAATAAAAAAATTTAATAATACTTTTTTTAAAAATATATAAAACTCTATAATATATATATATATATATATATATATAGGGATTGGTTCAAATGAGACCAATCCCTTTAGGTTAGTCCATGAGACCAATTATAAACCCTTGATTTAAATATTTTAATGGTTCAGATTATTTTTCTTATTTTTGGAAGATAAGGGTAATATTGTATTTTCATATATAGCAGTTACAAGAAAACAAACGTTAATTCCTATTTTTTAGGAAAATACAATCTTTCCTTTCCCACCTACCCGATTTTTAGGAGCCAAAAAACCCACTTTCAGTCAAGTCACGCCTTTTCAAATCACTCTGCTCTGGGTCTCTTGTCACAATCGTTGTATAAGGAAACCGTCTCCTTGAACAGAATCCTTCACAACTTCAAGAATTTTTCGCCAAATTTTTCGTCGTCTTCACCATTTGAAGCAAGTGCTCTGCAAATTTTTTGTCCGCCCTCTCTACATTCTCGTGTTCCCTGTTTCGTCCAAGTTCTTTGGTGGTCGGAAGCTGCGATTTCGTGGAGAAGAACTAGGGTTTGGGTTCGGTTGCTTTACTCGATTTTTCTCAGGTATTTTCAGATTTTATCCACATTTTCATCTTTTGTGTTTTGAAGGTAACATTGTTTTTGTTTTTGCGCCCTTTTTCTGGCATTTTGTTTTGTTGTAATCAAGGATAAAAATTTGTATTGTTCAATCAAACATACAAGATAAAGAGGAATATAAACAAGTACATGTGTTAAGTTTCATATACAATTCTGGTAGGTTTTTGCGTTGGGTTTTATGGTGTACCCCAAGTGTACAGAAGTTGTGCTTAAAAAAATTCCTCTGTTATATTAAAAAAAAAAGTAGTTGGTAGTTGAAACATTGTCCTCCGACTAATATACAGATGTTATATACTAAGTGTACATATATGTCATGCTAAATATACAATTTTGTAGTGGTATGTGAACTGGAAGATGATTACTGGTGATATATACTAAGTAAACACATATGCAATGTTAAACATACCTAATTTAGTGGTATATAAACAGGAAATGGTATAAATTTCAAAGATATGAATAGTTTGTATAACCTATACATATTTGTTATATTAAATATACAAGATAATGTGGAATGTCAACAGAAAATTGTATAAATTTTTTATACATGAATCTTGTGCTTATTTTGTGTTGGGGGTTTTGGTGTATTCCAAGTATGCATATTATATATGGGTTGGGTTTTTTTTACATGGGGATGTTGACAAATTCCAATTATACCTTTATGATAACTGAAATATATAATTTTGAATTGGATTTAAACAGGCTAATGCATAAAAAATTTGACATATGAGTTGGTGCTTTTTTTTTTACACAGGAGCTTTGGTTTTAAAAAATGTCAAGTGAAGAAGAGGGGAGAGAAGTTGGCAGTGGTGAGGAGGAGAGTTCCGAAGATGAGCAGCCTAGAAAGAGGCAAAGGATCGATCAGGATTACCCTGGAACGCAAATAAGGGCGAAACCCAAGGTTATCGTAGATGTTCTGTCTGCCCTTAAACCTGCACTGAAGTCTGCAGTTATTGAGATGGGATTTGGTAGTCTATTTTCTTTAAAAATTGATGATTTTAATAAGAAGCTTACATACTGGCTGGTCGAAAACTTCAATGCACTAAGTAGCGAATTAGTTTTCGAGGATGGTAGGCGTATTCATCTCGAAAGGGAAGATGTTGGTAGGGTCCTGGGGTTTCCTGATGGTGACATTGTTATTGAGAAGAAGAAAAAATCCGGAAAATGTGCGTTGTACGACGAGTGGAAAACAATGTTTCCAAATTTCCATAAGGTGACAGCGGGTGATTTGGCGGTTAGGATGATGCAGTGCGTAGATGGGGGGGACTGGTTTCGTAGACATTTTGTTACGCTCGTTGACAGTGTACTTATTGGGAATTTACAGAGTGGATACATCAATCCACTTATTCTCAATCGCCTCGACGATGTTTCAAAAATAAGGGAGTTCAATTGGTGGGATTATACTTTGAACACCCTTTTATCCAAAAGAGTCAAATGGGACGAGACGAACAAATATGAGTTCAACGGGCCGGTTCTGTTGTTAACGGTAATTTCATCCTGTATTTGCATTTTTGTTTTTTTAAAATGTGATTTTGTGAGGTAATTTGACCATGTATTGTGTTGTCACATTCACAATTTTGTCTCTGTTTTGCAGGTGTTTTACTTGGACAGAGTTAGTGTACTAGGCAGAGATGTGCCGAGGACATTACCGGCATTTGCCCCATGGACGATGGAAAAGGTTAAGAAAAGAATCCGTAAAGAGTTCCTGCACGGAGGATTTGGGCAGGGATATGTGGAGGCACCATATGTTGGTGTGGTTCCATTGCAACCTCGGTTGGAGGGATTGGTCGCCGATCAAGGGAAACAGTCATTTCTCCCTGGGACTTCGTCGGCAGGTGGTGGTGGGCGGTATATAAATAAATTGCATTAATAAGTTCATTGTTTTTTTATGGGGCGAATTCTGTATATATTATATTTTTGTATGTACAATTAGCATACATTTGTTGTATGATTAGTGTACGCATATTATGAAAAAATATTTTTGAATGTTTGTATGTATAGCTCAGTATGTTTGTACACATTGGTTACATAGTTGTGTAGGTAAATTTTATACTAAGTATTTTTAACAGTATGTTTGATTTGAATATTTTGGATGTTGTATGGATAGTTCAGTTTTGTTGTATCAATAGATTACTTCTGTTGTATATATATTTCTATGTGTAGCAGATTGTAGGTCACAGCCCAGGTGTCTGTATATTTAGTTGACATACGTTGTATATCTAGTTTTTAGATGTTGTATACTTATTTATTATGTATGGTTGTTGTATACTTATTTTGTATTTAGTTGAGACCTGTTGTATGCTTATTATTGTATACTTTTGCCCATGCATATGTATTTATGTATTTATGTGTAGCAGTTTTGTAATTCATAGCACAGGGTCTGTACATTTAGTTGTCAAATGTTGTATACTTACTTTTCAGATGTTGTATATTTTATGTAGTTTTTATTATTTTCATCTATTCTCACATTCCTTATACAGAATAGTAATATTTGTTCATCCATTTTCATTAGTTAGACTTGTGTTTTGGCAGGGATACATTGCGAAGATTAAGTCAAGGATATCTTGTCTTGCTTCCGATGTTGTGGAAATAATATCCTTGATACGGGATGCCCCGTCTGAGGTGACTGAGGTCCCTGAATTTTCTGAGATTGGAGTGGTTGCTAAAAATTTGATATGTTATAAGACGGTTCATGCTGAGGGCACACGTGGCGGAGATGACGTGGTTGGAAGTGAGAGTCAGCAGGCCGAAGCTTTTTGGAGCAACCCTGAAAATATTGCTATGCTAGAGAAGATGGAAGCAGCTCTATGTAAGCGGGACGAGTTTGAGAAATGGAGTGGTGATAAGCATGACAAGCCTGACAAGCCAAGTTTTAGTCTTGGTTTAACCCAAGAACCCACCACTGATAAATGGGACACGGTTGTCGAGACCTCTCGATTTTATGAGAAGGATGTGGCTGCGGGTACATTGGACGAGCAGGCTGGTCAGGAGCAGGCGACTGATGATTTGAAAGTAGACGATGTTGGGGTAAATTTTTTTTTCACTTTACATGCCTGTTTATTTTTGATGTTTTGTTGTATATGTTTTCTATTCTAGTTTTTTTTTTTTTTAGGATCAGAGTAATATGAACGTTGATGATGGTTTGGGCGTGGGTTTGGCTGGGAATGAGATACCAAAAAAGAACAGCGAGAAGATGCCGGTTTATCGACGAAATGAACCTCGAAAGAAAAAGAAAACTGAGACCTTGACGTCCCCGTTTGTTGAGAGACGGGTTGATGTGTTGTCAAAGTTAAATGAGCAGCAAAACATGATTGTGAAGTGGTTGTTCGAGAACCCGGAAGCTGAAAAGTAATTTTTATAACTTATGATAAAATATACTATAAATTCTTTTATAATGGCTGATTATTCTTTTTTCATTAGACATTATTTTGCAGGGACGAGGCAATTTTCAAGGCTGGCGACATGATCATTACAAGGGAGGACTTTGTGACGATGCGCCCTGGAAGTTACCTGAGCATATCACTGATTGATGCATGGACGAAGATTTAGAATGCCAAAGAGTTGTTAAGGAGCAAGAGTTCGCCTTATAGATTTTTTGCTACCACATATTCAACGGTACTGGCATTTTTTTTAATATCATTAATTTTCAATGCACGAAATCATAAAATAGTTTGCACGTGCATGCTTGTATGTTTTTTGGTAGGTTCCTCCATTCATTTGTTTGTTTGGTTTTGTGTCTATTAAGTTAAAATTATGTAATTTGATATGTCGATTCAGTTGACATAATTTAAATGGTTTTTTTTTTGAATCAGGTAAGTGTATTGTTTTTTTTAGTTAGGCGGGTATGTTTTTTTAGATGTGTAAATTTGCATTTTTAGTATGGTGATGCTGTCTATTTAGTCCATGTGTTTTGTATACTTAGGGAATGACTAATTGTATAGTTGGGCCAATAGATTTGTTTACTTAGTTTAATGGATTTGCATAGTTTTATTATAGAAATGTATAGTTAATTAAATATGATTGTCTGACTTAATTCATGGGTCTGCTTATTTTATTCGTGTATTTAATTGTTTTGCTAGTACATTGAATTTGTTTAAATAGCTCACCGTAGGTTTGTAATTACAGAATGGCTAATACCATATCTAGTTCAAAGGTGTTTGTTTATGTAATTCAAATGGATTTGTATGGTTATTGATATTGAAATGTATAATTAGTTAACTAGTTTTGTATTATGTATTTGATGGATGTGTATGTTTTGCCACATTTCATGCAGCTTTTTTCCATTGTTACAAGTTCAGAGACAACTGATGATGGTAGATCATTTGCCTTATTTTCTCAAAGTCTGGACGCCGAGATTGGTGATGCCATCCCAAAGAAGCTGCAGGCGTATGAGATGGTATATTTTTTTTTATTTTCATCTAAAATCAGTAATAGTTATTTTTGTATTTTTTTTATGTCTTGTGTTTTTGATGATTGTATGTTAGATTTTACAATGATATTTTTGTTTTTATCCAGTTTTTCTTCCCGATATGTAAGAGTGAACACCTCTTCGTTATTGTGTTCGACATGAAGCGGAGCTGTGTGCAGATACTGGATAATTCATCGGTTGGAGGAACCAAGTGTGACAAGTATGAAGATGTGCCTGCAAAGTTGGTGAGTTTTGTATTTTTAGTCTTTAGTAATTGTATAGTTAGGTCATATAGTTGTTTATTTTTTTGTTAAGTTGACCTGAATAACTTTGAATCTTTAAAATGTTTATTTAGTTTGATGTTTTTGTGTGTGTAGTCTGGTGGAGTTGTGTAAATTGGATATTTGTGTAATTGTATAATTAGCATATATAGTTGTTTATTTTGTTGTTAAGTTGTCCTGAATAACTTTGAATCTTTAAAATGTTTAGTTAGTTTGATGTTTTTGTGTGTGTAGTCTGGTGGAGTTGTGTAAATTGGATAGTTTGAATGCCTAATTATCCAGTTTAACTTATTTCATGCATTAAATATCCTTTTTCTTACGCCTCGTACGTTTTTCTCCCAAAGACTTGATGAGCGGAGGTTGTGAGCATATGGGACAGAGATATTGCCGCTTAGTCCATCAAGAATATCTATGCCATGGAGAGATGCCAAAAACAAGGTTGATCATGAATCTTTGCAATGCGGCATATGGAAACGCGTACATGGGGAGGTCTGAGAGGATGGTCACCTGGGCTACGTAGGGGCAATGCTAGTCTTATGTGTTCTTTTTCGTTCCAAGTACACTCGGTGCTATTTTCTTAGATGACATGAACGAGTTAAGGGACAAGAATCGGTGAATGCAAGAATCGACTGGCAAAGTTTAAGCGATGTAGTAGTTTTAGTGCATGGGAAATAGTAGTGGTGATTGTCTTGACATATTAGTTGTTCATGTTTAGCTGTTTTTGGTAATGGTTTGGTGTTTTGGAGTTCGTACACATTTCAAGGTTTTTAGCACTTGTGTTTTTTTGCAGTCGAATGTTGTTTTAGCATTGTGTGAATTTGGATAATCTTCCTTTTATATTTTAATTGATTTAGCTAATGCATTGGATTTGTATAATTGCTTATGTTGATTAGTTTTTGTTAGCAGTGTATGTAGTTTATGATTTTTTGAACAGTCTGTAGGTGTCACGTATGAATAGGTATGTAGAATTGTATTTTGAAATCAAAATATTTGTTCAACTAAATCACCTGAATTGTACTTCATACAAATTTATGTAATTTTCTACAATCTGACCTGTTTCTAGTTAGTAATGTTTAGTTTTTTTTTTGCCATTGGAATTGTATATTTTATTTAATGGAGATGTGTAAATAGGTCAGTTCATCTGTATCGTTTGACATTTGATTATTATTTGTTTATGTAGACAAATTTAGTTGTATCTTTGGTAATTGAATTTGTGTACTTAGTAAAATTAATATTTGTTAGTTACGTTCAATTGTGCTTTTCTTGGGATTGGAATTGTGTATGTTATTTTTCAGTTGAACTGTATATTGTATAATAGACTTTTGTTTAAGTAGACAAGTAGAGTTGTATATCTTGATAATTGGCTTTGTATACTTAGTAAAATTATTTATCGAGCCAAAAGTTATGCAAAATGTATACGTGAACAGAAAATCAATTTAAAAGAGAATTAAACAGGGAACATATTGTTCTTACATAAAGTATAAAACCACACTAACATATTATTCACCCAACACCTTTTTAAATAAAAACACATTATACTATGGTGTGGTGTTGCGTTTTGGACATGTCCTACTCTTATGTGTTCCGATCTCACCACAAGTTCCACACTTTCTTTTGAGTTTTGTGCTGGCTTTGATGGCTTTCTCTCTTTGGCTTAGAATTCTACTCCTCACATTACTACCGCTACCCTTGTTTTTGGCTTGTTTCGGTGGCAATACAGAAATATCAAGATGTGAGGTTGAGCCACAATACGTTTCCATTACTGACTGTTTGCTTCCCATAGATGGTGCATGCGGCTGATCTTTTAACAATTTTACCTTTTCTTCTGATACAAGACGCGATAAACTTGATAATTTATCAATATTTCCGTGCGCTAGGCCAATGCAACTGTGGAAATCGGACCAAAGGTCATTTTAGTGTTACCGCTTTCGTCTCCTCCGTGGCGAATCGATAAATCTGCCGCTTTGTGTGTGTGGTGTGATTGATGCGGACTTCATCCATCGTCGTGCCAAAAATCCCTAGGAATCTCCTGGATAGTCCTTTAGGACCACAAAAGCATGACAACACAAAGAGGCCCGTTTGTTCAAGTTTTTTTGCAATGCATTTTATCAATGTTTCCGTCTTATATTTTATGACATCAAATATACTATCTGTTTTGTCTTTAATTTTGTAGGAACACCTGGCGGCATCATCAGTTATCTCTGTAATTGTGCAATCATAGACGGATGCCTCAATTTCTGTGCTAACTTCCGCAAATACCTTGTGTGTATACACTGAAGATGCGTGCTTCTCAATGGCTAGACGTGTCTTGCACTCTGCAAAAGCTGTTTGGCAGGCGTGGTCTAATTTATCGGTTACATGGCGTTGGGACTCCATTGCGCTTTGAAAGTGCATGAAAAACTCAACCAAATTCGAACCAGGATTTGTAAAATTTCCAAATCAGCTGTTGGCGCTCTCTGATCGTGATGTAGTTTTGAGCAAACCACTCATTGGTACATCTTTAAAATATGCGGGTATCCAACTCTTTCTAAGCTCATAAATATGTACGAACCATGCATGCGATGTTAGACCAAAGTCAGACATTATATCAGTCCATTGACTCTCAAAATCCGCTGTTGAAATGTTGGTGTCCCACACGATTGAATTCAGGCGATTTCTGAAATCGTTATCCTTGAATAGAGTGTGACCGACCTTAACGCTTACCTTTTCCATTATATGCCACATACACAACCTCGTGAATTCTTTGTTTTGAACACGATTTAATGGCATTCTTCATTCTTGGATCTTGATCTGTCACTATATAGTAAGGTTCACGACCAACAGCTTCTAAGAACTTTCTGAACAACCAAGTATATGATTCTTCGTCATCCTTCAGTATAAGACCAGCTCCAAACGTGACACAACGTTGATGGTTATCTACCCCGGTAAATGGAGCAAAAACCATTTTGTACCTGCACACCATAAGTATACAATTTTAAGTTAATGAATAATATGAGCACATTGTATTAAATATACAGGAACACATAAGTAAGTGTACAATGTTAGTACCAGATGTATACAGATCCCATCAACTAAATAAACATGGCTGTTTTTGTTAGCATAAAAGTTGTTTCAGTTTTTAACAATACACAGTATTCACATTATTATAAATCCAAGTTGGCATGCAATGACACTCAATTATATGAACAATTTACAGAAAATAAGTATACAACCCTAAAGAAAAAATTATATATGCCAATGTATTAAATATACAGTAAAACATCATTCATTGTTCATTCTGGAACAAACAATTATACCAATCAGATTAACTAAGTAAACATGATATATTTCTGTAAAACTTTTCAAAGTTTGCAATTAAAATCAGGCAAGTATACATATATTATCAACTAAGTATACATGTTATTCTGCAAATTTCATCAAGGATACAACTTTAATCAGCTAAGTATACATATCCTTTCAATTAAGTGTACATGTCACCGCATAAATAGAAGTAAACCACAATGATTTACCTGTTAGTATTGTATGTAGCATCAAATGAAAGACATCTCCAAATGTGGCGTAGTTCCTATGGATTTTTGGTCTGCCCAAAATAGACGCGTCAGTTGTTCATCCTCGTCCACTGTGTATTCGAAAGCCATGCCTTGATTTATTTCTTTTTGTTTAAATAAGTTGTCTATCACCAATTGTGCGTCTGCACCGCATATATAGGCTTTCAAGTCGCGTTTGAAGTTTTTGAAATCAATCTTCAGTGCACCGACGTGTGAAAATCCGCCAACCATCTCCTTGAATAATTCGTGTTATTTTGAACTCCCTATATTAGCCTTCGTGCAATTCATTATAAATTGTTGGTGACCGAAGTTCAGATTTCTGTTAACCTTTAGGAATTGCTTAAATGTATCGATCGCCATTGGATGAGTGTGGCGTTCTTCAAAACTTCGTATTTTATATGCGCTACCGCTGGTGTACTCGAATATACAGCGTGCATTGCACCCAAAACGGTTTGAAGTCCTCTTTCGTGACCCATGTGGAGGGCTGTTATCGGCTTCATCTGTACGCTCCATATGTATGTTGTTTTTTATGTGTTTGAAGCCTTCTCTATTGCAAAGAACATAATGCACACGAATTACTTCGTTCTTGAACTTCTTTGTCGTGCTTCTTCTGATGTCAAACCCGCTAATTGCTCCGTACTCTTTGTAAAATTTTATACCGGTTTCCAATGTAGCGAAATGCATGCCCACTCGTGGAATCTTTTCTTGTTCTACCTCTGGTATCCAATATTTAGTTGAGCCTGGTGAGATTTCGAGTCGTTGACGTCCATTGAAATCATTTGTTGGTTCTGTGATATTTTATATTAAAACAAGGCAGAGCATTATAAATACAAAATGGATGTATTATTTATACAATATGCAACCATATATATACATATTACTATTATTATTAAATACGTTCGTATACACTACTGTACAATTTTTTTTTCTCAGAGGAATTTATATCCAATCTAACAAAATGAAATTAGGGACTAATATAACAATACATACAAGTTTACATTATAAATATACAACAATAATAACTATATATACAAGTTAAATATGTTAAATATACACGCAAAATAGTTGACAACATATATGCAATCTCCCAACTAGTTGTAAATATTTAAGAATTAAATATTCAAATACAAGATTTATAAACTAAATATACTAACATTGTTATCTACATATACAAACTAACAAGAAATATACAATGCACAGACAATTCCAAAAATTGTGAACCTGTAAACCATGTATACAATGTTTTGACACTAAATATACATATGTTGTATACTAAACATACAAATTACATACCCAAATATACAATTGGTTCGATTATTCCTTTATACAATGTTTTGACACTAAATATACATCTGTTGTATACTAAACATACAAATTACATACCCAAACATACAATTGGTTCGACTATTCGTTCAGTTTTGTTACATTGATTCCTCCTAAATGTATCTGCAAGTATATCGTAAGAAATTACCTTGGGAACATTTACCAATCGCGTTGGAGGGAAGATCTTCTGCCATTTGTTCAATCCCTTTGCTGTAATTGATGACAACCTTGTCAATTAACGAAATATATGGTATGTTTTTTCCTGAATGCAAATGTATATTGTATAATTTTCGAGGTTTAAGAATTGATGTCAATGGTGGTAGAGATTGTCGTGGTGAAGAAGAATGGGTTGACGCGGGTGGATTACCACTGATTATGGGACGTGATCAATTTAAGATCACGTCCCTAATTTTCAGCGTTCGGTTACCATTTTAATTTCGACAGATTACTATTTTACCCCCTCCTATGTATAGTTTGTTATGTAAAGTTGTGTAGATTCTTTTAAATCATGGCCGTTGATTTCTGTTTCTAATGGTTTGGATTTGGTCTTATGGACTTACCTAGGGGTGGTCTCACAGATCCCCCTATATATATATATATATATATATATATATATATATATATATATATATATATATATATATATATATATATAAAGAATGATCTCCTACCCATATATATATATATATATATATATATGCAAGAATGATCTCCTACCCACCATCAACATAGCTTAACATATCTATTGTTTATTTTATATACAAATACTATATACGAGAATGATCTCCAATCAACCGTTAGTACATCTTAATGTGTCTAATGTTTATGTTATATTCATATGTATATATACGAAAATAATCTCACGTCCACCATCAATACAACTTATCTATTATTGATGATGCAATATTTTGTGGGACTGATTACCATAATTATAGACTATTTAGTACAGAATGATTTGAATACAACTATACAAGTACCCGATTTTAGAGGTATCAAAATGGGTGGTGCCGATGAAAAGGCCGGATTGTAAAAGGACTGGACCTATTTGGCACAACCCATAAGCCTCGAAAAGTCGGCGGGTTGGTTATTTCATGTGTATTTATATGGATTGTGGCTTAAAAATAGCAGTCCAATGGAATTTCAAACTGACCTCAACCCGATTTTTCTCTTTGGCCCAGCTAACCAACACCCACCCGGCTCAAGCTGATTTATTTGACAGTCCTACTGATTATTAAGATAGCACGTGCATCGCACGAGGGCCTCATCTAGTTTCGTTTAATAAGAATAAGATATTTATTCGTCATCCACAAAACTCAATATACTGTCAATCAAATCATAATTAGTTTAAAGAATCAAATTCGGCATTATCATTTAAAATTGCTGTAAGGATTGTCTATGCTTACAACGTTAAGGGATGTTTGAGTCAGTCTATAAAGTATAAACCCTTGAGAAGATTTTATTAGGTATTCTAAAGTGTTTTTGGTTGCATTTTGATTGAAGGGTTTGAATTTGAATTTGGGGGAAAATTTTCAAATAACTCAATTTAAAAAGAATTCAAAATCCTTTAAAATGACTCTATAAATAGCTTCCAAGATTTATTTCGGGCCAATAGTCCCCCTATCTCTCTCTCTAACTCTCTTTTCACCCCCTCTTCTCTAAAAACTCTAACTCAAAATCCATTTTCCCTCCCCCATTCTTAGTCGCCACCCCCCTCACCCTTCTCTTCCCCCCTCCATGCTTCCTAATAGAGGGCCAATGATGGTCAGTCTCTTGTGACGTCCAGAGATGGCCGGAAATTCTGGTCCAGCGTGTAGGCGGGTCGAAGCTAAATGGAGGTGAGTCGGAGACGGGTAGGTGATGGGTTGCGGCAGTAGATTCGGGCAATGGAGAGACATTTCTCTCTCTCTCTCTCTTTGTTTTTTTCTCGTTTTTTAGTTTGTGTCTTGTTGTAATTTTCTTGTATTTTTTTTAAGTCTTTGTTTTCCCGGTTGATTTGGAAAACTCGTAGGCGGGTCAGTAATTTCTGTCTTGCAGTGCATGATGTAGCTCGTGCCCAGATTGTTCTTATTGTGGGTCTCCCTTGCGGAGTGTTTAGTCCTCCTTTTGGGAGTGGTTTAGTCTCCGGTCGGAGTGCTTAGTTTTTATTTTGTTTTGTTATTTTTAGTTTGTTTTTTCTTTAAGTCATGTTTTACTCATTCGATAAGTGATTATTTTCATCTCATGCGGAGCTTTCCCCTTGACATCTATGTTTGCTCAAGGTAGCCCTTTTGCTAGTTGGCAATGTAATTTTGTTCTCAAGTTTTGAATATATAAGCTATCGTTTCGATAAAAAAATATAGCTTCCAAGATTTGAAATCCATTATAAAATGACTTTCTCACTTCTAAATTCATCAATCCAAATGGAGCCTTATATAATTTTTGGGAGATGGTATTACTAATAGAGACAAATACACTTACCCATCCAAACTATACTGATTTTTACACTTTACCCTCCAAACTTTAATTCGTGACACTTTGCCCCCTGAACTATGAAAATCATTACACTTCACCCTATATGGACAATTTTGCCCCTAGATTTTATCCTTTCTAAATAAATAGTTATAGTTATCCCTTTAAACCTCAATTTGTAGCAAACTACTACATAATAATAAATTTATTGCATTAATCAATAAATATAAAAATTTTACTCCATAATCAATTTGTTTTTCGGATTTTTCGAGAAATAAGAACCCTTATTTTCTGTAACTTGTTTTGTTCGTGGCATTGTTACACCTACTTAGATCCAGTCTCTATTCAGAGGTTTTAAATGGATCATGTCAGGTTTCCAGCCTATAAACTCAACAAGACATACTTCTATCAAGATCTCATTTCAAGTATTAATCCGTATACAAATTGGGTCTTTAGACTGAAAAATGAAAATAGTCCATTACGACCATATCAGGCCCAACATGCTTCCGTAAAATTAATAAATCCCTTAAAATTCATACCTTCTTTGACCGAAACAGCTCCGGGTGAGATGGTTCGCAACACCACCAATCGGAAAATTCGCCCCAGATCTTTTGACAAACACTCACTCACTGCTCAACTTCAACCCTTAGGGAAGATGATCTGCAAGTTATCCAACTCCTTCAGCACAGCCTTGGTTCGTTTCCTACTCCAGGTGTATAAGTAATTCTTAAACGGGATGAATTAATAGTACATTATGAACACATGTTGAAGCAGAAAGCCTCTTTTTTATTAAGAACTTAAAGAAAATTTATTACATTAGTAATCTCCTTTTGGGAGGAGAATACTTGTTTAGCCTCTCATATATGAGGCTTGCACTCGTAGATACATAAAACTTAAAACTAAAACACTCAAAATATTACAAATTTTCTCTCAGAATTTATTATAAGAAAACTAAGGGAAATGTTCGATGTCCTCAGCTTCCTTCAACTCCTGCCTTTTATAGAGGTAAGTCCGAACTTCAAATGCGGACTTCAAATCTTGTTGAGATGTAAGACGTCCACCGCTTACGCTCATACTTCTCAATTATTGCCTCGCCGTTGTCTTCCTTTCCTTTCGCGTGACTCACCCCATGGTCTTTGGTTGTCGGGAATCTTTTAAAAAGTTGGTTTGCGCGGTCCCCGAGGAAAACGCGTCTTGTGAGCTGGGCCCTTGTCCTTTCCAGCTGTATGGTCTTGTCGGTCGGGTTTGGGTCGGAATCCTTTCCCAAACTCGGGTTCTTTCTGTTCGGGGCATGCTTGACAGATCCGGTCGATCCAACGGCCAACATGCGCCATGTTACGAGACTTTTCGATAAGTTTCTTTACTAACCGGAATCTTGTTCTCCCAAAGGATTCTTCTCTTTGTCTCGAAAAGCTCCTCTGCAAATCCTGTTGTTGATCATGTCATTGAATTCAGGAGGAAAGATCCATTTGCTGAATTCTGGAAAAACTTGAAAGGATATTTGACTTTGTCCATTTCGATTAGACAAACCCAAAGTCCCCATGCTCGCCTTGTAGAAGCTTCGTCTTCGAAAATTGCTCCTACTAACAAAGTGGTACTTCTTCCTGAAGAAGCTGCGCTTAATGTATTTTAAAGCATTTCCATCCGGTCTTGAGCTTGATGAAATGAAAAGCTTCATTAAAGCCTTTCTTCATTTGTTCGTGAGCCGCACCGATAAAATACGTTCAAAATATCTCCTCTCGGCCAAATGTGGATTATTGGCCCAAGTCTCGTAAACCGCTTCCCAATCCATTTCGGTAATTTTGAAATTTACGGGAATCCAGGGTGATACAAGATATATATTGAAGCTAAAGCTCCAAAAGTATACCATTCTTGTACTTCATTCGGATGACTTCCTGGTTTCATCCAAAATCTTGGGTATTTGCACGAGATATCAACCATTGTTTTTCTAGGTTAATACCTCTTTTGTAACCAATTTCTCCCATTGTCGTTGATAAACCCGCATTGGAGAAATCTTAATCTCGTCGATTTGAACCTTAGATTTGCACATGCGTGGCCTAAGATTCAACTCTCCCTCTTTTACCCCGGAGGTCTTTGGGTTGACTTGAAGACTCGGGTTGTGACACCGGAGCTTCAACATTCGCTCTGACTTGTACACCTCGGGGGATGCATCATCGCAACACTTGTGATTATGGTATTTGAATCCATAACCTCCGGGTTAGAGCCCCGTTCTCTAACCGCCCATTTTTGCATCGTATGAGATGCGGCCTGGAGGAGAGGCCCTTGCAAAGCTAAGAACAATTGTCCTTGCCGAACCGCATGCTCGTATTTGACTAGAAACGGTTTACTGGTCACTGTTGAAGTCGTCCAACAACTTCTGCATTGAGACATAATGTCCCAAAATCTCGTTCTAGACTTTCTAGGTTTTCCCTGAGATGTCTTACTCGTTTAAGGACCTCGTCAGCAACGCGTCCTTCCATCTCGTGTCAAAAACTCTGCAAGAACATTTTCATGGATTTTATAATGACAATATCATAATCATAATATTGACATTCAGCTTGCCATCTAAGTAATCTAGCCTTTTCTGGTTTAGA
The DNA here is from genome assembly GCA_016081115.2 of Rehmannia glutinosa. Taxonomy (NCBI): domain Eukaryota; kingdom Viridiplantae; phylum Streptophyta; class Magnoliopsida; order Lamiales; family Orobanchaceae; genus Rehmannia; species Rehmannia glutinosa. Next base: position 1,207,175 of record JABTTQ020001344.1, on the reverse strand, counting down.
TTCGATTTTGTTTTTCAGAAAAGCCTTGACACTTGAATTATCAATTTTTAAAGTAAACTTTTTAGCCAGTAAAAATAAAGGCCATTTTTTGAAAGCCTTTCTGACTGCAAAGAATTCTTTCTCGTTTATATGCCAACGATTTGCTTCACTGTCTGTAAAAAGACCGCTGCAATATCTGCATGGCACTTCGCCGTTTGGTGTGGCTTTTGTAAGAACTGCTGCCCACCAATAGTCACTGGCATCTGTGTATAGAACCAGTTCATCTTCATCTTGTGGAATAGCAAGTTTTGGAAGCTTTTTGCAAACTTCTTTAAGTTGTTTTATTCCTTCTTGATGTTCATCTTCCCATTTGAATATGACATCTTTTTTTAGCAATGGGCTAAACACCTTCCTGTAATGTGCTAGATTGTTTATGAACATTCCAGCAAAATTAACAACTCCAAGAAAACTCTGAAAGCTGCTTCTTGTCTTTCAATATATCTGGAAATCCTTGTATCTTTTCTACAATATGGCTTTGTAGAATGATTCCAGATTCATCAATTTCAATTCCGAGGAATTCAATCTGTCTCGTTGCAATTACTGCCTTCTTTTCTGAAAGCACTAATCCTTCCTTATGACAAACATCTGAAAATATTTCCAAGTGTTTGAGATGCTCCTTCATGTTCTTTGATGCGATAAGAATGTCATCAATATATACGAACATGAAACTGAAATAATCCTTGAAGAGATTATCCATCTTCCTTTGATATATCTGGGGTGCGTTAGCCAATCCCATAGGCATCACGTTCCAAATATAATGTCCTTGTGGTGTAGAGAAAGTTGTAAACTTCTTACTTTCTTTCTCCATCTTAATCTGGTAAAAATCAGACTTGCAATCGAACTTTGAGAATATCTTGGCACCTTTGATGCAGTTAACCAGATGTTCTCTGCTCGGAATATAGTATCCGTCGAATTCCAAAATGTTATTAATCCCCTTGTAATTAATAACAAGTCTCGGCTTTCCTCTTTTGATTTCTCCATGATTCCTGACTAAGAATCTCGGATCACTTTGTATGGAGAAACTCCTGGTGAAATCAACTTAAGGTCAAGATGTTCCTTAAGTATCTTTTGCATATCCTCACGATCCTCCTGGTTCATAAGGATTGGTTTGAATCTCACGAACTCGTACTCCCTTCCTGGCTTAACTTTTAAGGAAGCTTTGAGCTCGTTCTTATCCCACATGCCAGAGGATTTTCATTATAATTCCTTTGGATCTTCTTCTTGATATCCTCGAATGATATTTGTTCTTCTATAGTAACATCACTCTGTGGTTTTTCCATTAGGCTCATCATTAGTTCTGCAATAGCCTTTGGAGGTACTCGTTCTTCTCCTTGTATTCTGAATGAATACAAGTCATTATCCCATTGTTTTGTATCTTTTTGCTTCGAACCATATTGCCGAAAGGATAATAAGGCATCACCAAATCTTCTTTTATCCGCCATTTTTGGATTTCGAAGTTTGGCTTCATCACCACGCTTGCTGCGAAAATTAATAGGCATTTTTCTGTAAAATGCTTCCCGCAGACGTTGGACAATGATCTTATGATCACATAATGTTGTGAAAATAAGTCTTCTTGTCTCATTCTCCTGTGTAAATCTTTTAAATGTCTGTAGGAAATTGTTTCCTAGCAAAACATCTGCTCCTGTATCATGGAAATATATTGGTGGCGTCTTCACTTTGTACCATGGGGTACCACCTGCGCCTCCGATCATGATTCTGCTTGTTTAATTCCTCGATTAAGAATAAGAATTCTTTTAGAGAAATCTCTTCCTGCAATAGCTGGTAAATCTTCTCCAATTTCTTTAGGAAAAACATCCGGCTTTGCAAAGACATATTCCTAAGACTTTTGAATCAATATAGGCGACGAAATACTTATTCTTGTATTCACATATAACATTCCGATAGAAATGTATATGGAGAATGGGCTAGTGGTCATCGATTCTCGTATCTTTTGTCACCCATCGAACTCCATTCCATCTTGTAATCTTTCCCAAGGTTTATGATCCTCAAGAAATTCAATTCCGGTATTAATTGCTCCGGATTTTTCCCCGTTCTGTGATAGTCACCAATTTCACCCATCTTTAGGCTTCCTTGATACCTTCCAACTATAGGTTGTTGGAGATAATATAGAACATCACAAGGAAAAATATTATCCTTTTGAGTGATGTTGAATATTACTTCAACTTCTTTCCATCCTTCTGGGCATTTCAGCTCTCCTTGTGTCTTGAAAACATCTGGAATACGCTGAACTGTACTTGGTCTTTTTTCTTCCCAACGGCTACTGCTTATCATTCTGTCCTGTTGGAAAGACATCCTTCTTGCTCAACTCGAGACTCGACTTTTCTTGAAGACTCGGATTTGATCTTGAATTTTCATATCGATCTCCTTTATAGTTGGAGACTCAATAATTTCTGGTAGAACCACCCTGGCAAAGTCCTCAAAGATTCTTGGGACTTCAATAAATTCCTTTCTCAAGAATACCTCTGAATGATGTGTATTCGAAAGAGCATAGGAAATCTTGTATGTGATCGAATAAGGTATATTCCCTTCTTTCATCAAATCGACTCTTTTGAAATCTTGATGAAAGGTTAGGACCCTGTTGAAATCTCGATCTCCCAAATTGTATGCAATTCTAGGATAGACATTAAATGCCAATTTCCCTGCATACAAATTTCCTGTAACTGCTCCAAGGCATGAATCCTTGAGATTTGAGATTCGCTTGTCAAAGATTGCAAGATTGAGTGGCGAATCTATTCCTTCTTTGAATGTTGCTTTAATAATAACCCTTATGGCTCCGATATGGATCCATGAAAGTGTGTTAGCAACTTCTCTCTTGACTGTGCTTTTGATCTCCTGGACTTCTCGGTAAGGGACCAACTGCATCTCGATCAGGTTACCAGTGAACTCCATCGGGATGGCATATTTCCGGTAGTTACTCTATGGATAATTTGGTGTTTTCTGTTACGAAACCCAAACTTATCCAAGGCCTTTTCCATAGCTCCAATCGTAAAACCATCGTATATCTGAAGCTTTGGATCTTCCTTCATAATTCTCATAAGAGTCTTATGAGAAACCGTAGTGTGAGAAAGGAATCCTGACATATCCTCCCTGACCGTCTGTTGAAGGATTTCTTCTTCACTCTGATTCTGAGCTAGATTCACTTCCATCGTCAGAATAGATTTCTTCTTCATAGATGCTTTCATCTGAGAGTATATCCTCAAATTGATACACCTGTATAAGATCTTGATAGTAGACAGCTTCTTCAATTTCTGGTGTCGCTTCGAACTGTCTTACTCCTCATTTTTGATTGTCTGGGCAATCAGTTGAGATATGCCCTGTCTAGCAATTACAGTCTTTGAAACTTTCATTAGCTCGTGTGAGCTCGCCCGAAAGTTCTTCTTCTTGTGGTTCTGCTTTGGTACTTGCTTGATTTGAGCCTCGATGATGAGGCTCTACTCCCCGCTAGTCCGGTCTTTGCCCCGATTTGTAACCGGGCTTTTTTGTTTTGACGAACCTTCTAGGTCTCCATGAAGACCTTTTTCTTCCGCTTCCCGGGCGGTATGGATGGCTTCTCTCCTTCTTCTCTTATGCCGCTGTGGTTGACCTCCCACAACTCAAGGATATCATCGTCCACACAACATAGAGGAACCGCTTTATTAATTCCTCGTAATCTCTTGTAATTCCCGTATAGTCTTTGATAGAACCATTCGGATAGCTTGGCTTTTAGGAAAGACATTCTTCTAGCCATCAGATTCAAATCATCAAGCATCCTTGTATTCCCGATAAGCATTTCTCTCCGGGGACTCGGAATCTTTGCAAAGAATAGCCGAGAAGCTTCTTTGTCTCAATCTTGATTTCCACCAAGATTTCGGTGAACAACTTGATATATTCGTCAATATGACAAATATCATGCAACTCGAGACTGTAGAGGGCTTGTTTATATCTCTTTTCTTTTTTTCTTCTCTAATCCTCAAAGTAGCTTTGTCCGATAAAATGGATTTTGAATAATTTGGCCATATCATCGACAATACCTTTCAAATTCTCCTGTTGTGACCGCGCTTTTCATATGTGCTTGGTCATATCCCATGCAATTCTTACGGATCCTTCAAGACTCATTTCTAGAAGTAAAATGAATCATTCCTTCGTAAGATCAAGGGTACTTGCTGCAATCCTCATAGCTGACGCCCATTCATCAATAAAGACTTCTCGATTTTTGAAATCTGGGATATCCAGATTTAGCATCAATCCGTATGGATGTATCGGATCGAGATGCGATCTTCCATAAGGCGTCTGGTGAACATTTGGCCTTCTGGGAGGTACTCTAGTTCCTGCAAGAGGTGGTCGAGCTCCTGTTCCTGAAAGTGGTTCACTCCCTGTGGTAAAATCTCTAACGTGAGGCATCCTCTCGTCCTGGATTCCATGATTTGAGCCCGCACTTTCTTCGACGTTGGGATTTACTGGTGGTGGTGGTGGAGGAATTGGTCTACCTTGTGGGTCATATGTAACCAAAGCTGATCCATCTCCTGCGTTCATCTTTAAATCTACAATTCTTAATCCTGCGAAGGATTCTGCAAGGTCATGTAGATCTTTAAGATTCATCTTTTCCATATCCATCTTTTTAATTTATGATGGATTTTCCTTTGATGATAGCAATAAGCTTTTCATCGTCCATCATTTTTCGTACCACTTCGGTTGGTTTTCCCTTTTGGTGTAAATAGGGTACTGTCCCGAAATCGATACGCTTCTTTCCTCCGGAAGAACTCGGTCTGTTTTCCAAGCTCTTGACTCGTTTTTGAATATCATGAAGGATTTCAAGAGTTTCCTTCTGATATTTCACCATCGTTTCCATCTGGTTTTGGATCTGATGAACTTGTGTAGGTAAATGAATCTGGCGGTTGCCATAATTCTGCACCGTCTTCTGGACTTCCCTAATATCTTTTGAGATCTTAGATGTGTCCGGAAGTATCTCGTTCCACTCTGGTGCTCCATCAGGAATCATTATTCTGATGGGCATTTTCATGGACTGCTTCCTGATGATTCATCAGATCGACATATAATATTTGGTTTACTGTGAAGAAACTCATATAATATGCCGTTTGTCTTTCGCAGTGTCTCAAGGTTTCCCTATCGGCTCCTGCGCGTTCCTTTTCAACATATTGGTCGTTCCAATATGCTATCTTGTCCTGGTGATCTTGTGCATACATCGTCAAAATTTGACGATATGTCCTGTAAGGTGTACATCTTGGACAATTGTCCAGATCCATATTCTCGGAGAAATTCTCCTCACCAATTGTTAATTACATAAATATAATAATTTAACTAAAAGTTCTTAATAAACCTAGGCTCTGATACCATTTTCGAGGATCGCAAGACCTTGTGGAGTAAATGTAGAAAATACAATAAAATTTATAGCATAGGTGGTAAAGTGCAACAACTTTGAAGTTTAGAGGGTAAACTGTAAACCAACTTTCATGAAACTAGGGGTAAATCTGTAATTTAAGGTAAAGTGTAAAATTTCGCATAGTTGGAAAGGTTAAGTGTAACGTTTTAAAGTTCGTATGGTTAAGTGTAAAATTTCGAATAGTTTGGGGGGTTTAATATTTTTATCCCTTACTAATATTGGAATTTTATAAAGGTCTTAGGGAAAAGCTAAGAAAAAAAGTTCCAACTTATTTTTAAAATCTTAGCAAACACCCTTAATTTTGATCATAACGTTTTCAATATTGTTTTCAAAAAAATTTACTAATATCTTACGATCTCCAAGATTCTATTTATCCGGACACTAGATGAACTTATTTTTTTTTTTTTAAAACAAAAGGAAGAACTTTCATTAATAAAGCAGATCGAACTGCAATTCATTACAGATAAAGAGGGGAGGATCATCTCGCCACTCTTTGACACCAGACGTAGAATACGATGCTCTAGCTAACACATGAGCAACACTATTCGTTGATCTCTTAATAAAAGAACAAGACACATTTGGAAGGTACTCCAACAAATTCCTACCCTCCATGATAACATCCGAAAAATACGAGTTGTCCATTAATTTGCCTATTAATGCTTTGATCACCAAAAGCGAATTCGTCTCCAATGAAACATTAGCATTACTCCAATAATCTTTCAACCAACTCAAAGCCTCTCTTATCCCTATTGCTTCAGCCATTTCAACCACAATATGCCCAAGATGACAAAGAAACCATGTTTAGCAAAGAATGAAGTTCCCTTTCCCGAATCCGCAATGTTAGAGATATCATGTATAGCGGTTGTTGAAATCAACTCCCTTCCAATATTAACTGTCGCACCCTTTGTTCCACCTATTCCGCACGAAACCGTCCCTCGATGTGTGTCTCTTCCCTCCACGTGGTCACCAGTTGCCTGAAAATTAGGAATGACATTTTCGTAATCGTCATCGTCCCGGTTTTGTGAATCGGAATTCTGCCCCGGATTGGAGGATCTTATTTTCTGACCTCCGACCTGACTGAGCTTCTTGCGAGACGGAGCCCTTAACCATGATCCATACGAACGCTCCGTAGAAATGGTAGGATTATTGAAAAGTTCATCTATAGTTTGGTTGACTTCCGACATGATCACAAAGAACGAAAGGAAAGAAAAGAAGAAAACATACTAGAAACGAAATAAGAGAGACAACAAGACAAAACTAAAGATCACAGACTTGTTAGAAAAACAAGAACAAACATACTTGTCAGAGGACAAGACCTTCCACACTTGATGTGATTAATTATATGAAAAAATAGATAAAAACAAGGAAAGCTGTAAAATTTGTTAAAGTTGTGAGTATCGGGCCTCCTCCTGCACCTCAGAAACAAGAGGAGAAGAAAAAGCCCGATACAGATCCTTGAATTTAGGTTCTTTGAGCGACAGAAAAAGAAGAGAAAAAAACTCTAACCCTAGAAAAGCGAAAACAGAGAAAACATGGTGAGGAGAAGGGTCGAAATCAAACCGATCGAGGACAAATCAAAACGGCACACAACCTTCACGAAACGGCGCCGGGGCCTGACAAAGAAAACCAAGGTTTTCACCAGCGATTTCGAGGCTCAGGCGGCGGTTATTTTCTTCTCGTCGCTATCTAGTTTGCATATATTTTCATATTTTCCATATAAAATCTAAAATTGAAGATATTCAGTACTTAATTATAAGTTGTTTCACTTTGATAGTTCTCTAGATGAACTTATTTAAATACACAAAGTTCTATAAGCCCCAAGATATATCTTTCTTTTAGCATCAAATGAATTTTATATTAGAAGAATCTTACCACTAATAATAATATCGAGTAAGAAACAGTTGCAAGACCTACAAGGTCTTAAACTTATATATATCTAAAAAAAAAATTTAAACTTAGACAGATCTAACTGATCCATAGAATCAGAAAATCGCAACAAGACACCGGAGAAACACGTACCATTGAAATTGATCCTCCTTCTGTCACTAATTGTCGAGTAATAGCTCATTTGAATCTTTTGAACAAAAACCCACATATGAGAACAAACTTATTTCACTAACAATGGCTCACTTATGGTGACAAATTTATTTCACTGAAGAAACTAAAAAGCTCTCATGGTGGGAGATAGAGAAAATCTTATAAAGAAAGACTAAAAACATTGAAAATCACTTCATAGAGGACGACTGAAGAAAAGGAGGAAGAAGATGAAGAAGTATAAAACAACTAGGGTTTGAGAAAAATTACAGAGAAATTGTTTCATGCTATTGTTGCCCCAAGACATATCTTAAAAGATGTAATAGTTAATTATGAGATGTTCAAAGCCAATCACCCTCCAAATTTAAGTACTTAAGGCTTCATCTAGATTGATGGATTAGAAGGTAAGGATTTCAAATCCTTAATAATAAATCCATTAAACTTGTCTGGTTAATCTCATAAATAACGGATTTCAAATCGTTGAGCTCCTATTTTAATCTATTTTTTAGTCATTGTGAGGGATTTTAAATCCTTCTATTGAGTAATTTGAAATCCTTCCCCCAAATCCTCCAATCCAAATATAACCTAGGACTTCATTTGGATTGATGGATTAGAACTTAGAAGCTAAGGATTTCAAATCGATTTAACAAATCCATTGAGCTTATTGGGTGACATGAGTTTCAAATCCTTGAGCTCCTGCTTTGAACTAATTTTTGTCACTTTGGTGGATTTCATGAAATCCATCTTAGATGTAGTCATTTCCCCAAATCTTCTCCTAAGATCCAAATCCTTCAATCCAAATGCAACCTAAGATTTATCTAAATTCCATTTGTTTTTCAGCTGTTTTTCTCTCAAATGCCTTGGTCCATTCTTGAGATTAAAGAAACCAGTCCAAATTTCTTGTATACACTCCTCACCCACTTGGTAGATAATAAACAAAAAACATTATTGCCAGAGACGAGCAATAACTAGTCCATAAACCCAAGGAACTGGGAAGTCTTACAGAAACCTTATAACTTGGAAATAGCAAGGACCACATTGTTTGTAACTTTGCCTTCCAGCTTCCACCCATCAGAAACCTTATAACTTTCTGAAATATTGACATTGATTTTTCTGTCAGAACTCAGAAAATAATGCACCTTCATATGGACTACAAAATTTAATATCCATGGGGGGCCTCAATACAGTTGAGAGCTTTTCCTTACTTTGTCTGTTTTCATGTCACATGTAATCCGTGCTAAAAGCAAAAACAAACTCATAACAATCTTACATCCATGGAGTGGGGGGCTCCTATGAAATCAATGGTCCTTGATTGCACGACTGAGTCGATATCCTGATTCATCGGAAAATTGTCACAAAAAAGGGTTTAATTACAAAAACTACCCCTGAGGTTTAGCTTAATTACAAAAAGACCCAGTTATCTTTTAAAAATTATAAATATCCCCTGTATTTTTTTCTAGCTTACAAATTTGCTCCCTCAAGAGACCTGGAGAGAGGGATATTTGTTACGTAAATACAAACATCAATTGGGTACTTGTAGTTTTGAAAGAACAGGAGTTTTTTGTAATCAGGCAAAACTTCAGGGGTATTTTTGTAATTATCCCCAAAAAGATGAAACTCAAAAGAAGATAATAGAAGTGTGTGGCAGTCTGGATTTAAGCCATCAGATCATGTGTCTCCACAGCATCAACATGCAGCTTTTAATGCCAGAAGGTCCTACAACCTTTCTTGTGACAGTAAGAAGAGTAATAGAAGCAAACACCAGAAGATCAGATTTCAAGTGGTCTAGAAAACATGCCTCAGAATTACAAGAAAAACGACAAAAACGACCAAATGTGAATTTAAAAGATGCTTAACGTAAATATTGAACCGAAATGAAGATAAGAATGAGAAGGTAAAGAGGGATATTTTATTCAACTCAACAATGTTTTCAGCATTGTTATGATATTTAGATACAATAATTGTGGGGAACGAACCCTCTGTGAGAAAAGAAAAACGAAAAAGTGGAATTTTTCGTACAAAAAGAATACAAGAGCCCCTAGACGGGATAGAACCTGTAAAAAGGAAAAAATCTTTCTAATGTCTCGTCATTTCCCGGAAAATATTTGCCACCTTTGGGGATAATCTCGGCAGAAATTTAAACAACTGAAAAATGAAAATGAGAGAACAATGAGTTAGAATACCTTAAGCAAATAAAAAACATGAGAACTCAACACATCATGAAAAGAAAGTACTTTTAGGAATGAGCTTATAAATGTCAACATACTTATGCTAAAAAGTAAAAATACAATCATGACCAATACATTGCAATCAAACATAATGTTACTTGACAGATAGGAATAATATAAGAAATTGTGGAAGACTGAGCATGCCTTGCATTCCCCTCTTGCTTAATTTATATCAATGTGGATGATAAAGAATCTCATAAAAGGCCAGATTAACTTTTGGGGTTAATTACAGAAAATACCCTTGAGGTTTAGTCTAATTACAAAAAAAAACGGACATCTTTCCAAATTTCAAATACCCCTTTTAGATTTGTTGCTATTTTACAAATTACACCCTCAAGAGGGGGTATTTATTAAGTAAATACAAACCTAAATAAGGTGTTCATAATACCTTAAGGGGTATTTGTAATTTTGAAAGATAAGTGGACTTGTTTGTAATTGGGCTAAACCTCAGGGGTAGTTTTTGTAATTTACTCTAACTTTTATAATATGCAAAAAGTTGCAAGTATCCCAAAACTTTGATAGGGCATCACACAGATAAAACACATACCCAAAGCTTCACACAAGCATCGATTACAACTGGAATAAAGCAAACAAATATCGTTATGGCAGCCTGATCCACTTCAAACCCATAATGCTCAACTATGATCTCCAACAATGTCTGCCAACCCGATTCGGAATGATATCTGCAAGTTGTAATACATGAGCTCAAACTTGACAGGACTAAGTTTCAAAACAAAGTAAAAGTTTAATTTAAATTGAATTTATATACTAAAATGGCTGCTATTAGAAATTATACTCTAATATTAATGGCAGCAGTCAGTATTAAAGCAGTTGTTCATAAAATCTTTTTGGAAAACAAGTACAATCACTATAATGACGGGCTGCAACTGTTCACCAACATCAGAAAAGTAGGCTTCTAACGCAGGTCTGCGTTTACATAATTGAGCAAATATTGTACACGCACCACTAGCATAAACTTCATATACGAAATAATTTTGGCTCAGTATTTAATTTCAGCAATAACATCAACTCATCATAAAGGCCATAAAAATGTGATGTTTGTGTAGGGAAGAGCAGAGAATATTACCCTAAAAAAATATCAGTGATAAGAATTATAAGAAACGCCTTCCCGGTGTCTGTAATATTATTCACTATCTTATAACCGGTGAATTTCAGCAAAGCTACCTGCAGAGTACAAGTTGAAAATAAACATCATCAAAGTAAATAAAAATCATTGAAAATATAGCTCAAGTGAGATCTTGCTTTTGTACGTTAAAACACAAGGGAAATAAAATTATATTGCTCGAAAGCATTCCAAAGTAAATGAATTTAACAAGATATCTAAACTTTTTTACATACTTTGGTTTGGTTAGAGAGAGGTGGCTTGGTATATTGGGGGGTACATTTTCACAAACTATAGATTCTGAGAAATGCTCAAATACAAAATGAAGTATAAATTCCATATATATCAATCCTGCCAAAAATAAGTGCTTAAGGTTGGAACCAAGCACTGACGTTTACGCTAACAGTCTAGACTCTAAACTTGTTTTCCTCCTATAGTTGATGGTGCGTTGATCTGCAAGATCTTTCCTTCGATGTTAAGTTATGGAACTCCAGATAATGGAGAACCTGGAAGGCATCCACTGAGGGATACTGTACATAATACGGTTGATGTTGCCTCAGCTTGACATTCATTGTTTTCCAAAACCAAAATAAAATAAAATAAAATAAAATAAAAAGAAAGAGTTTCTGAAGCAAATTCGAAACCAAGGAAGAGAAAAAATGATTGACAAATTTAGCACTCCAAATCTGTCAGCTCAGCCAGTGGTTTTATGAAATTAACCATGGCCAAAGAGTGTTCATATTTTCCGAAGCAAGGTCCACTTCCCTTTTACAAAACAAATATATCCCACGAATTTATACAGTGGAGAATATTATGTTTGCAGAAGTTACAGCAAGTAATTGAATCATAATATTAGTGTTTGCAATGTGATGAACGTAAAACATAATCTGATAGGCTTATAGCTTCCCACAACGAGTGTCATGCATCAATTCAGTTAATCTGTCTTTAACTAATGAGGAGCATGTGAGAGTTGGCATTAAGCGGCTCTCACAGTCAATCTAAATAATGTCTTTGATTATTATTTTATTTCTTCTTCCTCTCAGAAAACTACCTGCAACTGCTACTACAACAACCAAAAAAAGGTCCCAACTCTTGCTCATTTCATCAGCTACTTTAAAATAAGTGAATGATAATAGTAATTCAATACACCCCAAAAACTTTGTTTTACTTCAATAATTTTTTTCAAGACCAAGAAAACACTAAATGAACAGAAGGAAAGACAGTCAGATTATTGTAAATGAAATTGCATTAGCATTAACCGGTTGTAACAAACTGAAAGGAGAGATGTCCTTTCCACTCAATGATCCTAAATTAAACTTTCCCATTTGAACATACGGCCAGGAACTAAAATCCATAACATTCAATCCTCAGTACAAACAGTCTGACAATACAACCAATCTCCACGTAAGACCGGACCTTTCTTACTTTATTCGGTAATTCTTTTAGACCTAATTGATATGATCTAAACATACTGCCACAACAGGACAAGCCATTAAAGAGATTTTCATTTTGGAATGATCAGGAGAAAGCATGGGATATGTGAAAGAGATGTGCTACCAAAAATTCATCCAGAAGCAAAAATCTCCGAAATTGTACTCCATCCATCTCCAGGAAAATATATTTCCTCGTGAAATTTCATTTATTTTCCAGTACGCAGGGACAAAAATCACAACAGCTGTTGTAATAACTGGAAGTTTTAAATCCCTAATACTTTGGGCGCTACTATTTACAACCACTTAATTAATCGTTATTACGCCAGGTAATTGACTGCGGCAATGACAACAGACATAAAATAAAGAGACAACAAGATCATACTTGAGTATTTAGAAGAGAAAAGCATAAGAAAACTTGTGGTAGAATTGAAAGAAGACAGATTAATGACGACAACTCACTTGACTCTGATTGAAGTATAGAAGAATGAATAATGAGACTCCAAACACCATATCTGACCAGATGTTAGCAAATGCTTTACGGTTCTCTAGTCTCCGTTCATCTCGCAACTCTAACCTGTAACGAGGAAGAGACTGATATTCATATTAAGTTGTGCGATAAAGTGCACCAGGGAAAATTATCTCCTTGTAACTGTTTGTGTTGTACAAATCAGGATTATCACAAATGCGACATTTTGTCAAATCATAAGTAACATTACAGTACAATATTAGTTTTAGAAAGCAATGTTTCGTTACTCCTTTTCCCATTAAATTGTTGAAGTCATTAGCTACTGTCTAAATCATTATATGAGACTTCACAAGCTACATTCTAGTCACCTATTGCATCAGTAAACAGTCTAATGCTTAAAGTACTTTGAAAATACATATACACCAAGAAACTTACGCTTTATGTCGTAACTCCAAGTAAAACTCCTCATCTGAAAGAGGAGGAGATTTACCAATCTCTACTTCAAGCCGATATCGTGCTTTCTCAAGATTTAGAGCCTTGACCATTTCAAGCTTCTGACTCTTCCTCACGTCAAGCATCTGTGCAGCAAGTGGTACTGTCTTGACATATCTGTTCAGGATAACGTAGTAGTTAATAAAGTCCATTCACAAAATTGCAATTATAAAATGTTAGGAGACATAGCCACTATCAGTTAAACGTTTTTTTGCTGTAAAGAGCCATTTTGAACAGAGTTCAGCAATAGTTACATAAGCTACTGATGTGGAAGTAAAAATTCAAACTTGTTTCAAGCCTAAAGTTAAAGAGTTATTTTTAACTAATTATGGTAGATCTTTTAATGTTTTAAATTTCCTGAGTTCGCTTCATCTCAGAATTTGAGCTCAAGTTGATTTGACATTTGGAGGCAAACCTGTACCTGACAGGAGTTGTAACCAAGTCCATATATCTTGGTGTATAATTTGAAAGGTGATAGCAAAGGAAAGGGATTAATGGTCAGTTGGAGGGAATGTTTTCCAAAGGCAACTTGTTAGTTGCTACCTTGGGTAATAAAAGCAAGAAATTCTCGCCAGTTTAGAAAGAGTTTGAGCTTTGATCTGGAAGTAGCTTATAAGATCAATAAGTTGGAAATCAAATCAGCAACAGAAACAGAACACTGACATCATTTTGAGGGTGTTTGGCTAAGCTTATTTAAAAGATATTATATGCTCCTACATCTTGTAAGATGTCTTTAGAGCTTATAACATGTTAGATCTTATTTTAAAAATAAGTGGTTGAAGTGTTTAGATAAAATAAGATGAAAGAGCTTATAAGATGTGAGTAATGACATTTTTGAACTTAAAATGGCCAAAGTGAAAGGAGGTTGTTAAAATAAGATATGCTTTTGAAAATAAGGTAAGATCCCCCACCTTTTTTAAAAAGAGCTTATAAGCTCCTAACATATTATTTTAGGAGCTTATAAGACTTTTTTAGAAAAACTTTACCAAACACTTTTAGAGAGCTTATAAGCTATGCTCTTCAGAGCATCATATGACATTTGTTATGTGATGCTTTCAAGAGCTTATAAGCTCAGCCAAACACCCTCTTAGAGTGATATGGTCAGCATAAGAGCACCCAGTGGTCAGGTAAACAATAATCGAGTAGTACTATTATAAAAAGAAAACTAAGATCAGCACTAGCCATTTCTTTGATACAGAACGTACTCTTTGTGTGGGCGGACTACGTTTACGGATTACTTTTGTTTTCGATGGAGAACTAATATATATTGCCTACAATATCTTTTCCGCAGCCACTAGGGAAAGAACCTCTATGTTAGCAATTGATTGCACTAAATTCACCAACCTACATTTAATCTTGTCTTAAAGATGAGGATGAATTATTGTGAATACCACCTCTCTACTTATCCTCACATCTGAAATGAAAATAAAGGAGAAAATTGACTTTCTACAGGAATTAAAAAAGGGGGGGGAGCCCTGTAGCTTGTATCCTAAATCCAACAATTAAAACTTAGTGTGCATGGGATGGTAATATGTACCTGTCTAGAAAAGGCAAGAGAACATAGTCATGAACCAAGAAATCCAAAGCCCATGGAACAATGATCAGTACTGCCACGAATTTAGCCTGAAATAGAAAAGTATGCAACGAATTTGAGCACATAAGACTCCAGTCACATGATGCAAATTAAATGGTTGACACACAATACTTCAAATCATGAAAACAACTTGATATGATTATTTACAGTGCCATAAGTTTGAACCAACATCACACAAACAATAGGAGATAGAATTTAGTACTCTTATCAGAGTCTACTCATAAACAGCTCCATCAGGCAGAGGTGATTATTTCAATTTGCTAACAAACACGGTATACACATCAGAAAGTAAGTATTTTGGTGCTTAATAGCTCACTCCGTTCATTTTCAATTGGCTACATAGATTGATAATTAGCATATCGTTTTATTCAATAAAGAAAAAAGTCCAATTTACACTATGATAGAGCTACATCATATTAAAGATTATGATGAGCTGATTAATCTCATGTGTTTATGCCTCCCTCAAGAATATTAAAAGAGAAAAGAGATATTTGTTTTTACAAATTGAGGTCCCTTGAGTTAACTCCTGTATGAATTTTCAGCTATATCTGACACAACGCATCTTATTATTCATGGCGAAGTGTAACCAAAACATCCACATATTCATGCACTGCACCATACAAGTATATAACTGACCAATTATTTCACTTAGTTTTATAAGAGTCTTTTCAATCATGTCTGTTGACGTTGATTCAGTTTCCAGGCTAAGAACTTCAGATCGATAATCAAAGGTGAAGTTACTTGCACATTTCGTAATTTACTCAGAAGTTGGGTATGTGGATGTATTCTTACCCTCAATAGGTAACATGTAAAAAAGCTGATCGAAATTTAAAGGCCCCCAACTTTAGAAAAACTTAAAGTTTAATACTTTAATTACTTTGAGGTCAATGACTTCTTGCTATTACGCATACATCTATCTACAAAGTTGTTAAATATGTACTCACAATGCAACATATAGAATACACATAAAGCTATTATACTTCAAACCAATCATTAGATGTGTGCTTAAGAGAACCAATTGCAACACTGATAATTAATTTATCGAAATTTTCCCATAACTTCAATATATCAAAGAAAGATGCTGATTACCTTATATTTTTTCCACATTGTAAGGCATGGAATTGATGTACAAAAGGAGGGATCATAAATAATTTTTATTAGAAATCCATTCCGTTCTACTTGAAAAATGTCTTCTCTTACTGTGTAAGTTACATAAAAGATCATATACTTGACCAGCACTCCAAATTTTGGGATTCAAAACTTTATTGCAGAAACTGGAAGATTAGAGTACGGCATCAAGAAATTTATATATAAATACTTGAAAGTAAAAACCGGATAAAAACGCCACAGAAAATTAATGTAATTAGGAACACTTTTAAGATTTGTCACATTATCATTCCTAAAAGTACGTAACTAAAATGTAGTGGTTTATCTTGATGCCAATAAATTAAACTCCTCAAAATCACTCACCGAATTGAATGAAGCATAACGGAAAACTCGATCTTCATACAAAATATCATCATCATCTCTGCCTAGAACCAAATCCCTCACAGACTTAACCAAGCCTCTCGAAGAAAACAATTCATCACTTTCTTCCCCTACATCATTTCCCGATTTTCCAACAGCACCGTTCGAGTTTTCAAACCACGATGCACCATTACCAACATCATCATCAGTTCCATCCACAAGCCAATCCTCCCACCTCCTATTCTCCTCATTCTTTACATCTTCTTGTGCTTCCCTCAACTCTACAATCGCCTCAGCTCGCCTTTTCCATGCCTCAAACTTTTCATTCTCGGATAACTCATCACCACTAGAACCTTCCTCCGATTCAAGCTCGTTGAGCAAATAGTCATCCTTCAAACCAAGCCAATTTCCATCCTCATCAAAGAAGAATCTCTGCCACCAACTTCTCCCCTTTGTGTGCCTTTTTTTGGCATTTGGAACAAGCCCTCGGGATCTTTTCCTCCCACGACTCAGTCGAATCGAAGCAGACGATGCATTGCAAGATGAAAATGAATTATCGGAACTACTTTTTTTGGATAAGACTAAGTTTTGACATAAGACCATTGAAGTGCTCATGAAGAACATATAAAAAAATCCACATTTTTCAGCCTCATAAAGCGGTAAAGATGCAATTATGCTCACAGAAACTAAACAAACATGCGAAAGTACCCATTGAATCAATCGACCACGCAAACCCCACAATTGCACATCATCATATCCCAACAGAATTCAAAATTTTGTAATCCGCAAGATATAGCTGGTGAATCTCCTCAGAAAATATACCCACAAAAGAAAAATAACCCAACCAAATGTAGAAACCTGATCCTGTGAAGCTGGGACGGAAAGTACAGTAAGTACTTTAATGGAAACAAAAATCTTTTGTGGTTTTATCTGTATTCTACAGGGATGTAAGGAGCCAAGTGGGAGTGGATAACGGTTTCGGTTTGGTATTTATGGGCAAAATCCGTGGTACTGAATGGGTAAATGGTAATGGACTTTTTGGTGGTATACAATATACATGTAATACTTGAGTATGTATTTTCACTGTATATTGAGAACAAATACATAAACAAATAAAAACTGGTAACACCTCAATCTATATTAATATAATATGTACAGTAAAATCCTAATTTATATTCATATTTATTTTGATCATCTTTTAAATTCCCTCTGAAATTATTTCATCATATGTACTGTCTAAAGAGAATCGAATAATAGTCAAGTGGTTAAAGACTCTCATACCTAGACCATATGTCTTGGGTTCGATTCCTCTATGTACAGAATTTTGCAATCAAATCACGAAAATTGAGTACTAATACAGAATAATTTATTCTTTCGAAAGGTGTAATATAGGTTATATTTTACACAATCAATATCTCCTATTCCGTTTTATGTTTCGATCGTCATTCTTAGAAACCATGCAGAGGTAAACATGTTCCAATTACCTAAAATAAATTAAATAAAATCATAATTTCCTATAACAATAACAATAATAATGGTGGCATATTTGAAATGATATAAAATAAAGCTATGAACTTCGGCATCATATGTCCGAAAAATAGAGAATTGTTGGTCATAAAATCTTATATTATATAACAAAAGTTATTTCGGCCCACTTATCCAATTACCGAATTACGTGTAGTCCAGTCTCTTTCATATTGGATTACAGCATAGATGAGATAGCCCAATACGGCCCTGACCAGACGACGTCGTGGATACGAAAGAAGGGTTTTAGCTGGGGTTGAAGGTTTCGAAGAGAAGAATCCTCGGAAATCAGGATGAAGCCGGTGGTGGGGATGGTGGTGTCGAACAAAATGCAGAAGTCGGTGGTGGTAGCGGTGGACCGCCTCTTCCACCACAAGCTCTACAACCGCTACGTCAAGCGTACCTCCAAGTTCATGGCCCACGACGAGCAAAATCAGTGCAACATCGGCGATCGCGTCCGTAATCATCGATTTCACTCTACCCACGCATTATACATACATTTATACGCGCATACATGAATATAAAAATATGTCTATTTAAAGAGTGATGAGAGTGACATTTACCGGTTTCGATTGCAGGTGAGGTTGGACCCGTCGCGGCCGCTCAGCAAGCGCAAGCATTGGATTGTCGCCGAAATCCTTAAGAAAACGAGGATATATATGCCGCCTTCTCTCGGGAAGGACGTTTCTACCCCTGATGATTCAAGCAGCTCGGCCGCATGAGGTGAGTGTAGATTTTTTGCAACTCATTTATGCCCTTTTATGTCTTTTGATGGTTTAGTCTATCTATGGAAATCTTAAATTACGTAGAATGTGTTTGAATGAGGTTAGATTATTAGTGTCGTTTGTGGGTTTCTGGAGATTGAAAAAGATGATTTGATTGGGTACTGCTCTATGCTAATTTCATTATGAGAACCAGAACTTGCTGAGTGAGGATTGTTTGGTGTTCCGTTGGGTAATTCAAGAATTGCATGAAAATGGGGCTGAGATTGTTGTTCAGTCATATTGAAAATATGAAGTACAAAGAAAGAGTAAAATTTATATGGGGTGCAGAACTGGATATTGACCTAAAAGAAGAAAAATCACACTTCCATGATTTTGCATTTTGGCATGGTGGTAAATTGGTTGTAATAAATTAATGTTGTTTTACGCTAAGAGATGAACGCCTGACAAGATGTGGCTGTTACATGCATTTCCGCCCTACATATTTTCAACTCATCAGATGTTTCTGAGTTCTGATAGAGGTATCAGATATGGTTCTCTTTTTAAGGGTGATTACTAAATTGCAGAGAGTGGTAGGCAAGGATTTTTACCTGACCAGCATAAACTCTCTCTTGGGGCCAAAGTGTATCCGTGTAAGTCACATTTTTGGCAACGTGGCCTGTGGCTCCAAGTATCAATATTAAGGTGTATATATAAATTCTGGGTTATAGTGTTCATGAATTGGAACTCGTGTTTTCTAATATTCTTTAAGGTATCATGTCACCAATCTATCGTCATAGGTGAGTAAAGAAAGGTTCGGTCAAAATTATTGAGGCGTGAGTTCAAATCAACTCTATGTTTTCCTTCTAAGTTTCTATCAACTTTGTGCATTTCTTGCTAATCTAGATCTTCTTAAGTGGGTCACAGTGTTGCATTTTTTTTAAAGTCCATTCTGGAGACCAAAAGGGTGACATGGGAAGAAACTCAATTAATTGATTTGTTTATCAAAAAATTGAAAAGGCAATTAGTAGTTGAATTAGATTCCGATAAACTTGTAAGATAGTTAATGCTATGTAAAGTCTTATTTTTTTTCGACTTTTTCAATGAGCACAATCAAGTTGCCCTACATGGGAAGAGGATGAAACTGTATCTTGGGATTAACCTTTATAAAGAAGTGAAACTGGGTCCATTTTTATGACTACTCATTGGTTTCTATTGTCCCTTGTGATTCACAGATGGGATTTCAAATTTACGTGATCTAATATCATTGTTTTATGTTCCAGGTGAAGTTGATTTTGTAGTTCCTGTTGTGCCAATTCAAGCCTAAAGAATCACATCATTGCATGCAGACGGGCACATGTTTTGGCGTTTTGTGGATCCAGTTTCTAAGGATTTCTTCCCCATGTGTAGTAGGACCTGTATGAGACCATAGATTTTTAGCAGTTTCGTCTGTATTATTTAATGTATGTTTTAAATCTGCCAGGATTCTTTTATATTACCATGGAAGGTGGGACTCAAATTAATAAAATCTATTGCTGTCTCTTCCCTTGTCTGGGTCAAGAAATAATAGACGAAAGAGTATTCAAATCCATGATTTGCTGGTGTTATTCAACTACTACATAATGATTACTGAAGACGATTAGACGAACTCTTACATTCTCTTTTATCCTTTAAATCAGGTGTCCATAAACATGTTCTCACTCATTGATTACCATTATAGAGAGAGATTCACAAAAAATCCCTTGAGGTTATTATCCTTTAAATCAAGTGTCCATAAACATGTTCTCATTCATTGATTACCATTATAAAGAGATGATTACAAAAAAATCCCTTGAGGTTAAGGGTGTTCGCAGAAAAAACCCAGAGAAGTTTCTAAATCACAGAAATCTAAGGTTTGATTCGTCTTATATGTATGTCTGAAATGGTTTTTGCTTATTAAGGGGTAAAATGTAAAATCAAATCAAATCTCAAGCGAGTTTCTATAAATTCAAAACTTCTCCTGTTTTTTTATAAATACCCAAACCTCAGGTTTTTTTTTTTTTTTTTTTTGTAATTATCCCTATAGAGAAATCACAACGAGAACCTCTTGGAAGCATCGGTCTTATGCCCAACATGCATGCAAGATTGACACTGTTACAAGTTGTAATTATCCAGCTAAATTTTGCTAAAGCTACGGTTCTTGCTTAAGTTTCTTTCCTTCATGCATCTCCTAACTTCCTCCACTCCAGCCCAATTATCAGCTTCAGCATATACCATACTTAGCAAAGTATGATTAGCAGCATTCTCAGGTTCGATTCCGACAAGTATACGCGCTAGCGATTCTGCAATATCTAATCTCCCATGATTCTTACAAGCAGAAACCAAAGAACTCAAAATTCTAGGGCTTGGTTTCATCGGCATTCTACACACAACATCATATGCAGCTTCGATCTCCCCCGCCCTACCAAGAAGATCAATATAGCAAGCATAATGTTCCATAGTCAAAAATACATTTACATCTTTCGATGCATGATTAAAAAGCCTTTGGCCCTCGTCCACAAGGCCAGCGTGGTTGCAAGTGGATAAAACCGCAAGATATATAACTCCATCAGCCTTTATTCCTCTCCTTTGCATTTCATCAAACACCTGCAAGGCTTCATCTGCATAACCATAGAGCCCATACGCGCTAATAAGAGCGCTCCAAGAAACGCAATCCCTAGTCATCATTTCATCGAAAACTTGCAGAGAGTCTTTAAGGCTGCCACATTTTGCGTACATATTTATAAGCGCGTTTTGAACGAACACGTCGTTACTCAATCCCGATTTCAAAGAGTAGCCGTGAACTCCATTGCCATCACTTAGAGATAATATATTAGTACATGCAGAAATAACTGCCAAGAGGGTAACACTATTTGGTAAAATTCCCTCCATCTGCATTTCATTAAATAGCCTGATAGCTTTTCTAGCACTATCTTTACTCTGGGAATAGCCTGCAATCATAGAACTCCACATAACAATCTCCTTCTTTACCGACCTATCGAATATATGCTTGGCTGTTTGCAATGCTCCACCACATTCACAGTACATATGCAAAAGTGCAGATGAGAAACGAGCGTCCGAATCATAACCGTGCCGGATAGCATAACCATGAATCTCTTTCCCATGTGCTATTGAGTGTAACTCGGCACAAACTGGTAAAATACTAATCAGTGTCACCCTGTTGGGTTTTATATCTTCAAACTGCATTTCTCGTATGCAAGCAAATGCTCTAACATAATCATGATCTTCAATGCACCCACAGATCATTGCAGTCCATGATACCTCGTTTTTCTCCACGATCCTATTGAAAACACGGAATGCCAAATCCGGATCATTAAACCTCCAGTAAAAATTGACTAATGCTGTGGCCACAAACAACGAATACTCTATCCTCTCTTCGAGGAAAACAAGAGCATGCACCGCTCTTCCTAATCTCCAATTCTCACTCTTAACGCACGTTGACAGACAGCTGGCAACCAGCTCGGCCTTGGGCACGAAACCAAGTGCATACATTTCCCTGAACATCTTCAGTGCTTCCCAGAGGAACCCATTTTGAGTGTAGCAATTTATCATGGAATTCCAAGAGATGGTGTCTCTACCAGGCATTTCATCGAACACTTTCTGCGCACTCTCTGTGTCAGAAAACTTTGCGTACATGGAGAGCAAGGAATTCGATACAGTAAATTCTGCGTCGTACCCATTCTTGAGCACGTTGCAGTGAACCTGCAGGCCCAGCCTTTGGTGGGATTGAGAATGAGCACAAGCTTTTGTGATTGATGGAACAATGAAGGCTGTGTCTGTGTTTAATTGAAAAGGGTGGATATGCTGTACGTAGAATGCGAGAGCTTGGTCATATAATCCTTCTGAGACCAGACGTTTGATTTTGGAGTCCGATGGTACAGCGCCTGAAGAAGTTGATAGACAACGTTTGATTAAAAGATGATGCATTTATTTATCATACTTGTTTTCACCTTTGCTTGCCATTTATTTAGTTGTATACCTCTTGGTAGAGATTTTGAGACCAGATATTCTTGTTAAATTAAGCTATCGAAAAATATTAGTGGATCTCTCAAGTTTTCAAAATACAGAGAATGTGATGTAATTCTCCTAGCACGATTTGGTTTCAAACCCTTGAATTAGTCAAAGACAAAATGAATTATTGATTTTTGGCTGATTTCATCACTTTTAGTAATTATCATGATGAGTGGATTTATTTAATAGATGGTAATGAATGTCAGGTTTATTAGGTATAAGTATCCAAATTCAAGGAGATGCACATACACTATAAACTATTCCTCAGATATTGAGGTCAATAAATAGATAGAACCTCTTTTTCCTTTTTTATTTTCTTTTTCAAATGTAAAGTCACTACAGGTGTTAAAGTTTACAAGGCAATATTTTGCCATCAACCTGCACTATCAGAAGAAAGTAACATTATATCAGATCTCCATTAGCAAAACTTAAAATTTCGTTTCACTATTTAACTGCTCTGTATGCCTTCAGTGACAATACTCTTTCCAGCAGAACCTAAAACCCCGGTAATACTTTATTAATATGGAAGAAAAATCAATTTTCATGAACAAATTGTAGTTCTACTTTTTCTTACTGATCATGTGATCTTACTAATCATCAACCCCAAGAGTTTCAGCCAAATTCTTCCCACTTGTCTCGAATGGCGAGAGCAAGACGCAGAGCGCACATAGAAGTATCATAACCTGGAATAAGATTACGGCATACGCTTGCTGACAGGCACTAACAAACCCAACTGCTACAATAGGGCATATCATACCCCCAATTCTACCAATAGCACTTGCTGTTCCAACAGCAGTCGTCCTTATTTCAGTCGGATATACCTGTCAAACCACAAATGAAATGAAGATACCAAGATTTACGCGAAAATAGGTGAAGGATAAACCAGGAAAAGAGCGTAAACAATAGTAACAAAAATGAGAGCAGTTAAGTGCTTTAATTCGAGTGTCACAGACCACATTCTAGTGTAGCAATAGTTAGATTTTCATGGTTTGTGAAAATTTTCCGGAGTAGTATGATTATCTTCACTACATCTACATGTTAATCTGTACATATTTTTTGTTTTAAATGTTTGAGATTTACCTCTTGTTCCAATAAATGTAACTGAAACTAGATGTCAAAGTCTGAAAATTGAATGCGATATATGTCAAAGAAATTTAATTGAATTTATATTTTAGTGTCACATAACAAGTCAACGGTCTCAAAGAGACCAAAATCTGCTTTAGTTGGCAAGGAAGGTAACTCGTGTTTAATTCATAAGCAGAACTTCTAAGTGTTATAGGGGAAGTATTTGATTATTATAGATGAAACATGTATTCACATAAAACTTTGCTGGAAAAAAATCCAGAGAGTGATGGAAACATTTGGTCAATAAAGACTTTGCGGCAAACATTTAAAAAGAAGGAAAATTGATGGAGATATGATATATCTTTTATGATTTTACATTATCTTATATTTTAGGAAGTGATTTGTGTTTAGGAGTCTTTTATTTTGGTTTATCTTTTAATGTTTTTTATTAAGTTAGGACTTTTAGTTTTGTCTTATAAATAATTGTTTTGCTATTATTTTTAGGGTGGTTGAATATTATTAAGTTTTGAGATTTATTCTCTTTTCATTGCAATTTACGTTTCTTCGCGAAGTTTCATTTGCTTTTGTTCGTTGTTCGTTTATTAGTGGTTTCTGCCTGCATCAGTTGATATTCAGAGACCAGTCTACGCTCCCTGAACCATGTTGTCTGGAGAGGATCCACAACGCATGAACGACATCGCACAGACCCGTCAACAGATCGACTTGACGATCACATTCCGCACCCAACAACAAGAATTTTTCGACGCTGTCACTGTACAATTCATGGCCGACCGAGATCGAACGCGCGAGGCAGGCAACAGAGGCATTGGTCAGAACTATCGCGGTGGATGTGGTTTCGATTTTTATCCGGGCCCCCATTTTTCATCAAACAAGGAGAATAGTGGTTATGATGGACCACCAATTTTTGATGAAGAAATCACACCGACACTATAACAGAGGTTGGCTACGAAGAACCTCCAAACTGTGACGAGGAGATTGGTGGTTACGATGGGCGATAAAGAATGTGATAACAAAGAAGATATCGATGATGATGATGATGATGATGATGATGATGATGATGATGGGGGGAATGGTGTTCAAAGAATAAGTAATTATGAATATGGCAATGAGGATGACAACGTTGGTGATGATTTTGGTAATTTTCAAAGGCGCCCAATGAAGAAGAGGAAGCTAACAACCCTATTATCAAATTGTGAGTTTGTCCCTCGATTACCGAAAACAAAGTTTGGAGATAGTGGGAGTTTAGAAAGTAAATGGATATATTTCAAGCAAATGGATGCTCTTTTGTCACCACTACCACAAAAAGCAGGCCTTTCGTGTGGAGTCGACTCGGAGGAGTACGTATTTATGGATCGTAAAGTTTATTTAGATCGATAGAATGGATTTGCCGAGATGAGAGACAGTCCGGAAAATTCGGAATCAACTGAGAACTGGTCCGAAGGATGCACTCGCATTATGCAATTGATTTGGCCAAGTGCAGATGGTTTTCTAGAGTTCAACCTGGATTTTTTTGTTTTTGATCCAAATCAAATACCTTTTGCTATTCATCTTGTTTTTCCATCTCGTCCTCCTCGCGCCCCTCCATGGTTTGGCACTAGTGACAATCTCCCTTCCGACTCGAGGACGAATCGTCTCGACCCCGGAGAGAATGATGGAGATATGATATATCTTTTATGATTTTACATTATCTTATACTTTAGGAAGTAATTTGTGTTTAGGAGTCTTTTATTCTGGTTTATCTTTTAATGTTTTTTTATTAAGTTAGGACTTTTAGTTTTGTCTTATAAATAGTTGCTTTACTATTATTTTTAGGGTGGTTGAATATTATTAAGTTTTGAGATTTATCTCTTCTCCAAGCAATATACGTTGTTTTGAGAATTTTATTGCTTTGTTCAATACTTCCGCTATTCTTGTGAATCAAGATAGTATTTGTATTTTTTTGTTGTTCATACTTCCGCCTGTATCAAAAACTAATCTCTCTGCAGAGTATACCATGGTTGATGCCTCTATCTGTAAATGTGCGTGCATGCATGAGTACATGTGTGTATTTGTGAGAGAGAGGTGAGACAGAGAGCAACGGGGACTGAGTTGGGAATGAAAATCTGCGATTTAGTTTATCTTCATGAAGAAACAAATCACACCATAATTCCACAAAATATCTTTTAACATCCATCAAACCAGGATTAATTTTCACCAGCTTAAATTTTACAGAAACGTGTACCTCTGGGGCGTAAATACAGGCAACAATGAAAGATGCTGAAACAAATGCGCGAGCTCCGAACAGTAAAGCCGTTGTCAAAACCTCATTCTGATGGCTCAATAATGGAAGAAGTAACACTGAAGCTAACACAAACATGATAGCCATGGAAAGCTTGCGACCCACTCTGTCCACAATGAAGGCTGCAAAAATAAGGCCAGGAACCTCTGAAAGAAAACTTAGAGTCAGCTTCATCCAAATGTAACTAGTAATAATACCGTCAAACTTCTTCTCACATCCATTTAGAGTTACCTGCCAAGCTGGTAACAAATACGTCTATGTAAAGGCTCGCATTTTGGCTTTTCTCTGAATGCAATGTCATTGATGTGCACTTACTTTGATAGCTGCTCAGCTCAGAGGTCAGCAATATAATACCATAATACGAGAATGTATTTCCAAAGAATAGGAACCATAGCAGAAGGTTTGCTCGAATTAATTTTGGAGAAAAAAGTACAGACAGTGATGAGAAACGGGCTTTATAGTTATATGTTTTATCCATTGCTGGGGAGAGCAAATGGCTATTTTCTGATGCGCCAAACTCATCATCACAATCCTTGAGTTGATCAGAAACAAGTGTTCCGGTTTGGAGTGTTGTTCCGTTAAGCGATGCTGCTTTTTCCAGAATTTTGTGAGCCTCGTTAGTTCTTCCTTTCATGCATAGAAACCTTGGAGACTCTGGCATCAGACCGTATAAGAGAAGCATAATGAAAGAAGGTCCAGAAGAAAGTGCGACAAACCATCTCCAACCAAACCTGGGCATGATAATCTGAGAAAAGAAGAAAAATCAAGTGCTTAGGTTCAATACCGTCTTATTAGTGTCAGGATTGGCTAAAGAGTTTTCCATGCCAATATTAGATTCTAACACACCCACTGCATATATGTTAATGATGTCAGTCAAAATTTAAGATATGTTTTCTAAGATGAGTTGCTGAGCATCATTGAGAACCATGAGATGCACTGACATGATGTAGGAACCATGCAAACATAGGAGCAAGGCAAGACATTTTCCATCTGTAATGAAATTAAATATGAAGAGTCACAAGTTTTGGTCATAACAATGAACAAAACCTGTTCCCTAACAATAGGTGACAGCACTATTTCAACTTCTAATCTACACTATGAACAATAGTATTAGTCTTGATAGTTTTCAACCCAAGTCCATATATCTACATGTCTATAGTCAGCTGCAGAAAGGGATTTGGCAAGGCCATCATACTTCTCACAATTATCACCAAAGATGTAACACTCAAATGTTCCATGAACATTAAACTGTCACGGGATGAACAGCTATGAATCGACCCAGAAAAGATGGAAAGACCTGTTGCAGCCATAATTAAAAGCAGTGTTTTCAAACTAGACCAGCGACCAAACCGATTTTGTTGTCGGCCCAACTAGTCTAATGAAAATAATTATATAATTTTTTGGTTATATTATGTAAAATGATAATTAATAGACTAATTGTTATGTAATACATATTAAAGGCTAAAAAATAAATAAATAAGTAAATACTTATATAACAAAGCCCAAAAATTAAATAGTCAGATACATATACAAAGTATGAAATACGAAAGGCTTTAATCTTCCTAAAACAAATTAAAAGTATTTGAGAAAACGGATTGACCGGTCACAACTAGTTTCTAAGGGTATTCGGACAGTCCAGAGTGTAGTAATCCAGTTTTTAAAACATGACTTAGAAGTCAAAACACAAGTTATAGATAAGAGACTGATAGATTGTCACTAAATCTCATTATCTATTCAATAAGCTAAGTAAGATGACATGACATACCCATGCAAGTCCGGCCTCAAATATTGTTCCAACAGTCCAAAAACTTGAAAAGACAATCATCCAGGCACCTCTATTTGATGTTGGGACAAATTCCAAAAACCACGAGTAGAATACAGGCATACCCCCGAGACCAACTCCAGTTATGCAACGAAGTATTATTAATGATATGTAATTTGGTGAGAATGCACTTAATAGCCCAGCACCAGCTGTAAGAGTAGCCACACCTAGGATGCCCTTCCTGAGAAAAAGGAAACGGGGAGCAAAAGATATTTAGGTCAATCAAGACGAACACAGATCATAATATAAAACATGCCAGCAAAGAGCACAGTTGCATAGATGAGTCCAAGCATCCTACTTTCGTCCATAACTATCAGATATCACGCCCCAAAAATATGCTCCAACTAACATTCCAGCAAAAACCACAGTTGATATCAAGCTCTTCTGACCAGGAGACAGACTCCACTCAGATTGAACTGCTGATCCGACAAATGAGAGAATCATCATCTCCATGGCGTCTGCAATCCAACCCAGTGCTCCATAAGCAAGCAAAAGACCTTGGTATTTACCAAAGCCAACAGTAGTAAGTGCTTCATCCAGTGTGTAGACAAGGTAAGAATCTCCCATCTGACAATCAAAGAAGTAAATATCAGGGAAAAAAAATTCGTGTATGGATATAAACTGAAACATTAGTATGCAATATGAAGTGAAAAAAATGTCATATTCTCATGAACTTATACAGTATTTTATCAACCAATTCATTCAGAGACATACATTAAAGGTACCTAGTAAAGAATTGCTACAGAAAAATTCACTTAGGGAAGTTATGTTAACCCATTATAAAAATTTCATATGCCTCACATTAACTGAAACATATATTCTAAAAAAAAGTGCACCAAAATGCAAAGTGCAAGCACTCAAAGCATTGCTCCTAGCAAATTTGTCACTAACTTGCCATTATTTAAAGCTGTAAATGATAGCTAGTTAAGAAACAACTGAAATGAGACCAGCATGCAAGTGTCATACAGTAAGATGTATACGCCGCATATTCCTCCTATTACAGTTGCTAATAAAAACAGTGACATAGGGTATAAACTTTCTTTCTTTGTGTAATTATTACCATTTGTCTACTGCGAAAACCATCTTTCAAAGACAAAATCAGAGAAATCACCAAACGAATCCTAAGAGTATAAATTGAACTTGATTATTCGACAGCATCTATAAATGTAAGGCGAACACCGATTGTCACCTTTGGGATTGTAGTGTCAATAATCAATATAGCATGTGTTTTTATTTCAACTTCAGTCTAGCACCCGCACACCTGCGATTATAATGGAAATCATCAAAACACTGACAACCATTATACAAAATAAATCAAAAATGAAAAATGAGAATATTGCTGATAAAAAAAGATAAACAAACTAGAAAATGATGATGTTTAAGAGAGTTAAATCACCCTTTCAAAATATTGAAAAACAGGATTCCATTGAAAAACAATTGATATCAGCGGCAGAACAAAACCTTCACATCGTGCAGCATGGTTTTTCCATAGCCACACAACTATATAACGCAAGCAATCATTTCCACAAGCACCACAAAATAAAATTTTCTGCATTTTCCCCCGAAAATCCATATGGGATTCCACCCCAAAAAACCAAAATCAGGCATCATATGAGATATCATTGATAGAAAGAAACAAGAAAAATTATGATCAATCAGCGAGTCATTTCTAATCCCGGAACAATCACGTCCATCCGAGTGGTTGGTCCATTTTGGGCACTGCGCTCAAATGGCCTTGATTATCTGAAACTCCAAACAGGGACTCCTAAGAACTAAATTAACCACACACATCTGTATAAATTTGTACTAATATATACAAGAAATAAGAAAAAATGCTAAGGAAATCGCACAATTGCCAATTGGTGGCTGCGGCTGCCGTTGACGACGGGAGGGAAACAGTGTGAGCTGAATTGAAACGAAGCCGTTATATTTGGGTTCCAATGGTTTACCTCCTGTTTATTTTCGTCCGGTGCGTGCAAAACTGTTCTGATATTCTACCAGTCGAAAACGCCGTTGAGTCCCGTTAAATTGGAGAAAGCGATTATTATATTATTAGTAGGGTAAAGCGCACTTCACCCGCCTAATTATACACCTTTTGGCACGTAAATCCAAAAAGTAACATAAAAAACACTCCAAAAAAGTCACTATTAAAAAAAATAAAAATGTGCAAGGTTAATCTCGTCTTTCTTCCCACACGCAAAATCCACAGTGATTTGTTAAAGGGGAAAAAAAAAGAAAAAAAAGGACAAATGTTTTAAGATTGAAAAATATATACATGAGAAATTGAGAATATATTTAATTGAGATTGTGTTTGATTTTTATTTTTGGATATATTATTTTTAAGACTTTAATTTTGATACTATTTATACTTAGAGTATCCGCAACCACAAGGGAATTGAATCCGCGACTTTAATAGGCTTAAGATGGTGTTCTACCACTACACCACTAGTGCTTATTGTGCAATTTTAGTATAACAATTTATATAAACTCATTCATAAATACGCTTGGTAATTAAAAAAAAATTAAAAACGCCTATAAATGTAAAGGCTAAGAATCGAACCCAAGTCTATTAAAAAACATGATACATTATCTCAATAAATGGATACTTATAAAAGTGTTACTTTAACTACATCATATTTATTTTTTATTTTTCCTCTTTTTTTGTTCCTAGTTTGTAACTGTATTAAGAAATCTGATACTTTATCTCAACAAACGGATACTTTTACTTATAAAAGTGTTACTTTAACGATATCATATTTATTTTTTATTTTTCCTTCTTTCCTTCATTTCTAATTTGTGACTATATTAAAAAACATGATACTTTATCTCAAAAAATAGATACTTTAACGTATAAAAGTGTTACTTTAACTCAGTTATATATATATATTTATTGTAATATATTCATAATTTATGACTATATTAAAAAATATGTTACTTTATCTCAAAAAACAAATACTTTTACTTATAAAAGTATTACTTTAACTCTATCATATTTATTATTCGTCTTTCTTTGTATTTATTATTAAAAAATGTAATGCTTTATTTAAAAAATAGATATTTTTACTCTTAAAACATGATATTTTGTCTCAAAAAATATATATTTTTACTCATAAAGGTGTTACTTTAACTCTGATATATTTATTTGTCCTTCAATGTAATGTAATCATAATCTGTGGCTATATTAAAAAATATGATACTTTATCTAAAATAACCGATACTTTTTCTCATAAAATCTATTACTTTAACTGAGGAAGAAAAACAGAAAATCAGTTATATATATTTATTGTAATATATTCATAATTTGTGACTATATTAAAAATATGTTACTTTATCTCAAAAAACAAATACTTTTACTTATAAAAGTATTACTTTAACTGTATCATATCTATTATTCATCTTTCTTTGTATTTATTATTAAAAAATGCAATACTTTATATAAAAAAACAGATATTTTTACTCTTAAAACATGATATTTTGTCTCAAAAAACATATATTTTTACTTATAAAGGTGTTACTTTAACTCTGATATATTTATTTGTCCTTCAATGTAATGTAATCATAATCTGTGGGTATATTAAAAAATATGATACTTTATCTAAAATAACCGATATTTTTTCTCATAAAACTGGTACTCTAACGAGGAAGAAAAACAGAAAAAAAAAAAAAAAAAAAGGTAGGAGCTGTTGTTGACCCGCGGACCTGGTCAACAGGATCCGCGGGTCAAATAGGATCCGTCTTACGGATTGAGACCCGTAAGACGGTCCTATATGAGTTTTTGCCTTATACTTATTGCAGTGGGCTCATTTTAAATATTTAAACTAGTCTTTAACCTGTGTGATGCACGGGGTGTATATCTGTGTGGTTTCCTTTTTGCGTCGTGACATGTACATTTTCCTAATAGTTCTATGAGTTATATCTCCTGCATTGTAATAATTTTAAAATAGCATCAGACAATACATGATATTTAATATTTTTTGTTGATGAAGTCAAAAAGAAAAAAATATAATGCCTGTGAATCATGGAAAAAAAATACATTCAAAACTATGTATTCGTGTTCGATTTTCAAAAACTATTTTTTCATAAAATCGCACAAAGCACAACTTCTTCGCACATTTCGTTTTAATCATGTTTAGATTTTTAATAAGTGTGAAAATTAGTGCCACTTTGTTTTTCAAGGTTATAGTAGTTAATTCAGATGCAAAATTATTTTCTAAAGTTGTTCATATGTGTAAATTGGAGGCAGAGATTTTTGCAAAGTTGTTCGTGTAATAAATAAAAAAAATTAATACATACATATGAGAACTACGTACAATAATTTTATTTATTTGTGTTGTTAAGTCAATATTTAATTTTTTGAATTTTTTGTGGGGATTTGTATTGTATTATTTGGATTTTCTAATTATTTTTTTCTATTCAAGTTCTCATATTTGGTTTGTTTCAGACAATGCGATGCACGAACTTTAAATATTTTATAAAAAAAAAATTAGTGATTTGTAAAACTATTAAAATTTCAATAGATAATTAAAATATAAAGATAATTAATTTGATTATAAATCATCCGATTAAACTACAGGAAAATAAATTAATACAAACTATGAAAAATCTCTTTAAATATAGATATTTGGTTGAGCACAAATTTTGTGAGTATGAATTATATCTATTTATAGAACATGTTTATCTATAAGAAAGTAATCGTTTGAAAAAAGTCTTAACCACCCTGTATTTTTAAATATTTAATACATTGTATTTTCAGTACAAATGTACAATCAATAATAAAATCATTTCGAATTCCAATGCTTTTTAGGATTTAGAAAGCTGAACAATTGTCATAATTATTAAAGGGATCAAAATAAAAAACATGTTTTATATTTAACAACATAATTTTAGGGAAAAATGAAACATTTCAATAAAACAACTATTCTATTTATATATATATACACACATATATCAAACAGAAAAATTTATATCTAATGTGGTCATTGTACAACTTTAAAAGTACGTTAATATAAAAAATAATTTTCTATATATAAAAAACTATTATGAATATTTCATATTACATAAAAAAAAATTCTTACATATATAATGCTATGTATGGATATATGTAATATATATAATATTTGGATACATATTATGGGCCATTTTCTTCAATTAAATGAGTATTTTTTAATTAAATTTAATCAACTTAAATATAATTCTATATAATTATGAAGATATGAGTTATGCCCAAATAATAACTATACATATATCATAAATAGTCAAAATACATTAATATACAAATTAATGTCTAATAGTCCGAATGCATAATTTTTTTAAAAGTCCATTACAAAATAATGATAAATATATCTTATATATATTTTTTACATTTATTTTTTATTTTGATGTTAAATTGAAGATCATAAAAAGATGATTAATTAGATATACTATACATCAAAAAAAGTTAAAAAACGAAAACATTATTAAGTTTTAAAAAATAAGAAATATGACAAATATAATAATTACTGTAGTACACACACAAACTTGGAAAGTCATTTTACATAATTCTACTTTTTATATAATTTAAAAAAATTATTTATTTAAAGAAAGTTGACTATAAAAAATAATCAAATCCCAAACATTTATTATTTCTTATTTTTCAATATAATTTTATTACTTTTTTTAGTAATGGGATTTAGGCGGGAAAATATTCAGGTTACTATTCTAAGAATAGTCTCTCTTTATATATATAGATTATGTATAATCATTGTATGTTGGTTTTTGTAAATTTGAGAACTATATATGTTAATTTTTTTTATAAAAAATTAAAACCGCTCCTCAATTTCTAGTTAGAAACACCTTGTTTTTTTATTTTTTATTTTTTATTTGAAGATAAAGTCACTATAGATTTTGGACATTAAATCTGTTGGATTTTTGGCCATTTGTGCATAATAAAAATATTTTTTAGCAATGTTTTTAAAAAAAAACATGTTTTTTAACTATTTTTTGGTTCAGTCGTCCATTCTGTCCTTTTTTTCATTCCTCAGTACATTTCTCGGTACCTAGAACATCGTGTAAGAATAAAAACGAATCTTTATTTATCTCCAGCCATTGATTTGTTGCAATCTAAAATTATGGATTAGATTCTTCTAAAGCCTCTCAAGTCCCTGTCTTTTGATGGTGTATGACTTAGTCAGGAAGATGGCCTTAGGGACCTAATCAGACCTGTTTTTATAAACTCTGCCCATCACAGAGTTAGATTTTATTAATTATTTTCTGGCCATAATTGAGATAGTGCAAAATTGAACCACTAGGTTGTAGCTTAAGAGGTATCGCTCACCCTTTATAAGGGTATTGACCGGGGTTCGAAACCGATATCTTTCAGTTTTTTTAGAATTTATCCCATTCCCTCCAACCACTACATCCAACTTATTAAAAAAAGAGACATCATGGGCCATTTATGGTTAAAAATGGAGATAATGGAGATAATGCAGATAGTGGAAATTTGACCATTATTACTAATGGGCCATTTTGTATCCACTTGATTTTAACACATCGATCTTTTCAAAATGATTCAGTAACTCATCGACGAATACAATGAGAGTATCACTGCAATTTTTTACTCAAAATTTCTAATAAACCTGATTTTGAAAAACATGAGTACGTTTCCTCTTTTGAGAACGTGAATAACAAAAAAAAGCCCATTTACACTTTTGGGCATTTAGATGGGAGGAGAAGTAAATGACAAGATTACCCATTTCTGCAATGTGAAGCACTTTTATCTTTTTCTAGTGATTTGTTTGGCCAAAAAATCCTTTCAGGAGTAAGGTGCTCCAGTTCTACTAAATTTAGAAGGTGAAATGCTACTTTTGGGGGTTATTTGCTTACAGGTGTAAAATTAGGGGCTCGTGTGCCATTTTCAACTACCAGCCGAGGGAGGGATTACAATTGGAGCACGGAAAAAAGTGGAAAAAGCCCTTCTCCGGGGTTTTCCTAACCAAGAACAAGGAATGGAAACCGTCTAAACTTACCGGAGCCCAAACTCCCCCATGGTGCATCTATACCCTTTGATATACATCTATCTAAAATTACTTATTTACCCTCGTCTAAATTGAGGAAAAGGCCTAATAAGGCTAGGATCCTTATACTATATAGGGTCGTGGAGCGACCCTAACCGAGGTCACAGGTCGGGTCGCTACCCGACCCAACCAGGGCGCAAGGGCGGATTTTGGGACCTCGTCTATAAATTACTAGAGAGCGAGGTGGCGACCCGAACCGAGGTGACGATCCGGGTCGCCTACTTGGCTGGGCACAAGCGGACAACATGGACAGGTAGACCAATGCGAGGCCGCCACGTGCTACGAGATTGTACGGCTCTGTATGGCACCGTACGACACCGTACGACCTTGTACGGACCAGAGATCCGACACCTATAAATACTTCACTGTTTCATTGCTACAGTATCACATTTATTGCTATTCACCTCGCTTTACATTTACTAGCGACCTAACACCTGTACTGACTTAAGCATCGGAGGGTCTTAGCTGGGAACCCTCCCGGCTAGCCTAACGTTTATCTCTCTTACAAGACCCGAACCGAAAGTACCTAGGCTCGAGACGAACCGACCCGACCCGAAGTACATC
This sequence comes from Rehmannia glutinosa, assembly GCA_016081115.2. Lineage (NCBI taxonomy): Eukaryota > Viridiplantae > Streptophyta > Magnoliopsida > Lamiales > Orobanchaceae > Rehmannia > Rehmannia glutinosa. Next base: position 1,171,821 of record JABTTQ020001344.1, on the reverse strand, counting down.
TGATTTGTTCACACCCAAATCAGTTGGCGCCGTCTGTGGGAAATACTTAGGTCAAAAGTGAATATGGATGAGACCCCAGTGAAAGCAAAAGGAATGCCACCTTGTGGACTAAATATGGAGGAGACACCAATAAGAACGAAGGAAACATTGCCTCGAGAAGGATCCCCTTCGTTGCTAATTCAAGATCAACATCAAAAGGAGGCTGAGGATCCCATGATCAACATGCGAACCAATGACTTCGAGAAAATGTTGGAAAGAATGCTAAATGATAGGGAAAGGAAGGGTAAAGCTCCCATGGCTTCTCCCCCGAGGGAGATGCCTAAGGACAAGGAACCAACAGTGGCAGCGGATAAAGAGCCAGGAGATGGGGAAGAGGTGGCTAGTCACCAAGCGCCACGAGCGAGGCAGTTTGAAGCGAGGTTAGGCGAGCTCCCTAGGGTGGCAGATATAAATGAGGCTAGTCACCAAGCGCCACGAGCGAGGCAACTCGAAGCGAGGTTAGGCGAGCTCCCTAGGGTGGCAGATATAAATGAGCTCAGTGAGCAAATTGAGCAAGCTACTCGAAAGCTGGACCATTTGAAGAGAAGAGGGCGATCACTACGCATTGCAAAAAGAGGTCCCCTTTCTCCCCGGAAATTCTGGCGGAAGTGGTCACTACGAGTTTCAAGCTCCCAGATCTTCCTAAATACGATGGGAATAAGGATCCTCAGGAACATTTAACGGCTTTTGATCACGAAATGCAGCTTTATGGACAATCGGATGCCATGAATGCCAGAATCTTTATCACTACTCTGAAGGGAAAAGCGCAGGAATGGTTCACAGGGCTGCCCATGGGAACTGTAGTATCTTATGAACAGTTGGCAAGAAAGTTCTTATATCAGTTCGCTAGCCAGAAACGAGCTCGAAGGTCCGCAACCCACCTCTTCACCATCAGGCAAGCGGAAGGTGAGCCACTTCGAGATTTCATTAATCGATTTAATGACGAGGCACTCGAGGTACAAGATATGAGGATCGATATGATGACGAATATATTGGTGCATGGTTTGAAAAAGGGGGCACTAGCTTCGGCCCTAGCCCGTAACCCTCCAATGGACAAGAAAGAACTGATGGGGACGACCCAACAGTATATTCAGGAAGAAGAGATGAATGAACTGAAGGATCATGAGTGGTCGGTAGCGGGCCAAGAGGTGCGTATAAGGAAGGATCCTAAAGAGAGACCTCGTTTTAAGTCTGAAAAAAACCATGAGCGAGGTCGAGATCAGGATCGGCCGCGAGCAGCACGATTTAGCAGATACATGCCGCTAAATGCTCCCCGAGTACATGCGCTAATGTCCATCGAAGGAAAAAATATGTTAAAGTGGCCAAGAAAGATGAAGGCCATACCGGGTAAGAGAGACGAAAGAAAATATTGCCATTTCCATAAAGATCATGGCCATGATACAGAAGAGTGCTTCCAATTGAAAGACGAAATAGAGCGACTCATCCAGCAGGGGTACTTGAAAAATTTCGTAAGAGTAAAGGAAACTGAGGATGAGGAGCGAGGCCGGGGAAGAATGGCGAGGCTCGGTTTGCCCCCGAGGCATAAGTCGCGAGGGAGATCTGAAGCTCATTTCCCTATAAAGGAAAGAGTAAATCAGCATCGTGAGCGATCCGAAGCGAGGCGAGACCGGCAAGATGAAAATTTGCCGAGGAGGGGGGTGATTCATATGATCGCTGGAGGCCCGAGTGGAGGTGACTCGCAGAGTGCGAGGCGAAAAAATATGCGAACCTTGGCTCATGCTCCTAAAAGGGCCCTAGATATTTTGAACATCCAAGAAGCAAGCCCAATTACTTTTGATAAACGTGACCTTGTGGGAATAGAAACGGGTCAAAACGATCCCATAGTGATAACAATGGATATTGCGAATTTCGCAGTACAGAAGACCTTGATAGATAATGGGAGCTCGGCGGATGTGATTTTTATGCAGGTCCTAAGAAAGATGGAGTTGGACGTAGCGACGCTACAGCCAGTGGATACGCCTCTAACTGGGTTCGGGGGAAACGAAGTGATTCCGTTAGGAACGATTGACCTCCCAACCTCATTAGGAACTTCCCCGTGCCGGAAGACGGTTATGATCAAGTATTTGGTGGTCGATGTTCCATGCGCATATAATGTCATATTGGGTAGGCCAGGCTTAAACCGGTTCCAAGCTATTGTGTCCACATATCATTTGAAGATGAAATTACCAACTTCGAGTGGGATTGGTGAAGTGTGTGGAGATCAGAAAAGTGTAAGGGAATATTATAACTTGTCACTAAAGAAAAAAAAAAAGGGAGCGGGAGATTAGAACTATAAAGCAAATTGAGAGAGAGGAGGAGGCAGGAATGAGTAAGAAGGAGAAGGAGAAGTATAAGAAGGCCCGGGTGATGGAGTATAGAATTGAGCCTGCTGAACAGTACAAGGTAGTGGAACTGGATCCAGGCGACCCGAGCAAGTCAACCAGAATTGGCTCCCAAATGGATCCTAGCCTCGAGCTCCTAACTATTCAATTTTTGATGGAAAATGCGGATATTTTTGCATGGAATTTTTCGGATTTTAAAGGCATTAGCCCAGAGATCGTGGTGCATCGCTTAAATGTCGACCCCGAGGTAAAACCTATTAAGCAGAAGAAGCGAAGTTTTGGAGGAGAAAGGAACAGGATCATTGAGTGCGATGTGAATAAGCTACTCGAAGCGGGGCACGTCGTCGAGATCCAATTCACCGAATGGCTATCTAATGTGGTAATTGTTCCCAAAACAACTGAGAAGTGGAGGATGTGCACGGACTTTACTGATTTAAATAAAGCATGTCCGAAGGATCCATACCCCTTGCCTCGCATCGATCTCCTAGTGGATTCTACGGCGGGGTGTGCTCTATTGAGTATGATGGATGCGTATCAGGGTTATCATCAAATTTTCATGGCAGAAGAGGATCAGGACAAGACCTCATTTGTTACTGATAAGGGGGTGTATTGCTACGTCGTGATGCCATTCGGCCTTAAAAATGCAGGAGCAACGTACCAACGCCTAGTCAACCTCATGTTCAAAAGCGAGATCGGGCGAACCATGGAGGTTTATGTTGATGACATGTTGGTTAAGAGTGAAAAGCAGGGAGACCACTTAGAACATTTGAAGCGAGCTTTCAATATTATGCGAACTTACGGGATGAAGCTAAATCTGACGAAGTGCACTTTTGGGGTGCGAGGTGGAAAATTTCTCGGATTCATGGTCAATGAGAGGGGGATTGAAGCGAACCCGGAGAAAATTAAAGCTATCTTGGAGATGACCTCCCCAAGGACCGTGAACGAGGTGCAGTAGCTCACGGGAAAGCTAGCCTCGCTGAACAGGTTCATTTCGAGGTCAGCCGATCGAAACCTACCCTTCTTTGCTACTTTAAAAAATATGAAAAAATTTCAGTGGACGGAAGAATGTGAAAAGGCTTTTGATGAATTAAAAGCATATTTGAGTTCGCCACCATTATTGTCAAAGCCTGAAAAGGGCAAACCACTTTTCTTGTACTTGGCTGTTTCCAAGCGAGCTGTAAGCTCAGTTTTAGTCAAGGAGGAGGAGGGCTTGCATAAACCGGTTTATTATGTGAGTAAGATGTTGCAAGGAGCGGAAGAGAGATATTTAGAAACTGAAAAGTTGGCATTAGCCTTGGTAGTAGCAGCAAGGAAGTTACGGCCCTATTTTCAGTCTCACCAAATCATCGTCTTAACAAACCAACCTTTGAGGCAAATATTAGGAAGACCGGAGTTGTCAGGTCGCTTAGTTAAATGGGCAGTGGAATTGGGAGAGTTTGATATCAAGTATCAATGCAAATCAGCAATTAAAGCCCAAGTTCTAGCTGACTTCGTTAGCGAGGCAATTGTGGAGAAGCTGGCGACCCAGGGCGAGGTCGCGTGGCTTTTACATGTGGATGGTTTGTCAGTAGCGATTGGAGGCGGAGCTGGAATTTTATTACAAGGACCTGATTCTTTTGAAGTTGAGGTAGCTTTAAAGCTAGATTTCGAGGTTACAAATAATGAGGCAGAGTATGAAGCCCTAATTGCTGGGATGAAGTTAGCACACAAGTGTAATGTGAGAAGGCATGTGGCATATACCGACTCCCAGTTAGTGGCGATGCAGATGGAGGGTTCTTTCGAAGCCAAAGATAAATCTATGTCCAACTACCTGAATAGGGCTAAAAAGTTAGTAGAAAATTTTGAGGATTTTCAGTTGCAACAGATTCCTAGAGAAGAAAACGAGAGGGCGGATGCATTAGCACGCTTCGCTAGTGCCGTCTCAGGATCGAGCTCGAGGAAGGTAATAGTGTTAGTAGCGAAGCACTCCGAAGTAAGCTCAGAAGGCGAACCTCTTGACCAATTCCCAAAAGAGACCTTAATTCTTCATATAGGGATTCGAGTAAATTGGATCGAGGGGATTAAAGAATTTCTTAAAATAGGGACTTTACCAACGGATTCAGCTGAGGCAAGGAGGGTTCAAACTAGGGCATCCAGGTTCCAAATGATAGGAGAAGATTTGTATAAGAGATCATTTGGAGGGCTCCTGTTAAAATGTTTGTTGCCTAAGAACGCGCAGTATGTGATGAGAGAGATTCATGAAGGGAACTGCGGAAACCATTCGGGAGGTCGTTCGTTAGGTCGAAAAATCCCCAAGCGCAAGATACTTACGCTCTTGTGATGAAGGATGCGATTGAGTTTGCTAAGAAGTGTGATAAGTGTCAGTTCCATGCTAACTTAACCCATCAGCCAGCGGTACCCTTGGAAGCAATTCCTATTGCATGCCCTTTCGACCAGTGGGGGATTGACATTCTGGGTCCTTTCCTCGTGGCAAAGGCGCAGAAGAAATTCGTAATAGTAGCAGTTGAGTATTTCACGAAGTGGGTCGAGGCCGAGGCACTAGCTAAAATAGGTGAGCAGGAAGTAATGGACTTCATCTGGAAAAATATTTGTAGCCGATTTGGGTTCCCGAGGATCTTGATTTCAGATAACGGAACGCAATTTCAAGGAAGGAAGATACGAGCATGGTGCAAGGAAGTGAAAATTCAGCAAAATTTTACGGCAGTGGGAAATCCTCAGGCTAATGGGCAAACCGAGGTGGCCAATAGGATAATCCTACAACACTTAAAAGCGAGGCTAGGCGCAGTGAAAACCTATTGGGTGGAGGAACTCCCAGGGGTCCTTTGGGCTTACAGAACAACCCCAAGAACCTCCACGGGAGAGACTCCATTCGGATTGATGTATGGGTCAGAAGCAGTAATCCCGGTGGAAATTTGGGAGGCATCCCATAGGGTAGCTCATTACGACCCAGCACAAAACGAGGAGGCTCGAAGGTTAGATTTAGAAACGATCGAGGAAAAGAGAGAGAGGGCTATGGTCCAAATTCAGGCAGCTAAGGGAAGGATGCGAGCAGCTTATGACAAGAGGGTGAACGAAAGAAATTTTCAAGTAGGAGACCTAGTTCTGAAAAAAGTTGAAGTATCTAAGCATGTGGGAAAGCTGGAGGCGAATTGGGAGGGTCCTTTCAAGGTGATTAAGATCCTCAAAAGAGGAACATATCGTTTGGAAAACATGGATGGAAAAGAGCTTCCCAGGCCATGGAACATCCACAACTTACGCAAGTTTTATACTTAGGTGAATTACTTGTAAACCAATGACTTGTTTTGATTAAGTATATATGAAATTATCGGGAGGGGAGATACCCCCTTGTTTTGAAACATAATTATCAGGTGGCAAAAGCAAAAGCGACCCACGAGGTCAGCTCCAGTTAAAAGCGACCCACGAGGTCAGCCCCAAGTAAAAGCGACCCACGAGGTAACTCCAATTAAAAGCGACCCACGAGGTCACCCCAAGTAAAAGCGACCCACGAGGTCGGCTCAATTAAGTCGACCCACGAGGTCGACTTCAAGAAAAGCGACCCACGAGGTCAGCCCCAAGCAAAAGCGACCCACGAGGTCAGCCCCAAGTAAAAGCGACCCACGAGGTCAGCTCTAAAAGCGCGACCCACGAGGTCACCCCAGTAAAAACGACCCACGAGGTCAGCTCCAATTAAAAGCGACCCACGAGGTCAGCCCCAATTAAAAGCGACCCACGAGGTCACCCCCATAAAAGCGACCCACGAGGTCGGCTCAATTAAAACCCCCACGAGGTCACCCCATAAAAAAGCGACCCACGAGGTCGGCTCCAATTAAAAGTCGCGACCCACGAGGTCACCTCGATTAAAAGCGACCCACGAGGTCAGCCCCAAGAAAAAGCGACCCACGAGGTCAGCTCCAATTAAAAGCGACCCAAGAGGTTAGCTCCAAGAAAAAGCCATAAAGCGATCTGAAAAAGATCGCGGCAATTAAAAGCGACCCACGAGGTCAGCTCCAAGAAAAAGCCATAAAGCGATCTGAAAAAGATCGCGGCAATTAAAAGCGACCCACGAGGTCAGCTCCAAGAAAAAGCCATAAAGCGATCTGAAAAAGATCGCGGCAATTAAAAGCGGCCCACGAGGTCAGCTCCAAGCAAAAGCGACCCACGAGGTTAGCTCCAATTAAAAGCGACCCACGAGGTCAGCTTCAAGAAAAAGCAAAAATGCGATCTGAGAGAGCCTTTAATTTGAAGAAATAAAAAGTGGTTTAAGAATATTAACCGAGGAGGAATGACTTCGTGATTACTTAAAGATCAAAAAATAAGGCAGTAAAGTTACATAGCGAGGTCAGAAACTTGGTAAAATATATTCATATAAGGATCAAAACAGTAAAGCTACATAGCGAGATCAGAGACTTGGTAAAAATATCTTCATACAAACAGCAAAAAAGGTTACATAGCGAAGTCAGAGACGAACAAAATATCTTCATAGAGTAGTTAGGGTGATTGTTTAAACAGAAGATCAAAATAAAGCATAATGTTTAAAGGTTTGCTTTACATGGAGCGCTGAGCTCATTTACAAAAGAATGAAGCAAGAACGGAGGTCACTCGTCTTCGTCTTCATCATCTTCATTAGCAGCTGGAGGTAGAGGTGGTTCAGTAGAGGCAATATGTGAGCGCATGAGGTCAGTCCACTCATCTGTCTCCTCTACCTCATCCATATCACGAACAACGTCGAGGCTTTCTTCTTCGCCCGCTTCGCCCTCACCTGCCTTCTCCAGATCATCAGTCCGAAAGCAGTCAAGCTTCTGTTGGTCAAAATCTGGCTTAAAGGCATCTGCTTGTAGAGCCTGGTCTCGACATTGTTCGAACCCCTCGAACATGTAGACTGCAGCACGCCGAGCCACCAGGGTCACATATGAGTGCGAAGTCAGGAAAGACCTGACACCTTCCTCGCGAGCCTTCTGGATCGCGGAAGTATACTCCACTGAGGTCGTGTAATCCTGGTAGCCTTCTTTGCGACCCATATCATACGTTTCTTTCAGCTCGTTTTCATGGGTCTCTTTCTGTTCATCCAGTTCCCGGCGAGCCACGGTAACCTCCTTCTCCAGCCCTTGAACTCGACTAACAAGCGAGGTGTTTTCCTTGGCAAGATTTTCTTTCGAAGATTCGGCCTCGCTTAGGGCTTTAGAAAGCCTGTCAACTTCGCCCTTCTGAGCATCGAGAGTCCGCTTCCAGTTCGTGGCTCGGAGGGAAAGGTGGTGCAATAGAGCGTTATTCTGAAAATAAATACAAAGCAAAGTTAGAAAGCGAATTAAAAGAAAACAGCTATTAAGCGAGGTGATGGACTTTACCGAAAAATTATTATGGGCAATATATTCCTCCAACCGAGTGAACTCGAAGGGGATTAAAGCGAACTGGTCGGTGCCAAGGAGAGTATGTTTGTAGAGCTCGAAGAAGTCCTCCCCAGCGTGAGTGTCGAGAACAGAGCTTCGCCCATTAATCAACCAGTTCGGGACAATACGGGGCAAGGAGGCGTTGAAAGTAGAGGATATTTGTGGAGGAGTCCTCTGCCTTTCTATTTCCCGCATCTCAGTGAGCTGCTTCTCACACAAAGCGAGCTAGTTAACTTGGGCCTCCATTTCAGGATTGCTGCAAGTCTCCTCGTTAGCCTCGGTTGCAGGTTGCTTACCAGACGACTCTAAGGACGAACCAAGGCGAAGCCTCTTACTGGAAGGCTCCTCGCGATCTTTATTCCCAGAGTCCCAGCTGCGTGACTTGTGGGACTTGGGAGCCTTCTCCTTGTGTGATTTGCCCCGCGAGGCAGAGGCCTTCTCGGTAGGTTGGCCCTCAGAGAAGGTAAGAGGGCGTTGAGGAGTCGAGCGAGCAGGGGTAGTACGAGCAGCTTGCTGAGGGTCGGCATCGACAAGTGCCTCGCTTGGATCGGCGAGGTGATGTGGTGTCGAGGGTAAAGCACTGCCTGATCCCGAGCCAGCATGAGCATCGGACTTCGGGGCAGGTGGGGGACGTTTCTTGCTAGAAAGTAAGGCAGCTTGTTGCTCTTTCAGTTGCTTGGCTATAAGCGAGCCTTTAACAGACATCTCTGAAAAAGAAGGGAGAAAAGTATGAGGATAATTTAAAATAATACACAAGCGAGCAATTTAAGTAAAAGAGTTGAAAATTACCCAAACTTAAAGAAGCTGGCTTCGGGGCGGGGCTAAGGTCCGCGAGGGAGAGAACCTCTTCGGTTAAAAGCTTCTCCGATAGAAACCAGCTCATCCATAGCACATCGGGGACGAAGTTATCCTCCCAGGTGACCGAAGCGAGGTCACGAGGGTGAGGACGGGTAACCCTCCACTCAAAGGGAACCTCCCAAGGGATCTCTATGGGGGCCCGAATATAAAGGAACTTTTCTTTCCAAGGCCACACGGAAGTAGGAAGGCGATGGATAAGCTTACGGTCAGGTCGAGGTGAGATGTAGAAGAAACCTTTCTCACTAGTGGTCGAAGAGGAGTTAATGGAGTAGAGGGCCCAAAAATGTGGAAACAAGGCTGATTCCTCGAAGTATTTCATTAGGATCGCAAAACCCAAAATATGGCGATAAGAGTTCGGAACGAGCTGGGCAGGGCATACTCCTAGGCCCTTCAGGATATTTACAACAGGGCGAGCTAAAGGAAAACGTAAGCCCGCCTCGAGGCTAGGAAGATGAAACGACATACAACGGGGAGGTGGTTTATCTATACGGTCGTTCCTCCCCGGAATGATTATTTGGAAATTACTAGGAATAAAAAATCGGTTTCTAATTTCAGTTATCTGGTTCCTATTTACAATAGAGCGAAGTAAAGCCCATGGAGCTGTGAATTCTAAGTCAGGGTCTATGGGTGCATCCTCTTCAGATTCATCGTTAGGGTCTAAATCAACTATAGGGTTTTCTAAGGGGGGGTAATGACCTAATTGGGCTAGCATGCAAAATATGAGCTCCAGAGAGAGGACCGAGGTCAGAACTAGATTCCGAGCTGGAACCTGAGCTTGAACTCGAACCACTCGAGCTCGAATCATTAGAGCCTAAGGTACGGTCGGAAGGCATAGCAAGAAGACGAAAGAAAAATAAATGAAATAAAAAATTAGTACTCGAAGCGAAAATAAGGGCTACCTCGAGGTGAATTCGGACTACGCGAAGAATCTTCGAACGAGGGCTTCGAGCTCGCTGCGAACCGGAAATAATTTTCACCGCACTGAATGAAGAGTAAAAATGACAACTCAAAGTCTTCCATATATATATATAGGAATGGGCGGGAAGATCAAGCGGTTGGGATTAAAGAGACTTTTCAAATTCTACGGCTCAGATTCAAAGTTACCATAGTAATTAATTACTAAAGTAACTGGGGGAGTAATGATATACATCTATCTAAAATTACTTATTTACCCTCGCCTAAATTGAGGAAAAAGCCTAATAAGGCTAGGATCCTTAGACTATCTAGGGTCGTGGAGCGACCCTAACCGAGGTCACGGGTCAGGTCGCTACCCGACCCAACCAGGGCGCAAGGGCGGATTTTGGGACCTCGTCTATAAATTACTAGAGAGCGAGGTGGCGACCCGAACCGAGGTGACGATCCGGGTCGCCTACTTGGCTGGGCACAAGCGGACAACATGGACAGGTGGACCAATGCGAGGCCGCCACGTGCTACGAGGTTGTACGGCTCCGTACGACCCCGTACGGCACCGTACGACCTTGTACGGACCAGAGATCCGACACCTATAAATACTTCACTGTTTCATTGCTACATGTATCACATTTATTGCTATTCACCTCGCTTTACATTTACTAGCGACCTAACACCATCTTGACTTAAGCATCGGAGGGTCTTAGGCTGGGAACCCTCCCGGCACAAATTTAACGTCTATCTCTCTTATAGGACCCGAACCGGAAGTACCTAGACTCGAGACGAACCGACCCGACCCGAAGTACATCTGATTTGTTCACACCCAAATCACCCTTCTATGAATCTATACGAACGGGGAGTAGGGGTGGGCATTTGGGATCGGGTTTTCGGGTACCCGTCCGACCCGATCGGAAATTACCCGATCGGGTCGGGTATTTTAAAATATTTTCGGGTTTTGGGTAACCCGATACCCGATTTAGAAAATACGGGTCGGGGATCGGGTCCTTTAAGTGGAACCCGAAAACCCGAACGGGTACCCGCCTATTTTAAAAAAAAAAAAAACTGCAAAAGAAAATACCACCTTTGTTGACCGGTATCCATTCCATTGACCCATCACCCAATACCCATCAATTGAAAAAGTTGTGCGTGAGTATGTGAGACTGAAAAAGTTGGGACAAAGTTTATTATTTCTTTTTGTTTTGAGGGTAAAGTTTGGACAAAGATTATTATTTTATTATTTTTTGGAGAACAAAGTTGGGACTTGGGTGTGGTGCGCAATGCCGTTCCATACTTTGTTTTTGTCTTTTTCCCCTCAAAAGTTGTAATAGTAGCCGAGCAGGAATTAAATAAAAATTTGGTACCCGACACCCGACCGGTCGGGTATCCGGTTATTTCAGGTACCCGATAATTATCGGTTCGGTGGCGGGTAGCTATATTTGCCACCCGACAACCTCGGGTACCCGACCCGATTACCCGAAACCCCGACTACCCGACCCGATGCCCACCCCTAACGGGGAGTGACCTGACCAACGCATGCACCAAAAGATTTTAAAACTTCCACACGAAAGCGATCGGGCAGAATAGTAAAGTCACTGCTCATACAAGCAAGATAAGTAGTGATATATCCATGAGGTTAGTAAGTCTTTGCTCTGGGCTAGGAGAAGAGATAATTAAAAAGTCAAATGGATTCTCACACAGCTTTTCAATCATAATCTGAATAACAAGACAAGATCAAAGAGAATAAAAATGAACTGTTTGATCCTCAATGACCAACTATGCATTCTTAAAAACTCTCTGTGCAAAATCAGACACTCATCATTTCTTATGTGCAATGAACGATTAGTAATATACAACACGAAATTGACAATACTTCAAGGAGGTACTGCTTCCATTCCGAAGCCATAGCTAAAATTTACTGAAATTTAGGTTCAAGTTTCATCAGAGCGAAGCAGAATTGATCATTTTCAAAGCAACTAAATCGATAGTACGCGAAGTTGACAAGAAATGGACAGAGCAAAAACGAATGAGCAAAAACGGTTTCCGTTTCTTAATAATACTTTTGGTAACTGTAAACTTCTTGTCTATAAATGTATCTGAGTCTAATTATTTACAGCAACAATATCAACCAGCTTTCTGCCCTTGGTTTCAATAGGGAGGAGCAGCACACTAATTCCAGCCAGAAGTAATACAACCTCATATAAACTTATTGCAGCCATTCGGTGGCAACCAGAAATCAACCCAACTGCTACAAGAGGGCATATCATGCCTGCAACTCTTCCCACAGCAGTCGCAACACCAACTCCCGTTGTCCTCACAGATGTTGGATATAACTGAACAGAAGAGAATATGAAAATTGACAGTCGGAAATTGTTGAATAAACAGCATTCATAATTCTTCGGACAAAGAAGCAAGGGCAAATCACAATTTCGTTTAGCAGGCACAAAAGAATTTTAAAGAGACTGAAGGTGGAAAGGAGAAATGGGACGATTACCTCTGGACAGTAAATACCAGCTATCGTATAGTTTCCAATGATGCACATGCGGGCCCCAAACAATAGACATGTCGTAGTAAGTTCATTTAGGTGGAACATCAGTGGTAGAAGAAATATGAAGCCACATGAATACATAAGCACCATCGAAATTCTGCGACCAATTTTGTCCACAAGAACCGCTGATAAAATGAGCCCAGGAAACTCTGTAAACACGGCAATACATTAATCGGACTATGCGAACGAAGATGTACAAGACCGAGTGACAGAAGAACAATTGATCGACAAAATCAAACTATCATGATACCTGCCAAGCTAGTGATAAATACATTTCTGTAGAGGCTAGAATCTGTCTTGCTTGAATGTAAAACAATTGCCCCACATTTACTTTGACCACTGCTTAACTCCGAGGTCATCAACACAACCCCGTAATATACAAATGAATTTCCAAAGTAGACGACCCACAATAGAAGGGTTGTCTTTATCAAACTTGACGATAAAAGTGTGAATAATGGCGAGACTGATTTAGGAATATTGACTTTCCATTTTCTGATGGATAGCAATTGAGCGTCTTCTGAAGGAGTTAATTCCTCATCCAGTTCACTCACTTGATGAGAAACGAGCATGCCAGAAGGAAGTTCGGATTTGTTGATTGCGGCCATTTTCTTCAAAACATTATGTGCATCAGCGATCTTTTCATTTAGGTACAGATACCTTGGAGACTCTACTGTTAGAAAATAGAAGACAAATGCTGCCAAACAGGGGACTGATGAGAGTGCAAGCAGCCACCTCCATCCAAGTCTTGGAATAACGATCTGTGGAAAAGGTAAATAAGGCGATTCCAGAAATAAATTAGTGCTTGAAATGTTTTCCAATGGTACATGGATACTAAAAGTTAAAATAAAAACAATTGCAGCACACCTATAACTCATATATGTAACTGGAGGTAATAAATGTCTACAAAATTAGAACCAATAAGAGCATACCATGTCAATTGCAAACATCAAAGCATGGATCTTAATTTTAAAAGGGTATTCATGGGGAAGCTGTCCCAATTAGGTTGATGAGCTTGGATGTCCTTGCTATCAAATGCATAAGATTTCTTGTCACCATGTGATGCATAAGCATCTGTTACCTAACTTGCTGATATAACAGCAGAAAACAAGATTTAGGATGGCTTCTATGACAAATTTTGTAGCTGAAAGCACGGCAGAACTGGTGGAACTATTATGTTCAGAGACTAAATACCAAAAACGTGATGGAGAGTGGATTGGGCCTAATGATGCGTGAAGAGTATAAATAATCTATTTATAGACTAATGAACAATGGCATTAACATTAACTTCCATAACACGGGAAATTTTTGCTGGTCGTGCAATCTCAGAGGTCAGCTTCTTAAGTACTGAGCGTTATAATAAAAAGAAAGAATAACAAGGTTGGTATTACAGAAAGAAGAAGAATTGTAAGAAGGATGAGGAAGAATGAAGAGAAGAAAGCTAAGAAGAGAAGTTAGAAACAAAACCTGATAAATGCAAAACAGATGTTACCAAAACAAACAAAAAAGAAAGAGGGGAAAAACAAAAAACTTAGTTTTCCTGTGACAAAAGAATGCGGACAAGACATACTTTCACCTATCTAATTAAGATCATAACAGCTTCAGTTTTGGAAGCTAAGCATAAATGCAAAAAGTCAACAAGAGTGATTTTCATAATGGACTGTTAGATGATTAAAAGTAAATTATGAAAGTACATACCCATGCCAACGAACCCTCGAGCATTGATCCAACTGACCAGAAAGTGGAAAATATGACCATCCAAAAGCCCCGGTTTCTCACAGGCACAAACTCAAGATACCAGGATGTGTACACAGGTCCACCACCCAAACCAATGCCAGCTACCATACGGAAGACGACCAATGAAATATAATTTGGGGAGAAGGCACTAAGAAAAGCAAATATGCTAGTTACTACAGCAACACTTAGAAGGCCTATCCTGGACACCACACAAATTGTTAGAAACATCTATTACACCTGCTTTGCAGAAAACCTGAAAGATAATCTAACAGTCCATAGAAACTAAAAATAGGAACTCTATCGAAAGCATTGTTGAGAAGTTCATACAGTTAGCTCATTGATAATTATTCTACTTCAAAATAGGAACTCAAAGGCTTGCCTTCTTCCATAATTATCGGATATGACGCCCCACAAATAAGCTCCAACAAGCATGCCGGCAAAAACCATTGTGGTTATCAAGCTTTCTTGCCCAGATGAAAGCCCCCATTCATCTTTAACAGAGGGTCCTATAAAAGATAATATCATCACTTCCATTGCCTCGGCCATCGCCCCAAGTCCCGCGTAAGCCAGCACGAGAGCTTGAAATTTCCCAAACCCCACCATGTCAAGAGCTTCATCCAGTGTGTAAAAAAGTTCCATTTCATTATTATCCACCGCCTGTTAATCCCAAATCACGAAATTTAAAAGCAATAATTGAATGCATAATTTGCAGCACGAAGATTTCTTCTTTTTCTGCCAAACGAAATCTACCAAACTATGAAAACCCTTTTCAGTTCTTCAAAATATTTACTGTTGGGTACTAGCAACCTTAAAACATGCCAACAAATCGAGATAAACAAAGCATGACATCCGATTCTTGCCTTTTTTTTTTTTTTTTTCCCTTTTCAGTTATCAGCAACATCAAGAAATTGATAAAACCGCTTCTCCGGTACTGGCGGGAAATTAATCCCACTACAAACGCATGACTAAATAATTGGCGCCACTTAAGATTTCATCGATTGTAAAAAGAAACACAGATAAACAACTTATAATTACCTCCCTGATCATGATGGTTGTGTTTAATCAGCTTTTTTGATCTTTAATTTGGGGCAGCGGTTCTCAACAGGTGAAGTGGTGGATTATATAAACACGCACACGATACATATGTAAATGTGTGTTATTATTCCAGTACAGTTGCCATTGCAATAAATCCAACAGAGTCTGATAACTGACTGATGATTTTTTAAGGATCACAAAAAAACAAAAAACAAAAAACAAAAGAAAGAAAGAAATTAAAAGAATTTCGGTCTACATTTATTGGAGATAAATCTGCAGAAAAAAGATTTTCCTTATTTTTTGCTGATATTTGAATTTAGTTGTTATTTTGTGATATTGTTTTTTTGTTTTTTTTTTAAATTTTGAAATTTGAGTAGCTTATGTTATGTATAGGAGGTTGTTAAGGTGAGCTTGTGTATAAATACATACGTACAACCATATGCATTGTTTTTAATAGAAGACACTTTTATCCTCCAGCTTATTGCTTCCTCTTTCTTTACATGATATCAGAGTCAGGTCATACTAGAGGTCCTGAGTTCGAATATCGTCGTTACCCACTTAAAATGTTCAATGTGCAAGGCTTTATAAACAATTGTCTGCCCATGAGAGGGCATGTTAGACTAGTTAAATAATAAATTACTTATCTCTCTAACAGCTTAAGTTTTTATATGTGGTGGTCATTCAATAGCATTTATAGTCCAGTAGCTAAAATTGTGTCGTGGCAAAAATAGTAATCTTCATATATAAATGGACACCAAGACCTTATAATTATTAATAACTCTCACTTTGAGTCCTAATGTCGTGGAAAATTGAAATTTTCACAAAAAAATGTTGTGCCAGGAGAAAAATGATTTGCTCATGTGTGCCCAATAGAAGGAAAGAGAATGATGATATAGGCTAAGAGAGTATTTGCAACCACTAAAAAAGTGTTTCTCAATTTTTGGTTTAAAAAAAATATTTTTAAATGTTTGCAAATATCAAATTCTATTTCTAATTCTACTTCATTTAATCAAAATCCAAAAGCAGTGAGATGGATGTTTTAGATTTCTGAAACAATTTGATAGACTTCTACAAACAAATAACATTTTTATAATTTTTTTCACCACACACTCTCAATTTCGAATTCTCAACTTCTGATTCTATTTTTAAACACAACCACCTTCTGATTCTCAATTATTTTTACTTCTACTACTTTTTACTTCTACTACGATAAACCACTTCTTTTAAAAATAAAAGTTTCCGCAAACACTCCTTAAACACATAACATAAGATAGCACTTTGTTCACACAAGTAAAATTCATCAAAATGCGCGCAAAGTTCCAAATCTTTTTTCCTCGCATGACAGATACATGACATTTTTCTGATAATTTATTTCCGGTGAAATTAAAATTCAAATTGAGAATTTTTAATAATGAAAAGGTCTTATTATCAATTGAAATAAGAACATGATTATTTTGCCACGGCCCACAACCCTATAATTATATCATTTTGCAATTTTCCCTATAAAGAGGACACCTACTTTACAGATTTTAATCTAGCGACGCTATTTTTAGTTTGGAAACAGTAATTGGAATAATCGAATTTGACTGACGATAAACTACATGTCTGATGTCACATGTAGAGAATCAAATTTATATTAAGGGATAATCACAAAAAACCCTTAAGGTTTGAGATAATTAACAACAAAATCCATAAATATTTTAATTACAAAAAGCTCTATTAGGTTTGAATATATCTTAAATTTAAGTGGTTAATAGTAATATTTTTACAAATGTCGGGGTAGAATTTGAAATTTTTTTTGCTTACGAAGGAGAAAATGTAAGACAGAATCAAATCTCAAGTTTTTTTTTTTTTTTCAAAAATCTCTTTTTTTTTTTATAATTAGCCCGAACCTCGGGTTTTTTTTTGGTAATTATTCCTTATATTAATAAAGAGATAAAAATCAAACGACGCCTATGATAATTAAACACTAAATTTATGAAGGGGGATTTAAAATATGAGTTCCTCATATTAATTTAAAGGTTATTACTTGCATTCAGGGGAATATTTATTATTTTTAATTGTTTTTGGATCCATCTTAGACCAACCTAAGACATAGGTAGGAATAAAATACAGCAAAAACAAAATAAACGTTTTCTTATCTCTATTATTAATTTATTTTCTCGAATTTCAACTTTTAAACTTATATTTTAGAGCTCGTATCTAAAAAAAAAAGAAAAATCAAGATTACCCCCATCCATCAAGTATATTGATGTATCTTACTTATATGGAACTTTATTTTTTTATTCTTAGTTAATTCTAGATTCACGTTATCATATTTAATTTGCACATTGATATCGAACTTAGTTTGGAAATTTCTGATCAAATTAATGTTATTAGGTTAAATTCCAAGTAACTGGAAGATTCAAACAAAAATCCGGAAAAAAAAATTAAGTGTTACAGTTTTTTTGTGTGTTTTAAATTCAAAGCCGCTTAGGTAGGGGTTTATACAAACCTAGGGATGGTAATGAGGCAGCGCGGTTATCTCAATACCCATACGGATACCCACTCCATCACCTCCACGTGGCGCGGTCCGCGGAGACCTGCCATGGGTCGCGAGGCAGGCAGGTAGCCCCGTGTTGGAAATAATTTCATTATTTTAATATTTTTATATTGTATTTTATATTATTAAAAAAATTTAATCTTATATTTTATATTATAAATGCATATTATTTATAAAATTTGTCATTATATATTTTAAATATAATATTAAGTACATAAAATTATATTGTCTTATATAATATACATGCTTATAGAAGATCTCCTTTAAGATCAAACAATTCCATCGAATTGAGTATGATTGTATGTGTGATAGCATCTACTATACCAGGAATATCAATGAACCCGATTATTGCAATTGCTCAGGATACCATTTTTTAGCTTCTAGGGTCTATTTCTTAGTTCAAGATCCCTCTTACTATTGAATATATTAAAAAAAACAAAAAAACTGTATGGTGCTGGTACCCACGGGGCGAAGGTGATACCACGCCCTGCCCCGCCATGCTTGACAATTTAAAAGAGACTTTTCAAGTAATTAAATATTATTTAATCGACGAAAATGAGAAAATTTATAACCCCGATCCGTGCGGATCATGGGACGGAACGGGGCGGGTCTTGATCAGGGAGGGTCGAATTGCCATCCTATGTGTTCGCCTTATTTTTAGCTTCACCGCAAGTGTGCGGTGTAGTTTATAGAATAGGGTTAGCAAGGTCGAATCCACAGAGACTAATAAATTAGTGTACTAATTATTGAGATTGGAATAGTCTTATTTTTATCTAGACGATCGAAACTTGAAGATTGGTTTATAAACTAAGACAAGAATCTATCATAAAAAGACAAAGTAAGAGTTGATTGAAAGATCAAGGAGATGAATGGATTCCAAGGCTATGGTTTCAGTTAATATCCCTCTTGTTATCTGATTAATCACAACCAAAGTTATTATTATTCTTCCCTATAAGACAATCACAAAAGTATTTTATCCTCTCTCTCGAGATGTATATAAAAAACGTTGATTGGATTATCTATGCTAGCATCTCTACTCAACATAAGATATCCAACTCCCAAAAGCACAAAAGATTATTAATCCTCACAAATATTTACATACTTCTCAATCATGCAAATATTCATGTCAAGTACTCAAGATATAGTATTGAAACTCATCCCTCGAATTATGAATCAATACATCAAAACAAGTTAAACCAATGGCCATTTGATAAAACAAGAAATAAAACAGAGTGCTCGAATAGGGTTTGAAATAATAACTTCAATTGCAATTAAACATCAAACAAAAGTATCCATTAACTTAATCCCAAACCCCGAAATCACAAGGTGTTTAGCCGGACATGGGAAATAAACAATTCATAGACAAATTATTTATGCTCATGTCTAACTAATCAAAAGTAAAAGATACAATGGAATGAGAAAACTCAGGGATGTCGATGATCTCTCGATCTATCTTCAATCCTCAAGCGTGTGGTTGCGACCTCGATCAATCTCTCGAATCCTCCAGTAGAAGGTTGCTATTTTCTCTGCTTTCTAGGGCAAAAATCAGTGTCTCTTTGTTTGGGGCCGCCTCGTCTCTATTTGTACTCCTGTTGGGTCAAAACCTGATTAGAATCCGTCAAAACCTGACTTTCTCGCACAGACGCACGGGCCGTGCGCCTCACGCACGACCAGCCCGTGCTTCAGGCCGTAGGAATTTTCTTTTGCTGAGATGACGCACGGACCATGCGTCCTGGCACGACCAGGTCGTGCGCAATGCCGTAGGACTTAGCTGCTCCTGGGATTGACGCACGGGCCGTGCTACAGACGCACGCCCTGCCCGTGCGCCCCTGCTAAATGCATATCTTTTTTGTTTCTTTCCGTTTCTTACCCGGTTCGTCTGACTTCTTCGCGATTCAACTCCAAACATCATATATTAGCTCGATTCTTGGCAGTCCTTTACTGCAATGCTCCGATTTGTCACCAAAATGCTACAAATATCGTTTAATTCCTACAAAACGAGCAAAGCGTAATACCTTTTCCACTTTACAAGAATATAGCCCATTTTACTCAAGTAATGCATGCATATCAACTTATTCTATCCACAATTAAGCCCAAAATATATGCAAAACTCATACCAATCAAACCCCCAAACTTAAACTGTTGATAGTCCCGGTCAACGCTTTATAAACAAGACAAAACACAAATAGGAGTAATGAAGGGCAATCAAGAACAACACATCAAAATTCATGCCGTTTATCCATAGACGTCAAGCAATAAATCAACCAAGCCTCGAACATCTAACACAGAGCACAAGTCAATTAAAATCATGGCAAATGCTTCGAATCACGACTCTCACAGATCAAGTGTATACTCTTCTCTCAATAATAATAAGGAACGTGTTTTCGCTCAAATCATATCAATGTTGAAGAATTGCCATAAGCTTGCAAATCGTCTCACATCTCCGCCACTCGGATGTATGCGATTCATAAATCAAAAAGGACTTTTTCTTTTGGTTGTAATGAAGGCTCTTTGGTTAGGGTAGGGAAATATGGAAAAAGTGACTCAAACTCAAGCGTATAGACTGGTAAGCATATCTTTCATTCAATTAATTATTCTCATTCAAACCAAACATGCTACCCCAATCACCTCTTGTTCTTATCAACTTTTCGTATCTCTTTTCACCCTTTGTTTATAAAATCCACTTTCTTTCGCCTCACGTCACCAATCCCAGCCTACAAGTTCATTCAACGCAAACTCATTTATAAAGTCAATTTTTTTTCCCGACTCTTTCATGAGTATTCATCCTTTCTTTTCCTCCTTTTCTTTCTTCCCTTATTCCCATCAACCAACACTTGCACAATTATCTAAATTCTCGACATTCTCCCATTCAAACTTATTCAATCCCCTTACTCAATGCTATACGCTCAAGTCTAGGGTAACAGATATATCAAGTTAAGGCTTGAAATGTGGCTATCAAAAAATTAGGCAACATGCTCAAATTGGCTAACTAGGGAAATTCAATGTCATTAGGTAGGCAAAAGGCTTGAAAGGCTTTAACAAAAATGACCTTAAATCATTTTCATAAATCGCATACAACATGTGGCTTTGACAGAGATACCAGAGCAAGTTCTAGAATTCAAATCAACATGAATGACACACTCAATCAACAAACAAGACTGCATAATATGAAAGCAGTAAAGGCTCAAAGCTCACAGGCTTGCAAAGTCATAATTCAAAGTATAACATCCATGTTCTCAATATCCACATGCTCCATATCATCTATTCTCAACATGATCAACTCACACTCAACACCCAATTCAAAACAACACAAACTGTTTCAAAGAAATCTCCCAAGGTCACAACAAACACCACAAAAACGGTCAACTCACTCCCTAAAGACCTAATAAAGCAATACACGTGCTAAAGCAATAAACGTGCTAAAACTAAAAACATGCGTCTAATGCAATGCAACCTACATACTCTAAATGCAACTATATGAATGCAAAAAAAAATTTTTTTTTTTTTTTTGCCACACCCTTTAATCAAAATAACTCTCTCTCCCCCCAAACTTGAATGGAATTATATCGCACAAAAAAGAAGATAGAATTTCAAAGAAAAGTGTGGAATGGACCTGACTCACTGGGGGTGGCGGCGGAAAGTGGCCCTGGGAGATGTGCCACATGTGTATCTGATGCATCATCTGCATCATCTCCAGGTCCCTCTGTTCTTGCGCCATGCTCATTTGCTCTTGTTCCATCCTGAAAGTATGGAACTCATCCCGGTGCTACCGGAATTCATCCCGGTGCTGCCGCATGCTCTCCTCAAGAGCAAATAATCTGTCCTGATAATCTGGCCCCCCGCGCTCCTCACCCTGGTGAGAGCTCTTAGGTATGTCGTGCACCTCTTGGTGGAACCCTTGCTCGAAACCCCTTTCCTGTCTGTCATACTCCATCACCTCAACCACCAAATCATCCTCATCAGGCAACCCAGCGACCCTTCGCCTTTTTCGCGCAATCATGGCCTCCATAACTCTGGTATGCGCCTCAGAGTTCATCAAGAAGTTGGCCTGATCATTCATATTGGCCACAGTCGTGAGTGGCGGGTTAGTAAGTGGGAAGGCGGGTCCGACCCTTTGTTGGAAGAGGGTCATGCCCTCTTCTTCCGTAATAATCTTCATTTGCCGCAGAGCTGCCATGTTGACCCTCCTACTGCCCTCAATTGGCTCTAAGCCTCTCAAATCCACATTAAAGTGCCGAGCAATGGGAGTGATCATCCCTCCAATCAAAATCATGCCACTTGGTTGCTTGGCCACATATTCAACATGTTCCGCAAAATGGGCCGCCGTGTTATAGGGGGTGCGGGTTAGCATGCACCATAATAGATAGAGCTCCCGAACTTGCATGCCCCCATTATTATGCCGGGCAAAGACAGATTGAGCCGTGACCTTCTGAATATATCGGAAAATAGGATTCCGGAGCGATGATGCTTCAGTTGTCCGTGCTTCATAAAGCATAGGGCCCGTTTAGGCGTTTGTAGAGCGATCGCCAAGTCATATCAAGCTATCTTGTATTGGAGGTCGGCATGGTGCATCGGTGGGAACCTCAAAAATGGCGTTCAATTGGGCGATAGATAACTGCCTCCGCTCATTGCCCAACTGGAATTGCATTCCAATGAGTTCACTGGCTATATCTTTGTACACCACCACCGTCTTTAAGGAATTCGAGTGTATACTTTTTATAGGCCGCCACCTCCCTCGCATGAAAGCGGTCCACCCAACCCTTTCAAATAATCGCCAGACATCATCGTATCCCAAGGGTTTGGGTACACTCGTCATCGGCGTGTCAGCGTCGGTGATATTAGTCGGGTGACCAAACATTCCATCGCTCCAATTCATTGAATTCACCAAGCTTGAAGAAACAACACCGTAAGTCATGGGGGCTATCCGTGCACTTCTTGCATCGGGCCGCGCCCCCTCATGGCGTCTCCCCCTACCCTGAAGGTTTCTTCGTTCGGCCATGAGTTCAAATGTGTACCTAGCAAAACATATGTGAGATTCCAAACACGCCAAGTATAACCAAGAATAAGATGAATTCAAGCCCAACAATTCATATAAGGCATAATGTCTCTTCCCCACAATTTTAATCAACAATTAAGCTCCAAAGTCTAAATAACAATACAATCGTAGAGAATCATAGCCACTAACACCCTAAAAATTCAAGCCCATGCAAGATTCATCATCAATTCAACAATTATGCTTCAATTAAATTAAGTTCACAAGGTGTTCGATAATATGCCTTAGAGAAAATTTCGAGTAAAACATGACAAATTTATACACATAAGCACCACATATAGTCCCTAATCCATAATCTACAAGCAATTCGAACAAAAACTTGAAGTTCTTACCGGAATTCTCGAAATTTAGCAAAAGGGGCGAATATTGAAACCCTAGGTGCTTCCTTCAATCAAAATCTCAACCAAAAGCAATTGTGTGTGATAAATTCGTGTGTGGTTGGTGTGGAGGACGAGTTTGTAGTGAAAACCAAGTGAAGGAGTCGAAATTATGAGGTGGGATGAGAGCTTTTGCAAATTAGGGCGCAAGTGAATATGGAGAAGTGAAAAACTGACCTCTGTGCGACCCTTATTCTGTTTCAGCCGACAGACGCATGGGCCGTGCGCCTTGCGCACGGGCTGCCCGTGCGTCATGCCGTAGCAATTTTTCAAAACCTTTAGGCACGCACGGGCCGTGCGCATGGCGCACGCCCTGCCCGTGCGTGGTGCCATACCAAAATCCGAATTTTTCAATTTTTTTTTTAAAAAAAAGCAAATAAATCCCAACTAATAAAGGGAAAAAACGAAAAACAAAATACAACAAACTATTGGGTTGCCTCCCAACAAGCGCTAGATTTAACGTCTATAGCTTGACGCCTATATAACTCGATCACGACTCCCGCAAGGTGAGGTATGCCACCTCTTCCTTTTGATCTCGATGAAAGTAGTGCTTAATCCTCTGGCCATTCACCATAAACGTCTCCCCATCCCGGGTCAACAATTCCACTATTCCTGGAGGATTTAACACTTTCTTGATTACAAACAGCCCCGACCACCGAGACTTGAGTTTTCCGGGAAAAAATTTAAGATGTGAGTTGTACAAGAGAACTTGTTCACCCGGTAAAAACTCTCTTTTCTTAATCATCCGATCATGCCATCTCTTGGTGCGCTCCTTGTATATTCGGGAATTCTCGTAGGCTTCATCTCGGAACTCTTCCATCTCATTCAAATGCAATAGCCTCTCTTCACCCGCTGTTTTGAAGTCAAAATTTAACTTCTTTACAGCCCAAAACGCCTTGTGCTCTAATTCCACGGGCAAGTGACACGATTTCCCGAATTCCAACTGATAAGGCGATGTGCTCAACGGTGTCTTGAATGCAGTTCGGTATGCCCATAACGCATCGTCTAACTTCATAGCCCAATTCTTGCGATTTATGCTCACTGTCTTTTCTAGGATTTGCTTGATTTCGCGATTGGCTACCTCTGCTTGCCCATTTGCTTGCGGATGGTACGCTAATGCCACTTTATGCCTAACCCCATACTTTGCAAGTAGATTGCTCATCAATTTATTCACAAAGTGTGACCCCCCATCGCTAATCAAAGCTCTCGGGGTTCCAAACCGAGTGAATATATTTTTCTTCAAGAACCGCATTATTACTTGTGCATCATTCGTCTGTGACAGAATCGCCTCAACCCATCTAGATACATACTCCACTGCAAGTAGAATATATTGATAGCCCGAAGAAGATGGAAAGGGACCCATGAAGTCAATCCCCCACACATCAAAAAGCTCGATTTCCATCACATTGGTCATAGGCATCTCATGTCGTCTAGAGATGTTTCCCATCCGCTGGCACCTATCACACTGCTGCACATACAAATAACAGTCATTATACAAAGTAGGTCAGTATAACCCACTCTGTAATACCTTCGCCGCAGTTCGTGTCAGACCGAAGTGTCCCCCAGAAGGTGAAGAATGGCACTGTTGTAGAACTCCCTCCCACTCTTCTTGAGGCACACATCTTCTGATGATCATGTCTGCGCACCTCTTGAAGAGCAATGTGTCGTCCCACATATAGAACTTGACGTCATGGAGGAACTTATTCTTTTGATAAGAGGATAATCCGGATGCATGACTCCCGCTACCAAATAATTCACAAAATCTGCGTACCATGGGAATTTAGCCTGTAATAGCAAAAGTTGCTCATCGGGGAATCCTCCTTGATTACGTCAGTACCCTCTTTCTCATCCTTTTTGTACTCCAATCTGGACAAGTGGTCTGCTACCACATTCTCACAACCCTTCATATCTCTGATCTCCACATTGAATTCTTGCAACAACAGGATCCACCGAATCAGTCTCGGTTTGGCATCCTTCTTGTCGAATAGATATTTAATCGCCGCATGGTCTGTGTCGACTATCGTCTTTGTTCCAATCAAGTAAGATCGGAACTTATCGAATGCAAAAACAATTGCCAGCATTTCCTTCTCAGTGGTGGTATAATTCTGCTGGGCATTATCTAATGTTCTACTTGCATAATATATGGCTCTGAACAACTTATCCCTTTTCTGACCCAGAACAACCCCAACTGCGAAATCACTGGCATCGCACATCAGCTCAAAGGGCTGACTCCAATCCGGAACTACAAGAATTGGTGCTGTCACCAACGCCTTCTTCAAAATCTCGAATGCCTGCAAACAATCATCGGAAAAATTTAAAGCAGTATCTTTTTCTAATAATTGACTCAAAGGTTTGGTGATTTTAGAAAAGTCACGAATGAACCTTCTGTAGAATCCGGCATGGCCCAAGAAGCTTCGAATAGCTTTTTCATTTGTTGGAGGTGGGAGTTTCTCAATTGCTACAATCTTCGCTCTGTCCACTTCTAAACCTGCAGAAGAAACTCGGTGGCCTAGTACAATGCCATCACGTACCATAAAATGGTACTTCTCCCAGTTCAAAACAAGATTAGTTTCCTCGCATCTCTATAAAACTAGAGAAAGATTATGAAGACAATGATCAAAAGAATCTCCAAAGACAGAAAAATCATCCATGAAAACCTCCATTATTTTCTCAATAAGATCATGAAATATAGCCATCATACATCGCTGGAAAGTCGCGGGTGCATTACATAGTCCGAATGGCATTCTGTGGAATGCAAACGTACCATAGGGACATGTAAATGTCGTTTTATCCTGGTCTTCCAGTGCAATCATGATCTGGTTGTACCCGGAATAACCATCGAGAAAACAGTAATAATCAAATCCCGCCAAGCGATCTAACATCATATCAATAAAGGGAAGGGAAAAATGATCTCTACGAGTGGCATCATTCAATTTTCTATAATCAATGCATATACGCCACCCAGTAACTATCCTAGTCGCGATCAATTCATCGTTCTCATTTCTTACTACAGTCATCCCCCCTTTCTTTGGTACCACTTGTACCAGACTCGCCCAAGAACTATCAGAAATAGCATACACAGTTCCAGCATCTAACCATCTTAAAACTTCCTTCCTAACGACCTCTTGCATTATAGGGATTAATCGTCTTTGGTTCTGCACTGAAGGTTTGTAAACATCTTCCATTCGAATTTTATGCATGACAATCGATGGACTTATGCCCTTTAAATCAGATATAGACCAACCTATCGCAGACTTATGTGTTTCCTCAATACCCTAAGCAATTTATCAAGCTGAGCTAAAGTTAAAAGGGATGATACGATTATCGGATTCGTGTTGTTCGCCCCAAGGAATGCGTATTTGAGATGCTCGGGCAATGGCTTGAGTTCTAGGGTCGAAGTTGGTGTTTCAGACTCGCGCACGGGCTGTCCGTGCTAAGACGCACGGGCCGTGCGTCCTTCACTCTGTACCTGGGTCTTTTCGGCAGCACGCACGACCTGGTCATGCTCAGATGCACGGGTCGTGCGTTCTTCAGCTTTTTCAGAAATTGCTACGGCATCGCGCACGACCTGGGCGTGCTCTGACGCATGGGTCGTGCGCCCCTACAGACTTGATTCCCGCACGTTTTTCTTTGTGTGTTCGCCTCTCGCGCTTTTTGGTAGTTCCTGCATATTATCTAAAGCACAAACATAGTCATACAAGTCTTGATTATCGAAATCAAGCATTACACTTGACGTCGAACACGAATGTATCAAACCAAACTCCAAATCATCCTTAGACAATGTATGATCTACGTACTCATCAATGCAAGACTCAACTACGTCTATGAAATTACAATTCTCAACACCATTATGAAATTGCATTGCCTTATAGATAGAAAATAACACATGCTCATCATTAACCCGTAATGTGAGTTCTCCCTTTTGCACATCTATCAAGGCCTTCCCAGTAGCTAGGAATGGATGCCCAAGTATCAAAGGGACGTCGCGGTCCTCCTCCATATCCAGCACTAAGAAATCCACAGGGAATATGAATTTGTCGACTTTCACGAGCACATCCTCGATGATTCCCTTCGGATAAGTGAGTGATCGATCTGCAAGTTGTAAAGTGACCGTAGACGGCTTCACCTCTCCTAGTCCAAGTTTCCTGAAAATGGACAAGGGCATTAAGTTAATACTTGCTCCTAAACCACAAAGTGCTTTATTAAAGAAAACACCACCAATTGCACAAGGGATAGTGAAACTCCCCGGATCTTTAAGCTTATGAGGTAGTTTTCTTTGGATTATTGCACTGCATTCCTCCGTCAGATTGACTGTCTCGAAACCAGTCATCTTTCTCTTCTTCGACATAACATCCTTAAAAAATTTAGCATAATTGGGCATCTGCTCCAATGCGTCTGCCAAAAGGTATGTTAATATGCAGTTTCTTAAATATATCAAGGAATTTTGCAAATTGCGCGTCTAACTTTTTCTTTTGAAATCGTTGGGGAAAAGGAAAGTGAGTAGTAAGTTTAGAAAAATTAGGGTTAGAGGAAGATTTAAGCTTCTCAGCCCCTTTTTGCTCATCAATATGACCCTCAACTCCTTCCTCGGCCTCAACATCGCCATTTACTTCCGTTCCCGCGTCTCCCGGACTGATAACTGTTGTCTTTGTACCACGCACGACCTGCCCGTGCGGTGGCACACAGGTCGTGCACCCCTGCGTATTTTCAGTGCTTTCCGGTATTTTCGGCCCCTCGTATTCTGTTCCACTCCTCAGACGAATGGCTTTACACTGCTCCTTTGGATTTACCTCAGTGTTACTCGGAAACTGGCCTTTCTGATGCTGCCCACCAACAATTGTCGCTAATTGGCCAATTTGGGTTTCAAGATTTTTCATTTGGGAACCCATGGTGTTAGACAATTAAGTGACATGATTCTCAATTTTATCAAGCTTCGTCTCATCCTTGCTAAATTGATTCCTCGTTTCATTCATAAACGAGCTCGTCTGAGTCATAAATGAAGTGAGAACTTCCTCCATAGATGGCTTAGCTTCCGAATTAATCACACCATTTGTCACACTAAACCCCGGTGGTGGTTGCATCACATTCTTCGTATTTGCATAGGAGATGTTTTCATGATTCCTCAAGCCCGGATGGTAGTGAGTAGGAGTCTGATTGTTCCGGTAATTATTGAAATTCCGGTTATTGACATAATTAGCTTCCTCCATGGGATCTTGAGGAACTCCCCCATTATTCGCACTCGCGTTTCCTTCAGTCCCCTTCGTCAATACACTCAACTGATTTGTCAACGCAGTCATCTGAGCTGTCAATGCCTTAATTGGGTCCGAATCAGAGACTTCGGCTACCCTTTTCATGTTTGTCCTCTCGGAGGGCCACTGATAGTTATTCATTGCCATCTCTTCTAACAAGTTGAATGCATCTTGTGGGAATTTAGCCAGTAGGGCGCCTCCTACTGCGGCATCCACGAACGACCTAGTATGTCCCATCAACCCGTTATAAAAGAAGCAAAGTTGCTGATCCTCTGGAAACCCGTGTTGCGGACACCTCCTCAATAAATCCCGGAATCTCTCCCAGGCCTCATACAGTGGCTCAGAATCAAACTGTCTGAACTGCGTGATCTTACTCTTAAGCTGCAATGTCTTACTTGGTGGAAAGAATTTAAACAAGAACTTTTGACTCAACTCGTCCCAAGTATTCACACTCCCCTGAGTTAGCGTGCCTAGCCAGTTTCTAGCCTTATCCTTTAAAGAGAAAGGGAACATGCGCAAATGTATATCATCATCAGTTACCTCATTCATCTTGATCGTGTTGCAAATTTGCATGAAGTTCGCAAGATGAGAATTGGGGTCCTCGGATGGAAAACCCCCAAACTGGTTCTGCTGGACCATCGAAATCAGTGTTGGCTTCAGCTCGAAATTGTTCGCATTAATCGGGACATTGGCAATTCCACCATAATTGCGATTTGTCTGTGGGCGAAAGTAATCGCGAATCGCTTGCTGCTGGACTGCCGGGACTTCTGGTATCGGTAACTCATTAATGATCCTGTTGATCCCATTGTTACCTCCGTTGTTGGCTCTGTTATTACCCCCGTTGTTTTCTTCCACATCCCCCATAGTCTGATCTTGCTGTTTTTCTGCCCGTTTAGTAGTTGCACTAAGTCGCCTTGCAAAAGCCTCAACCTCCGGTATGAACGGTGCTAATTCTCTTTGCATCGAACGAGTGTTCATGCACTACCTGAACCAACTAAAAGAAACAAGTCAAACACAGTAGGAGTAGAATTAGACAACAAATAAAAAGAAAAATGTCTAAATTAAAAATAATTCTATTTATCGCAATATTAGTACTAAAAATTTAATTAGTCCCCGGCAACGGCGCCAAAAACTTGTTCGCCTTATTTTTAGCTTCACCGCAAGTTTACGGTGTAGTTTATAGAATATGGTTAGCAAGGTCGAATCCACAGAGACTAATAAATTAGTGTACTAAGTATTGATATTGGAATAGTCTTATTTTTATCTAGACGATTGAAACTTGAAGATTGGTTTATAAATTAAGACAAGAATCTATCATAAAAAGACAAAGTAAGAGTTGATTGAAAGATCAAGGAGATTAATGGATTCCAGGGCTATGGTTTCAGTTAATATCCCTCTTGTTATCTGATTAATCACAACCAAAGTTATTATTATTCTTCCCTATAAGACAATCACAAAAGTATTTTATCCTATCTCTCGAGATGTATATAAAAAACGTTAATTGGATTATCTATGCTAGCATCTCTACTCAACATAAGATATCCAACTCCTAAAAGCACAAAAGATTATTAATCCTCACAAATATTTACAGACTTCTCAATCATGCAAATATTCATGTCAAGTACTCAAGATCTAGTATTGAAACTCATCCCTCGAATTATGAATCAATACATCAAAACAAGTTAAACCAATGGCCATTTGATAAAACAATAAATAAAACAGAGTGCTCAAATAGGGTTTGAAATAATAACTTCAATTGCAATTAAACATCAAACAAAAGTATCCATTAACCTAATCCCAAACCCCGGAATCACAAGGTGTTTAGCCGGACATGGGAAATAAAAAATTCATAGACAAATTATTCATGCTCATGTCTAACTAATCAAAAGTAAAAGATGCAGTGGAATGAGAAAACTCAGGAATGTCGATGATCTCTCGATCTATCTTCAATCCTCAAGCGTGTGGTTGCGACCTCGATCAATCTCTCGAATCCTCCGGTAGAAGGTTGCTCTTTTCTCTGCTTTCTAGGGCAAAAATCAGTGTCTCTTTGTTTGGGGCCGCCTCGTCTCTATTTGTACTCCCGTTGGGTCAAAACCTGATTAGAATCCGTCAAAACCTGACTTTCCCTCACGGCGTCGCGTGCGCTCACGCACCCGACCCGGCCCGTGCGCGTCGGCGTAGGAATTTTCTTTTGCTGAGATGACGCACGGGCCGTGCATCCTGGCACGACCAGGTCGTGTGCAATGCCGTAGGACTTAGCTGCTCGTGGGATTGACGCACGGGCCGTGCTACAGACGCACGCCCTGCCCGTGCGCCCCTGCTAAAGGCGTATCTTTTTCGTTTTTTTTTCGTTTCTTGCCCGGTTCGTCTGACTTCTTCGCGATTCAACTCCAAACATCATATATTAGCTCGATTCTTGGCAGTCCTTTACTGCAATGCTCCGATTTGTCACCAAAATGCTACAAATATCGTTTAATTCCTACAAAACGAGCAAAGCGTAATACATTTTCCACTTTACAAGAATATAGCCCATTTTACTCAAGTAATGCATGCATATCAACTTATTCTATCCACAATTAAGCCCAAAATATATGCAAAACTCATACCAATCACTATGCAAACCCCTACCAGTATATTAAAAAGCCAAAACTAGTTTATATACAAGCTAATCTTATTTAAAATATCTTATAAGATGTTTTTAGAGCTTATAAGATGTTAGACCTCATTTTAAGAATAAGTTGTTAAAGTGTTTGGATAAAATAAGATTGTGTAGCTTTTAAAATGTTAGTAATGTCAATTGTAATTAAAATAGCCAAATTAAAGGAGATTGTTGGAATAAGATCTTATTTTGGAAAAAAGTTGGGATTCACACCTTTTAAAAAAAAACAGTTTATATACTCCTAACATCTTATTTTAGGAGCTTGTATAATCTTTTTTTTTTAAAGTTTACCGAACAAATTTAAACAACTTATAAACTCTCAAACATCTTATAAGATGTTTTGAAGAGCTTATAAGTTACATCAAACACCCTCGAAATAAAAAGCCTAAATTAAAATGACAAAAAAAAAAACAATAAAGGGTTAGTCTCTTACTCTCTTATCAGACCATCTAACGGATCTAATTCGTTAGACGGATCCAAATACCCGACCCGCGGTCAATCCGCCTATTGACCCGCACAACTACTAGCACTACAACAACAATATTTGTTGATCGCTGCTAATACTTTTTAGGAGGGATATTAATACTTTTTGGGAAGACTACTAATACTTTTTCGGGAGAAATACTAAAATATTTTTATCGAAAAACCTAATACTTTTCAATAGGATTATTAATACGGGGAATGCTAATACTTTTGCGGGAAAAAACCAATACTTTTCATGAGAATTAGTAAAAAAACTGCTCAAGGGGTTACTAATATTTTTTCAATGGATTACTAATACTTTTCCAATGAATTGATAATACTTTTCAAGGGAAAAACTAATATTTTTTAGGGTTGGCTAATATTACTTCACTGCCTAATATTGTTCAAGGAGATTTCTAATACTTTTCAGATGTACTACTAATACTTTTCAGATGTACTACTAATAATTTTAAGGGGAAAACTAATACTTTTAAAGCCCCTAATATTACATAAATGTCACCGGTTCGGAAATCCTATAACACTGTTTTAGAATATTACAAAAATACAATTGGTGCATGAAATTACAAAAAAAAAATCCTGTTGGGTTGGATCCTAATGAAAAAGATCCATTAGATGGTCTAATCTAAGTCTTTGTCTAAATGTTATGTTAATAAAATTTCCTAACAATACTATATCTCGATCATCCCAAGCATCAAATGCCAATTCAACCAACAACCTATGTGAACCTGAAATTAGGTAGTGCCCACTTATCAACTTTTATGTAACCTCTCATTTTTTTCGTAATCATTACGAAGCCATATTACATTATTGCTGATTATTGTGAGTCGCACGTCTGATTAGCATGTTGGTCTGCCACATGTTTCCTACTCTTAAAATTTGGTGTCAAACACTTTTATTCAATTTATACATCACAATTTAATATCTTGCAATTTTAGTGCATCACAATGAGGATATTGGAGGGGATAATATCTCTAATATCCCAAATAGTAACACACACTAATGTAAGATAGATATTAGAGAAGAGAGAGAGAGAGTCGGAACACTACTTTGCGTCCGGATATTGCAATTTCAATATATATATATCTATATTTCCTCAAAAAAAAAAAAATATATATATATATATCTATAGAATATGGCTCAAATGGGTCCTCCCATTTGGGGTGAGTCCATAGGACCCAATCCTAACTCAAATTAATATTTTTGGGTGGTCCAGATTTTTCGGGGGTTTTATATTTATTTTATTTTTTTGTTTCAACAACTAAGAAGGGTAGGGTGGTCATTTACAATATAGAATCAGTTATTGAGATTTGATGAGATCTCAATCACGTTCAATTTGCTCCCCCTTTCACGCGACACGTGCTTTCAGTTTTTGAGTAACCCATATCCCTCATATTCACGTTTTTTTTCTCCAGCGTATTATGTTGTTAAATGCTTATGTAATATAATCATATTGCATGTATAGTATAACCATATTGCATGTATAATTTAATCATATCTGTGTTGCATATGTAGTGTATATTTGTTGCTTATGTAGTATAGGGTTGTTGCTTATTACTTGCTTATGTAGTTAATGTATCTGTGGTACATACATAGTGTATATTCGTTGCTTATGTAGTATAGGTTTGTTGCTTATGACTTGCTTATGTAGTTAATGTAATTGTGGTGCATATACAATGTATATTTATTGCTTATGTAGTATAGGCTTGTTGTTTATGTAGTATTGGGTTGTTGCTTATGACCTGCTTATGTAGTTAATATATTTGTGGTGCATACGTAGTGTATATTCGTTGCTTATGAGGATAGACTTGTTGCTTATGTAGTATGGATTTGTTGCTCATGACTTGCTTATGTAGTTAATTTATCTAAAAGCACCATGACACATCTATACAAGCAACAAATTACATCTTCATAAGCAACCTTCGAACTATAGTCGAGTTCTAGCAACTATGGCGAATTGTCTGCAACTTTTTTCAGCCATTACCATGAAGAAGGAGGAGGAAGGATTTCTCAAAGTAGTGCGCTGAAGAAGAAGGAGGATGATTGTTCACGTTAATTTTGCTTTGAGATTTGGAAGGATTGCGTGAATCTCGTGAATATTACTGAATCTCGTGAATCTTGGGCTATCTGGAGGATGACTAATTTACCCCTATATTTAATTAAATAGCTTGTAATCTGGAATTTTGCCTCTTAAATCGCAGCCCTTGAAAAAATTAGATATATGGCTAGATTGGTCCCTATGGACTCATCCTATGAGGTGGTCTCATATAACCCTCTCCCTATATCTATATATATAAAAAGAGAAGTCGTTGGAAATAGTACATTGAATATTTTCATCCCTTTTGCAGTTACTATAAAAAGTAATAAAAATAACTGTAAAATAAGAAGTGATAAATACTTGGTATTTCATTATTTTTTGTAGTCAACTTTCTTTAGATAATCACTTTTTTTTAAAAAAAATGATATGAAAAGTAAAATTATGTAAAATTAGTTTTCCAAATATGTGTGTGTACTGCATTAATTATTATATTTATTTTTAAAAAAATAAATAAAATTTAGTAACTTTTTTTAATTTTTTATTCATTTTTTACATATAATATATCAAATTAATCATTTTTTTACTATATTCAGTTTGACACATATATTGCATATATAAATAATAAATACTTCATAAATAAAAAAAATATAAGAAATATCTACTCATTATTTTGTAATTTGTAATAGGGTTTAAGAATTATGTATTGGGGCTAATGGACATCAGTTTGTATGTTCATGTATTTTGGCTATTCATGATATATGTATAGTTGTTATTTGGGCTTATCTCGTTTCTTAATAATTATATAGAAATATATTTAAATTTATTAAATTCAATTAAAAATACTTATTTTAATTGGAAATTTAATTAATATGAAATTATACTCATAATAGTATTTTATATATAAAAAATTATTTTTTACAATACTAACATACTCTTCATATTAAAGAAAATATTTTTTATATTTAGCAATATGTTTTGATATTCAAGTTTTAAAGTTGTAATTTGGCATTAGATATAAGTTTATCTGTTTGATAATTTTTTGATATATGTGTATATATATAAATAATAATTTTTATTTTTTTGAAATATTTTATTTTCCCTTAAAATTGCATTGCTAAATATAAATCATGGTTTTTGTTTAATTTCTCTAATAATTTTGATAATTGTTCAACTTCCTAAACCCGAAAAAATATTGGAATTTGAAATGACTTTATTGCTGATTGTATTGAAAATACAATTTATTAAATATTCAACAATGGGGTAATAAAAAAAATCAACATTGGGCAGTTAAAATGTTTTCAAACTTTTATAAATGAGAGAAGATGAGCGAAGAACCAATGAAATGGAAAGAAAGTTTGAGCAAGAAGAGAAATAAAATCAATGAAAATTCGAATAAGATAGAAGAATACAACAGAGAAGATAAAATTATAGCTGTCGAATTTTGTACTTTTACAACTCATTGTAATATACACAATAAAGTAAGTGCTTGAATATACCTTAATAAAATTGCTATATTCATTTTCAATTTTTCACCACAGATGTTGTAAAAGTTTTGGCATCATCAAAAAGAGGGAAATTGTTAGGAAATTTATTGTACAGATTTTGATGATGCTTAGAAAACTTGGTATTAAGAAATTGGCATACCCCAAATTTGTATGTAAATTATACATTTTAATAGATAGATTTTTAGCTGAATCAAATAGCTGCTATGTGGAGTATGCAGAAGACTTGCTAAAGAACGCAGAGAAGAATCAACTAAGTCGCAGCTGAGTGGATCAGAAGATCTTCAGTCAAGTACATCAGCTAAGTCTTTCAGGAAGACTTACATTAGAGTCAATCAATGAATGATGGAGATGATTCAAGTCAACGGATAAAGCAGTTGAATGACTCAGATACAACTAAAAAGGGTTCGTTGTGTTAAGTCAAAGATCTTACCTATTTTGGTAATTGTGGCAGACATGCAACCTTAAAGTGTTCCTGCTGAAAGAGTGCAAGAAGCTTGAGCCAATAGGAAGCCTGCAAAACTCTGATATCTTTTCAAAAGCCCACAAGTATCAGTTTAACAAAGGTTGGGTCAATATCAAAGCTGCAGAAACAAGACAAGCCAACGAATACTAAGTAAGAGTTTGAATTTTTTCTGTCTCTTCAACGGACAAAATTTGAACTCCCATTATAAAAGGCTGAGAAATTTTCAGAGAGAAATAAAGAGCATTCATACATATGATTTATAATAAAATTAATTATCTTTATATGTTAATTATTTTTTAAAATCTTAAACTTTTTGCAATCACTATTTTTTTTTAAACCATAGATAACATAAATCCATAATTTGTAAAATAAAGAATAAGAACAAGTAAAAATGTAAAAATTCTTGGGTTTAATTTTTAGAATTAATAAAATAAACAATTATAAATAGAATTCATACAAATAATATATAAATACAACATACAAATTCGGGGAATGGGGTTGGGAATGGAGAATCCTTATTTTATCTAATCGGAATAGAAAGTGAGACGGGATATAAATACCTTCCATGACCCATCTCCGATTCTAGAGAAGTAGGGGATCCCCATCCCCGCTCTCATCCCCAAATTAACCTGGGATTCCTCACCCCGTTCTATTTGATTACCCAGGAGGATGGTTCCCCACGAGGATGTTGGCATCCCTAAATACATGAGATATAATTTATAGAACTATTAGAAATATTTATATGTAATAGTGCAAAATAGAGATCTAACAGATATACATCCCGTGGGTGCCCTTTAGAAAAGTTATTTAAAGTTGCGATGGAGTCAGAGTCGATAATTTCTAGCCGGTCCCAGTGGTGGTCCAAAAAGAAAGATATGATTGGACTAGCTATATTTATATAAGCTCGAAATGGTTTGAGCCTACTTTAGCCTGTTCCAGGAGGCCCGAAGCCCGAGCGCCCCACCTGGCACGACTAGATTTAGGCATAAATATGGGGTTTGGGTTGCGCCAAGAAAAATGGTAGATCGAGTATTTTCGGATCGGCCCAGCCCAATCCAATTTTCTTGTCCGGTTCGATATGCCCGACCGACCCATTTCCAGCTCTAAGTGGGTCCCACAAAAATAGTTAGAGAGATATTTGAATGGGAAAGAGATATTAGAAAAGGGAAGAGTAAAAATGTGATGCCCTTAAGTTATAATCATGATGTAGGTGGAAACTCACCTAGAACGAAGAACGCACACAAATAATCTTAAATACGCTAATAACGTAAATAAGCTTTGGAAAAGAGATAAATCTCAAAACTTAATAATATCCAACCACTCTAAAAATAATAAAATAACAAGTATTTATGGGATTAATATCATACTACAATGATGTTTGATAAATGGTTTTATCATGATTTTGATGATTTTGTTTTTACACCAAAACAATGTTTTTAAAGGTTGTCCAAATACTCCTAAATGATTTAAAATGGTTTTAATATTTCCCGGAGTATTTCTTCAAGTTTATTTTCGACTAAAATGGACAACGCTTTTAATGTTTTTGTGTCAATGGGTTTTTACACTCAAACAATATTTCTAAATGTTGTCCTAATACTCCCGATCGGTCTAAAATGTTTTTACTATTTTTCGGAGTATTTCTTGGAGTTTATTTTCGATATAAAATTGGACAACACTTTGGTTTTGAGGCCAACCGGTCGCCCTATAGGGCAACCCGTACCTGAGGAGTACGTTGGAACTAAAAATGGCCTGGAGTGGAAAAACAGCAGGTCGACCGGTCGCCCTGGGCGTCGACCGGTCGGGTCGACCGGTCGCCCAGGGTGCGACCGGTGTCTGCTGCTTGGTGTTTAAAACAGAACATTCTCATCGCGTTCAAAAGGGAAGGGGGACCGGTCATGGTCCTGGTCGACCGGTCGACGTACCCCATGACCGGTCGCCCTGTTGTAATTTGCTGTGTATTCTTCAAACCCTTATTTGTGCGCGACCGGTCGCCCTATGTTTTGACAGCAAAAATCTGACCGTTTGACAGCAGACACATTTCCTTAATTTGTGGAGTTGATTTCTAACAGCTCTATTGATCAATTGTCTTGCAATTTTTTACAGAAATCTTGTTCCCAAGAGGAGCCTATCATGTACAAGACATCTCCTATAAATAGAGGAAGATTTGAAGCACAACAATAAGTGAGAACAATACAACACAACAAGAAATATACAAGCATACTCTTGGTCTTTCATTTTCATACTCTTGTTGTAATTTGCCTAGCTATACACTTTCACATCCTTGAGGTCTAGGCTATTCTTGATTACACTTGCACTCAATTGTATTATCAATTATCGAGTTGTAATCTTGATTTTGGTTATCATTCAAACACAAGATATCCTTGTGAGTGTTCTTGTGGTAAGAACACACTTGGATGATCTAGGTGTTAGGTTTGAGAAGATTGTGGTGATCTTCTTATTGAGGTGTTGAAGAGTGTGTTGCTCTTAAAAAGTGAAGATTGTGGTAATCTTCACAAGGTGCTTGATTGGAGATTGTGGTAATCTTCAAGTGAGATTGTGGTGATCTCAAAGGTGGTGTTGAAGAAGAGTGTGGTACTCTTCAAGGTGTTGGTGTAAGATTTTGTTGTAATAATTGTGGTAATTATTAATAAAATCTTTTTCTTTTCCGAAACCCATCCGGATATCTTTGGGGTGGTAGAGCACGTAGTCCCTAGGTGGGGTGAAGCTCTATAAATCGACGTGTGCTTTTTACATTCCACCTTTGTTTTTATCTTGGCGCATTTGAGTTTAAAAAGAGGCGAAATCGAAAAGATGGAGATAATCTATTCACCCCCTCTAGATTATCGTAGCCGCTTGGACTTACAAGTGGTATCAAAGCCAAACTCTTTGGCAAGCTCGTTTCACATTGCGAGTGAAGAGAACGATCGACGGCTACGAACGAAGCTCACCTTCTTTGCGCCTCCACCACCAAGCCACCACTATTCGATTCCAAAAATTATACATTTTGGAAAGAAAGAATGGAGTGCTATTTACAAAGTTGCGGGTTCGATATTTGGAACACCGTCATCAATGGAGAATCCATTCCGACGAAGGACACACCACACACCACCAAAGGCTTCAAAGAGCTCAATGATGAAGAGAAAGAAAATCATCTCTTTAAATGGTAAGGCTCTAAATATTTTGCATTGTTCACTTACTAATTTGGAATATGACCATATTGTAGGTATTCGATCGGCACATGAAGCATGGCAAAATTAGAAGCCATCTATGAAGTATATGCAAATGAAAGGAGTCAAACAAAAGCATCTACTTCTCAAAGGGATACAAAGTCAAATTCAAGGAACAAGCCTTTTACAACTTCCTATGATGAAGTCGAAAAATGCCTTATGGGCATCGAAGAAGAAGACGAGGTAAGTTCTAAACCATCTACCTCTTATGTTAATGATTATAGTGATTTACAAAACGATTTTGATGAGCTACAAGATGAATTCCAAAACTTGCTTGTTAAGTACAAAAATTTGAAAAAGGAATTCATTGTTTTGAAAAATGATAAGGATAGTTTATTTACTTCCTATGAATCACTATCATGTGCTCACACCACCATACTTGATAAGGTTAGAAACCTTGAGAAAGAAAATAGTACTCTTATTGAGGATATGAAATGCATGAAAAATGATTTACTTAAATCCAACTTGGGTACCAATAAATTGACCAATAATGTTGATGTTCTTAGTTGTGATAATTTGAAACGAGAACTTGATAATGAGCCTATTGTTGTTAATCTTGTGAAAAGAAATCAAGTCTCTAAGCATGTTGGTCATTATGCTCCCAAAATTGTTACATGTTTTTATTGCGGTAAAAAGGGTCACACGGCCAATACTTGTCGAGCTAGAAATAGCTCTAATTATTGTTGGAGACCTAAAAGTCTCAAGACTAATCCCAAAGGACCCAAACACATGAGGGTACCACAAAACGATGTTATATTAGGTACCCGGCGAAATAATGATCGAAGAAAATTTATACCGCCAAGAAGACATCAAATGATTAATTCATTTGATCAAAGAAGGAGAAGACATTTTCAACTAAGTCAATTTCCAAGAAGATGATATAATCAAAAACGGGAAGTGCAAAACTCTTGGAAATGGCAAAGACATCATCAACAAGATGACTTTCAAAGAAGAAGAGACTTTCAACAATGGGAAGGTAACAAACCTTGGGATTGGAATAATCGAAGAAGTCATCATCAACAAAGTGACTTCTCAAGGGGAAGATATCATCAAAAATGGGAACGGCACAACCCATGGAAACGGCGTAATTGGTAACCCGTATCTCCCTATTTAAATATGCATTTTAATTTGTTATGCATGTTTTTATTTGTATCTATATTGCAAAATGAGTTTTCATGTATTTAGTTTTTAAAATTAAGGTCTTCAATGTATCTTTGTGCTCTTAAAGTATTTTTGAAAAAGAAGACCTTATATGATGTTTTTAAAAAATCTTGTGCATTTTTTGTGATATCATCTCTTATGGATTTTTATGGCATGAGCTTACTTATGATATTTCTTAGCCTACAATTTTAACATGATGATTTATGCTAGACTTGTTTTAAGAATTGTGTAGGATTTACATATTTTCACAAATGGCCATTTACGTCATTATTTGTCTAGAAAGGCATAAATTATCGAGGTACGCTTACTTGTGCTATTCTTACTCTTATAGACTCGATATATGTATTGCCATGTGCCTATGTGCTTGTTTTTCATAGTATTTCATACAAGTGCCATTAATAGGATTTTTAGATTTTTGAAAGGCACTATTTGATATTTGATTGCACATATTTGCTTTGTCAACTCTTGTTCAAATACTTCTTTTAAATGAGGTCTCAACTATATGCTCTAGGAGTTTCAAATTTCAAAAGAGACCTTACATAGCTTGCTTAAGCTTATTTGAACTTACTTGTTTCAATTTAAGAGTTGATGAGTTTCTTGCATAGTATATGTTTTCTTGCTTCATGGTTTATACTTATAGTGTCTATTTTCACTATACTTTTATGCAAGATATTTTGTGATTGACTATTGAGGCAAGTTATTATACTTGGGTTATTTTTCTTGCTTATATAAGCGATGCCGTTAATGAGTTTGTTGAGTTGTGTAGAAAAGGAAGTACTCCAAATATTTGGATGAAAATGTTCTATTGAAGAACACCATAGATCAATTGGATGCCCTATGATAATAGTGATGAAGAAGACAAAAAAGGGTATTCCGGAACAAACTCGATGACCAAGGCAACATTGGTCGAACTAAGGCGAGGTTAGTAGCTCGAAGGTATTTTCGAGAAGAAGGTAATTGATTTTGATGTATCATTTGCACTCATAGCACATTTAGTAGCTATTTGCATTTTACATGCCCACTCTTGTTTTAAGAAAATTTCAAGCTTTACCAAATGGATGTTTAATCCAATTTTCTAATTGGCGTTTTTCTAAAAAAGAAGTCTATCGGAGTTTATAATTTTTCTAGGCCAAATGATTTTTTAAGGCCTTGTATGGTATAGTATGATAGACTTAGCTATTTTTGCTAAATGGTTTCACAAAGAGGTAAAGCTTATATTACTTGAGTTGTTTTTGAAAAAGGGCAAGAGTGTTTACTTGTGCATATTTATGAGAATAGTTTTGGTGCTACTAATGAATATTTTGTGCAAGAAATTTTTCTAAGTTGATGTAGGTGAACTTGATATGAGCATGATGGGGGAGCTCAAAGTTCTTCATTGGATATCAAATTATTCAATGCCAAGAAGATGGAGATAATTTCGAAAGAACTCTTGAAGGAGTTAGGCATTGAAGAAAGAAGAAAGAATCTCAACCTCTATGGCTACCAATGTAAAAATCGACAAAGGTTGAGAAAGGCATGTCGGTCGACATACAAATTCGAGGTATGTTTTCTTGTATTATTCCTATAGACTCGACATTACATATGCCTTATGTCTATATGCTCGATTTCAAAACTATCCCAACGAATCTCATTAAAGTGCCGTTAAAAGAAATTTTTCAAATATTTGAAAGGCACTTCTTCTTATGACTTGTTGTATCCAAAGCTTTAAAACGTTCTTATTTTTCCGGGATAACAAGTTCGGTGTTTACGATTACTCGTATTCAAATTATGGTTCGTCATAATCGAACTAAATATATTGAGATTCGATATTTCTTTTAAAAGGGATTGGGTTTTTAACAAAAACTTGAGATGTGTTTAATTCCGTCTCAAAGTTAACTCGCGGATTTTTTTAAATCATTTACCGCCGAGTATTTTACCTCATTTTGAGCTTGATTATGACATAATGTATATTGAATGAGGTCTATGTATGCATTTTGCACGTTTTAAAACTTAGGGGCGAAAAATCGGATTTTTGGATCAAACTCCGGATTTTTTGAAACAGCAAACAGATTAAATTTGGGGCTAGGCCGACCAAGTCGCCTGGCCGTCGACCGTCGTCCAGCCCCTTGACCGTCGCCCTAGCAATTGTTTGGTTAAAATGAGTTCTGTTTTCCAGACTTGGCATTTTTGGCCTTTTAACTCTATTTTCGTCCCCTTTGTCATTTGCACACACAATTCACTTCAAATGTGCTTTGTTGCATGAATTATACATTTTGGGGATTATCTAGCTCGGTTATCATCATTGATGCTCATCTTTACCGATCAAATGGTAAGAATTTCACTCTCTTTAGCTCAATTGGGTTGAACCCTTGAGTTTGTGGTTAATGTGCATTTTTCTTAATGCAATTTATATGTATTTGTGATGAGCTTATTAATTGTTGATGAATGATATTTGTTTGACTTAAATTGGTGATGAAAAAACTTGGCTTGATTTCATTTACAAGGGCTATATATATCTTTTTCAATTTTT
This sequence comes from Rehmannia glutinosa, assembly GCA_016081115.2. Classification (NCBI taxonomy): domain Eukaryota; kingdom Viridiplantae; phylum Streptophyta; class Magnoliopsida; order Lamiales; family Orobanchaceae; genus Rehmannia; species Rehmannia glutinosa. The sequence goes on along the minus strand of JABTTQ020001344.1, from coordinate 1,129,709 downwards.
GACGCCCGCCAAGTGTTCGATAAAACGTTTCAATGAAAAATTCATCACATACATGATTCTCTCGATTTCAAAAGACTTACATATTTATAGAGATCATGTTTTGCTTCTCAAATGAGTTTTCATAAGCTTCTACAAGTCGTATGATTCGACTTTTCCCTCCTATTTGGTTTATAAGCTTTAATGTTCAAATAGCTCGATACATCGGTTTAGTTGCGCACTTTGATATGAATATATGATGTATTTATCGTGCTAACATTCTTTTGATGATTCCAAAGGGGAGAAACGAGGTTATAAGCTCTTTAGCTCATAGAAGCTAAGATAAGCTTAAATGAAAAGAAGCTATAAGTTGTGGCTATGTAAAGCCATATGTTGTGGATCATATTTAGTCCACTTGATGTATTATGATTGTGTATAACTCTTGGTCCATTGGTTGTAGTATGGACTTAGATTTGTTTCTAATGATGTCTCTTTGACAGGGGGAGCTTTTAAGTTTTTGATACTTAAGCTCAATAACGAAAAGCTAAGATTTTAGCTTATGATTTAGTTGCTTCTATATGACTATTGTTGTGCATGTTGATAGGGGGAGCATTTGCTATATGTGTTTAAATATCTCTACTCCCATCCTTGTGTTTATATTGCGCGAAATGTTGTCGCTCTCAACGGAAAGTTTCTTTTTAAACCGGTAAAATTGTTTTGTTTTCAAAATCGGCCTTGATGAATTGTTTTGGTTTGTAATCATCAAAAAGGGGGAGATTGTTTGATAAATGGTTTTATCATGATTTTGATGATTTTGTTTTTACACCAAAACAATGTTTTTAAAGGTTGTCCAAATACTCCTAAATGATTTAAAATGGTTTTAATATTTCCCGGAGTATTTCTTCAAGTTTATTTTCGACTAAAATGGACAACGCTTTTAATGTTTTTGTGTCAATGGGTTTTTACACTCAAACAATATTTCTAAATGTTGTCCTAATACTCCCGATCGGTCTAAAATGTTTTTACTATTTTTCGGAGTATTTCTTGGAGTTTATTTTCGATATAAAATTGGACAACACTTTGGTTTTGAGGCCAACCGTCGCCTATAGGCAACCGTACTGAGGAGTGCGTTGGAACTAAAAATGGCACTGGTGGAAAAGCAGTCGGCCGGTCGGCCGTGCATGCTGGCGTCGGCCAGTCGGGTCGGCCGATCGCCAGTGCGGCCGGTGTCTGTACGCTTGTGTTTAAAAGCAGAACATTCTCATCGCGTTCAAAGGAAGGGGACCGGTCATGGTCCTGGTCGACCGGTCGACGTACCCCATGACCGGTCGCCCTGTTGTAATTTGCTTTGTGTATTCTTCAAACCCTTATTTGTGCGCGGACCGGTCATCCCATGTTTTTGACAAAAAAAATCGACCGTTTGATGTGAGACACATTTCCTTAATTTGTGGAGTTGATTTCTAACACTCTATTGATCAATTGTCTTGCAATTTTTACGAAATCTTGTTCCCAAGAGGAGCCTATCATGTACAAGACATCTCCTATAAATAGAGGAAGATTTGAAGCACAACAATAAGTGAGAACAATACAACACAACAAGAAATATACAAGCATACTCTTGGTCTTTCATTTTCATACTCTTGTTGTAATTTGCCTAGCTATACACTTTCACATCCTTGAGGTCTAGGCTATTCTTGATTACACTTGCACTCAATTGTATTATCAATTATCGAGTTGTAATCTTGATTTTGGTTATCATTCAAACACAAGATATCCTTGTGAGTGTTCTTGTGGTAAGAACACACTTGGATGATCTAGGTGTTAGGTTTGAGAAGATTGTGGTGATCTTCTTATTGAGGTGTTGAAGAGTGTGTTGCTCTTAAAAAGGTGAAGATTGTGGTAATCTTCACAAGGTGCCGATTGGAGATTGTGGTAATCTTCAAGTGAGATTGTGGTGATCTCAAAGGTGGTGTTGAAGAAGAGTGTGGTACTCTTCAAGGTGTTGGTGTAAGATTTTGTTGTAATAATTGTGGTAATTATTAATAAAATCTTTTTCTTTTTCGAAACCCATCCCGGATATACTGGGGTGGTAGAACACGTAGTCCCTAGGTGGGGTGAAGCTCTATAAATCGACGTGTGCTTTTTACATTCCGCACCTTTGTTTTTATCTTGGCGCATTTGAGTTTAAAAAGAGGGCGAAATCGAAAAGATGGAGATAATCTATTCACCCCCCCTCTAGATTATCGTAGCCGCTTGGACTTACAAATGAAACTCCTAACTTGACTAGGAAACTTAAAAGATAAGCTAAATAGAATCCTAAACACACAAATCACTATCTAAATATAAGATATTCTAAAATTCTAGAAGATAATAAAGTAGATATTATCTCCATCATTCTCTCCGGAGTCGAGACGATTCATCATCGAATTGGAAGGGAGATCGCCATTAGGAAAATTATCAAACCATGGAGGGGCGCGATGAGGACGAGATGGAAAAACAATATGAATATAATCATGTACTTGAGTAAGATCAAAAATAAAAAAAAATCCAGGTTGATATCTAGAACATCATCATCCATTATCTGGTAGCCTCCAATACCAGTATAATATTACATCTAACTACGCGAATTATATTTTTCATCCATGGTGACATCGACAAACTTGTTCTCAGATTTAGTCAATTCTGCCAAAGAATGCAATAATTTCCTCTTTAGGATTAGTATTTTATCCGTATGAGAAGAGAATGATAGTATAGGAAAGGGTGAGGCATCAACAATATAGCTAATCTTTGGTGGAGGAAAATAATATCCAATTCCCATTAATGATTCAACATCCTCAATTTCTTTATCGAAAATTGGTGGGTCATCATAGCCAATATTTTCATCCTCATCGAAAATTGGTGGGCTATCATAGTCACCATTCTCTTTAAATTCTAGAAGTTTTTCATAACGAATCTCTGGAATGAGATCTTCATATTCCTCATCAAAAATTGGTGGTCCATCATATCCACCATCTCCAATGTCACTCTAGAATAAAACATCCATGTCCATGGAATAGGTTTCCAATGGGCTGAACTGGATGGGCACAATATTGCAGGTAAACACACAACCATCAAGAAACCATTTTTCAACACGCCTATTGAATTCTTGCAATTGGATGCACACGATATGAAATTGTTTTGTCAATAAGTTAGCCTGCTGACAGATCTGTACAGTGTCGTTCATGCGTTGTAGATTCGGTCTGGACAATATGGTTCAGGGAGTATGAACTGGTCTCTGAATACCAACTGATGCAGGCGGAAACTTAACGAGAACGAAAAATGCGCACAAAGTAATCTTAAATACGTTAATATCATAAATAAACTTTGGAAAAGAGATAAATCTTAAAACTTAATAATATTCAACCACCCTAAAAATAATAAAATAGCAAGTATTTATAGGATTAAAATCCTACCACAATAAAACTCCTAACTTGACTAGGAAACTTAAAAGATAAACTAAATAGAATCCTAAACACACAAATCACTATCTAAAATAAAGATATTCTAAAATCCTAAAAGATAATAAACTAGATATTATCTCCATCAAATCACCAATCCAAAAAATCCATGTTGAGAAGTTGTAGTTGATATGCCCCCTGTGTAAAGTGCTGAAAAACTTGGCTTAGAGCATCCCCAAGAGCCTCTCTAATTGAGAAATGTTCTTTACTTTGAAGAGTCATCAATCAAAAATCATCTCCAACAAACTCTTTATTTCAACTTTTAAATTTAGAGAATGAGTTTTCACTCTCCAAATTAGGAGAGGCAAAACAACTCTCTATAACTAATTGCATTAGATTTCCTGCACTTTTAATGAACTTTTTGAATGCCACTTTCCAAAAACAACACAAAATTTGAAAATTATTACAAATTATTTTTAATATCCTATGTATAATAAAAATTAATATTGGAAAAGAGAAAATAAAGAGTCAAATACAAAAAGAGTGTTGGAAGATGCCAAACATATCACTTTTTAAATTTTAAAATTCTCTTTATTTTGCAAGAGATGCTCTTTAAATTTAAAGAGTCTATCAGGAATGCTCTTATCATATATCTCGCATTAGCATGCTTGTCTCTTTACTTTGCATCATTTCTTCTGATGTATAGCTGCCAAAATATCAACAATGGTAGGACAAATGGAAAATCCTCTCTTTTGACTTTTTGCTGGATGAAGCCCAAAATTGAAAAAGTAAATTAACGTCTGAATTGTTGTTCGCCTTATTTTTAGCTTCATCGCAAGTGTACGATGTAGTTTATAGAATAGGGTTAGCAAGGTCGAATCCACAAAGACTAATAAATTAATGTACTAAGTATGGGGATTATAATAGCCTTATTTTTATCCAGACGATCGAAATTGGGTGATTGGTTTTGTTAATGCAAGACAAGAAATTTATCCTAAAAGAAACAAAGTAAAAAGTTGATTGAAAGATCAAGGAGATGAATGGATTCCAGGGCTATGGTTTCAGTTAATATCCCCTTTTATTATCAGATTAATCACAACCAAAGTTATCATTATTCTTCCCTATAGAACAATCACAAAAGTATTTTACCCTCTCTCTCGAGATGCATGTAAAAACGTTGATTGGAGTATCTATGCTAGCATCTCTACTCAACATAAGATATCCAACTCCCAAAAGCATAAAAGATTATAAATCCTCACAAATATTCACAGACTTCTCAATCTTGCAAATATTCATGTCAAGTACTCTAAGATCTAGTATTGAAACTCATCTCTCGAATTATGAATCAATACATCAAACAAGTTAAACCAATGGCCTTTTGATAAAACAAGAATTAAAACAAAGTACTCGAATAGGGTTGGAAAACAATAACTTTAATTGCAATTAATCATCAAATAAAAGTATCCATTAACTTACTCCCAAACCCGGGAATCACAAGATGTTTAGCCAGACATGGGAAATAAATAATTCATAGACAAATTATTCAAGTTCATATCTAACTAATCGAAAGTAAATGATACTATGGAATGAGAAGACTTCGGGACGTCGATGATCTCTCGATCTATCTTCAATCCTCAAGCTTGTGGTTGTGACCTCGATCAATCTCCCGAATTCTTCGATGGAAGGTTGCTCTTTTCCCTGCTTTCTAGGACAAAAATCAGTGTGTCCTCGTTTGTGGCCGCCTCGTCTCTATTTATACTCCGTTTGGGTCAAAAACCTAGTTAGAATCTGTCAAACTCTGTTTTCCCGCACAGACGCACGGGCCATGCGCCTCGCGCACGCCCAGCCCGTGCGTAATGCCGTATGAATTTTTCTTTATTTGAAGGGGCGCGCAGACGTCGCGCTTCACGCGCGACGACCAGCCGTCGCGTCGGTAGTGGTGAGTCTCGAGTCTGGATGGCGCACGGGTCGTCTTATGGACGCACGCCGCCTTGCGCGCTTTCTTGGAGCTGATATGTGTTCGTTTCTTTCTGTTTCTCGCCCGGTTCGTCTGACTTCTTCTCGATTCAACTCCAAACATCGTACGTTACTTCAAGTATTGGCGGTCCTTTACCGCAATGCTCCGATTTGCCGCCAAAATGCTACAAATATCACTCAATTCCTACAAAACGAGCAAAGCATAATACCTTTTTCACAAAACATAAATAAAGCCCATTTCACTCAAGTAATGCACGTATATTAACTTATTCTAACCCAAATCAAGCCCAAAATACATGCAAAACACATACCAATCAATTGTCCGTAGACGGTAAAATCATATTTATTTGGGAAAAAAATCCAAATGAAGACCGGATGAGATCTCATGTTCTACTTTTCCTATTCCATATTTTCACTTCATATTCCATACACTGGATGAATGGCATATGTACAATAGTGGCATTATCATGTACACGTGTCATACATCCGATGTAGTAGAAAAGGAGTGGGATAGAAAAAGTGGAACAAGAAATCTTAATCCAATGAAAACTGCTACATTCATATCTTTATAGTTTTCCACTCCCACACAACACAAATGACTTAATCCATAAAGATTTGGTACTTTTTTTTTACAGGAAAAATAATTTCATTAATTAATTCAAACTAGTAATACATCGATAGAACACATAAACAAATATGTTAAAAACCATAAAAAATGAACCTATGAAAAGATTCATATCATCTATGTTAATAACAAAAATCGGCTTAAAACATACAACCTTTAAAAATCTATAGTGACTAGAATATTAATGATTCCATATCTGTAACGTGCTGAAGACCATAATCTGATTTATTTTTGTTAGACCGAAAACTTGCTTGTCCGAATCGTATGCACAAGAAAAACATCGCACCAATATGGCAACAAACCAAATGCCGCACCAGACAACAAAATCACAAACAAGAAAAGAAACAAAAACCCAGATTTATATGGAGAAACTGCTCATTTAGAAAATAAATTAATTAAAAAGTATAGATGAGGTGATTTTAGGCAAAAAAAGGGCAAAAAATCACCCTTTAATAATAAATAGCAAGAAAGATAAGCCAAAAAGAGAGATTTTGATAGAGAAGGAGGCTAGAAAAGATTCGGTATTAAAAAGTACTAAATATTTAAAATATATATGTGTATGTATATATATAAGCTTTGATGTAATTTTATTATTAGAAATCATAATTCTGATTTATATCATTTAATCACTTAGTTTTACATTAAAATTCTAATTTGAATCAGATCAATCAAATATTTCAATATTGAGAATAGTTTGTTGTCAAAAAAAAAAAATGTTGAGAATAGTTCCAATTAAAAATGAGGAAATTACACAAAATACCCTGATTTTTAAAAAAAAGACAAAAATATCACCCTATCACTAATCTACCCCATCCGGTCCTAAACTTCCCAAATATACTCACCCCTTTACTTTTCTCATCAGTTTTTTTACCCTCCTTCAGTTTCCTATGTTTCCATACCTTCCCACAATTTAGATTTTGATTTCAGAAGCACCATGTCTTCGCCGCACCACGTCACCGCGCCGTCGACGCCTAAGCGCTTCGGCGGCGGATTTAGAGTTTGGAAGTAATGTATTGAAGAATGAGGTGACGGAAATAAGAATAGTCTTTAAACCACTCATAATGTTCTTCTTGAGAAAACCTCTGATCCCTAAAATTCAGCTCAATTGGCATGAGAGAATATATATATATATATATATATAATTCACACAAAAATACGCAGAGAAATTAGGGCTTTGCGGTGACCGTGTTTTAGGGTCAAGGTGCGCGGAGCGATGGCGAACAACGTCGCATTTCGGGGACTCCGATGGATCCATATCTAACAATTGGGAATTATATGTTTGATTTCCTGAAAATTAGAGAGCGGAGGTTGAGGGGAAAACCCTAACAGTGATGTAAAATTATTTTGATTCCCAAATTTTTTTGTTTATAACAAAAGGGTACATGAATTTTTTGTTGGCACAATTGTGTTCCTGCGCCGATGGCCGTCAGCGGCTGTTGGAGCACGCCGACAGCATCGCGGTGGTGGCGAAAAGGCTACTGAGAGTATCTCCGGCGACGGATGATAGGATTTTGTGCTTATTGAAATCGATCGCGCGATTCTCTGCCACGCCGGCGGTGGTTATGGAGATGCTGAGGGTGGGTGGGGTTTCGAAGATGTGTATGGTTTCTGACGGGCGGATTGCGCGGTTTATTTCGAAGATGTGTTCTTTGATGCATGATTTTTACGTATTCTTTTATTATTTTATGATTTGAAGTTTTTCGTTTGTTTCGATGTTGTTTCAAGTTGTTTCTTTTATGTTTCTTTTGTTCTTTTATGTATTTTCCATTTATTTATTCTTTTTTATTGTGATTTGTTGTGTTATCTATATGACTGTGTATCTTTTTTTATTTCTTTTGTAGTGAATGTGGGATTTTTTGTTGCTTGTTATGCCGAGCACTTTATTGGTGGGAAGGATATGGACGTCGAAGTGTTTGAGATAGAGAATGAACAAGCAAGGCTCAGTCATCTGCTTCACAATCATGCTAAGTTGAAGCTGCAAAATGGTGATGACGATGACAACGACATTGAGTTTCTACCTCCACTTCCTAATGATTTTAGAGAATTGTTGTTATGTAAATCTTAATGATGATGTAATCAGTTGAAACATGTAAGAAACATAAATGAAACATGTAAGAAACAATTGTGAAACAGGGGATCATGTGATAAAAGTTTGTAGTAAATTGCTTTTAAATTTAGAGAAATAGTGTAGTTTTTCCCCATATACTCTTCAGCTTTTTTTTTTGTCATCCTTGTAAATGTTGATCTTTGCTTCTTTTTGATGTCCGCATGTCTAATCTTGAACTAAAGATCTCACGTACTCTAGCAAAGTTGTTACTAGTAGGTCTTTCCCCACTACAGTTGATGCATTCAATAATTCTACGATGTTGGAAGTCAATACAAAGTATTTTTTGGTCTGACAGTGGAGTCGTGTCCATTTCTCGTAGCCGATGATGGACAAGTAAGCTAAAATTTTCTGAATTGAATTTGTTGTTCCAAGATTTCGTTTAGGGTCTTTGAATGTGCGATCCATTGGAATCGATATTCTTGTTATTTCAAAGTTGGTATACTCTCTATTTTCTTCCCATTGTCCATTGTGCATACCACAACTGAGATTTTCTCTATGCAACTGTGGAATTCAATGAAAGTTGGCTAAGTGAAACATATAAGAAACATAAATGAAACAACAAAGAAACAACAAACATGTTTGAAACAACAAAGAAACAAAAAAGAAACCAACGCAAAAAAATCAGCGGAAAATGGGTATTTTTGTCAAAAATCAGCAAAATGGGTATTTTTGTCCAAATTCAGCGGAAAATGGTATTTTTGTCCAAAATCAGCGGAAAATGGACGTTGACAAGGGATTGGGTATGGAAAATGGGGTATTTATGTCCTTTTCCCATTAAAAATACTACCCATTGAAAAAGAAAAAGAGTGGGCTAGTTTATCGAGAGCCCCACAAACCCCAAAACCTCTAACTATAGGCAAAGCCCACAATTGTTCATTGATCTGGGCCGATTTTCAGCCCTGACCTAGAAAATTATCCAACCCGTGCAGTGGCAAAACCAGACCCATGTAGAGAAATCTAGAAAACCCTCCAACATATTCTTTGTCCATTATTAAAACTCGAGTAATGTTAATTAATTAAAAATTATCAGACTTGCAAATTTTTAAGTTAAGACAGTCAAAATTGAACCACAAATCTTGGAATCAGCTGCCATTGCCCACGCCTAGTCCACCAACCAGGAACCTTCGCGATCGTACCAATACCCATTCCCCACTTCCTGTTCCCTCATCCTCAAATCTAAAAAATTTCAGATTCCCACTATCATATTTACCTTCAAATCCATTTCCCCCTGCTGTATTTCGTCGCATTATCGTCAGCTTTCTGATCCGTACCCTAATTGCAAAATATGGAGGGAGGTGCGGCGGTAACGGCGGAGAAGGCGGCGGAGTCTGCTTCGTACACGTACTGGGTCCGAGAGGTGAGCCGTGATGCCGCGCCTTTACCCGTGCCCAAGAAGATTGACCCGGCGGACCTCACCAATCAACCTAACCAAATCCACCTCGGCTCAGCCTGGAATCGGGTATGCATTTTGGTAACAAAATAAAAGTTATCTTTTTCTGGCTTGTTTAAATGAAAAAGGCATGGTTTTTGTTGTAATCTTATGGGTTTTCAAGTTTATAGGGGTTGTAGTGGATGTGGATGAAGTCGTGAAATGATTTATAGAGGAAGATAATTGGATGCAAATAGTGTTTGGAGCATTACTATGCATAGAGCTTTCATGAGGAGATGTCCTTTTCAAATGATGTGTTGGAATATAATAGTTATTTATGACATTAAGAAGGAAGATAAAGGATTGGGGTTATTGAACAGGAAGAAGAACTTTTGAAGGCAATTTGATATTTCAATGCTGTGTACAAAGAAAAAAAAAAGGTGTTGTTTTATCAATCTTGCATGTGACAAATGCGAGTATCTTCCAAAAGCGGTTGTAGACTGTATGTTTCCTTAAACAATTGTCCTAAATTGTATACTTGTTTAAATTGCACGGACACCAAACAAGGGACATAAAACCAGAAACCTGGCAAGATCGTTTGTTGTTTCCCCCTAGCTATTGTATATTAGGGTATTACCACTAACAGAACCATCTTTCTTTGCCCAAAAGAAGATGAGTGCATCACTTTATCCCATACACAAGTGAAGGTGAATGATCAGTGTGATCCCTGAGCTTCTTCAGTCTGATAACCCACTCTTATGTCACTCAACTTCTCTAAATTTAATGATGAAGTGATTAATGATGAAAGTGAGAACAGAATAATCTCCTCCAATGGATTGAAGCGCGATGTGAATAGTACATAGATTAGTAAATAGCATTTATTAGGAATTTCTCCAAGTTGGTCATTTGCAAGTAGTCATGTTCTTTTATAGGAACTATTACCTTGCATTTGAGTAATATCTGGATTGTAGCTCCTGGAACTATTACCTTGCATTTGAGTAATAAAAGTTGCTACAACTTTTACTTCTGGATTTTGTTTGTTGCATCTGTGATGGCGCTAATTATGAACTCTTCAATCACCCTGGATACCCAGGAATTCATTTCTGTATTTGACTGCCTTAACACTTTCCGTAAATCGCTGCTCTTCTTGTTGGCCAATCCATTTGTTTTAGTTTTGGGTCCCGATATAGGCCTGATTAACTAGGCGTTTATTTGTGTTGTATAACAACAAGCATTGATTTAGATGCAGGTGTATATGATTTTTAGCTCACTTATTATATTTTCTGCTTTATGGTTTTTGCTAACCTTAAATTTGCTCTTTGCAGGCTGGAACATGGGAGGAGAAAAATTTAAACAAATGGGCAACTGATAGGATTAAGGTTTGAGCCTATAATTGTTTGCAAACAACTTTAATTTTTGTTGATTTATACAATTCCAGAAGTCTCATTTGAAGCCCGGTATAAAGTTGCTGTTTGTACTTTGCCGGGCGGTTTAGGATGAATAGGAAGTGAATAGTAGGAACTGAAGGGAAACAATGTAACACCATTATGAACCTCATTAGCGATGAGAACAGGCAACATGATACATGTTAAAGTACCATTTTTATAAACTTAGGCTTGAGCGAAGTGAAGAATTTACTTTTCAGAAGAAGAAAATCAAAGATGTGCCGCCAATGACAGATTCTGAATCAAGTACAATTCTGTAAAATCTCTATCATACAACCGTTCTGATTTGTTTATGTATTTTGAGCAACTGGTGTGGTCCATATCCATGTGATCTATTTGTAACTAAAATTACTTGTTTTTTCCCCCTTTTTTGGTCTTTCATTGCAGGAGTTGCTTGTCTCGATGGGGTCCATGGAGTTCTCTGGCGGCAAAGCAGAAATAACAGAAGTCACTAGATGCTCTGGAGATGTGAGTGCCTATTAGAGAGTTAGATGTCAATTATGATATATGAGTTTCTGGAGATCAGTTTCCATATGAATTTAATTAATAGATTGAAGATACTCACACCCATACCATTTTTTAATCTACAAACATAATATAGATTGATTGCCATGGTGTTCACTTCTTGAAATTGTTGCTCACCATATTTGTTAGATTAACTTTTTGAGCTAGAAGTTCTACAAGATCTTGGTATCGAGTAAATTATTTTTGTAGTTCTAAGTATGATAGGAAACAAAAGTAATCAAAAATGGAAATTTAGGGGCTTGGTATTATTGGACGCTATTAATTATTGTTATGCGAGAAATAAATGAAGACTACATTACTTTGGCCCCTCAGTCTGGCAAATGGCAGTTGTATTTCCTGTCATTCTTATATTGGTCAATTGTGAACGACCGGCAGTGATTTCTTTAGAGTCCAACTTCTTGGGGCTAATGCAGTATCCACTCAAGGACTCAAAAATGACTTATCTGGTTGTGGAACGCATTAGATATTTTAGTCCTTTCTAAGAGTAGAAAAACTCACGTCGAAGTCCAAATACTTGGAAAATCTTGGCAAATAAAATGGGATGGAAGGACATGAATCAAATTTCTGCTGCATTGCCTATTTTAGACGTTTTCTTCAAGATACTACTGAGTATATTACTAATGATATGTTTGGGAGCACTTATGCAAAAGTCCATTTAGTAAATGGACTCCTTAATAAGTGACTTTTCAAAAAGTCTCCAATTGTAACTTCCCTGGAATGGACTTTTTGGAGGAGTGACTTATCCAAAAATTCATTCTAAATTAATCACCAAACATCAAATATTTTTTAAATGGACTTATAGATCCAAAAGTCCATCTCAAAAGTGCTCCCAAACAAGCACTAAATCTACTTCCTCGTGCCCAGTCAATTTAAGTTTGTCGAATGTTCCATCTCATCAGGTCGTTGTTTCTGATGTTTTCTTATGTTTAAAGTTTACTACTTTTGCTCGTGTCACGAGAGAGACGGTTCGGTAGATATTTAAGCGCATACCTGGTTCTCAGCCGTAACGAATTTAAGATGTATTTGGATAGAGCCAAGACGTTTATAGTTGAGAATCTGGACATTTATCCAAACTTATCAAATTTAGTTGCGTAATTGTATTTATATAATTTAAGCAACCAAAAAACTAGTCGAGAGGATGTGATAAATTGGTGGAAGAATTATTGTAGATTGCAGTAACATATTCGTTTAAATAAGCAGGATTTGACCTTACAGTTATTTAGTGTTTGATTGCCATCCAAGGAAATCAGAAATATAATTTCTATGCATCTTCTTGCAGGCATTCTTGGTCACTGTTCGAAACAAAAAACGGGTTGGCTATACGTACGAGTTGACATTGAAAGTGAAAGGTAACAGTATCCATTGTTCTCAGGACTTGTGAGATTCGTTTATTCTGTTCATCTGGTTTCTTCCATATTTATCTTTTGCATATACGCCTTATTTTTTGAAATTAGGGGAATGGCATGTTGGAGGGGAGAAAAAGAAGATGAAAGGCCACATAGATGTACCAGAGTTCTCCTTCGGTGAGCTGGATGACTTGCAGGTATATTTAATTACATATACTTGCTTGAGTCTTTGTTAGGAGGGATTAAAATAACGAGAAGAAATTAAAGTGTTTAAATGTTTTCCTTACAGTGGACCGTACTTAAATTTTGCGTTAAGCTTCGAAAACTGGATTTCAACCGGTGTTTGGTTATATAATCTTTTTTATTTTGCAGATTGATGTAAAGCTTAGTGAAGACAAGGATGTTCTGCCACAAGATAAGCAGCGAATGAGTCAGGATTTGAAATTATTTTTGCAGCCTCTTCGGGAGAAATTGCTTCAGTTTGAGGAGGAACTGAAAGCTCGTTAGCGATGATAATCCCATTGAATTTGATTGTTGTACCAAATTTAATGTAGTTTCGGTTGTTGTCGATCACACAAAGACGCACACCATGTGTTTAGATTCTTGTTCTACTTAATACTTCGTCTTTGTTATGCAATTTTGTGCCGTTATTTGCAATTATTCATGTGGAGGTATTTTCGGGTTCAAATTGAATTGGTTCGCTGAAACATGATCAATTTGGCATCTGCCTCCTTTGGAGGGCAAATTTATAGTTTCGGATTATGTGAATCTATTGTGTTTCTTGTCTATATGAGAAGCGGACGTATTGATTCTCAAAATGTGGTAATATTATTGGTAAATTTCAATTCTGATCCTAATTCAAGGGGATAATTACAAATTTACTCTTAAATTTAGTCTAAATATGAAAAAGAGCTCAGTTATTTTATAAAATTACAATACTTGCGCAATATTTTTTGTTATTTAAAAACTTGTACCTATGGAGAGGTATTTATAAACAAACTTAAGGGGAGGGGCATACTCAACAAATTATTTGTAGCAAACCCTAGTTGTCTTATTATTTTCTCTTGTTTTTTCAGTTAGTTGTTTGTTCTCTTCCTTTACGAAAGTTTTCGAGTCACCTCCACTGTAGTCTTTTGTCCATTAATAAGTGTATTTTTTTTCCACTAAGTAAGCGGTGTTTTGTCCCATGTGGTAATTTTCCATTCAGATGTCGTTGCAAAAGATTCAGATGACCCATTACCGGAAGATTAGTGACAGATGTGGGTTCGTGATTATACGATTTTTTTGATTCTATTGGATCAATTACATATGTATAAATTTAAAATATGTCTATGTTTTAGATCTGTATAGGTTTATGATTTTGTAAGCTTTACGATTTTGATCTTTTGTTATCAGTTGTAAAGTTCTTCTACTGAATGAAATTGATTGTTTTTCAAAAAATATAAACAAACTTTAGGGGAATTTGGTAATGCGTCAGACGGTATTTGTAATTTTAAATGATAATTTAGTTTTTTATAGGTTTATTCAGGAGCATTTCCTCCTTAGCCCATGGGGGGGCTTAGCACCCCCGAACTTTTTTAAATCTTAATTAATTCTATGTATATTTTATTAAAAAATATTAATTTTTAGTATTAAATATTTATTTTTTTATTGATTTGGCCCCCCAAAATTAATTAGCCCCCCAAAATTATATGTCTAGCTCCACCCCTGGGTTTATTCACATGAACAATTTTTGTAAAGTAACCCTAGTTTAAGTAAATATGAGCGCAAATGGAGATATAACTAAATAATAATATACACATATTTTTTAAAAGCCTGAAATGAATGCCCAATTAAATTATGGTTAAGATTATCTCATCGACCGTAGTATATATGAGTAAATGACCTAAGAATAACTATCATGGTTACATTATTACATAGTGACAGTGACGGAGCTACGGCTCCCGTTACGGGGGCACGTGCCCCCGTTGAATTTTTTTTTTTAATTTGTTTTTTCTATTATTTATTGTGTGTATAATATTATCTCCTAAGATAATTTATAAAATATTAATTATATAATAACAATAATAACATTATAATATTATAAATTAAAAAAATATTATATTATATTATTAAAAAAAAGTGTTAATAGTGTTATATAACATTATTAGCATGATATAATTTTTTCAAAAAATTACATATTAATTATGTTAAAAAAATAAAATGTGCCTCCATTTATTTTTTTGATATAGCTTATAATTTTATTTATTGTGTGCCCCCGTTATAAGAAATTTCTGGATCCGTCCCTGCATAGTGATATGTCACGACTACAGTTGGGAGTAGACTTTTTTAACCACTTAATACAGTGTTTGATTTATCGACATTCTCAGTGTGGAAACTTTTGTTCAGTATCAAATAAAGATAAGTCTTCAGAAAAAGAAAATTAAAGAAAACAGTATTTTGATTCCTCAGGTTTTCTTTCAATACTAAATTAATATACGACTTTTCAGATATGTCATAATGATGCATCAAATTTTCCTCGACATTATTTTTTCTCCAAAAACTCATATTGTATTTTCAGACATAAAAAATATATGAATATAATTTGTCTTTTCCACCCTTTTCAATCCTACCGACGTCAATTTCATGGCACTACCCTTCTCTTCATGTTTCCCGTTAAGCTACTGCGAGCTTGTAGTTTGAGTGGTACTATGGCTACAACAACTGTCAATTTCGACCCGATCCAACCAGCCTGGTATTTTTACCGGACTGGGTTGTAATATTTAAGGCCCAAAAAAATCAGGCCTATTTGGCTCCGCCCATTAGGCCCGAAAAACTGGGTTGGCCTGGTAGGTTCGGTTTTTGTAGTGTATTTTCATGGGCTAAGCTCTAAAAATAGCAGCTCGGTTGCTGTTTGGCCCGACCTGGCCGATTTTTGCTCTAGGCCCGATGTGCCGGGCAGGGTTGGCCCAGCCCGGTGGATTTGACAACTCTAATTATGGCTCACTTTTTGTAAGGGTGATGATCAGAATTTGAACTCTGAGTCTTTCAATTTTTTTTTGAGATTTATCTCTTCCCCCAGGCCCCAACCACTCCTCTCAACTTATTAAAAAGAAAAGCTTGCATTAAGCTACCTTTGATTGCATTATTTCTCAAATTAAACAAGTAGAATTATTAATTTAAAATAAATACAAGCTAACATTGACGGCTTTAATTTTTAGTTACCTAGAACACAAGTAACTGTTGGAATCATTGATCATCAAGACCTATGTTTTTTTGCATATATAATATTTAATTTAGTTAATTGAAGTAATTTCGTCAAGAAAATGAGGGTAAGTAAGAATGTAACAAACTTGTGACATTGAATTTATTTGCTTCAATCAGAGTATTTATTCATAAACTATTAAGACAATGTGGTCCCTAAAAAAAATATTTTTGCAAAAAATATCAATAATCACTCTCATGAGTCGTGTCTGATTAAGATGCAATGCCTAAACCCTAATGACCTCAATAATACAACGTTGTAAGGCATTTTAGGTTTTCTCAATGTTAGGTTACACAGAGCAAAAAGGGTTATATTTTAGGTGGATTTGGTAGTTTGAATGGGTCATGCATGTTAGTCAAAGAAGTAACCATATACATATATATAATATATATAGATAGATAGATAACTATTGACTATGTGCAGCCCTTTTTCAATTACATGATACAAGAATCAACTTGATGTTTGGTTTTTATTCTGTACATGGAAATATTTTTGTAGTTTTTTACTTTACTGATCATTTTGTGGAATTAGACTTTGATTTAACAATATTTTCAAAGTCTATGCTTTACTTTTCAAAAGTCTACCTTTTCTCAAAATAAAATGTTGAATTAAACTTCAATTCAATTGATGATTAAGCTTTGCGAATATCATAATTAAAGTACATTTTTTTATACCGAGGTTCCATGTTCCTACATGACTAGTCCTCAGGGAAACAACCCAGGTCCCTAATATCCTTAACTACCACGTACAATGAGTCGTCCCCAGGTGATTGCTCCATGCTGGACTCCCCTCTATCCAACCGCAGGTTGCCACCGATTTCCAGCCTCTCACACTGCCGCTTGAAATCCTCAATTTTAATTGTTCTACCATCGTGTCCCGTGGGGCTCGAACCATTGACCTCTCCAAAGAGAGGCCAAGAGTTACCTCAATTTGACCACGGAATTCAAGTGCATTTTTATTTCCATATATAGTACATTTTCTGACACAGTTTTCTGATCAAGAGAGATTAAAAAATAGATATTGAACTAGCTAGAATATAACTATTTTCTAATGGGTGAAAATGGGATGGATAAAAATCCAGATTTGAGATTTCCAGATTGGTACAATTCCATCTAATTAAACAATTAAGTACCAAAACTGAAGCCACTTTCATTAATTGACCTACTACAAATATGGACCCCCTCCCCCACCAATCAGAAAACATCATGTGAAGATGTATATATAACTATATAATATTTTAGTGGTACTTATCTTTATTGTTAATAATCATAAACATTTAATAAGTTTGATATTTAATGTAAAATTTTATTAATACAGGTTTTCTTCTTTTATTAAGCCTCCTACATGTTTAAAATTATAATTAAAGTTTTGTTTGAGAAGTCAAATTATCGTAGTTTTCTATCTTTTTACTACTCCATATTGTAATTCTTAAACATAAAGTCAGGGTGGCAATTGAGGTCATTATGTTCGTATTCAACTGGGTTAATTTGAGTTATGTTTAAAATACATCAAAACTTAAGTAAAATTAACATTGTGTCAGATTCGTATTAATCGTGTTCGTGTCAGGTTTCTCGTGTTCGGATTCAGGTTTTTCTCAATAATTTCAGGTCGAGTTCGTATTGTGTTATCATATCGTATAAGGAATTGTCACATAAAGATGATGCAAATCTAGAAGGGATATCAATATTTGTTGTTTTGCTGAAAAGATCAATCAAACAACAATCCTGTTTGCTGCCAGGTAAATTGTTACCGCCATAAAAGCAAGACTGGGGGCTGGATCGGAGAAAGAAAAAAAAAATATCAACTAATGGGAACTCAAAAAGGAAAAAAAAAAAATTATTGGATTCTAGGGTGGCGCTATTCGCACCCCCAAATTTTCTTTATACACCCCCTTTTTTAATTACATGATTGTTATTTATTTAAAAGACTACAATACCCTCAGTACCTACCAAAAGTTTAAATAATTAGCACGATTGTGCCAATAAGAAAAACACAATCCTACATAAATCCTAATCAAAATCCCAGAAAAAAACATCGAAATTTCTATTATTGCTTGCCCATGTCCATGAATGAAACTATTTATGTTCATTTTTTTCACGATCCATTTGTTTTTTCTACAAGAAATTATATGTGGCAATGAACCCACTGAAGTATTTCATCTTTCCTTTTTCTTATTGATTTTTTTCACGATCGTTTGGTTTATGTGGTAATAATTATTACAGAACATTTTATGGGAAAAATTCTGAGAAAATAATTGTGCATTCTAGCAGATGCAATTCATATATTTAAAAAAAAAAAAAAAGACGATGGCTTCCCAAGTTACTGATTTTTTTAATTAAACCAAATGCATTTGACACCTCAGACAATCATATCAAAAGCATTTCAATACATTGATAAATGTCCGAACAACAAATATCTGAAAATGAAGATAAATTCAGAATTCATGACCTGAAACAGCAGGCAAAACACAACTCATCTTATTCATTAGTAAAACTCAAAATTAGGAGTATTTCACATAGAAATTGGGCACATTAACTTCAGTATCTGTGCTCCATCTTCTCCTTTTCCTGGTACCACTGCACATACGAATAGGTGCCGACAAGAGGGCTGAGCAAGAGAGTGGTGCTGATCCAATTATCGGAGATCTTGTGAGCGATCTTGCCGGTGAAATCTTTCCAGAGGCCTGGCGGCTGGCATCACCTTCTGCTGGAACGGAGAATAAAATGGGGTGTATCTAGTAAGGGTATTTTGGGCATAAAATGAGGTGTATTTAGTAAAAAGAAGTAATGAAATTATAGTGGGTGGGTGTATCTAGAATAAGAGGTGTATTTAGAGGATTTGGGGGTGTGAATAGCGCCACCCAAACTCAAATTGGGATTGATTCTTAAAATTTGTTGGAGATTGATTCATTAAGTTTAAAAGTTTGATCCTGAATACTTGTTTTGTTCGACAAAATTTGAAATTCAATTTTGAGTTCGACTTTCGTAATTACAAAGTGATAGACTGTATATACTAACTTAGAAAATAAAAGTCTGTAAATAATATTAAAATGTACCCAAGTTTGACTCTTGTTCGACTTAATTGAAATCTGGTTCAAGTTAGATTCATTTAATTATCAAATTAAGATTTTCAAATATAATTTTAAGTATTAGAAGAACTAGAAGTTACTTGGAACAAAATCTTATTAATTAAATTCAAACTTTTTCTTAAATATACAGGTTTCCCACCTCGGATGTACAGGGGTGTAGCCAGTCGGCTCGGCTACCCCTAGCCCCAATTAGGGGTGGCTACGGTTTCGGAACGTCGGTTCCGATTCCAAAACCGGAACCGACAATTTTGGTTCCAAAGCAGAACCCAGTTCCTCCACGTTTCTGTTCAGATTTTAACCAGAACCGTTTCCTTTTTTTTTTTGATTTTTTTAAAAAATAATTTATCAAATTTAGTTATAAAATAAAATGAAAAGGGAAAAATAGAAAATGAATTAGACATAATATTCACAATAATATTAAATTTTGGACTTAATATAAATAATAATATTAAGAGGAATTAGACTTAATATTCATAAAAATATTAAATTTTAGACTTAATATAAATAATAATATTAAATTGCTTATATATCCTCTTAAGATATAAAGGAATCAAAACTTGCGTGGCTCGCTACAACATTTAGTTTAAGATGTGTCATGCGGTTGCGAATATAAAAATCTTTGGTTTGACCTTAAAACCAGTGGTTTTAACTGCCGGTTCCACCACGGTTAAAACCACCTGTTCTACGATTTTTTAGACCAAGGAACCGAAAGTGAAACCGGCCTACACGGTTCTGGTTCCGATTTTGGAACCCATTTCTGGTCAACAGTTCCATTTGGGCGCCCCTAGTTAAAATGACTTTTTAACACACGCGCAAATATGTGTGAGTATTTTTACATATATATATATATAATTTGTATATCTGTATTCAAAATATGCTAATTAATATAAGTATATTTTTCAACAATGAATAAGACATGGGAAAGATAAATGAAATTAATTTGTCAATTTTCCGCAATGTAGTGAATTTCTGAGCCATTTAATAAGTTACTGGTACGAATTTACGCCCAACCAAGGACCTTATTACATTGTTTGTCCTAAACAAGGACCTTATGATTGTTTTGGCACTCAAAATTCCAAACAACAGTACTCATTAAATCGTTCTTTATCGCTTACCAATTCTCGAGAAATTTCATGGTTTTGGTTCTAAAATGACTTCGTAACAAATACCATGTAAGTCAAAAGTAATTAATCCAGTTCATGTTTTCAAAGCTCAAATTTTACTGTTTAACGGATTGAAATATTCCTTTTCCATATTCATGTTCTACTACTTATTCTATTGTATGAGATGAATATTGTCATGTGTCCAAGATGATATCATAATTGTACACGTGTGTTTCATTCAATATAGTTCAAATATGAATGTTTAACAGGAGATACTGCTCATACTTGTCAACCAGTATCTTTTAACAGAAAATTCATATTTTTCACATCTTTATTATAAAATGGTATATTACAAAACACTTAAATTGGCAGGGGAGATATAAACTTTCAATTCATAGCAAATCAAAGATAATTAAATTAAAAAAAAGGACTAATTAAATGGTTAAGTTTTTCTTCGCGTCCATCTTCAAGTGTAATATGATATCATATCACACCATCTTCATCAATTTCGACTGTGATTAGGACATGGTGCTATATGAACTTGTCTTGTCGATAAGAATTCCAATCAAATTCCATATTAACGAATTACCCGCAAAATTTGATTTCAAATAACCACTCATGATCTTGAATTCGAGGGTTGGTAAAACATTTTTTATTAGTTTCCAAATGATGGAATATTGAATAATGAATTGGGTTAAGTAAGAAGCTTCCTTTTTTTTTTTTTTTTTCTATTCAATATTTTTTTTTTAAAAAAAAATATATTAAAACCTGAGGTACAGGAGCAAGTCGGGATTACAAAACTCTAAAAGATGGAAAATAGTCTAGAGAGTTAAGTAAGAAGCTTCCTTATTTCTTCAAGAAAAATGAGAAAAAAAAAAAAGAAGAAGAAGAAAAAGAAGCCTCCTTATTGGAACCCGATTACCTTCGAACAATTTCGACTGTGGTTTCTTCAAGGCATACATGCACTAACCAGGGGCGTAGCCAGGAGCCCGGATTATCCATAGCCCATATTTTTCCCCTTAGTCAATACATATAATTTTTTTTTTCATTTTTCCCCTTAAATAACTTAGAATTAATTAAGACTATTTAGTTTCAGGGAAATTATAACTCAAAATCAAGAAAAAGTCGTATCAATTTGGTGAGATCTATGATCTGGGATTGTTTATTATAATTCTATTTCTAAGCAGGGGAAGGAACCACAAAATGCATGAAGATTAGGCTGAAATATTTATTATTTCTTGAAAAAAAATGTACTTTTTAATTTTTTAGTTAGGTAAGAAAATTAATAATTTATACTAATTTAAAAAAAGAATTATGAAATTGAGGGGGCGGTCACCGGCGGCGCCAGATCCTCTGACCTCTGTTAGTTAATACACGTATCATACCCGTATAGTACCCGTACGTACGAATAATTGAAAAATACTTCCGTCTCCCGTATAGATTCTGAAGCGGCGTTAAATACTCCGTATTTTTCAAATAAAACGTTTAATACTCGTATTGTTGTTATCCGTATAATACTTGGCGAATAAAACTTCATTTTAATATTTTTATAATATTTAAATAAATCAAAAAATCATTAAAAAATTATTTATAAGTATAATTACAATATTATAAAATAATAAATAATAATATTAATAATAAATAAGTATGTTAATAATTTAAAGTAAATTAATAAAGTACCTAAAATTAATTTTAATATAATCTAAACATAAGTATGAATTACAATCTATGTAAATATACTGTTAAAATAAGCCGTATTATTACTCCCGAATAATTATTTTATATTCGTATTAAACCCGTACGTCTATGGATCCGTATTTTAAATATTTCCGTATTTTTTGCCGATTTTTTCGCCGTAACTTTCAAAAAATATTCATAATATACTCGTACGTACTAAATAACGAACTTTTCCCATCCCGTATTTAACTAACAGAGCCTCTGACTCTGGTTTTGATTCTAATTAGGGTAATATTTGTGAAATTATTATAAGATGGAGATTGAAGAAAAAGTTAGTGGTGAAATTAAAACTATCCATTTTGTGTGTATATATATATATGTATATCAGTATATGTATACATCCTATTGTGGATTGAATGCGTTGATTTCAATATTTTTTTCTTTGAAGTATTTCAGTATATTTTTTGATAAACCCTAGATTTTCCAATTTCCCTTGGTTTATTCCTCCAAGCAGGTTGTAATTGAGTATATATAGTTGATAATATTCTTTGAATGTAAATATGCACATAATCTAACTGAAAACACTTACCATATAAGTATTTAATTTAATATTTTCAGATGCTCGAATTGACATTTCTAGTAATATCAAGTCATCACAATATAGTGGAATCACAATAACCAATGACTGATCGTGCAAGTTATATAGCTTTTAACAAAACATGAAAATACATATTCCATTCTTACATAAATGTCCAATAAACTAATCTCCCACTTTCTTTTATACTTGTATAAGAAGCAAAAAATTAGTAAACACGTAAAATCCACGCATATACATGTACACGTGTGTGTGTGAATTATGCAGTTTGGATCCTCTATTCTAAATTGTGCTCATCTTGTATTCCAACTTCCAAGTATCTTAAGTATACACCAAGTGTAGGTTAATGACATCATCAATACACTTGACGTGTAGTGATAATATTTGAACGAGATTATGCATGGTTTGGAATAAACAATTCCGCGTGCATGGACGGACGCAGAAATTGTAGTATGGGGGGGGAGGGCGAAGTTGAAAATACTTTAGAGAGGGGTGTCGAGATTGGAAAGACAAATAATTTTGATATATAAATATATAATATATAGATATATGTACCGTATAACATAAAAATTGGCCTCCTCGAGCCCCCTCTCGGTCCATCCCTGTCCGCGTGTGAACTATACGTAGTACTTCATACCTCATGCAAAGTTGGGATTATTTAGTTTCTTCATACAATAATGAACCACATTTCTTATTCACAAAACACGAGCTTAATTCCGTACACTTCATGATAATAATTTAATATGAAATAAAGGAAGATAATGTTGGAAATATAATAGATATTTCCGGGTGAATGAGAAATTGTTACCAAAAGGTGTGACTGTTCATTTGAAACTATTCGGATTGAAAAGGTTTATCCGAATAGTTGTGTCGTTTTGTTTGAAACTAATGGACGTGTTTGTTCGAATAAATGGACATGTTTGTTCGAACAGTTATGTTGTTTCAATTATGACCTTTGGTAATCTATATATATTCCCCTCATTCTACAGAAATGCAGGAGCAAAAACAAGCATTTTTGCATACATTTATAAGCATAATTTCTGTCAAAAATTTTCGTCAAAAGAGAGAGTACAAAAACATTCGAAGTTCGCCGTCTCTTGTTGTTTGGAGTGCTACTACAGCAAGAGGAGACCGTTGTATCTTGGGAGATGTTTGCTATTCAACCGTGGGCACCGTAGCGGGGCAATTCGTCTTAAAGACATAGAGTCGAACTCTAGCCTCGGTCTAATTTTTTGCATTTTCTATAATTTCGTTTTCGGGAATGCAAGTAAGTTTTCTGATCAAATTTCAGAATATAATATCGCACGTGATAAATCCCCAACAATTTAAGACGAATCTGCTTCTTCCGCTTTTCGTGCGAATTATATTCTGTGTATAATAATCTGTTTCATGAATGCCTTGTATGATTAGTTTCATGTTTTCACATACAAGTTCGAAATGGTTTCATGATTATACTATCAAAATCGTATTTGGTATTATGCTCAGTTTCTTGATTCCAATCTGTTTCTAATTTTTTAGATCAAAATATGTTTTTCTGAAAACGGTGTGTACGCACTCAAGGTGAAAAAGGGTTTCTTATGTTTTGATTCCTTAACACTACCATTCTAGACTCACGTGTTTGTTTCGCCTAATGAGCTTGCATCTGAGATTGGTTATGTCTATTCTATTAGCAATTTAGCATGACTACAGTGGATAGCATAAAATCATTGTTTTTGGTTGTTCATGAAATCGGTATTCTATACATTTCAAGGTTTTGTGTTAGAAAGTTAGAAAAGGTGAATTGTTTTATACATCTCATGGTGCTTGATATATATATATATATATATATATATATATATGTATGTATAAATAATAAATCAGAGATTATACCTTTCTGAAACTTGCAATGATTATTAATTATATGATATTGTTGTATGCAATACATTAAAGTTTAGATAGTTGTTTCACATTAACAACTATTTGTGAGTATGTATTGAGATTTTTTGTCCTCAACTGCGGATATGGACTAATAGAATGTGTATTGTATTATATTCATGTTCAATCTGGCAACCCGATTTCATGATTTTGAATATAGATTCATATGCATATGTGTATATTCAAACAAAGAAGGTGAATGATTATTTATCTTCCGTCTTCGTAATAAGAATGGATGGAATTATAATAGTTTCCCCTATATGTGTGATATCCAATGCAATTTCACCACTGGTGATTGTCTTTCTCATGGAGAAAAGTCGGAAAATACTCAGCCGGAGATGATTAAGAGATGACAATATAAAATATTATTTTATCTCGAGGTGTTGAGTTTGGACTTGTTAAAGCCTACGTGGTTGAATCCAGTTCAAAAGAGAAAAGGAAATGATTCTAATGTGGGGAAAGATTACCTCTTTTAGAATCAATTCACAGTGATATCTGTGATTTGAATTTTGTGCAAACAAGATCCGGTAAAAAGTATTTTATTATTTTTATAGACTAAACACATTAACATGAATGTCATAACGAAATTGGTGAATATGAAATTATTACCAAATGTTAAATTGGATTCACACTATAAATGTGGGATTCCATGTTGGGATACTACGATAGCCAACCAGCTATAGGAAGGGCACAAAGTGCCAACTTGAGTGTTGTGGCAGTTTGGTGTCATGACAACTTGGGTGTTATGATACCTTGAGTGTCATGATAACTTTAGTTCTATGACATTTTGAGTGTCATAAAAATGTGAAGAATGCATGAGCAAATCTAAATGTCCTTGTGTGAGGCATATGATTTAGCGTCCCCTTGTGAGGGAGAATATGGCAAGTTAACTCTATCTAAAATATGGTGAATGTATACAAATGAGTCATTTAGCCCTCCTGGGAAATTCTTTGGAATTTAGCGTAGGCAATTGGACTGTTTGTCAGTTGGCGATACAATCACAGTTGAACTTTGTGAGAAATAACAATTGTTAGATTGATAATTCGCAAAGTTGACCTTGTTGCACTATGTGAGGGTGATGAGTTTTGCCTCAAATGTGGGGATATTTGGTAAATATAAATTTACCTCAGTCTTGACAAAGATTGACCCCAATAACTGCGGAGTCAAAGAAATACAAGTTTCTTTGAAAGGTATCCTTGTATTTCTTTGAGATGTATCCTTAGAAGAGAGGATATGAGTCAATTGACATTGACAAGGCTGATTGATAGCTAAAAGGGGTCACCTGTGATTTCTCTTAAAGAAGTGCATCGTTTAGTGTACTCTTTAGTGTTGCAACACTGCACACATTGCGGTACGAAGGAAAGGTGTAGAAAAATGCTTTAAAGGCTAACCTTATCAAGGTAGGCCCAAAATGGATTGTTGTACCGAACTTGAAGGGAACATGTACAACTATTAAATCATTGTATAGATAATGACAAACGATAAAGTCAAACGAATCTCTTCCTAAAAAGAGATGGCATATTGACAATAGTCTATATGAGCTTTAGGTGTTATAAAGCCACATTGACATTGAAGGGCTTGAAAGTCCACCGGTGGCACTTATGTCGATTTGAAGTGGTTACACATGCTCAGGGATTATATGCTCAAATATGTAAAGATATTGATCTCAATCTTGCGCGCAAATTTGATTGAAGTGGAGATCAAATACCGATTATCAAAGGGAATGGGATTGAAGCCTATTACGCATGAATCTTTGTAATGGTAACCCAACTATGATAACTGGAGATCCCAAGAACTTGGTTCAATGGGACAACTAAGTTATGAAGATTCAGTAAAGCACTAAGGAAAAAAAAAATTCCTACCTATTCCTATAATTAAAAGTGCTTTCTGCAGAAGTATGTGAGGTTAAGTTCAACTTTTAATGATTCCTATAGCTTGGTTAAACTAAGTGGTGTATGGCATAATACTCTTAATAGGAGGTCAACTATGAAAGTGTGAAGTAGGGCCGCTTCTATGAGAATTTTGAGGCTTGAATTCTCTAAAACACTTATGAAACCCAAGGTTGTTCAGGGCCAAAATGAACACAACCATGAGAACTGGAAATGTTAGGGAGATTATTGTGTGGGTGTTATTGTCTTGGTTTACACCAAAGGCTGAACAGTTCAAGACATCATGTTCACTGATTAGCCAAGTAAATCTGATAGTACTCCACTAGGGAAGGTTCAAAGCCAAAAGCTACCTCTCCTGATGCAATAACTTTTCGTTTGTACTCTCTTTAGTGTCTGCATCTACATATGCATTTGCATTGATTCATGTAATTTCTCATTCATGTGGGGATTGTTGGAAATATAATAGATATTTCAGGGTGAATGAGAAATTGTTGCCAAAAGGTGTGACTGTTCATTTGAAACTATTCGGATTGAAAAGGTTTATCCGAATAGTTGTGTCGTTTTGTTTGAAACTAATGGACGTGTTTGTTCGAATAAATGGACATGTTTGTTCGAACAGTTGTGTTGTTTCAATTATGACCTTTGGTAATCTATATATATTCCCCTCATTCTACAGAAATGCAGGAGCAAAAACAAGCATTTTTGCATACATTTATAAGCATAATTTCACAAAAATTTTCGTCAAAAGAGAGAGTACAAAAACATTCGAAGTTCGCCGTCTCTTGTTGTTTGGAGTGCTACTACGAAGAGAGAGGAGACCGTTGTATCTTGGGAGATGTTTGCTATTCAACCGTGGGCACCGTAGCGGGGGCAATTCGTCTTAAAGACATAGAGTCGAACTCTAGCCTCGAATTTCTGCCTAATTTTTCTCGCATTTTCTATAATTTCGTTTTCGGGAATGCAAGTAAGTTTTCTGATCAAATTTCAGAATATAATATCGCACGTGATAAATCCCCAACAGATAAAAGATATCTTTTGTTGTTTAATTACCAACCAGAAGTAAACTACGATTTGGTGTCAAAAAAAAAAAAGAAGTAAACTACGACTAAACTTGAGATATACTATCTTTTTCCAATATTTATATATACAGTGGGGCAGTTATTTAGCTTTTTTGGCCAAAAAAAAATATTTTTTTGCCATCTTTTTTAAACACATGTTTTTTAGCCATTTTGGAGTGTGAAATTCCAAAAGTGCCCTTTTAACCATGTACAAGCCATTTCGAGTGAAACCCCCAATCATAACTCGAAAACATAGCTTGGAGCATAGTGATTTTGAGAAGGCGGCGAAATTTGAACGGTTTGACAAAGATTTGAATGGCGATGACGATGGAGCATTCGACTTCACACCAGGTACCGATTCGAAACCCACCTTTCCTTAAATTCATGTTTTTTTAATTAGTTAGTTTATAGTTGTTTTAGGTTAGGATTTGTTGTAGATTTTATAGAATTTCTAGGTTTTAGACAAATGAGGTATTGAATTGAAAACCTTGAACTTCGTTAATGGTGGTTTGGGGTGGAGATGAAGACGACAAGGGTTTAGCGATGTAACTCGCCATCCGCAAACTAACTCGATATCGAGTCACTTTAACTTGATTTCGAGTTAGATGTAACTCGCCATCGAGTTAGTTTGCGGATAGCGAGTTACATGTGACTCGATATCCAGTCACATATTTAATATGTAACTGGATATCGAGTTACATGTCGAGTTACATGTATCAAGTTACATGTAACTTGATATCGAATTACATATTGACAGCAACTTTTTCATTTCTCAGACAGTTAACTTGTTCATTTTTGCTGTGTTTTTGACAGGATTAGGCATGGAGATGGGGAGTAACTCAGAACTGGAAGGGAAAATTGAATTCTTATTCCAAGTTCCGGCTGATATCGGATATCATGGACGAGTTGACGACATCCAGGATTTTAGATCAGTTTAGGGATGGTCCATTTGGCACATTTATGGACTTTGACTCGGATGCATATTGTAGGTCCCAAAGGGTGTTTATGTAAAGTCTAGAAGAGGGGTTGGATAGACTTTATTATTTTTTGATTTTTGTCCTTAAATCAGAGTTTTATCACAAGTCAGCTTAGTACTTGAGGGACAGTTTAGTTCAACTTCAACAGTAGAGTTAGCCACTCAACAGACTCAAGAGAGCTGTTGATAAGATAACTCAGCTGAGTGAAGTGACCTTTTTAGAAATACAACTCACTTGGTTTTTCAGCGGAACTCTTACACCCTTTGTTTAAAAATATGTTTTCAACACTTGTTTTAGGTTAAGTTCTTATCAGTAGACTTAGCAAATTTATCTAACAACAGATATAAATAAGCAAGAAATAAATGTGCTGAAAGATAAAAGACACAAAGCAATTTATAGTGGTTCAAGGATGAGATAATTCCTCTACTCCACTATTCTCCAACTCATGGAGGTAATCCACTAAAGTAATAGTAACATTGTTACAATAGTACAACAGTCCAAGTTTAGCCTTGATCACACAGCTGGCTTCACTTCTGGGACTCATCTATTCACAAGACGGTTGTCCTGCTACTTGCTCCTTCGAATTCTTGGATTTGATCACACAGCCCTCCAACGAATTCAAAGCCTTTAGTTCGACCTAGAACCTCACTGCACTTCCTTCAACTTTAGATGTGCAGACCCCTTTGTTTTTCAACAAAATTCCTCTTCAACAGCTTTGAAGATCTCTTTCCTTCACTGAGTGTGTTGGATTGAAATACTTCGAGTTTTAGGCTTGAGGATTGAATGAATGCTTGAGAGTAGTTTGCTCTTTTTGAATGTTTGCAGGTATGTGTCTCTTGTAAAAAGTATTCTCTCTCTCTCTCTCTCTCTCTCTCTCTCTTAAATTCCTCAGCTTTTTATAGTGGTGGTTCGAAAATATATCCGTTGAAGAAATAAATGCATTTTCAAACTCCATTTTTTGGTTGTTGGCTTGTCTTGATCTGCAGCAGGTGATGGAGACATTTTCTAGTTTAATTGAACTCTGCAGCTTTTCACGTTCTGACACTATTTAGTGCTTGCCATTGGTTTATTCTATTTGCACGCTTCTGGGTTGAGCACTTTAAGCACTGGAGTATGGACGTATTACTAAAATAAGTAATTTTCTCATCTTGAGTGCAACGGATCCATCACAGTCGACTTTAACTTCAATAGCTGCTTTACCCTTTAACTTGAGTCAGCTCCAATCATTTTGGAATGACTTGATGCCTGTCAGCTGACAGAAATAGCCTTCTTGTACTTGACTGAGACTTGACTTCAATCACTCAGCTACAAATCAGCTGATTCTTCACCTTGGTCTCCAGTCAACTTCTGCAATCTTCAACTTGGCTACTTCGACCAGCTTACATATCCTATCTATTACATAGTTGAATTTACAGCAGAATTGGGGTGCCAACTTCCTAATCTAAGTTTTAAATAGCATCATCCAAATCTATACAAATAAATTTCCCAACAATTTTCCCAATTTTGATGATGCCAAAACTTAAATAAAATAACAAAGTAAATAGTGCTTAAAAAGAATGATTGTATGAATATGTCATTTTATTGAACATATCATTCTACACTTTTACAATGTATTACAAAGTACAAAGAAAAATTACGAAGTACTTACATTTCTCACTGCGTAATTATAGTTAAGTAAAAAATACAACAAAAATGTGTTTGCAGCAGCCTTTAGCGTCTCTGCTGCTTCCTTATTCTCTCTTCTTCTTCAGCTTCCATTTTTCTCTTTTCATAAGCTCTCTTCTGAGCTTGATCTCTCTTCTTTCTCTCTTCACATTCTCTTTCTTGCCTGATGTTTTCTTCTTTTTTGGCGCTTAGCAGCCTCCTCATTTCTCCTGGCAACGTCTCTATTTTCCAGTTCCCCGAGCCCGGCCCAGTGTAATAGATCTTTCTTTTGGGGATTTACATATTGAATGTCCTTAGGCCTTCTTGGTGGAGTGCCTCTGCCTCTTCCACCAGACCTTCCCCTTTTCTCTTCCGGAGTTAGCTCCTCCTCTGGGAGTGTACTGAACAGGCTGTGCCCTCGAAGTCTGTTGACTGCTCGACTGAGTTTGCTGCTTCTCGGCTAACTGAATAATTTTTAAGCCCTTTTCTCAGTATAAATCCCATGCCTTTGCAAGATTCATTCCCTTGAAAAATCCTTTCGATTTGAGCGTTTCAAATTCCTCAAGTGACCTTGGCTTAGACCCTGCATCGGGAGCAGTCCTTCTGGGATTTTTACTGCTGGTGAACCTGGGATCAACCCTGTTGGGGGACCTTGGAACTTGGATTTTAAACCTTCTATGGGACCATGATGCCTACGATCAACTTCTGCGAATTCTGCTTCAATTGCAGCTCTTGTCTTCTGAAAAGCTAAGTCAGCTTTTGCATCAGCTGATATGTCCTGGGGCAACTGAGAGTAGAGAGAGCTGGTAGATGAGCCAAGTTGTGATTTATCCAGCACAATCTTCAAGGGGTTGGGGGTCTTCTTTGATGGTTATTCCCCCTTACTATTGCTTTCTTCTTTTAATCTATCTTCCCCCTTTTTGGCATCATCAACACCAACTAGAGAGGTTTGAGGAATGCGCGTCAAAATGCGATTGAGCTTGTCATGGGTTACTGAGTGAGTTGTTCTCTATTCTGATCTAAGAATCTTCATCTCTGCGCTTATTTGCATCATCTCAGCTCGCAGAGTGCTTTCTGTATTTTGAAGATCTTGCTTGTATTGTAGTCTCATCAGCTCCATGTCAGTCTTGTGTGTAGCTTCCAGCCTGTTGATGTTGTCGCGCTCTCTGCTAGAATTGAGCTTGCTCACCATACCAAATCACTAGTTTTGCAAAGAGTGATTTGAAGTAGTTCACTTGCTCTCTTCTTAATGCCTTTGTCTGCACAATCCATTCACAAATTTGTAGGACAACTCCTCGGATATCGCTTGAGAGTATCGCATCATGGTTATCAATCCGTTGGTTGAGTGCAGCAAAGCTTCTCTCCATTACTTCCATTTCAGCACACATAGCCTTGAAGGCTTTTATGAAGTCGGATGCCTTAGGTGACTGATCTTCTGGTAACATAGAGTCAAAATCAAAACCAAACGGTACAACCCTTAAGTCATCCAGAGCCTGGAATTCTTCTGGATCTATGTTCCTTGTGTAGTTGGCACATTCTTCAGCAGATTCTATTTCCAGTGGGACTTCATCAACATATGGGAAGTAGTCATCGAATATGCCATTAAGGACTGAAGGAATTTCTCCCACTCCTCCTTCGGGAGCTTTTCCTTTATTTCCCTGGCTTCCAGCTCTAGGTGCCTCAGATGTGTGAGCTTTACTGGCAGACGCAGCTGAGAAATCCTGCTGAGATGACTGAGCTTCAGCTGTCTCAATAGCTTCATTGGCTCTAGTAGATTCTTCCATTTAAGTTTTCGAAGCCTCGGTTGCCTTAGCAATATCACGGACTGGTGATGGCACCAATGGGGGTGGGCCATCAACTAAAGTAAATTGAGACACACAACTTTCTCACGAGTCTCTTTCAATTTTGCCACTTGTTCCTCTTCAGTTGGGTCATTGGGAGTTGACTCGGCTTCATTGTTTGAGTCAAGGAACTCCAGCTGAACATTTTCATCAAAGTCGTGCAACGCACGTATTTCTTCTATGTCAGTAGACTCTGTTGCAGGAGTTGTTGGAACTCGCATTTTTCCCTTCTCAAGTACAAAATCCCTAGAAGTCTCAACCTCCTGGGGGCCTCCAGCAACCTTAGCAGTAGTCTCAACCGTTGCACAGCCTTCAGCTATTTCTTCTGCAGATGGTGATGTATTGGGGTCTTCAGCAGTGGCATCATTCGAGGTCTCAACCTCTTGGATTTCACTTTCATGACCAACAGTCTCAACTGACTTGGTCTGTTGTCCATCCTGTTCCTCAGCTGTTTCTGCAGCGTCCTCAGCCTGCAATGCAGTTGAAATCTTAGTTGAGATAGTCTTAACTATCAAAGCGTCATCAATCCCACTCTATTGTTCTTTTTGTATCTCGCCTTTGCCTCCTAACTTCAATTTGTTTAAGTCTCCCACAGCCTCCTCCAACCCGACTGTGGTGTGTTCAGTTTCTCCCTCAGCTGGCTCACCAGCTGAATCACGAGCAACGGGGTCAACTAACACACCAGACTCGGCTATTCCCTTTGAGTTGTCAGCCGTCTGGGCAGTTGTCTCAACAACATTAACAGGTTTTGGCTCAGTTAGGTTTCCCAGTACATCTTCATCACTGACTTCATCGCCAGTTTCCCTGGTTTGTCCTTCTGAGTGAGCTGGTGAGGTTGTTGTTGTTATTTGCCTCACCGTTTCAAGAATGTCAGGGGTTGGAGAAATTTGGCTAGATGATTCTCCAAGGCCCCTATGCAATGATTGCTCATGCATCACTCTGGACTCTTTCAGTGCTTGTTGCAGCTCAGCCTTCTTGACTAGATCAGCTGCATCCATAACTTCCACATCGCTACTGCTGCCACTGGTTTTGATATCAAGGATCTCCGCAGCTGCTGTCCCAAATAGGCATTTATGGGACTCAACTGCCTCATCGGAATTTCCCTTTTCCATTGCTATAGCCTTCTCATTGTCTTTTTTTTCATATAGAATGGTTGTGCAAAAATCTGAGTCAAGGGCAGAGCGAATATGTATGTTGCCTAAATATTCTAGGAGGAATTCCCTCTCATCTATCATATTAGGCCTTTCAAATTGAATTCTGCTGGCACTTAGCTTCCAAGTTCTTTATGTCCACATCCTATCTTCAATGTCTGGATATGCTGGGGATAATAGAAGAACATCATCATCATCTTCCTCTTGCATAGGCTCAATAGAAGCCTTCTCTACCTCAGTTACAATAGCATCGGTCTGAGGTGTTGTAACAACCAAATCATCTTTTCTTGTATCAGTTGTGTCTTGTTCAGATGTATCAGCTGTGGGCCTGACAGTTGTTTCTTGTTTAGATGTATGTGGCTGAGCAGCTGCTTGAGTTTGTTTAGCAGTGCTTTCACCACCATCCCCATCCTTTCATTTATGTTCTTTGACAACAACTTTCTCTGCCTCTGCTATGGCGAACTCAGCTGGCTCAGCAGCTTTGTCAGCCTTCTTCACAAGTCTCCTCCTGTTCTTTCTCTCCAAGGGAACTTCAGGCTCTTCTTACTGTTCCTCTGCTACGGTAGCTGGCTCTGCCACCTTCTGTTTCTTTGTAGCTGGCTTACGGGGCACAACTATTCTTTTCCATCTAACCACTAGGGAGGGAGCTGGAACAAGCTTTGGTGAGGGAGCTGGAGTGGAAACAGCTGCGTCTTCAGGGACGTGCTCAGCTGATTCCCCCTTAGAGGTACCGGTCTTCTTTGCATGGGCCTGCTTGTGGGCGCCTGAGAGGTTGGCCTTGAACATTCTTTTGTTTGCATGGAAGGGTTTCCCATTGCACAGGAGGACACCCTTCTTCTCCATCGAATGACCTAGGATTAGGCCATACCTAGTGAGCTAGCAAACTTCCCATCAGCAACCACCTTCATGTTGAGCACATTATGGCATACTTACCAAAAATGAACTCGACCCAGTTCACCTCTTTTTCCTCCATAATGGCCACGATTACAATCAACTTAGTCTGAGAGAGCCAATTGAATGAGCCAAATTTCATATCAATGCACTTGGCTACCACACCCATCAACTTGTGGTAGTCCTCCTTTATCAACTTCTTCACAGCTGAGTAGTTTTGTTTTCCAGCATACTCAGGCTTGGCTATCTCCTTTCAAGCCGCAGCCAAATCGACGTCCCTACCAGTTAACTCCTTAAGACCACTGGTAAGGAAAAAATAGAACTCAGCTAAGTCAGTAGCAGCTAACTTGAATTCCTTACTGTTCACAAAAGAATGAATCTCCTCATCGTGAACAGATGCATTCACGTAGTACATAACCACCTCCTCTGGGTATATATGAGACATATCTATCGTCAGAAACTTCTTGAGACCAGCTTTCTCAAGTTTGTGGGCAATCTTCTCAGCAAGCTTCTTGTCAATGCCCTGTTTGACCAACCCTTCAAAATCCACGAGAGAACCATTGTGAATTTTCTGCTCAAGCTTGACATAGTTGTAAGTAGGTGCCATTTGAGCTTTGAAATCGAAAAATGAAAAACTAGAGTTTCAGAACTTCTTTGTAGAGAGAATTATGGGAGTCTTTGAGTGCAAGAGAGTGAAAGTGATGAGAGAGAAAATGAAATTTCTCTTTATATGGGACTTGAAAAGATGGTTTCTGAATTTAAAAAGTTTAAAAACTAATCAACGGTTGAGATGAAAAGATCAAAACCGCATTAATTTTCCCACATTAAATGCATCAATATTTATATCCAACCATAGATAAACCGTCGCAGGCTTTTGACTGACACCACTAATGATGCTGACGTCGTGTCTAAAAATATTCTCGCTCGAGAAAAATGACCTCGTTTTGTCACTTAGCTCATAAATGCTTCAGCTATCTTTATTTATGACTTGACTCTGCTTCTATCTTCCTTGATTCGACTGAATATACACTTGGTTGTCTAGCTAACTTGATTCAGCTGACTAGCCACATAAGCTGTTTCACTTGACTGAATGAGTAAAACTCTTCTGATATGCACTTCTCTCATCTTTAACTCTGTTGAATGAGTCTTCTGAGCTTCCTAACACAACTCAATAAATCCAATCTCATTCTTAAGTTCTTCAAACCTTGATTCACATAAGGGCTTTGTGAATATATCAGCTAACTGCTTCTCAGTTGATATGTATTCCAATTTGATGTCTTTCTTTTCAACATGATCTCTTATAAAATAATATCTGACATCAATGTGTTTGGTTCTTGAATGCAATACTGGATTCTGAGTAATTGCAATGGCACTTGTGTTATCCCACATAATTGGAATCTTTTTTCTTCAATTTCATAATCTCTCAGCCATTGCCTCATCCATAGAACTTGGGCACAATAGTAGCTGCAAAGAATGTACTCTCACCATGGATGTAGCTATTGAGTTTTATTTCTTGCTGAACCAAGAAACTAATCTATTTCCAAGCATTTGACAAGTACCAGATGTACTCATCATGTCAACTCTACATCCAACATAGTCTGAGTCTGAATAACCAATCATCTTGAATCCTCATTCCTTTGGATACCATAAGCCAACTTCTTGGCTTCTCTTCAAATACTTAAAGATTCTCTTGGTTGCAGTCATAGGACTTTCCTTTGGAGCAGATTGAAATTTTACACATACACCTTTCAAGCACTGCACCTTTAAATAAGTCACGCTCGATGTTAAGTGGTTCTTGTGGAATAGAAATAGGGTTGGGATATTGATATGACGTTCCAGGAACCATCCAAGCATATTGCGACCTAACCATTGGGAGCTCTGTATGTTCAGCGTTCTCATTATCTACTTCGTTGGCATCAACATGAGGTACTTTATGAATTTGAAATCGTCTATTCCAAAGAACATCCTCGTCATTGTCTCATATTATGATTTCACTGTACATATCATTCCCTTCACAGTCATCCGGAACAAAATAGTAATCTTTTTCCCATCCAAAATGATCATAAATCAATCGACGAACTAGTTCATCGTCAACGTCGTACTCTGGATTGTCATCTTCTTCCTTGGATGTGTCACCATCATTGTCCCCCGATGAAACAAATTATTTATCTTGTTGGTTATGTTCATCACCAACGACATCTTGGTCATCTTGGTCATCATAATGGTCACGGTCCCTAAAACCATCATACTGCCCAAAATCATCATTAAATCCACCACCACCACCATAAACATCACCATCACCATCCACATGACCACTATTATTGATTCTCAGTTGATGCTCTAAGATAGAAGATTTACTTGGACAATTATCGGGCACTACATGTTGCATAGACGTTGGTTGACGCTCCAAGGTTCGAGATTTACTTGGACAATTATCGGGCACAACATGTTGCATATAGGTTGTCATACACTGTGGTGGACCATGTATATAATTCATGCCGTAGTGTGAATTGTATGGATTTACAGGCATGAATTGAGTGTTGATACCATAAGAATAAGATTGAGCAGACATGAAGCTCATAAAACCATTTGGATTGTGATTTCTGATATACGAGATCCCCACCATCCCATGATCTTTTGGTTGCAATGTCACAAATACTCGAGAATCTTTGAAAATTTTAGCTATTCATCGAAGATCTCGTTCACACATAATCAAAGACTTAACCTCAGAACCACCCCCAGTTGGCATTAATCAGTGTAATTTGTATTCACACAATCGCGGATCACCATTTACAATGTTAATTAACAATATCCACAAACCTATTATATAATATTATCCACAACGATATAAAAACGAGTATTTCCTCACCATTTCTATAGAAACTATCATCCCAAAAACCACTATGGACAATTATGACTTTATTATCCTCCATCTAAAACCAACACCAACAGATTATCACATAAAAGAACAGAAAAAATATATAAAGGCTGACATGTAACTCGATATTGAGTAAGTAACTCGATATCGAGTTATATGTAACTCGAAGGACATGTAACTCAATGTCTAGACACATGTAACTCACCATCGAGTTACATGTGACTCGACATCGAGTTAGATGTCGAGTTACACTGCAGACTGATTTTCGAGCTTATTTCGATCTGGTTTTTCAAGTCTATAGTTTTGAAATCTAGTATATACCCAACCCCAAACTAACTACGATGCTGAAATGAATAAATGATGAGCTAGAGAAAAAATGCTTACATTTTTTCGAAATTCCGTCGAAAAAAATAGCCGCCGGAAAATTTAGTGTTAGAACCGAATGTGAGAGAGAGAGAGTGAAAATGAGAAAGAGAGGAAGGTGACCTGATGTAATATGCTTAAAGGGTATTAATGTCATTTACTTGGCCAAAATGACTAAAAAATATGTGTTTTTAAAAGATGACTATTTTTCATTTTTTTCATTATGGAATGTGCCATTTTGACCCACTTCCACTTCTATATATTTAAAAACTTACATCAACCCTATATACTAAAAGAAAAAACAACCTGCCACATGTCGTCACCTAATCAATTTGGTACACGTGTCAACACCTTAGCCTTCCAAATCCACATGTCACCGTCATAGTTAGCCACATGTCAAACCATGTCACCACCTTAGTTTTCCAATTATAAATTCATTTACTATCAATTTATTATCAACTTATTAATTAAATTTCCTAATTCCATTTATAACAATTGACTCAATTCATTTTCTCATTTTAATTAATTTTCCATATATAACTATTGACTCAATTGATTTTATCAATATTTAATCCAATCAAATATTAATATATTACTTACATTTCCGTATTTATTTAATCCTTAAGTTTTAACATATATATACTTGGTCAAAGGCTTATGGAAAAATGCCATGAGTGATGAGAAAGAGGCTACACTTAAATGACAAATCTATGTTTGTATATCCAATCAAATAATTAATCGACCAATTCAATTTGTCATAACATTTTAATTAATTTCCGTATATAACTATACTCAATTGATTTTATCAATATTTAATCCAATTAAATATCAATATATTAATTATATTTCTATGGCATTGCTATCAATATATTAATTATATTTCCCAGTTCCACGTGTCTACTTTATAATTATCCATGTGGCATTGCTATCTACAAATGAAAGTTGAATTGATAATATATTTTTGATTTTTTTAATTTAAAAGCTTACAAATTTAAAAGATAATAACAACTTTAAAAGATAAGAAGTAATCTTAATATACTAAAAGAAAAAACAACCTGCCACATGTCGTCACCTAATCAATTTGGTACACGTGTCAACACCTTAGCCTTCCAAATCCACATGTCACCTTCATAGTTAGCCACATGACAGACCATGTCACCACCTTAGTTTTCCAATTATAAATTCATTCACTATCAATTTATTATCAACTTATTAATTAAAATTTCCTAATTCCGTTTATAACAATTGACTCAATTCATTTTCCTTATAACATTTTAATTAATTTTCCATATATAACTATTGACTCAATTGATTTTATCAATATTTAATCCAATCAAATATCAATATATTACTTACATTTTCGTATTTATTTAATCCTTAAGTTTTAACACATATATACTTGGCCAAAGGATTATGGAAAAATGTCATGAGTGATGAGAAAGAGGCTACACTTAAATGACAAATCTATGTTTGTATATCCAATCAAATAATTAATCGACCAATTCAATATGTCATAACGTTTTAATTAATTTCCGTATATAACTATACTCAATTGATTTTATCAATATTTAATCCAATTAAATATCAATATATTAATTATATTTCTGTGGCATTGCTATCAATATATTAATTATATTTCCCAATTCCACGTGTCTACTTTATAATTATCCATGTGGCATTGCTATCTACAAATGAAAGTTGAATTGATAATATATTTTTGAATTTTTTAATTTAAAAGCTTACAAATTTAAAAGATAATAACAACTTTAAGAGATAAGAAGTAATCTTAATATCAAGAATTTATGTACGCTATCATTTTAAAATTATTATCTTTCAAAAATATATTTGGTTTATATGCACTTTTTAATTTTCGATTTATGCTAAGTCCAATGTATATTTCAAATTACTCTTATTAATTCCAAATTTGACCCACTAACCAATTATATTCACAATTAAATAAATAATTCAATCCAAATTATAATCAAATTAAATAAGCTAATCATATATATATATATATATATATATATATATATATAAGCCCATCCCAACAATTAAAATTAAAATAAACCAATTTATTCAATTATCCATCTGAGGCCAGATAGTGATTATACTACAGGATCCTATCAAATTATCTTTAATTTTATCAACAAATTTGATAAACACATCAAGGAATCTAACAACTAATAGAAACTGGCTTTTGACATTTAAAAATATTATGTTTCAAAAATATATTTGGTTTATATGCACCTTTTAGTTTCTGACTTTTTGCTACTACAATATTCAAATCTAAACTCTAAAAGATGAAATATAAATACCAAAATAAAAGAATTTCTCACAATATCTACTCTAAAAGATAAATTATAATCCCAAATATAAAGAATTTTATCACAATCCCACGGTCAACTT
This sequence comes from Rehmannia glutinosa, assembly GCA_016081115.2. Classification (NCBI taxonomy): domain Eukaryota; kingdom Viridiplantae; phylum Streptophyta; class Magnoliopsida; order Lamiales; family Orobanchaceae; genus Rehmannia; species Rehmannia glutinosa. The sequence continues at coordinate 1,090,183 of JABTTQ020001344.1, read as the reverse complement.
TAGGTGGCCATATCGAGAGTTAAGAACATACAGTGTTTGAAGACGGCACACTTGAAAATACAACAAATAGTGTAGTTAACAAAGAAGTTTTTCAGAATCTGAAGTGAACTATTTGTATGATACTGTTATAATTTTTGAATTTCTTTTTTAATATTTCTAATTAGTATTTTGGATCTCCTATAATTATTACAAATAAATTTGTGACACTAAAGTTTTAATTTTGGACAAATCCCGTGTAACACACGGGTGTTGTTCTAGTTTATTCTAAATTAAAGAAATCCAATTAAGTGACCATATATATTTTTATGTTGCGTACTCATGATCATATTATCACTGCTAAATAAATACTAGTAAAAGAAAGTATTTTGATGTAATGATGTAGCTAGGACTTACCCGTTTTGCTTAAAAAATTATGATTTGCCAAGATGAAACAAATCCACCAACTTGCAATAAAATAATAAAAACTAACTTCGTATATAACCTTATAATCAAACTTCAGTTTACGCCTTCTATTGTAATTGGTACTTGATTTTTTAATTTTACATAATAAATGCAAAAATTATAAATAGTTCTTTAAATAAAAATATTTAAATTTTGATATTGTAGAGTACATATATATTACTTGATTGTGTATCTACGAATTATAATTGTTGTAATATGCCAAATTGGTCATTTATGTTTTGTGAAAAAGAAAAATAGTCATTTTTCTCAAAAACATGTTTTTTAGCCATTTTGATTAAAAATTGACGGTCATACCCTCCATGTATTATGTGGTGAGGTACTTGATCATTTTCTGAAAAAATTGATGTGGTACATAACTCGGTACCCAGTCCCCAGAAATAATAAAAAGGATAAAGTGGACATTTAAACTAAAAAATGACTAAAAACTATATTTTTAAAAAACATAGCTAAAATATATTTTTGTTATGGATAAAAGGCCAAAAATCCGACCGACTCATTATAATTACATGATAAAATAAAAAAATGATTAAATTTACTCACATTAACACGACTTACTATATATATACACCCTCTACCCTTCGTTAACTGCATGCATCTCTCTCTCTCGCACAATAAAACTACATAACCAGTCGATATGGAATACTCCGGCGGTTTTCCGGTGACGGTGAAGCGGAGCGAGGTGGTAGCCGCCGTGCTACCCGTGCAGGAGCACTGGCTGCCCATGTCTAATCTGGACTTGCTCTTGCCACCCCTCGATTTTGGAATTTTCTTTTGCTACAAGAAACTCACAGAAAATAATTTGTCGCCGGAAAATATGGTGGCGGTGCTCAAGAAGGCCTTAGCTGAAGCGCTAGTGTCGTTCTACCCATTCGCCGGAGAAATCGTGCAAAACCGCCACGGCGAGCCGGAGATTCTCTGCAACAATCGTGGGGTGGATTTTAGTTATGCTTATGCTGATGTAGAGCTGAAAGACATCGATCTTTATCGCCCAGATGTATCTGTTGATGGGAAACTTGTTCCTGTTAAGATGCATGGTGTGCTCTCAGTTCAGGTAATTTATTTCTTTATTTATTATTATTTTTTAGAATGGTATTTAATTTATTAATTTTTAGTGCTAAATCATTGTTATGATAACATATGGTTTAAAAGTATTTTAGAAAATAAAGAATGTTTTTAGTACTTGTTATTTCGTTTTGAAATGAGATTCTTGTTTCACAGCCTATTCCACTGTCACAATTTTGACATCATTTTGTACACACGTCGTGTACTTTAATGAAATAAGAAGTGAAACAAAAATATAGAATAGGAAATCTCAGTCCGTTTCGTTTTCCAGTGTGATGAAATTACTACTAAGCTTGTTGAGTGCTAATGTTAATTATTTGCATTAATTAATCTTGCAAGTTCATACTGCTACATACAACTTAATTTATTGTCGGATCAGAAATTCTTTTTTCCTTCGGAAATACAGTTTCAGACTAATCCATCAAATATGGTACATTTTAAATTGAGTCGGGTGTTAAAAAAAAAAAAACTATGTTTTGGTGCATAAAATTTATAGATGTCTTGTACTCTAAGAATTAGAAACAAATACCCAATAATGGTGCCAAAAGTCATGTGATAATGAATATAGAGAATTCTTTGTAATAAATGTCATGGTTGCATATAGCGAAAGAGTCAAAAGATTTCAGTAAAATTCCAAGAGTTAGCCATCCGTCCCCTCAAGGCTAACAGTAACAAGATTAATATTTTTTGAAGGAAAAAAAAAACTACGGTCATCTTCCTTACTAAATTATGAAACCTTTTTTTAATTTGACCAATACTCCATTGGTTCGACAACCCATTAATTACTTGTGCATCTCAACAAAAAATAAAACTGATAAGAAATTCTTACCAAACATTGAATGTAATGTTACTTAAGGATGAACCCCATCCCTGCGCCTCCTTGCCTTTCGCCTTCTTGCAGAAAACTGGAGGATGTGAAGTGTGGGTTATCTCAACTAGTCGGCCCTTTGGGCCGCAAGATCGAAGACCGATCACCACACAAGAAGTCCTCCTCCACCTCGTAAATCGTTACTGGAGGATTCGAACAACCACACCGCGTGTGCTTGAAACAAACAGATCACGTCGCCAAGTCGCTTACTGGTTGAGATATGCTGTGTTGAATGTAATGTTACTTATATTAGTAAAGAGACGTTTTTCAGTACATATCTGGGAAAAGATGGAATTGTGAAAATCGAACCCCAAATATATGGCATGGGAAAGTGTTAACCACTGGGAAATAAAGAAGCTATTTGAGTAAAAAATCGATTGACCTTAGTTAGTTAAATATAACAAAACAAATTTACATATATTATTTCTGAAATTGAAACTTAATTGGTTCAAGCTCTACTGGTATTAACAAATAATAATAGAACGATAATTTATGTGAAAAATGATCGAGCTATTCGAATTTAATTCATGTTCGATTCAATTAAAGTTCAATAATGAGCACAATTAAATTAAGTTCAAATTTATTTTTTGAAACTCGCTAAAAACTGAGACAATAGCTTAAGCGGTAATATATTCAGTTTGATGTGATTCGATAACACCCATATTTATATATATGGATAGATGTGTATCATGATATGGGAAATCTGAGTGGAAACATCACTTATTATTACTATTTTGTATTTATGTTCATTATCACTTAGTAGTCGCTTATAAGTCACAGTCTATTCGAATGGGCTCGATTTGAATGTATCCCTCCCAATCAAATTCCATCAATCGTTTTTTAATGTGTATTTATTTATAATTACTTATTGATAATTAATTGACATTCAAATATAATGATCTGTCTGGTATTTCCAATGAATATATATTATGTTTAATTAATTATTAAGCACTTAAGCCTAACGCATGGCAACAAGTGTAATGGGCGCAGGTGACGGAGCTGAAATGCGGCGGACTATTCATCGGATGCACTTTCGACCACCGTGCGGCGGACGCCCACTCCGCCAACATGTTTCTCACCGCCTGGGCGGAGATCGCCCAAGGAAAGCCAATCACGCTTCTCCCTTCCTTCGGCCGCTCCCTCTTCAATCCCCGCCGCCCTCCACAACCACACAAATCACTGGACAAAATCTACGCGCCGCTACTTTCTATGCCGCCGCCGCCATCCGCCGATGACCACGATCACCTGACAAGCCGGATCTACTACGTTAGATCCAACGAAATCGATCGCATCCAGTCCCAAGCCAGTTACAACGGCACCAGAAGAAGCAAAATCGAGTCCTTCAGCGCATTTCTCTGGAAATCCATAGCCGGCGGCGGAGATCGCTCTAAGACGATAAAATTAGGGATCGTAGTTGACGGAAGAACGAGGCTGAGCGGCAAAACGACGTCGCTGGACTGCTATTTCGGGAACGTTCTCTCGATTCCGTACGTGGAAGCGAGTGTCGGTGAGCTCCAAACGACGTCACTCAAAGGGATGGCGGATATTGTGCACGAATGCGTGGCGGCGGCGTCCACGGCGGAGCATTTCCTTGCGCTGATTGACTGGGTGGAGATGCGGAGGCCGAAGCCGGCGGTGGTAAAGGTGTACTGTAAAGATGAAAACGATGAGGCGGCGATTGTGGTCTCGTCGGGGCAAAGGTTTCCGGTTCAGGAACTAGATTTCGGGTGGGCCGGGCCGGATTTCGGGTCATACCATTTCCCTTGGGGAGGTGAAACCGGGTATGTGATGCCAATGCGGAGCGCAAGTGGGAATGGGGATTGGATCGTCTACATGCATCTCATGACAAGGCACCTGGATTTGGTTGAGACACGTGCACCTCACGTGTTCAGGCCCTTCATTTCTGATTATTTGAATCTTGCTTATCATGACCCAGTGTGAATTGCGCTATTATTTTTCCTTTCTGGGTTAATGTCGTTTTTCGTCAAATTTGTTAATGGTGATAAATTATATATTGAGCATTTTGAATATGAAAGCGTAGTTTAATTGGCCTGTAATTAGGATCAACAAAATTTTAAATTGTTTATGGTTTGAAAATCATTCAATTTATGTATAATATAATCCGAATCTTTTATTGTAATTTGGATTTCACTAAGGAAAGGTAAATTGTGATTGTGAATAATGGTTTTATTATGAGCCTATATCTCGTGTTTTCGTCAGTTAAATTTTGTGTGTGTGTGTGTAAAATTAAACACCCCAATACAAGAAGGAAATTGCTAGACACTCAAGATTTCATTCTAAAACCAATTGGTGATAGAATAAGTAGCTCACTAGATTTCATCCCTTTAATTAATCAATGTGAGACAACTCGCACATGACGAATTGAGATTTCCTATTCAACAATCCTATTCCACTACCTATTTCCAACACATTGGAATTTGACCGTGGAATGGGAAATCTGGTCCCCACAAGTGACACATTCCATCATTGACGACACTATTTGTAACAAAATATGGTCTTTCGTTATGCAATCTTCGATGAACTAAGGGAGAGCAGGTATCATTTGAAGAGATAAAGTACTATAACTAAGATTATTTTAAAGATTTTATAAGCCTTTGCATCTTATAAAATATTTTTAGAGCTTATAAGATGTTAGATCTTATTTAAAAAAAAAATTTAATGAAGTCTTTGGATAAAATGAGATGGCGGATCTTTTAAGATGATAGTATGACAAATTTGTAATAAAAATAATCAAAATTAAAGGGGATTACTGAAATTATATCTTATTATGAAAAAAGTTGGGATTTCCCACTTCTTTTTTAAAACAACTTACAAGCTCTTAACATCTTATTTTGGAACTGATGTGAACCGTAGCAACGCCGTGCATACGACCCAAACAACAATATGTTGTTAACCTAAGATCTTCACTAGTTTGGTTAAAGATGGTGGAAACCTCGATCTATTGCTTAGAAAAGCAAGAACCTTGGTATGCGTAGACGCGACAAACGAATATGTAAGTTTGCTTAATAAGTCGGTAATCGCAACAAGATGAACAATCTTAAAGCTCTTGGAAAACCCCAAAGGGTTGAAGAGAAAATCTCTAATCAATGTTCAATATCAAAGTTGTTGTGGAAAATAAACAAATGTTTGCCTTATATAGGCGACTCAAAACAAACCCTAAACAAACTAGAAAGGAAAAGAAATCCAAACCCAAAAAGGAAACTCAATCGCAGTCAAGGTTCACGTGTGGGCAAAAATACGCATACAGGATCTTCGAATCTGTTCCTGGTGTCTTCATAATAGTTGTATCTCTTTCTCTTAGCTTTCCATAACAACTTGAATCAGCATAATACCAATTTTGTAGAGAAAGTTATGGCCGAAATACTAAACTCTGCCAGTGCTGACCCGGCACAGACGCATGAGCCGTGCACATACGCACGGGCTGACCGTGCATCAAGTCAAATACCTTATTTTTGTTCACATAGGCGCACGTGCCATGCGTATACGCACGGGCTGCCCGTGTGTCAAGTCGAACTTCCTTCGAATTGATTCCTGCTTGTCCCAAACTCAAAATATCAACTTAAGACGCGGCCTTAAAGGTTTATTTGGCCTCCAAAACATCAAAACGACTCAAAACAATGAAAATCAACACCTAATCTATAATAAACAAATACAAGAACTCAAGAACTCAATTACATAGTCTTCAAGAACTCGAGATAGCTTGCATTTGGTGTTGCCCGGATCCTTCGAAACTGGATTCGCATTATTTCCCTCCTCTTGAAAGGGATTCGTCCTCAAATCCAAACGTTGGACCCCAAAGGTTGAACAATTATATCAATTCACCCGGATCAAATGTTAAATGTGCCGCACACTCATCCGGTTGCCCAAATTCCTGCACATGAGAAACAATAGAACTAGACAAAATATTATTAGATATGTTAGCATTCAAACATTCATGCCTAATGTCTCTCATTTTAATCATACGCACAAATTTTCTCTCTTGTTTTACCTCATTAGCCTTTCCCCCCATATTTTTGGTCCACTCGAAATTTGTACTCTCATTTTTCTTGGCCATCTCTCGAATCTCACAACTACCCTTGGCCAAACTCTCAAGCTCTCTATTTTTATTTTCACTCAAGCTCTCATTTTTCTCGGATTTTATTTCATTCTTTTGCTCACTTGCCGAACACTCTTTTTCTTTTGACTCACAAACTCGCATCCTCACATGATCATTATAGATTTCTGTAGGTGTAAAAGATGAAAGTATTATCTTTCTCCGCTCATGCTCAACAATATAGCAATTAGTGTATCCATCATGCATAACTCGCCTATCAAACTGCCATGACTTACCCAACAAAATATGACAAGCCCGCATTGACACCACATCACATAATATATCATCCTTATAACCCCCAATCTGAAAAGACACTAACACTCTTTTATTAACTCGCGCCTCGCCACAATCATTGAACTATTGTAGGGTATACGGTTCTGGATGTTCAAGTGTAGGAATCTCCAACTTCTTCACCAATTTTGAACTGGCCACGTTTGTACAACTACCTCCATCAATGATCATACTACACACTTTATCCTTAACTAAGCATCTAGTGTGAAAAATATTTTCTCGTTGCTCATGATCAACTAACTTTGGCTCAATATTCAAAACTCTACGTGACACTAGTGATAACACATTGCCCTTCACCGGCTTAACTACATCTGGAACCTCCTCCAACTCTGGCATATCACTATAATCCGACTCATCCTCACCTTCGGACTCTACATCACCATTAGCCCAAATCACCATCACTCTTCTATTCGGACATTCACTAGCTCTATGACCCCTCCCATGACATTTAAAACACTCAATGTCTCTAGTGCGTGAAGTAGAAGGATCAAGTTTACATGATGGCTTTGCCTTGTCCGAGTCTGTCTTATTCTCCACAACTTTGGGCTGTTGTGAAAAACGCACGTCATCCATCGTAGGAGTATTCGAACCCCAAGTACTGGTGCTAGTGTTGGGATTTTGCCGTGTAATACCCCTTCTCTTGAGCTGCTGCTCAATTTTGACCGCCATGTGCACCATCTCCTCAAGATCAACACAATGATGTAAGTCGACGACATCTGCTATAAGAGTATTCAATCCCTCGATAAATCTCGCCATCGTCACCTCCTGATCCTCTTATATATTAGCCCTCGTCATCAACATCTCCATCTCTTTATGGTAATCCTCAACGCTTTTAGACCCCTGTGTCAACCTCTGCAACCTTTGATAGACGTCTCGGTAATAATGATTTGGTACAAAATGACATCGCATCAAACTTCTCATCTCCTCCCATGTGGAAATGGGTCGCTCACCGCTTCTCCTCCTCGAAACCATTAATTAATCCCACCAAACACTTGCATAGTCCGAGAATTCAGTTGATGCCAATTTCACATTTTTTAGTTCGGAATAATTTTGGCACTCAAACACATTCTCGATTTTCCCCTCCCAATCCAAATAGGCGCCTGGATCACTCTTTCTTTGGAACGATAGGATTTATATTTTGATGTTACTCAAATCGCCATCCTCACGTCCCCTATCACCCCTATTTCCACGCCGACCTCTGCCCGGATTGTAATTTTTTCCCTTTCGGAATCAAAATCATCCATCTCATCTGCCCATTCCTCCAGTTCGAGCCTCCTAGGCCTCTGTGCCCTAGTAACAGGTTCCTCTATTTTCGGCGCCTCCTTGGGATTCCTGTATGTCTCGATCATAACTTTCTTCATGAGGCTTACAAGTGCCTCTATATCCAATTTATTACCCAAATCCAATGGCTGTCGGTTCTCCTCGGACATGGTTGATTCACTCCCTCACGTGTATACGCTCGTGTATCACTCAACTCACAATTTCTAAGTACCCGCACTTGTTACGATTATAAACCAATCAGTCAATCGCAAGCACACCCCAACAAACCTGTTAGGAAATTTATTTGTTAGATTTTGATGATACCATGTAAAACTTAGACAAGGAAATTGGCACCCCATTTTCCTTGTAATTCTATGTTGTAATAGATAAGACTGAAAGAGCTGAGTGAAGTCAGCCAAGTCAAAGAATGCAAGAAGTCAACTGCAGACTAGAGCGAAGACTTTGTTGTGTGTCAGCTGAGTATGGCCAAGAAGGAAGACAAGGACTCGACTGAAGAAGAGTCAGCTGAGGAACAACTGTGTAAAGTATGAGGAAGTGTCAGTCAATTCTGTAAAAGGAGCCAAGTCTAACAGTTGAAATGATAGTTGAGTCATTCCCATATGTTTGGAGCAGACTCAAGTCAAAGGGGTAAAGGCAGCACTCAAGTCAAAACAACTGACATTGATCCATTGGAAGGAAGTCAAGAATATTACACAATATAGTAATATGTCCAAGTTGTCAGGTCTTAAAGTGTTTGGCCCAGAAACATGCAAAAGGAATAAGCCAATGGGAAATACTGAAGCATGTGTCAGACCCTGTAAAACTGCGGAGCCATTTAATACAAGGAAGGGTCAACATCACAAGTGTTGCAGACCAAGAAAAGACAAGCCAACGAACAAGAAGTGTCATTTGAAAATAGTCTATCTCTTCGACGGGCAAATTTTTAAATGAACACTATAAAAGACTGAGGAAGCATTTGAGAAAAGGTAACCTGAACTAAGCACGAACAAATCAAGCAAGCATATCCTGCAATATTCTCAAGCTTATCAGAAAATTCCTCACGCCTAAAACCCGAAGAAACTCGATCCAACACACGCTGTGAAGGAAAGATTATTTGAACCAGTTGAAGATGAAAAGTTTTAAAGAACGAAAAAAGGGTCTACTCTCCAAGTTGAAGGAGCTGTAGAAAGGTTCCAGGTCGAACCAGGAGTTTCAAGTTGGTTGGAAGGCTGTGTGATCAATTCCAAAAACTTGAAGGGAGCTGAAGTAGCAAGACAACTGTCTTGTGAAGAAGCTGAGTCGCAGGAGAAGCCAGCTTTGTGTGATCAAGGCTGTCTCTAGACTGAGAACTACTTTGTAACTTGATCTGTTACCTAGTGAAATGCTCCAGGAGTTGGAGAAGAGTGGGTTAGAGGAATTACCCCATCCTCTAACCACTATAAATTACTTGTGTCATTTACTTTCAGCATTTACTTTCTTGCTTATACTTTTCATATCAGCTGTTAAGTTATTTTGCTATCTAACTAATAATAACATGTGTTAAAAATGAGCTTTAATCAAACAAATGGTGTTAAGTCTTCCGCTGTTAAAAACCAAATTAACTAACATTAAGTGTTAGCTGACGCAACCAAGTTATACTATCAACATCTCAGTCGAGTCTGTTGAGTGGGTAACTTAACTGAAGATAGCCAACGTAGCTGTCCCCCAAGGACACAACTGATTTGAGTCAACTCTGTTGAAATTCTTAAAAGACTAAAACGTGAAAATTTGGTAAGGTTTATTCAACCCTCCTCCCCCTTCTAAACCTTACACCACACCCCTTGAGACCTACAATTGGTATCAGAACGATTGGTTCATTGAGCCTTCCGCACTGGTTACTGGACTAGATCTCAATCTTTTTCAAAAGGTTTAACACTTGTGTTTTCAAAGTCTTTCATCTTTAAAGCAAAGTTATTATCATGGAAGCAAATCTAACTCGTAATCTAATGTTCACTATGGAAGAGTTTGATGACTGGAAGATTCGTATGCAGGCTCATCTATCAGCTTTACACGATGAAATGTGGCCTGTGATAGAGGATGGGCCATTGCAAATACTCAAAGTCAATACTGCTGTAAGAAGAGCACCTCCAGCAGAACGAGAGGAAGCTGCAGCAGAGGCCAGACTAGCCATGGTTGAAAAACCTCGTTGTGAATGGACTAACGATGATAGAAAGAGATACAACCTGAACAATGTGGCCAAGGATATTCTCTACAAGACGTTGGACAAGGCCATGTTCAACAAAGTCAAGCCATGCAGAACAGCCAAAGAAATCTGGGATAAGCTAACCCTGATTTGTGAAGGATCAGAACAAATTAAAGAGAATAAATTAACTGTTGTTGTTCAAAATTTTAAAAATTTTAAAATGCTTGCAGGTGAAAGTCTAGATCAGCTGGATGCCAGATTCACAGAGATAACAAATGATCTTTCAGCTCTTAGGAAAGAGTACACTCAGAAGGAGATGTGCATGAAGATACTAAGAGCCCTCCCAGCTGAATGGGAAATGAAGGTCATGGCCCTGAGACATTCAATGGACCACTCAAATACATCGAATCATGAGCTATTCTCAGACCTTAAAGCTTATGAGTTTGAGCTGAGAAGGAAAAAGCAAGAGGAAACAGTTGTACCTAACACAGCTGCATTATTGGCCAATGATGGGAAGAAAGCTGAGCCAAAGGAGACCATTGACCAGGAGGAAATTGCACTCATGGTAAAGAGATTCAACAAGTTCTTTAACAAGAACTATAAAAGAAACAAGGGTGAGACCTCGTAAGACATTCAAGACCTTCCAAAGCAAGGAGACAGGCGACCCAAGAGAGTCGAACATCGGAGACTATCGTCGAGAGCCGATAATCGTAGAACCGAGAGAGCCGGTCGAGAGCCGAAAACCAATGTTGGAATTGCGGACAACCATGATATTTTGTTGTTGATTTGTTTCCTATCCACCACCAACAAATACGAAAATGAGGAAGAAAGAAAGAGTCTTGAGAGAAAGAAGAAGAAAAGAAGAAAGTCATGTTGGTCTGCTTGAGATCATGGCGAGCCAACCAAGTGCAAAGATGCAAAGCAGACTCGGATAGTAGTGAAGTTGACTACTCAAGTGACACAGAGGAAGAGGCTTTGATCTGCCTCATGGCCAAAGAACAAGATCAACAAGATCAAAAAGATGAGGTATATTCTAACTCATCCAATTCTGATTCAAGGTGAGAGTGATTGTGATACACACACTTCATCACCCACAGATCTTTATGATTCATTAAGCAAAATGATGAAAGATTTTGAGCACATTAAAACCTCACACACACTTTTGAATGAGGAAAACAATCGAATTAAAAGCCAAAACTCACAAATGACAAAGAGAGAGTACTCTAAGTCACATAGGCGATGAGAACACTAAGGCCGAAAATGCCAAGATCTTAGCGAGTTAGTCACACGAGAAAAGAGAAAAAGATCTTAAAAATGTGATTGCCTCATTTACAAAAGCATCCAAATTATTGGATGAACTTATTATGAGCCAAAAAGAGTGTGGAGACAAGACAGGCATAGGATTCAATTCCTTTGTACATAGTCAAACTCCAAGAGTAATTTTGGAAAAAGGATCTTCAAGCAATAAAGGAATCCAAAAACCCAAAACACCATATATTGTACCCACACCAAAACACAATCACAATCATACTAGCCTTGGTTATAAAGGAAAAGGAAAAGAAGCGAGAGAGTATCTTTGAAAGGGCAAAGAGAAGAAAAATTCGAGACAGTCCATCAAACAGACTCCTAACAGAAAATACTCTATAAGAGCCAAACAGAGCTACCAAAAGCCCCAGAAATTTCATCAAAGAAATACATATGATGGGAACGGTAGAAGCTATCCAAACCAAGCTGATTGGAATAACAATGTGAAACAACAACAAAGACCTATGGGATACAAGCCAAAATGGCAGAGACCTCAGCCTCAGCAAAGGTCATTCCCAAGGCAAAAGAGCTTTTATCAGCACACATATGCACCCAAGCACTACACTCAGAAACTCCACAACTACCCCAAGAAAGTAGTTGCTAAAACAAACACTCAGGCATACAGACAAAAGAGACATCTGTATGATCCTAAAACCCCCAAGCAATTTGCTAATGTGCATTATGATTATGGTACTGATAGATGGCAACATCTTAGAGTCAGATCATCTGGCTATAGGTTGGTTGGAACACCTTATAGCACTAATCCCCCAGGACCCAGGCAAGTATGGGTACCTGAAAACTGATTTCCTTAATTACAGGTTCAAGGAACAGCTGAGTGCCAAGGAACATGGTATATGGATAATGGTTGTTCCAGACATAGGACAGGAAATAGAAGAAATCTGTCAAGATTCAAGGAGATCAGAGGTGCTAAAGTCATAATTGGAGGAAATGAAGCTCCAGGGGAGATCAAAGGCACAGGATCCGGAAGAATGGACTGGAGATCACAGATGTTGCTTATGTTGAAGGCCTTAACTTCAACCTGTTAAGCATCAGTCAACTCTGTGACAAAGGCTATAACGTGGGATCAACATGGGGATATGCCAGATCAAAGATGTTGAATCTAATGAAATTGTGCTGCAAGGAACAAGACAAAAGAATATGTATGTAGTGGATTGGTCTACTGCTACACCAATCACATGTCTACTATAGCAAGGAGTACAGCCGAATCAAGTTGGTTGTGGCATAAGAAGCTGAGTCACCTGAATTTCAAGACAATCAACAAGCTTGCAAGGAGTCATCTTGTGGAAGGATTTCCAGACTCAATGTACAAGAAATAAATCATATGTGATGCATGCCAGATGGGAAAGCAAATCAAATCATCATTCAAGGATAAGCCAAGTCCTTCTTCAACCAGGATATTGCATCTGTTGAATATGGATTTATTTGGTCCTGTTGAGCCAGATAGCATCAGTGGAAATAAATACACCATAGTGGTGGTGGATGACTATTCAAGATATACATGGACAATTTTCATGTGGAAAAAGAAGAAAACATTGCGAGAAGTTGCCTCAGCTGATGAGAAGAGTTCAAAATGAGAATAGCCAAACCATTATAAAGATAAGATCGACAGGGAACCGAGTTTGTCAATGGGATTATAACTCAAGATTGTGTTGAAAATGGTATTGCTCATGAGTTATCGGCGAAGAAAGGACTCCACAAAGAGAATGGAGTAGGCGAAAGAAGAAATGAACTCTCAAGGAAGTTGCAAGGACAATGTTAGGCAAGCCGGATTGCTTAAGAGATTTTGGGGTCAAGCTATAAATACAAAGATGTCTCGAGAATAGATGCATGATAAAAATGTGCAATTGACCAAGACTCCCTATGAGATTTGGACATGGAGAAAGCCAAATGTTGGATATTTCAAGATATTTGGATGTAAATGCTTCATCCACAAGAATGGCAAGGACAATTTGAAGGCTTTTGATGCTAAAGCCGACGAAGGTATCTTTTTGGGATACTCAGCTGAGAGTAAAGCTTATAGAGTGCTAAACAAGAGGACTATGGTCACAGAAGAGTCTATCCATATGGTGTTTGATGAGCCAAATGTGAATGGAGAAGACATTGATGAGTTAGCTGATAAGCAAAATCAGCCAAGTATGCAGAAGAGTCCTTATGTTGAAGCTGAAATGAAAGCACTCAACCCAGATGATGATGAGATATCTGAAACTCAAAGACAACTGGAAGGTCTGCAGCTGAATGATGATGAAAAGGATGTTCAAGACAACTTAGTTGCAAGACAGCTGAATCCATCAGACTTACTCCAACCTGATGTGAGATGGCTGAGAGACCATCCACCTGTGTTAATTATTGGAGATGTTAGAGATGGCATAAGAATCAGATCCAGAGCACAACATGAAGCAATGTTCACTTGTCTTATTTCCCAAATATAGCCTAAAGATGTGTCTCAAGCCTTGTAAGACACACATTGGATTCAGGCCATGCAAGAAGAGTTGAATCAGTTTGAAAGAAACAAAGTATGGGAATTAGTTCAAAGGCCAACCCACCAAAATGTTATTGGAACTAAGTGGGTATTCAGAAACAAGATGAATGAGGAAGGATCTGTTGTTAGAAACAAAGCTAGATTGGTAGCCAAAGGGTATTGTCAAGAAGAAGGTATAGATTTTGATGAAATATTTGCTCCTGTTGCCAGATTGGAAGCAATAAGGATGTTTCTTGCCTATGCTGCACACAAAAACTTCACTGTATATCAAATAGATGTGAAGAGTGCATTTCTAAATAGACTGTTAGAGGAAAAAGTCTATGTTGAACAACCTCCAGGTTTTGAGCAGAAAACTATTGGAAATAAAGTCTACAAGCTCAAGAAAGCATTGTATGGATTGAAACAAGCACCAAGAGCATGGTATGATACATTGTCTCAGTTTCTAATTGACAATGGATTCACCAAAGGCAAGGTTGATAGAACACTCTTCAGGATTCAAGATGGAGAGAGTATACTGCTTGTTCAAATATATGTGGATGATATCATCCTTGGATCCACAAACAAAGAGCTGTGTGACAAGTTCTCAAACCTCATGCAAGGAAAATTTGAGATGAGCATGATGGGAGAGCTGCCTTTCTTCTTAGGACTTCAAGTCAAGCAATTGAAGGATGGAACCTTCATAAGCCAAACCAAGTATACCAGGGATTTAATGAAGAAATTTGGTATGGAAGAGAAGTCATCAGTGAAGATTCCTATGAATACATCAGCCAAGATGGACATGGATACAGATGGCAAAGTTGTTGATCAGACTAGATATAGAGCCCTAATTGGATCATTACTCTATCTAACTGCAAGCAGGCCAGACATCACCTTTCCAGTAGGTGTATGTGCTAGATTTTAATCTGCACCAAAAGAGAGTCACATGACTGCAGCTAAGAGAATCCTTAGATATTTGAAAGGATGCCAAGAAGTCGGCTTATGGTATCCAAAGGAATGAGGATTCAAACTGGTAGGATTCTCAGACTCAGATTATGTTGGATGTAGAGTTGACAGGAAGAGTACATCGGTACATGTCAAATGCTTGGAAACAGATTAGTTTCTTGGTTCAGCAAGAAACAAAATTCAATAGCTACATCCACAACTGAAGCAGAGTACATAGCTGCGGGCAGCTTTGTGCCCAAGTCTTATGGATGGACAGCAGCTGAGAGATTATGATATTTAAGAAAGAGAAATTCCAATTATGTGTGATAACACTAGTACTATTGCAATCACTCATAATCCAGTGCTGCATTCAAGAACGAAGTACATTGATGTCAGATATCATTTTATAAAAGATCATGTTGAAACGAAAGACATCACTTTGGAATACATCTCAACTGATAAGCAGTTAGCTGACATATTCACAAAGCCATTATGTGAATCAAGATTCAAAGAGCTCAAGAATGGGCTAGGGTTAATTGAGCTGAGTTAGGATACTCAGAACAAGTGAGAATGGAAAATGAGCAAGTTTCACATTTCAGCCAAGTGAAACAGCCTAGTCGGGAAATCAGCTGTATCAAGTTAGCTGACAACTGAGTGATCTTATGTGAAGAGAGAAGCAGAGTTTAGTCACTTTGGATGATAGTTGAATCATTTATGAGCTAAGTGACAAAAACGCAATCGTTTTATTTGAGCGGGAATGTTTTTAAGTATGACGTCAGCGTAATTATGATTTGACGATTACAAAAGTCGCCGCATAAAAACATATGATTGGATATAAATGCTGCTGCATTTAATGCGGGGAAATTAATGCGGTTGTAAAGATTAAATCTGACCGTCGATTCCGATCAAGTTTTTCAAATTCCTAAATGTGTCCTTTCAAGTCCAATATAAACCGAAATACATTTTCTCTCTCCTTACAAAACACTCTCGTCTTCATCAAGCAAGAATAATTCTCTCTGCAACTGTTTGAAACCCTACTTTCAAAGTTCAAGTTTTTCGCATTTTTCACCGTTTATTTTCTCTGAAAATGGCCGCTATGTATGACTTTGTCAAGTTATCCGAGAAGATCCACTCAGGATCCACTGTGGACTTCAAAGGAATGATCAAACAAGGCGCTGATGAGGCTTTAGTGAAGAAGATCATGGAGAAGCTCGAGAAGTCCGGTATGAAGGACTTTCTCACCATGGAATTCTCTCATACTTACCTGGAAGAGGTCGCTATGTTTTACGTCAATGCGGAATTACATGATGATGAGATTCGCTCATCTGTCCATGGCAAGGCCATTAAAATCACTGTTGCAGACCTTGCTGAGCATTGCAAGTTGCCTTCTGATGGGCTGAA
This sequence comes from Rehmannia glutinosa, assembly GCA_016081115.2. Lineage (NCBI taxonomy): Eukaryota > Viridiplantae > Streptophyta > Magnoliopsida > Lamiales > Orobanchaceae > Rehmannia > Rehmannia glutinosa. Next base: position 1,073,817 of record JABTTQ020001344.1, on the reverse strand, counting down.
AGAACTTGCTGAGAAAGACGTGAACTTGGTTGTGGCTTAGAAAGTGATAGCCAAGCCCTAGTTAGCTGTGAAGGTTGTTTACACAACCAAGAAGGAACTGATCAAGGATGATTACCACAAACTAATGGACATCGTGTTCAAGTGCGTGGACATGAAATTTGGAAGCTTCAACTAGCTATCTCGGACTAAGCTGGCGGTGATGGCTGCGATCATGAAAGAGAAGAAAGTTAACTAGGCTGAGTTTGTTTTCAGCCGTATCTGCCAGAACGTGATCAACAAGCCCTTCAAGGATGATGAGACTTTTGGATGCCATTGGGTTATGGCCTGGTGCTTGGCCATTTGATGGAGATGAAGGGGATTGCCCTGCGCCATGGAAAGTCGTTCCATGCAAACAAGAAGATGTTTAAGGCAAACCTCTCCAGAGCTCAGAGGAAGTCGCATGCCAGGAAAGCTGATACGAGCGAGGGTGAGTCAGTTGACCCTGCCAAAGAACTGTTGCGACCGCTCCAGCTCTCTCTCCCAAGCCTATCTCAAAGATAAGAGTTGCGGCAGCTAAGCCGCACTTTGCCCGCAGCCTAGAGCCTCAAGCACCTACCCTGCCAAAGAAAATCCAGAAGCCCCTGCCTGCGGCGAGACCAAGAAGGATACCTCTATGTCTTCTCCGGTTGTAAAGAAGAAGCGCATAGCTGAATCTTGAAAGCCAGCTGCTGTGAAAACGATAAAGATGGTGGAGCCAGAATCCACCACAAAGGAAGCTGAAGAGGATGAGATTCTTCTCGTCCAAACCAAGAGGAGAAAAAGACTTTTTAAGAAGTCTGAGCTTGAAAAAGCTGAGTCCGACACTCAGCTGGAGAAGCCCAAAGAGACTGATGATGCTCAAGAAGAGCAGTCTCAAGAGAAAGATGGTGGAATTGTTGCCACCATGGATGTTGTAGGTCCCAAGGGGTGTGAAATAAGGTTTACAAGGGGGGTTGAACAAACCTTACCAAATTTTCAATTTTAGTCCTTTTTAAAATAATTCAACAGAGTTGACTCAAACAGTTGTGTCCTTGATGGACATCTAAGTTGGCTGTTTAGCTAAGTTACCCACTCAACAGTCTCGATAGAGCTGTTGATAGTATAACTCGGCTGCTCAAGCCAGATACTTAACTTGGCTGATTGGTTTTTAACAGCAGAAGACTTAACACCCTTTGATTTGATTTAAACTAGTTTTAACACTTGATTTTTAGCACTTGGTTATTTATCAGTTGGATAGCAAATTTAATACTAACAGCAGATATAGAGAAAATATGCAGGAAAGTAAATTTGCTGAAAGTAAATGACACAAATATTTTATAGAGGTTCGAAGATGGGGTAATTCTTCTAATCCTCTCTTCTCCAACTCCTGGAGGAATCCACTATGTAATAGATCAGTTTACAAAGTGGTGAACGATCTAGAGACGCCTTTAATCACACACCGCTTCTCTTGCGACTCGACTTCTTCACGCAGGCGTTGCCTTGCTCTTGACTCACTTCTCAAGTTTTGGATTTGATCACGAAGCCCTCCAACAAACTTGATAATGGTTCGACCTTGAACCTTCCTATAATCCAGGCTTGGAAAGTAGACCCCTTTTGATTCTTCAAAAGTTTCCTCTTCAACAGATTTGAAGTTGTCTTTCCTTCACAACTTGTGTTGGATCGATTTCCTTCGAGTTTCAGGCTTGAAGAATTGCTTGAATGCTTTGAGAATATTGCAGGTTAGATGCTTGAATATTGCTTGCTTGTTCGTGGTTCGGGTAACCTCTTCTCAATAACTTCCTCGACTTTTATAGTGCACATTTGAAATTTTGCCCGTTGAAGAGATAAAGCAATTTCAAATGTCACTTTGTGTTCATTGGCTTGTCTTGGTCTGCAATCCTCGATGTTGACCTTTCCTCATATTAAATGGCATTTCAGCATTGCAAACGTCTGACACAAGGTGCAGTGTTTCCCATTGGCTTATTCCTTTTGCACAATTCTGGGACTAACACTTTAGACCTGACAGCTTTGACATATTACTATATGAGTAATATTCTTGACTTTATTCAACGGATTTAAGTCAGTTGTCTTGACTAGACTGCTGTCTTTACCCCAGGTGACTTGAGTCAGCTCTAGTCATTGGATAACTCAACTGTCACTTCAACTTTGAGACTTGGCTTCTTGAGTTGACTTGACTGACACTTCTTACAGCTGTTCCTCAGCTGACACTCCTTCAGTCGAGTCCTTGACTTTCTTCTTGACTATACTCAGTTGACACACAGCAGAGTCTTCAATCCGGTCCGCAGTTAACTTCTTATAGTTCTTGGCATAGTTGACTTGACTCAGCTCTTTCAACCCTATCTATTACAAAACAAATTACAAGGAAAATGCGGTGCCAACTTTCTGGTTTAATTTTTACATGGTATCATCAAAATCTATTCAATAAATTTCCTAACCATTTCCCCCTTTTTGATGATGCCAAAACTTAAAACACTTCAAGTAAGTAAACATCAAAGATACATACAGACAATGCAGTAACAAAGAATGTATGCTTAAAATAGATCATTTTATTGATCATAGCATTCTTGTCCTTTACACAGCTGTTTAGATACGGTATCAGAGCAATATAAATGTATACATGTCAAAACATAGTATATCTAAGCTAAGATACACAAAGAGTGAAAATTACAGGGAGCTTCACTAAGCTTATTACAGAAGACTTACATAAGTATTTTCAACAAAATACATGAAGAGGTTTGCAACAACACTTCAACGCCTTTGCTGCTTCCTTCTTCTCTCCTCTTCATCTCTTCTTCTGTCAGCATCAGCTCTTTTCCTCTTTCTTTCCTCTTCTTCTTCTGCCTTCTTCCTTTTCTTTTCTTCTTCTTCTCTTTTCTTCTTCTCAAAAGATCGTTTTGCAATAGGGTCATCCCTTGGTTGCCTTTCTTTCCACTCATGGGTTGCTCTAGCACTTTCTTCTGCCATCCTCTTCTTTGCTTCTTCAATCTTTCGAGCGACTTCTAAGCTTGCAAGATGGTCATGGCCAGCCCAGTATGTGATTCCCCTTTTCTCAGGATCCACAAAAGTGACATCTTTCAGCCTTGGCCGAGATTGAGAACTTCTTCTAGTGCCACTTTGCCTTCCCTTTATTGACTCTGCTCCTCTTCCTCTAGGAGTATATTGTACAGGAGCCTTGGATTTACCAGCTGAGTGACTGCTTGCACTCTGCTGCTTCTCAGCTTTGTTGTACACTTCCAGGATTTTTTCCTAGTACAACTCCCAGGCTTGAGTCAAGGTCATTCCTTCAAAGTATCCTTCAGCTTCCAAGGTTTGAAATTCTTCCATAGATCTGGACTCAGATCCTGCATCCGGCATCACTTCTTTGGGGGGCTCTATCATGACGTTTTCTAGTCCAGCTGGTAGACCACCATGCTGCTTCAACAGTTTATCCACTCTTGCTGATGTATTCTCAGCTACCTTTTCAAATACAGCTTCGATGACCTTTCTCTTGTCTTTCATGGCCACTGCAGCTTTCTCGATAGGTAATCTTATAGGTAGCTTGCTGAGAATATCAGCTGTGACTTGACCTAGCTGAGGGGTTTCAGCGAACATCAATTTCATATCCTTTAAACTTCCTTCCCCCTCAGCTGCATCGCCTTTCTTCAACTTCTGTTCCTTCAATCCCTTAAGGGACTCCTTTTCCCCCTTTTTGGCATCATCAAAGGAGAGAGGTATCACAGGGAACAAACCACCGAGGATAAAGTCCAGTCGGCTGATGGTAGAGTTGTGCTTAGAGTCGGCATCATACGCTGTTTGAAATTCTGAGCGTGTTGCCTTAGACTCGGCTAAGACTATCTTCATTTCAGCCATGAGAAAACTGAATTTCTCATTCATGTTGTTCTCGAGTCTGGCAATTTCATTCTTGTGGAAATGTTGCAGCAGCTCCGTATCCGACTTATGGGACTAATTGATCCTCTCAATGTACTCCTTCATCCGTTGTTGGTACATTGAATTATCCGCACTCCACAACAGCATTTTTGCAAACAAGGCTTTGAAGTGGCGGACTTGCTCAGATCTCATAGTTGTCTGCTGCGCAGCCCATTCCCTGATGCGCACTATAATCCCTCTTAAATCAGCTGTGAGGGTGGCATCACGATTGTCCAGACGGAGGTCTAAAGATGCTTGATGGCATTCCAGTTTCTCAATCTCTTCGCAGATAGTCTTGAAAGCTTTTCGGAACTCAGCTGCGGAGGCTGACTCGGCTACTGGCCATTCTGCATCAAAATCAAAGTTCATTGGAACAATTGTATCCGATAGGATGACTGGCTCTTCGCGCACTGTATATTTTCTTAAATCTCTGGCAGATTCAGCTTCTAATTCTGGCAACTCAATGGTAAAAGGAAATTCTTCCTCAAAAACATCATCTCGAATGAATGGAATCTCCGAGTCTCTTGCTTGCAACGCCTTTCCTTGTTCTTGATGAGTAGACTCAGCTCTTTGTGCCTCAACTGCGGCAGCTTTATCGGCAAGTGTCACAGTTGTGGGAGCCTGTGACTGAGCTGTAGGAGTCGTTACTGCTGCAGCTGTAGAAGCCTGCGTAGATGACTCGATTGCGGTAGGCGTGAGATGGTTTGCCCGGTGACGAGCCTCACTGCCTTAACAGCCTTCTTCGGTCTCGGTGGATTACGCTAAATGAATAACCATGTCCTCAGCTGTATCATCAGTATCATCGGATGATGATGAGACCTGTGGAGTTGGTACATCATCAAAATTGAACCTCATCCGAGCTGTTTTCTCACTGGCTTGGCTCGGTAATTTTAGAACATCGGCAGCTGGGTCCACTATAGGATCTTCAGGCAGGGTGGACTCAGCTTCATCCTCTGACCCTAGAAATGATGTGTCAATGTTTTCTTAGGAGTCTTGAAGTGCCCCAATAACCTCTTCCGTGGCTACGCCAACAAATAGAGGGATGTTCTTGTTTCCATCACCTTTACCAAGGGAAGTCTCAACCTCCCTTTAGCCTTCAATACCCCCAGCAGTCTTTATTGCTTCAGGGCCTTCTGCAATCCCTTCGACAATCTCAACTGTCTTAGGGCCTTCGATACTCCCTTCGACAGACTCAGCTGTCTTAGGGTCTTGGACAATGGCATCCAGAGGAGTCTCAACTCCTTGGTTTGCACTTTCAGAGCCCAGAGTGTTAACTCCTGGGGCTTCACCATCCTGTACCTCAGCTACATCAGTAGCTTCATTGGGCTTCAATGTAGCTGACATTTCAGTTGAAATGGACTTAACTCTTTGAGCGTCGTCAATGTCACTCTGCTCTTCTGTAAATCCCATCACAACTTCGCCTCCTGACTGCATAGGAGTGTCTACCACAGCAACCTCCAACCAAGCTGTGGTGGAGAGATTTCCCCGGCATACCATACCGGTGGTGGTGATGGTGGGGTTACTCTGCTCCTGAGACGCGGTTTTTCCCTTTGAGTGCACAGCCGCAAGGGCAGGTGTGTTAACACCTTCTTCAGGGGTAGGCTTGGCTTGGGGGCCCAAAGTCCCAGCTTCATCGCCATTTCCTTGGGAGCCATTTTCTGATTGCACAGGGGACGTGGCTGCAGCAATGTCCATCGCAATTTGTTGTGCCACTCCTAGAGGATCAGTCTGCAGAAGAGTTTGGGATGACTCTTCTGGACCTTCCAATAGGAGTTGTTCGTGCATGGCTCTGGATTCCCTCAAAGCCTGCTGCATATCTGACTTCTCGGCTGCAGCAGCTGGATCCATATCTTCATCATTATCTGTGTACTCAGGAAGATGCACATGGATGTGCTCGAGAGTACCAGTGAAGGCGCACATCTTGGACTTTTCTAAGGCGCGGGCTTCCTCTTCAGCTTTTTGCTTTTCCTCCTCCTTGAGAATGTGAAGGATGTCCATGCAGTTGTCTTCATCAGGAGCATCTTGGACTTTTGAAAGACCAAGGAATCAGAGAAGCTCTTTGTAGGTCCCAAGGGGTGTGAGAGTAAGGTTTAGAAGGGGGGTTGAATAAACCTTACCAACTTTTCGATTTAGTCCTTTTTAAAAGTTCAGAGTTAATACTTTACAGCTAAGTCCTTGATGGACAGCTAAGTTAGTTAATCAACAGAGTTAGCCACTCAACGACTGACCGAGCCGTTGATAGAATAACTCAAATTGTTTTAACTCAATCGTGAAATGTATTCAAAAGACTTAACACCCTTGAATTTGGTTAGAGTTGTTTTTAACACTTGGTTTTAGCACTTGTTAAGTATCAATTGGATAGCGATTTATCGGTATAGAATAATATGCGAGAAATAAAATGCTTTGAAATGTAAATGACACAATCAATTTTATAGAGGTTCGAAGATGGGGTAATTCTTCTAGTCCTCTCTTCTCCAACTCCTGGAGGAATCCACTAAGTATTGATCAGAGTACAAAGTGGTTATCGGTCCCGTATGCAAGTCTTGATCACACAAATGACTTGATCCTTTGGGACTCGATCCGAGATGCCTTGGTCACGCACCGGCTTCTCGCACGACTCGCTTCTTCACAGGGCACCGCTTGCTCTGACTCACTTGCTCAAGCTTCTTGGATTTGATCACGAAGCCCTCCAATAACTTGAGATGGGTTCGACCTTGAACCTTTCTACAATCCTCCTTGGAATGTAGACCCTTTTGATTTTTCAAAAGATTTCCTCTTCAACATTGAAGTTGTCTTTCCTTCACTTAGTGTTGGATTGATTTCCTTCGATGTTTAGGCTTGAGGATTTGACTTGTATAATCTTTGAGAATATTTTGCGATTCTGACTCTTGATAATTTCTTGAATGTTCGTGTTCGTAACCTTCTCTCGAATGATTCTCGGCCTTTTATAGTGTTCTTTCAAAAATCCGCCCGTTGAAGAGATAGGCGATTTTCAAAGGACACTTTAAGTCGTTGGCTTGTCTTGTTGCGAGTCCTCGATGTAGACATTTCCTCGTATTAAATGAATGTCCACTTTTTCGTAGTCGACATGTGCAGTGCTTCCCATTGGTTCATTCCTTTTGCACGCTCGACGCTTCCTCGAGCACTTTAAGCATGGCAAACATGGAGGTATTACTAATTTAAGTAATCTTCTTGACTTACGTAACGGATCCTTTTTCGATGTCTTGACTTGATCTGCAGCTTCTTTCAACTTTCCCCCCGGTGACTTAGAGTCGGCCTTCCAATCATCGATGACTCATCATCCACTTCAACTTGAGACTTGGCTATCCCGAGTTGACTTGATCGACTCTTCACACAATTATCATAGCCGATTCTTCTCCATCGAGTTCTGTCTTCTCTTCCTTGCCATACTCAAATTGTTTCACACAGAGTCTTTCCTCTAGTCTTGATTGACTTCTTGCATATCCAGGCATAGTGACTTAACTCACTGAGCGAAATTTATCTATTACAATGCAATTTACAACAAAAATGGGTGCCAACTTTCTAGTCTAAGTTTTACATGGCATTCATCAAAATCTAAACAATTAATTTCCCAACAATTTCCCCCTTTTTGATGATGCCAAAACTTAAAACATACATACAAAAGTATAAATAGCAAAGATACATACAGACAATGTAGAATCAGAGAATGTATGCGTAGAATTGATCTTTTATTGATCATAGCATTCTTGTTCTTTACATAGCTGTCTACAACGTGTATCAGAGCAAACATTTATATCTACGCAAAAAAAAAATATGAGTTACAGATTTCTTATTCAATGTACAGAAGACTTACATACATATGCATTTACAATAGTAAAATACATGAAGGGGTGGACAGCAGCATTTCATCTCCTCCGCTGTCTCCTTCTATCTTCTTCAGCTCTGTCTTCTTCAGCCCTTTTCCTCTTCTTCTCACTCTCTGCTGCTTTCTTCTTCGCATATGCTCTTCTAGCAGCTTCATCTTTTCTCTTCCTATCTTGACTTTCTTGCCACTGCTGAGTTTGCCTTCTGTTTTCTTCTTCAATCCTCCTTACATACTCGGATTTTTCTTTCCACTTCCATGTTGGCCACTTCATCAAATCCAGCCCAATAGACCCTTCCTTTCTTGCCTGGATCTATGTACTCAATGTTTTTAGGTAGAGATTTGGGTATGAAACCTCTTCCTCCACCTCTGCTTCTTTCTCTTCCTCTGGGCGTGTACTGTACTGAGGCCTTCTTTTTCCCAGCTGAGTGATCAGCAGAGTGACTGCCAGTAGTCTGCTGTCTGTCAGCTTCTTCACATAGTTTGAGACCTTTTTCCCAGTACAAATCCCAGGCTTGAGCCATGGACATATTTGCGAAGTAACCCTCAGATGCGAGTGTCTTGAATTCATCAACCGATCTTGGCTCGGTTCCGTCATCTGAGATGGCATCAGTGTCTTTACCTGCTGGAATGCCTCCATATTGTTTTAGTATGTCCATCGCACGGGCATCCATTTTCTTTTCGACTTCCTTCATCTCTGCTTCTAAAATTTTCTTCTTCTCAGACATGGGTACAGCAGAGTGATGAAGTGGCAAAGTCACTGGTAGTTTGCTGATTATGTCAGCTGTGACAAGTCCTTGTTGAGGGGTTCTAGCAACCATTAAAGACATGTCCTTCGAACCTTCCCCCTCAACGGATTTTCCCTTTTGCTTTTTCTGATCCTCAGCTGAAGATTCTTCCACTTTTCTTCTTCAGAATTCCTCTTCCCCTTTTTGGCATCATCGAAGGAGAGAGGAACCCTGGGAATGGACAAAGAAGCATGAAGTCGAGGCGGGCGATAGCCGAGTCATGCTTTGAGTCTCTTGAGTGCGCCGCACGGAATTCAGAGCGGGTGGCTTTCGATTCAGCTGCCACCAGCTTCATTTCAGCCATGAGGAGGCTGAATTTGTTTTCCATATTTTCTTCGACGCGCAGAAGCTCTTTCCTGTGAAATTCACGCAGCAGTTGCATTTCCGTATTGTGAGATTCATGCATTCGATCAATGTTTGCCTGCATCCTTCTCTTCATATCAGCATTATCAGCGCTCCAGATCAACATCTTATTGTACAATGCTTTGAAGTATCGGACTTGTTCCACACGCATTGTTTGCTGCTGTTGCCACCATTGCCGGATGCGAACAACTATCCCACGCAAATCAGCTGTAAGAGTGGCATCTCTGTTGTCGACGGCGTCCGGTGAGGCCTCCTGGTGCCTCTCCATCTTTTCAATTTCTGCAAAAATTGCCTTGAAAACTTCCTGCATCTCACCAGTACCTCCGTCTCACCAGGTGGCTAAACGTTAAAAGTCAAAATCTGCTGGAACAATAGTATCTGTGGGAAGGATCGATCGGTGGCAGAAACTCTCAGCTCTTCACCATTCTTGAAAAAGATCATCCAGCTCTAGCGAGAAAGGAAATGTGTCTTCAAATGCATCATCACGGACGTAGGGAATGTGTTCAACAGTTACTCGTGGCCGTGATGTGCCTGGTTGCGTCGATTCTCGCTGCGGCCGAGGAGCTGCGCAATCGATCGTGATTCACCGGTAAAGTGTGTTGTGGTATGGACCCGGTGGTGGCCGAAAGGCTCAGCGGCCGTTGGTCTTCGTTGGTTTCGCTAAGCCGCTTTTTTATTCTGGATCTCTGGCTGCATCAACAGCGCGTCATCCGAAGAGTTGTCATCAAAGACGAACACTTGACGAGTAGCCTTTAAATCGCTTGCTTGTGCTTGAGGGAACATCCTCCGTTGAGTCTTTTGGTCGTGCAATGGGGATGACTCGGCCATCTTCACCCTCGGATCCCGAGAAAGATACATCGGGGTTGACTTGGGAATCATGAAGGGGCACGATCTCCTTCCTTCCGGATGCATCAATGATGATAGGAGGAATGTTCTGCGACTCTGCTTCTTTACCTCGGGAAGTCTCAACCTCCCGCAGGCCTTCATTTCTTCCTGCGATGCAATCAAGCAGCAAGGTGTTGGACATTCCCTTCGACGTGTGTCGGTCTTAGGGTCTTTCGAGATGGCATCCACAGAGACTCAACTCCGTGGATTGCACTTTCATTGCCCAGTGTTAACTCCTGGCGATCCATCTCAGCCTCAACCTGCAGCAGCGATGTCATCGGCCTTCAAAGCGGTGTCATCTCGGTTGGGGACAGACTCAACGCTGAGCTTCGTTAATGACATCCTGTTGTGTTTCTATTTGTTTTTCCTTCTCCCACTTCGCCTCCTAGATTCTTGGTGGAGTCACCGCATCCTCCGACCTTGCCGCAGGTGGAGGTAGTTTCCCCCTCACCGGCACGCCACCGAGTGACTTGGAATGGGGTCACTCATCTCCAGACTCCCGGCTGTTCCCTCTGAGTTTTCAGCCGTTGGGGCAGGTGGTAAGACACCTTCAACAAGGGTTGGCTCGACTTGGGTCCCCAATTTCCCAGTTTCATCGCCATTTCCCTTTGTTCCTTCTTCCAAGTGAGTCTGGAAGTGGTAGCGAAAAGAGAGGCAATCACGCACCACTCCCATAGGATCAATTTCAAATGAGTCTTGGAGGACTCCCGAGTCCTTCCATCACCGTCTTTCATGTAGCTCCCTGGATTCTCGCATGGCTTGCTGCATTTCTAACTGTTCCGTCGCAGCAATGGGATCCATGTCATTATCACTCTCAGATAGCACATCAAAATGAGGGTGAGTGTGCTCGAGAGTTCCAGTAAAAGGACATGTGTTCGCCTTCTCAGCTGCCTCTGCTTCCTCAGCTGCTCTGGCTTTCTCCTTTTCCTTGCAGATGTGGAGAATGTTTATGCAATTTTCCTCGTCCAGAGCTTGAAGCACTGTGGTCACTTGAAGGAATTCGAACAGCTCTTCTTCTTCAAGGATAAACTCAGGGTGTTCGAATTGCACCCTTGAGTGACTGAGCTTCCATGTTCTCCATGCCCTCAGACGATTCTGAATGTCTGGGTATAGAGGGGATAGCATAATGACGTCATCATCACTATCATTGACGTTTTGCTCCTCAGTTGCAGGAATGGAAGGGAGCAAACTCTGCTGGTTTGCACCCTCAGCTGCATCAGTTGCAGGCGGAGAGACAACCCTTTCTACAGGAGATTCTGCTTTCTCGACTGCTTCATGTTCCTCAGATGTTCGGACCACAGCTGGGTTGTCAATTTGCCTCTGCTGATCGGCCTCAGCAGACTTGGCTATTTCATCAATTACTTCTGGAGATTCTACTTCTCCAATAGGTTCAAGACTTTTTCAAATGAGTGGCGGAGACTGGACTCCTGTCTTTCTCCAATTGAGTGCTTGAAGAGTCGTCTTCTTTTTGTCCTTACCAGAGGAATCTCTGGTTCAGATTCCTCTTCTTCTGATCCTTTGGCGGCGGGGGCCGGTGCATTTTTCTTTGCCCGGAGGAGCGCTTTCCGGGCTTGCGCCCTCTTCTTCTTGACAACCGGAGAAGGTATTTGAGATTCCTTCTCCGCTGCGGCTGCAAGGGCAGGAGACACGGCTGCGGGGGTAGGTGACTCGACCGCGGGGCGGCGCAGATTTCTTTTTCTTTCTTTGCGGGGCAGGCGTGATCTTCTTAGTAGCCGCAGGGCGACCTTTTGCTTGGGAGGAGAGGAGACAACAGATTTGTATCATCCGGTCACCGATTCCCCTCACTCGTATCAGCCCTCTTTGCGTAAGCTCTCTTCTGTGCACCAGAGAGGTTTGATCGAAACATCCTCTTGTTTACATGGAACGCCTTTCCATGTCGAAGAGGGACTCCTTTTACTTCCATCATTCGGCCAATTACCAGGCCGCACCCCAGATCCTCCAAACGAACCATCCTCCTTGAAGGACTTGTTCCCAATGTTACGCAAAGTCTGCTGTATACAAACTCGGCCCGATTTACCTTCTTTTCCTCCATGATCGCAGCCCATCACGATCGAAACTTATTTTTGACAAAATGATTAAAGCTTCCAAACTTGATGTCTATGCACTTGGCAACAATATCTAGCAGTTTGTGGTAGTCCTCCTTTAACAGCTTCTTATCACCGCAGACGAATTTCCAAAGATAGTCGATTTGGCTACTTCCTTCCAAGGCGGCAAAGTTAACATCGACTTCATGAATTTCCTGGCACTCCTTCCGCCCAGAACAAGCGATGTTACGCCAAATCCTTGGCGATGATGGTGAACTCCTTTCCATGAACAGAGGACTTGATGCCCTCGCTGCGTGAACTTCAAAGATTCACGTAGAAGCGTGCGACCTCTTCCACGTAGGTCATCGGAAACTCCATTGTCGAAATGGTTTTAGCCAGGCGTTTCTATCTTTTCAAAGAATCTTCTTCAAAGGGTGTCGTCGACCTTGTTTGATCATACCGTTAAAATCCACAAGAGACCCGGTGTGGATTTGTTTCCCTAGCTTGACGAAATCATGAGTGGATGCCATTTTTGAATGTTTTACCAATGAATCGAAAATGAACTTTGGAGATTTGTAGGGTTTTGAGAGAAAAAATTTCTTTCTTTGCTTTGAGAGAGATGAACAGTTTTGTTAGTGTGAGAGAGAAATAGGCACAAATGGTATATATGTGGGTTATGAAAGGACGTGATTTCGATTTTTGAATTTTGATCAAGATCGACGGTTCAGGTTTAATACGCCGAATGGCATTTAATTGCCCGCATTTAATGCGGCAGCATTTATATCCAATCATATGCTTTGTCGTCATGACTTTTGATGCATCGTCATTATTACTGGCGTCATCCAAAACATTCCCGCTTCTTAAAAACGACTGCGTTTTTGTCATTTTGCTCACTAATAACTCAGCTAGCACCTTAGCTGATTCGACTCTTCTTCTTTCTCTTCACATTGTGACTCAGCTGACTGTCCGACATGGCTGATTCATTTAGCTGATTCACAAACTAGGCTTTGTTTTCATCTTCTCTCATTCCATCTCTATTCTTTGAGTCTTTTGAGTGTTAACTCAACTCAATTAATCCTAGTTCATGCTTAAGTTCTTCGAATCTTGATTCACACAATGGTTTTGTGAAAATGTCAGCTAACTGTTTATCAGTTGAGATGTATTCCAAGGTGATGTCCTTCTTTTCAACATGATCTCTTATGAAGTGATATCGACATCAATGTGTTTTGTTCTTGAGTGTAATCTTTTGATTACGAGTGATTGCAATAGCACTTGTGTTATCACACATAATTGTAATTTCTTTTTCTTCGATGTCATAGTCTCTCAGCTGCTGTCTCATCCATAAGACTTGGGCACAACAGCTGCCCGCATCTATGTATTCTCGCTTGTGGGATGTGGCTATTGAGTTTTGCTTTTTGCTAAACCAGAAATTAGCCTATCTCCAAGCATTTGACATGTGCACGAGGTGCTTTTCCTATCGCTCTACATCCAAATAGTCGAGTCGAATAACCAATTAGCTTGAATCCACCTTCCTTCGGTACCATAAGCCAACTTCTTGCTTCCTTTCAAATATCTCAAGATTCTTTTGGTTGTAGTCATGTGGCTTTCTTTAGGTGCGATTGGAATCTTGCACATACACCTACTCGAAAAGGTTATGTCCGCTGCTTTGGCCGTTAGATAGAGCATGATCCAATAAGTGCTCAGTATCTAGTTTGATCCACAGGCTTGCCATCCGCATCCATGTCCATCTTGGTGATGTGTTCATTGGTATTTTCACGAGAAGACTTCTCTTCCATACCAAATTTCTTCATTAAATCCCGATGTACTTTGTCCGACTTATGAAGGTTCCATCCTTCACCATTTGACTTGAAGTCCTAGAAAGAATGTTAATTCTCCCATCATGCTCATTTCAAATTTGCCTTGCATGAGGTTTGAGAACTTATCACACAGACTTCTTTGTTTGTGGATCCAAAGATTATATCATCCACATATATTTGAACAAGTAGTATACTCTCTCCATCTTGAATTACAAGAGTGTTCTATCTACCTTGCCTTTGGTGAAACCATTATCTGTTAGGAATTGAGATAATGTATCATACCAAGCTCTTGGTGCTTGCTTCAATCCATATAAAGCTTTCTTGAGTTTGTACACCTTGTCTCCAATGGTCCTTTGTTCAAAACCTGGAGGTTGTTCCACATAGACTTCTTGCTCTAAAAGTCCATTTAAGAATGCACTTTTCACATCCATTTGATATACGATGAAATTTTTGTGTGCGGCATAGGCAAAAACATCCTTATTGCTTCTAATCTTTAACAACAGGAGCAAAAGTTTCATCAAAATCTATTCCTTCTTCTTGGCAATACCCTTTGGCTACCAATCTTGCCTTGTTTCTTACCACGAGATCCTTCCTCATTCATCTTGTTTCTGAATACCCATTTTGTGCCAATGACATTTTGATGAGTTGGCCTTTGTACCAATTCCCATACTTTGTTTCTCTCAAATTGATTCAGCTCTTCTTGCATAGCCTGAATCCAATGTGTGTCATCCAATGCTTGTGACACATCTTTTGGCTCTATTTGGGAAATAAAACAAGTAAACATTGCTTCTTGTTGTGCTCACGGATCTGGTTCTCACACCATCTTTCACATTTCCAATAACTAATTCTGGTGGATGATCTCTCAGCCATCTCACATCAGGTTGGAGTAAATCAGCTGGGTTCATTTGTCTTGCAGCTGTGTTTCCTTGAGCAGCTCTCTCATTTTCACTTAGCTGCAGATTCTCCAGCTGTCTTTGAGATTCTGCTATCTCATCTTCATCTTGATTAATTACTCGACTTGACTTCAACATAGGGATTCTTCTGTATGGTTGGCTGATTCAGCTTATCAGCTAACTCTTCAATATCTTCTCCATTTACATTAGGTTCATCAAAAACCACATGGATGGACTCTTCTGTAACCATAGTTCTTTTGTTCAGCACTCTGTAGGCTTTGCTTTCAGCTGAGTATCCCAAGAAGATACCTTCATCAGCTTTAGCATCGAAAGCCTTCAGATTATTCTTGCCATTGTTGTGAATGAAGCATTTACATCCAAATATTTTAAAGTATCCAACATTTGGCTTTCTTCCTGTCCATATTTCATAGGGAGTTTTTGTCAGCAGTCTATTGATCATGCATCTGTTCTGAGTGTAGCATGCAGTGTTAATTGCTTCAGCCCAAAATCTTTTAGGCAATCCAGCTTCAGCTAGCATGGTCCTTGCAGCTTCCTTGAGGGTTCTGTTTCTTCTTTCAGCTACTCCATTCTGCTGTGGAGTCCTTGCTGCAGATAATTCGTGACTAATCCCACTTTCAACACAGTACTGAGTTATTATTCCATTGACAAACTCAGTTCCTCTATCAGATCTTATTTTTATAATTGTTTGACCCTTCTCATTTTGAATTCTCTTCATCAGCTGTGGTAACCTTTGCAAGGTTTCCTTCTTTTTACACATAAAGATTGTCCAGGTGTATCTTGAGTAATCATCTACTACCACTAAAGTGTATTTCTTTCCACTTATGCTGGCTGGTTCAACAGGACCAAATAAATCCATGTGCAGCAAATGCAGTATCCTTGTTGATGAAGAGTTGGACTTTTCTTTGAATGATGATTTGATCTGCTTTCCCATCTGGCATGCATCACATACACTTTCCTTCTTGTATATCGAGTCCGCAATCCCTCAACAAGATGACTCCTTGCAAGCTTGTTGATTGTCTTGAAGTTCGAGATGACTCGACTTTTTGTGCCCACGGCCAACTTGATTCAAATTGTGCTTTTTGCTATGCTGAGACAAGTGATTGGTGTTGCGGTGGACCATCCACCACATACATATTCTTCTTCCTTGCTCCTTGCAAAGACTACTTCATTTGTTTCAAAGATCCTTGATTTGGCACATTCCCATATTGAATCCAACATTATAGCCTTTATCACAGAGTTGGCTGATGCTTAACAGGTTGAAGTTGAGGCCTTCAACGTATGCAACATCTGTGATTTCCAATCCATTTTTCTTGATGGATCCAGTGCCTTTGATTTCCCCTGGAGCTTCATTTCCTCCAAATATGACTTTTGCGCCTTTAATTTCCTTGAATCTTGACAGATTATTCTTATTTCCTGTCATATGTCTGGAACAACCACTATCCATGTACCAGGTTCCTTGGCACTCAGCTGTTCCTTGAACCTGCAATCAAGGAAATTAGGTTTTAGGTACCCATACTTGCCTGGGTCCTGAGGGGTTAGTATTGTAAGATGACCCAACCAGCCTATAGCCAAATGATTTGACTCTAAGAGGTTGCCATCTATCAGTGCCATAATCATAATTAACCTTAGCAAATTGCTTGGGGGTTTAGGTTCATACAGCTGTCTCTTTTGTCTGTATGCCTGTGTATGTGTTTTAGCAATTGCTTTGTTTGGGTAGTTGTGATATTTCTGAGTGTAGTGCCTAGGTGCATATGTGTGCTGATGATAGCTCTTTTGCCTTTGGAATGGCCTATGCTGAGTTCTAGGCCTTTGCCAGTTAGGCTTATATTCCATAGGTCTTTGCTGATATTTCACTTTATTCCAATCAGCTTGGCTTGGGTAGTTTCTACCATTCCCATCATGTGTGTTCTTTTTATGGAACTTCTGGGGATTTTGGTAGCTCTGTTTCTTCTTTACAGAGTACTTTCTATTTGGAGTCTGCTGAAGAACTCTGCTGGATATCTTCTCAGCTGTCCTCTCAGCATACTTAACTGACTGCTTCCCTTTTCCTTTATAACCAAGGCCAGTTTGCTTGTGATTGTGCTTAGGAATAAATGTGTGTGCAACATTTGGTGTCTTGGATTTTTGAGATGCTTCATTGCTTGAAGATCCCTTTTCCAAAATCACTCTGGGAGTTTGACTATGCACAAAGGAATTGAATCCTATGCCTGTCTTATCTCCACATTCCTTTTGGCTCATGATAAGGTTATCCAATGATTTAGATGCCTTAGTGAAAGAAGCAATCACATTTTTGAGGTCATTTTCTCTTTTCTCTATAGCAGCTATTTCTGCTATTAATTTGGCATTTTTAGCCTTCAGCTCTTTGTTCTCATCAGCTATGTGACTTAAAGTACTCAGCTCCTTAGTCAGCTGTGAGTTTTGGCTTTTGAGCAGGCTATTTTCCTCATTTAGAATTGTGTGTGAGGATTTAATGTGCTCAAAGTCTTTCATCATTTTGCCTAATGAATCATAAAGATCAGTGGGTGATGAAGTGTGTGTATCACAATCACTATCACTCGAATCTGAATGAGATGAGTTAGAGTATACCTCATCTTCATGTTCTGATTTGTCTTGTTCTTTGGCCATAAGGCAGATCAAGGCTTCTTCTTCAGAGTCACTCGAGTAGTCATCTTCACTACTCTCTGAGTCAGCTGTTTCCTTAGACTTATTGTTTTCAATTTGTCTCGGCAGCTAACATTGCTCTTTTCTTTTCTTGTCTTCTTTCTCTGAAGACTTTCTTTTCTTCTTCATTCCTGTATTTATTGACTACAGGATATGAACAGTCAATAGCAAAGTGTCCTGGTTGTCTGCAATTCCAACACAGGTTCTCAGCTCTTTGATCAGCCTTCTCGATTCTTGGGTTATCGGCTCTTTGGTATTCAATCTTTTGATACTCAGCTCTCTTGGGAGGCCTATCTTCCCTTGACTTGAAGGGTGCTGAATGTCTTCTGGAGGTCTCACCCTTATTCCTCTTGTAGTTCTTGTTAAAGAACTTATTGAATCTTTTAACCATCAGGGCTATTTCCTCTGGGTCGATGATTTCTTTGGCCTCTCGAGCTCTTTTGCCATCCTTGACTATTAGTGCAAAATTGTCTTGGGTACAAAATTGTCTCTTCTTGGTCTTTTCTTCTCAGCTCAAATTCATAGGCTTTGAGATCTGAGAATAGCTCATGATTGGATGTCTTAGATAGATCCATTGAATGCCTGAGAGCCATGGTCTTCATTTCCCATTCAGCTGGGAGGCTCCTTAGTATCTTCATACACATCTCCTTCTGTGTGTATTCTTTCCCAAGTCTTTGAGAGCTCATTTGTAATTTCAGTGAATCTGGCATCCAGCTGATCCATTGTTTCACCTGCAAGCATTTTAAAGTTTTCAAATTTTTGAACAACGACAGATAATTTGTTTTCCTTAATTTGTTCAGATCCTTCACAAATTAAAGTTAATTTATCCCATATTTCTTTGGTCAGTCTTGCAAGATTTGACTTTGTTGAACATGGCTTTGTCCAATGTCTTGTAAAGTATATCCTTGGCCACATTGTCAAGGTTGTATCTTTTTCTCATCGTTTGTCCATTCACTCTTGATTTTTCAACCATACCGTCTTGGAGGGGCGATCTCCTCTCCTTCACCAGTGCAGCGACTATCCTTGCAATTTGTGTTCACCTTCATTATTTGCGGTGGCCCATCCTCTATCACTATCCACATCTCATCATGTAAAGGCGATAGATGAGCACGCATACGTATTTTCCAAACATCAAATTCCTCAATGGTGAACATAGGAATGCGTGTCAAATTTGCTTCCATGATAATAACTTTGCTAAGTGAAAAGAGTTTTAAAAGAACAAGTGTTAATGACTCCTTTTGAAAGCTTAGAGATCTAGTTCAGTAACCAGTGCAGAAGGCTCAATGAACCAACTGCTCTGATACCACTTGTAGGTCCCAAGGGGTGTGAGAGTAAGGTTTAGAAGGGGGGGTTGAATAAACCTTACCAACTTTTCGATTTAGTCCTTTTTAAAAGTTCAGAGTTAATACTTTACTGAAACCTAAGTCCTTGATGGATGACTAAGTTAGTTAATCGTGAGAGTTAGCCACTCAATGGACTCATTGAGCCGTTGATAGAATAACTCACTGTTTTTTAACTCAACTCAGAAATGTATTCAATGGAAGACTTAACACCCTTGAATTTGGTTAGAGTTGTTTTTAACACTTGGTTTTAGCACTTGTTAAGTATCAATTGGATAGCAGTTTATCGGCAGTATAGAATAATATGCGAAAATAAAATCTTTGAAATGTAAATGACACAATCAATTTTATAGAGGTTCGAAGATGGGGTAATTCTTCTAGTCCTCTCTTCTCCAACTCCTGGAGGAATCCACTAAGTATTGATCGAGTACAAAGTGGTTATCGACCCGGATCATGCAAGTCTTGATCACACACCGTGACTTGATCCTTTGGGACTCGATCTGAGATGCCTTGGTCACGCAGCCGGCTTCTCGTCACGACTCGCTTCTTCACAGGCGTTGCCTTTGCTACTTCTGACTCACTTGCTCAAGCTTCTTGGATTTGATCACGAAGCCCTCCAATAACTTGAGATGGGTTCGACCTTGAACCTTTCTACAATCCTCCTTGGAATGTAGACCCCCTTTTGATTTTTCAAAAGATTTCCTCTTCAACAGTTGAAGTTGTCTTTCCTTCACAGCTTAGTGTTGGATTGATTTCCTTCGATGTTTAGGCTTGAGGATTTGACTTGTATAATCTTTGAGAATATTTTGCGATTCTGACTCTTGATAATTTCTTGAATGTTCGTGGTTCAGGTAACCTTCTCTCAGAATGATTCCTCAGCCTTTTATAGTGTTCTTTCAAAAATCTGCCCGTTGAAGAGATAGGCTGATTTTCAAAGGACACTTTAAGTCGTTGGCTTGTCTTGTTGCGATCCTCGATGTAGACATTTCCTCGTATTAAATGAATGTCCAGACTTTTTTCGTAGTCGACACAGTGCAGTGCTTCCCATTGGTTCATTCCTTTTGCACGCTTCGGGGATCGAGCACTTTAAGCATGGCAAAGCATGGAGGTATTACTAATTTAAGTAATCTTCTTGACTTACGTAAACGGATCCTTTTCGATGTCTTGACTTGATCGCAGCTTCTTTCAACTTTCCCCAGGTGACTTAGAGTCGACTTCCAATCATTGGATGACTCATCTCATTCACTTCAATTTGAGACTTGGCTATCTGAGTTGACTTGATGACTCTTCACACACCGTATCATAGCCGATTCTTCTCGATCGAGTTCTGTCTTCTCTTCCTTGCCATACTCAAATTGTTTCCAAAGCAGAGTCTTTCCTCTAGTCTTGATTGACTTCTTGCATATCCAGGCATAATCGACTTAACTCAAACGAGCAGCCCTATCTATTACAATGCAATTTACAACAAAAATGGGGTGCCAACTTTCTAGTCTAAGTTTTACATGGCATTCATCAAAATCTAAACAATTAATTTCCCAACACTCTTCTTCCTCTTCGATAAACTCAGGGCGAGTAAACTGTACCCTTGAGTGATCCAACTTCCATGCCCCCCATTCTCTTAAGCGTCTTTGAATATTAGGATAAACGGGATAGTACATTATTACGTCATCATCATCATCATCATCATCTGTTTCCTCTCCTGTCTCCTGGATGGGGGCTAGGGGACCTTGCTCATCCTCAGTTGCAGCAGCTTGCATCTAAGGCCTTCCTCACAGTTGGGTCTTCGACAGGTCCCTGCTGATCATCATCAGTAGACTTCGCAGATACATCGATAACTTCCGGAGATCGCTCTTTCGAGCATCGCGATCTCGATTTCTTTCTCCTACGGTGATCGGATTTAGCTATATTCTCGCAGCTCAGTTGCTTGAACAGCCTTCACTTCTTGGGACGAACCAGTGGAACCTCTGGTTCTATCTCAGCAGATTCTTTAGAAGTAGGGACTTGGACACTCTTCTTGGCAGCTGCCTTCCTCGACTTGGCAGTACTCTTCTTTTTTATGATAGGGAGGGAATATGGTGTTCCTCCTCTATCTCGGCTGCTCGGGCAAGTGACTCGGCTGTATGGGCATGCATGGGCAGGAGCTTTCTTTGACTTGGCTGCAGGGGCAGGCCTAGATACCGCATCTCTTTTCTTGGGTGGAGGGTCTCACCGTCTTCGAGGATCACCGATTCCCCTCACTAAGATATCGACCTTTCGGCATGGGCCTTCTTCTGGGCACCGGAGAGATTTGCCCGGAACATCTTCTTATTCACATGGAAGGGCTTGCCATGGCGGAGAGCAATACCCTTTACCTTCATCAGATGGCCAATAACCAGGCCATAACCTAATGAGCATCCAAAGAACCCATCCTCCTTGAAGGTCCTGTTCAGCACATTCTGGCAGAGTCTGCTGTAGACAAACTCAGCCCAGTTAACTTTCTTCTCCTGCATGATCGCAGCCATCACGATCAGCTTAGTCTTGGATACCTGATTAAAGCTTCCAAATTTCATGTCAACACATTTCGAGACGACGTCCATCAACTTGTGATATTCGTCTTTTAAAGAATATTTCTTCGCAGTGTATATCACTTTTGCAGCATACTCAGGCTTGGCAACTTCCTTCCAAGCCACAACTAAATCGACATCAGCCTCATAGATGTCCTTCAAACCCTCCGCGGGCAACAAATAGTGCTCAGCAAGGTCTTTGGCATTGAGTTTGATGACCTTGCTATGGATCGATGATCGGATTCCATCGTCCAGCACTTCAACGTTCACGTAAAATATTGTAACCTCTTCAAGGTATGTGTGAGTGAACTCCATTGACAAAAAGTCCTTTAGGTCGGACTTCTCTAACTTCTCAGCAATCTCCTTGACTAGGGCATCATCCACGCCCTGTTTGATCATCACGTCAAAATCCACTAAAGCACCGGTGTGGATTTGCTTTGAGAGCTTCACGAAATCGTACTTTGCCATTTTCAGATGTTTCCACCGATTGAAATACGAAAAACTTTGCTTGAGAAAAACTAGGGTTTGCACAAGGGTTCAGAGAGAAAATGCTTCCTTTGCTTGAAGATGAATAGTTTGCGTAAGGAGAGAGAAATGCAAGGTTCCGTATATAAAGGTCGTGAAAGGACATGTTTCTGATTTTGAAATTTTTGATCAAAATCAATGGCTAAGATTAGAGCTTCAAAACCGCATTTAATTCCCCGCATTAAATGCATCAGCATTTATATCCAATCATATGGATTACTGTGCAGCTTTTACTGTGACTGTCATTATTACGCTGACATCGTCCTTAAAGCATTCCCGCTTAATTAAAACGACTGCATTTTTGTCACTTAGCTCATAAAAGATTCAGCTTATATCCAAAGTGACTTAACTCTGCTTCTCTTTTCTCATGATTTAATTCAGCTGTCAGCTAACTCGATACAACTGACTTTCCGATAAGGTTGTTTCACCTGGCTGAAATGTGAAACTTGCTCTACTTCCATTTTTTCATCTTTTTTCTCTGCTGATTGAGTCTTCTGAGTATCAAATCATCTCAATTAACCCTAGCTCATTCTTGAGCTCTTCAAATCTTGATTCACATAAAGGCTTTGTGAATATATCAGCTAACTGCTTATCAGTTGAGATGTATTCCAAGGTGATGTCTTTCTTTTCAACATGATCTCTTATGAAATGATATCTGACATCAATGTGTTTTGTTCTTGAATGCAACACAGGATTCTGAGTGATTACAATAACACTAGTGTTATCACACATAATTGGAATCTCTTTTTCTTCAATCTCATAATCTCTCAGCTGATGTCTCATCCATAAGACTTGGGCACAACAGCTGCCCACAGCTATGTACTCTGCTTTAGTTGTGGATGTAGCTATTGAATTCTGTTTCTTGCTGAACCAAGA
The DNA here is from genome assembly GCA_016081115.2 of Rehmannia glutinosa. NCBI lineage: Eukaryota > Viridiplantae > Streptophyta > Magnoliopsida > Lamiales > Orobanchaceae > Rehmannia > Rehmannia glutinosa. The sequence goes on along the minus strand of JABTTQ020001344.1, from coordinate 1,051,292 downwards.
AACCAATCTATTTCCAAGCATTTGACATGTACCCGAGGTAGTCTTCCTGTCAACTCTACATCCAGCATAGTCTGAGTCTGAATATCCAACAAGCTTGAATCCTTCTTCCTTTGGATACCATAAGCCGACTTCCTGGCATCCCTTCAAATACCTTAGGATTCTCTTAGCTGCAATCATGTGGCTCTCCTTTGGTGCAGATTGAAATCTTGCGCATACACCTACTGCAAAGGTGATATCTGGCCTGCTGGCTGTTAAATAGAGCAATGATCCAATGAGAGCTCTATATCTGGTTTGATCAACAGCTTTGCCATCTGCATCCATGTCCATCTTGACTGATGTGTTCATTGGAATTTTAACAGAAGACTTCTCTTCCATACCAAATTTCTTCATCAAATCTCTGGTATACTTGGTTTGGCTTATACAGGTTCCATCCTTCAATTGCTTGACTTGAAGTCCTAGGAAGAAAATCAGCTCTCCCATCATGCTCACCTCAAATTTGTCTTGCATGAGGTTTGAGAACTTGTCACATAGCTCTTTATTTGTAGATCCAAAAATGATGCCATCCACATATATTTGAACAAGCAGTATACTCTCTCCATTTTGAATTCTGAAGAGTGTTCGACGTGAATCCATTGTCAGTTAGGAATTGAGACAATGTATCATACCATGCTCTTGGTGCTTGCTTCAATCCATATAAAGCTTTCTTGAGCTTATAGACCTTATCTCCAATAGTTTTTCACTCGAAACCTGGAGGTTGTTCAACATAGACTTCTTCCTCTAATAGTCCATTCAGAAATGCACTCTTCACATCTATTTGATAGACAGTGAAGTTCTTATGTGCAGCATAGGTAAAGAAACATCCTTATTACTTCCAATCTTGCAACATGAGCAAAGGTTTCATCAAAATCTATGCCTCTTCTTGGAAATACCCTTTGGCTACCAATCTTGCTTTATTTCTTACCACATATCCTTATTCATTCATCTTGTTTCTGAAAACCCATTTTGTGCCAATTACATTCTGATGAGTTGGCCTTTGAACTAATTCCCATACTTTGTTCCTTTCAAACTGATTCAGCTCTTCTTGCATGGCTTGAATCTAATGTGTGTCATCCAATGTTTGAGACACATCTTTAGGCTCTATCTGGGAAATAAAACAAGTGAACATAGCTTCTTGTTGTGCTCTAGATCTGGTTCTTATGCCATCTCTTACATCTCCAATTACTAACTCTGGTGGGTGGTCTCTCAGCCATCTCACATCAGGTTGGAGTAAGTTAGCTGGGTCCAGCCGTCTCGCAGCTATATTGTCTTGAACAGCTCTTTCATCTTCATTTAGCTGTAAACCTTCTAGTTGTCTTTGAGATTCAGCTATCTCATCTTTATCTGGGTTGAGTGCTTTTACTTCAGCTTCAACATATAGACTCTTCTGCATGGTTGGCTGACTCAGCTTATCAGCTAACTCTTCAATGTCTTCTCCATTCATATTAGGTTCATCAGAAACCATATGGATAGACTCTTCTGTGACCATTGTCCTTTTGTTCAGCACTCTATAGGCTTTGCTCTCAGCTGAGTATCCCAAAAGGATACCTTCATCATCTCTGGCATCGAAAGCCTTCAAATTGTCTTTGCCATTGTTGTGGATGAAACACTTGCATCCAAATATCCTGAAGTATCCAACATTTGGCTTTCTCCCTGTCCAAATTTCATAGGGACTCTTGGTCAATCGCCTGTTGATCATGCATCTATTCTAAGTATAACATGCTGTGTTTATCGCTTCAGCCCAAAATCTCTTAGGCAATCCAGCTTCAGCTAACATGGTCCTTGCAACTTCCTTGAGAGTTTTGTTCCTTCTTTCAGTTACTTCATTTTGTTGTGGAGTTCTTGCTGCTGATAACTCATGAGCAATACCATTTTCAACACAATACTGAGTTATAATTCCATTGATAAACTCAGTTCCCCTGTCAGATCTTATTTTTATGATGGTTTGACTCTTTTCATTAGCTGAGGTAACCTTTGCAAAGTTTCCTTCTTTTTACACATGAAGATTGTCCATGTATATCTTGAATAATCATCTACCACCACAAGGGTGTATTTCTTTCCACTGATGTTGGCTGGCTCAACTGGACCAAAGAGATCCATATACAGCAAATGCATAATTCTGGTTGATGAAGGACATGGCTTATCCTTAAATGATGATTTGCTTTCCCATCTGGCATGCATCACAAATGCTTTCTTTCTTGTACACAGAGTCTGGCAAGCCTTCTGCAAGATGACTTCTTGCGAGTTTATTGATTGTCTTAAGTTCAGATGACTCAGCTTCTTGTGCCACAACCAATTTGATTCGGCTGTGCTCTTTGCTAACAGACATGTACTTGGTGTGGCAGTAGACCAATCTACCATATACATATTCTTTGGCTTGATCCTTGCAGCACTATTTCATTCGATTCAGCATCTTTGATTTGGCATACTCCCATGTTGAATCCTACATTATAGCCTTTGTCATATAGTTGGCCGATGCTCAATAGATTGAAGTTGAAACCTTCAACATAAGCAACATCTTTGATTTCCAGTCCATTCTTCCTGATGGATCATGTGCATTTGATCTCCCCTGGAGCTTCATTTCCTCCAAATATGAATTTAGCACCTCTGATTGCCTTGAATTCTGACAGATTTCTCTTATTTCCTGTCATGTGTCTGGAACAACCACTATCCATGTACCAGGTTCCTTGGCACTCAGCTGTTCCTTGAACCTGCAATCAAGGAAATTAGTTTTTAGGTACTCATACTTGTGCAGGGTCCTGGGGGTTAGTCTTTGTAGGATGTTCCAACCAACCTATAGCCAAATGGTCTGACTCTAAGTGGTTGCCATCTATCAGTGCCATAATCATAATGCACTTTGGCAAATTGCTTAGGGGTTTCAGGATCATACAATTGTCTCTTTTGTTTGTATACCTGTGTATGTGTTTTGGCAATCGCCTTCTTGGGGTAGTTGTGGTATTTTTGAGTGAAGTGCCTGGGTGCATATGTGTGCTGATAATAGTTGTTTTGCCTTTGGAATGACCTTTCCTGAGGTTTAGGTCCTTGCCATTTTGGCTTGTATTCCATAGGTCTTTGCTGATGTTTCACATTATTCCAATCAGCATAGTTTGGATAGTTTCTACCATTCCCATCATAAGTATTTCTCTGATGAAATTTCTGGGGTTTCTGGTAGCTCTGTTTGCTTTTTACAGAGTATTTTCTAGTTTGGAGTTTGCTGAGGAACTCGGCTGAATTTATTCTCAGCTGTCCTTTCAGCGTACTCAACTGGCTTCTTTCCTTTTCCTTTATATCCAAGGCCAGTGTGATTGTGATTGTGCTTTGGAGTGAATGTGGGTGCAACATTTGGTGTTTTGGGTTTTTGGGATGCTTCATTGCTTGAAGATCCTTTTTCCAAAACCACTCTTTGGAGTTTGACTATGCGCAAAGGAATTGAATCATATGCCTGCCTTATCTCCACATTTCTTTTGACTCATAATAAGATCATCCAATGATTTGGATGCTTTGGTAAATGAGGCAATCACATTTTTAAGATCTTTTTCCCTCTTTTCTATAGCAGCTAACTCTGCTATGATCTTGGCATTTTCAGCCTTCAGCTTAGTATTCTCATCAGCTAAGTGACTTAGAGTACTCAGCTCTTTAGTCAGCTGTGAGTTTTGGCTTTTAAGCTGACTGTTTTCCTCATTTAGAAGTGTGTGTGAGGATTTAATGTGCTCAAAATCTTTCATCATTTTGCCTAATGAATCATAAAGATCTATTGGTGATGAAGTGTGTGTATCACAGTCACTATCACTAGAATCAAAATGAGATGAGTTAGAGTGTATCTCATCTTCTTGATCATGTTCTTCTTGTTCTTTAGCCATGAGGCAAATCAAGGCCTCTTCCTCAGAATCACTTGAGTAGTCTGTTTCACTACTGTCTAAGTCTGCTGCTACTTTCCCCTTGACTGGCTCAGCAGTCTCTGCAGCTAGCATGGCTTTTCTCTTTTCCTGTCTTCTTTCCCTGAAGACTTTTCTTTCATCCTCATTTCTATACTTGTTGACTGGTTGATAGGAACAGTCAACTGCAAAATGTCCTAGCTGTCTACAATTCCAGCACAGGTTCTCAGCTCTCTGATCAGCTCTGTCATTCCTTTGATTATCAGCTCTTTGATAATCAACCTTCTGATGCTCAGCTTTCTTGGGTAGCCTATCTTCCCTAGATTTGGAAGGTGTTGAATGTCTTCTGGAGGTTTCACCCTTGTTTCTTTTGTAGTTCTTATTGAAGAACTTGTTGAATCTCTTAACCATTAGGGCTATCTCCTCCTGATCTATGGTCACTATCAATGCAGCTGTCTTGGGCACAGCTGTCTCCTCTTGCTCTTTCCTTCTCAGCTCAAACTCCTATGCTTTGAGGTCTGAGAATAACTCATGGTTAGATGTTCTTGAGAGGTCCATTTAATGTCTCAGAGCCATAACCTTCATTTCCCATTCAGCTGGGAGGCTTCTCAGAATCTTCATACACATTTCCTTTTGTGTATATTCTTTCCCAAGAGCTGAAAGCTCATTTATAATTTCAGTAAATCTGGCATCCAGCTGATCCAGAGTTTCACCTGCAAGCATTTTGAAATTTTCAAATTTTTGTACAGCAACAGTAAATTTATTTTCCTTAATTTGTTCTGATCCTTCACAAATTAAGGTTAGTTTTTCCCAAATCTCTTTTGCAGATTTGCAAGATTTGACTTTATTGAACATGGCTCTGTCCAAAGTTTTGTAGAGAATGTCCTTGGCCACATTGTCCAGGTTGTATCTCTTCCTGTCCTCGTTAGTCCACTCAGTCCTTGGTTTTTCAACCATGGTTGGTCTTGCTTCAGCAACAACTTCTTCTCCTTCACCGCAATTTCTTCTTCTGACCGTGTTCACTTTGAGTATTTGCAGTGGCCCATCCTCTATCACAAGCCACATTTCATCGTGTAATGCAGATAGATGAGCCTGCATATGAATTTTCCAGTCATCAAATTCTTCAACAGTGAACATAGGAATGTGCGTTAGATTTGCTTCCATGATAATAACTTTACTTAAAAGATGAAAGACTTTGAAAAACACGAGTGTTAAAAACTTTTGAAAAGATAGAGATCTAGTTCAGTAACCAGTGCGGAAGGCTCAATGAACCAACCGCTCTGATACCACTTGTAGGTCCCAAGGGGTGTGAAGTAAGGTTTAGAAGGGGGGGTTGAATAAACCTTACCAAATTTTCGATTTTAGTCTTTTTTAAAATAATTCAACAGAGTTGACTCAAACAGTTGTGTCCTTGATGGACAGCTAAGTTGGTTGTTCAGCTAAGTTACCCACTCAATAGTCTTGATAGAGTTGTTGATAGTATAACTCGGCTGCTCAAGCCAGATACTTAACTTGGCTGATTGGTTTTTAACAGCGGAAGACTTAACACCCTTTGATTTGATTTAAACTAGTTTTAACACTTGATTTTTAGCACTTGGTTATTTATTAGTTGGATAGCAAATTTAATACTAACAGCAGATATAGAGAAAATATGCAGGAAAGTAAATTTGCTGAAAGTAAATGACACAAATATTTTATAGAGGTTCGAAGATAGGGTAATTCTTCTAATCCTCTCTTCTCCAACTCCTGGAGGAACCCACTATGTAACAGATCAGTTTACAAAGCGATGAACAGTCTAGAGACAGCCTTGATCACACAGCTGGCTTCTCTTGTGACTCAGCTTCTTCATAGGGCAGCTGCCTTGCTACTTCAGCTCACTTCTCAAGTTTTTGGATTTGATCACGAAGCCCTCCAACAAACTTGATAATGGTTCGACCTTGAACCTTCCTACAATACAGGCTTGGAAAGTAGACCCCTTTTGATTCTTCAAAAGTTTCCACTTCAACAGATTTGAAGTTGTCTTTCCTTCACAACTTGTGTTGGATCAATTTCCTTCGAGTTTAAGGCTTGAGGAATTGCTTGAATGCTTTGAGAATATTGCAGGTTAGATGCTTGCATATTGCTTGCTTGTTCGTGGTTCAGGTAACCTCTTCTCAATAACTTCCTCAACCTTTTATAGTGCACATTTGAAATTTTGCCCGTTGAAGAGATAGGCTAATTTCAAATGTCACTTTGTGTTCGTTGGCTTGTCTTGGTCTACAGTCCTTGATGTTGACCTTTCCTCGTATTAAATGGCATTTCAGCGTTGCAGACGTCTGACACAAGGTGCAGTGTTTCCCATTGGCTTATTCCTTTTGCACAATTCTGGGACTAACACTATAGACCTGACAGCTTTGACATATTACTATATGGTAATATTCTTGACTTTATTCAATGGATTTAAGTCAGTTGTCTTGACTAGATTGTTGTCTTTACCCCAGGTGACTTGAGTCAGCTCCAGTCATTGGATAACTCAACCACAATTCAACTTTGAGACTTGGCTTCTTGAGTTGACTTGACCGACACTTACGATTGTTCCTCACCGACACTCCTTGAGTCCTTGACTTCCTTCTTGACTATACTCAGCTGACATCCGGTCCGCAGTTGACTTCTTGTAATTCTTGGCATAGCTGACTTGACTCGGCTCTTTCAATCATATCTATTACAAAACAAATTACATGGAAAATGGGGTGCCAACTTTCTAGTTTAAGTTTTACATGGTATCATCAAAATCTATTCAATAAATTTCCTAACCATTTCCCCTTTTTGATGATGCCAAAATATAAAACACTTAAAGTAAGTAAACAGCAAAGATACATACAGACAATGTAGTAACAAAATAGCAAAGATACAGACAGACAGCAATTCGAACATCCTGAGTTCATTGAAGAAGAAAAGGAGCTTCTAAGCTTCCTTGGAAATGTCACTGTCCATTATGCCCTAAATGAGGAATTCTGCTTGGATGCCCTCCATGCTATTAAGAAGGATGAGAAAGAAAAGGCATTGGAGAGGGCCAGAGCCGCCGAAAAGTCCAAAATGTGCATGTTCACTGGAAACCATGAGCATCACATGGAGTCAACTGACAGCAGCGATCTCGAGGAATTGGACCCAGCTGCAGCAGTTGAAAAGGCCGAGTTTCAATAGGCCATCAAGGAATCACGACCTATGCACGAGCAAAATCTTCAAGAAGGTCCAGGAGAGTCTTCCCAACTCTCTCCTCGATCTGATCCATTGGGAGTGGCGCAAAAGATTGCAACAGACATTGCTGCTATCACATCCCCCGTGCATTCTCACAATGGCTCTCAGGGGAACAACGATGAAGCTAGGGAAGGTGATGACATGGGCACCCTAGCCAAGCCAAACCCTGAAGGTGTTGAGACACCTGCCCAAATGGTTGACTGCTCAAAAGGACAAACAGACATGTCTCAGGAGCTGAGCAACCCCACACCCGTTAACTTAGCTGGTGCGCCAGCTGAGGGGGAAGCTATCTCCACCACAGTCAGGTTAGAGGACGTTGTGGGAGACCAAACTTTGCAGTTAGGAGGCGAAGGTGAGAAATCTATGGATATACAGAGTGAAATTAATGACGCTCAGACGGTTCAGACTATCTCAGCTGAGACTTCAACTGCACTAAAGGCCGATGACACTGCTGATGAAGCTAAGGCAAAGGATGGAATGGAGGCCATGGAAGTTGAGACTCCTGGCCATGCAAGTGCAATCCTAGGAGTTGAGACTCCGAATGATGCCACCAAAGACCCTAAGGTAGCAGAGTCAGCCAAAGGGATATCTGTCGAAGACCCCAAGACAGCTGAGTCTGTCGAATGGAATGTTGAAGACCCCACAGCGGTTGAGACTGCTGGGGGTAATGAAGGCCTAAAGGAAGTTGAGACTTCCTTAGGTAAAGAAACAAAGCAAGAAAATGTTCCTCAGATAGAGGGGGCTGGTGAAGAAGAAGAGATTAGTGCCCTTCATGGTTCCTAGGAAAACATTGATACAACATTTCGGGAATTAGAAAATGAATCCGAGTCCACACATGTTGAAGAATCTACTCAGATATTTCATTTCGACGCTGATTGCCTACTCTGATGCCAAATCTGCTCAAGAATAAGAAAAATATATTGTGCAGGAAGGGCCCGTAATTCCAGCTGATTCCATGGTACCGATAGGTTTTGACTTCGATGCCGTGTGGCCTGAAGAATAGTTGGCTTCCACAGCCAAGTTTCGAAATGCGTTCAAAGACATATGTGCTGAAATTGGGAAGATGGAATGCCACCTCGCATCGTTAGACCTCCGATTGGACAACCGTGATGCAAACATCAGCAGAGATATTCGAGGTGTTGTCCTACGGATTAAGGAATTGGCTGTACAGATAACTGCTATACGCTTAGAGCAAGTCCGCTATTTCAAATTATTCTTTGCAAAGCTACTCGTATGGAGTGCGGACCATGCACGATTTCAAAGAGAGCGAAAGAGTTTATGGTGAGAATTGAAGATTCCCACAAGTCGAATATGGAGTTACTCAAGCTGCAACATAAGAGCGAGATTGCCAGACTGGAGGATAGCATGAACCAGAAGTTCAGTCTTCTCCAGGCAGAAATAAAATTGATGGCAGCTGAGTCAAAGGCTACGCAATCCGAGTTCTGAACAACCTACTCCAAAGCAGATGATAAGCAAAATTCGACGAACAGCTGACTTGACTTCATTCTCAGTGGTTTGTTCCTTGGCCTGGCCCTTTCGTTTGGTGATGATGCCAAAAAGGGGGAAGATGAGGTCTTAAAGGGACTTAAGGAAGAGAAAGAGAGTCATAAGGTGGAGAAGAAGGGAGATACAGCTAAGGGGGAAGGAAGTTCGAAAAATCTTCCTTTGAAGCTAATGTTCGTTGATACCCCCTAACAAGGAGAGATCACAACTTCTATTCTCAGTAAGCTGCCGAAAGAGCTGTCTGTGGAACAAAAAGCTGAGATGGCAATGAAAGAATCAAGAAAAGCCATCGAAGCTGAATTTGAGAAGGTAGCTGAGAAGTAGTCTGCACGCATTCAAAGCATAAGGAAGCAATATGATGGTCCTCTAGCCGGAAAGGATTACCCTGCGATCAAGCCCCCGAGAGACATTGCCATGCCTGATGCTGGGTCTGAACCCAGATCCCTAGAGGAGTTTCAAACTCTAGAGGCAGAAGGCTATTTCGAAAATTTGACTCTACTGCAAGCCTGGGATTTGTACTGGGAAAAAGGTCTTGAAGTATGCAAATCAGCTGATCTCAGCAGAGTTCCAGCAGTCACTCAGCTGGAAAATCAAAAATTCCTGTATAGTATATTCCCAGAGGAGGAGGAGCTCAGTCAGGGAGAGGAAGGGGAAGATTCAGTGGAAGTGAAAGAGGCAGAGGTTCTCGACCGCAATCGAATCCGGAGAATGTCAAGTATATTGATCCACAAAAGAAAGGGATCACATACTGGGCTAGTTATGATCATTTGGATAACCTGGAAGTTACACGAAAGAATGCAGAAGCAGTAAGAAGACAAGAAGCTGAAAATGAACGAACAACTCGTGAATGGGAGGAAAGACAGCGTAGGGATGACTTTGCTGCGAGGCGAGCGTATGAGAAGAAGAAGAAGGATGAAGAGGAAACGGAGAGGAGAAGAGCTGATGAAGACATGAGGAGAGCTGATGACGAAGAGAGAAGAAGGAAGCAGCCAAGACGTTAAAGACGGCTGCAATCCCTTCGTGTATTTTACTTAGCTGCAAATACATAGCTGTAAGTTTTCCCTGTAATATAGCTCTGATACTTTCCTTGTAATATTTGCTCTGATATCAGTTGTAACTTAGCTTAGATACATGTTGTAATGCAATACTTATATGAGCTTTGATATATTTTGTAAACAGCTTTGTAAACGACAAGAATGCTCTGATCAATAAAATTGATTATTTAAAGCATACATTCTTTATTACTACACTGCTTGTGTTTGTTGTTTTTTTTTTGTTTAAGTTTTGGCATCATCAAATGGGGGAAATTGTTAGGAAATTTATTTGTTAGATTTTGATGATGCCATGTAAAACTTAGACTAGGAAGTTGACACCCCATTTTCCTTGTAATTCTATGTTGTAATAGATAAGACTAAAAGAGCTGAGTGAAGTCAGCTAAGTCAAAGAATGCAAGAAGTCGACTGCAGACTACAGTGAAGACTCTGCTGTGTGTCAGCTGAGTATGACCAAGAAGAAAGACAAGAACTCGACTGAAGGAGAGCCGGCTGAGGAACAGCTCTGTGAAGTATGAGGAAGTGTCAGTCAATTCTGTAAAAGGAGCCAAGTCTAACAGTTGAAGTGATAGTTGAGTCATTCCCATATTTTTGGAGTAGACTCAAGTCAAAGGGGTAAAGGCAGCAGTCAAGTCAAGACAACTGACATTGATCTGTTGGAAGAAATTCAAGAATATTACTCAATATAGTAATATGTCCAAGCTGCCAGGTCTTAAAGTGTTTGGCCAAAAACATGCAAAAGGAATAAGCCAATGGAAACACTGAAGCATGAGTCAGACCCTGTAAAGCTGCAGAGCCATTTAATACGAGGAAGGGTCAACATCACAAGTGTTGCAGACCAAGAAAAGACAAGCCAACGAACAAGAAGTGTCATTTGAAAATAGCCTATCTTTTCAACGGGCAAATTTTTAAATGAACACTATAAAAGGCTGAGGAAGCATTTGAGAAAAGGTAACCTGAACTAAGCACGAACAAATCAAGCAATTATCAAGCAAGCACAACCTGCAATGTTCTCAAGCTTATCAGAAAATTCCTCACGCCTAAAACTCGAAGAAACTCGATCCAACACACGTTGTGAAGGAAAGATTACTTCAACTAGTTAAAGTGGAAAAGTTTTAAAGAACGAAAAGGGGTCTACTCTCCAAGTTGAAGGAGCTATAGAAAGGTTCAAGGTCGAACCAGGAGTTTCAAGTTGGTTGGAAGGCTGTGTGATCAATTCCAAAGACTTGAAGGGAGCTGAAGTAGCAATACAACTGTTGTGAAGAAGCTGGGTCGCGGGAGAAGCCAACTGTGTGATCAAAGCTATCTCTAGACTAAGAACTACTTTGTAACTTCATCTGTTACCTAGTGGATTCCTCCAGGAGTTGGAAAAGAGTGGATTAGAGGAATTACCCCATCCTCGAACCACTATAAATTACTTGTGTCATTTACTTTCTTGCTTATATTTTTCATATATGCTGTTAAGTTATTTTGCTATCTAACTGATAATAACAAGTGTTAAAAATGAGCTTTAATCAAACAAAGGGTGTTAAGTCTTCCACTGTTAAAAACCAAATCAACTAAAGTTAAGTGTTAGCTGACGCAGCCAAGTTATACTATCAACAGCTCAGTCGATTCTGTTGAGTGGGTAACTTAGCTGAAGATAGCCAACCTAGCTATCCCCCAAGGACACAACTGATTTGAGTCAACTCTGTTGAAATTCTTAAAAGACTAAAAAGTGAAAATTTGGTAAGGTTTATTCAACCCCCCTTCTAAACCTTACACCACACCCCTTGGGACCTACAAAACCAAGACAATTACCAAGCCAACAACGGATCTCAATAAGATGAAATTGAAGACTAGGGTTTATAATTCCGATTTTCCGAAATTTTCGAATTTCTTCTTCTTCTTCACGCGGATTACGATTCTTTATCCGCTGATTTTTCTGTGCAATTTCAATTTTTTTTGTTGGTACCCTTGAAGAACTAGGGTTTATAAGAAAATCTGGAAAAACAAAAGATAAAAGAAAACAAGGATAGATTTAACCTTGCTAGATAGCTCTGATTACCAACTGATGTGAACCGTAGTAACATCGTGCATACGACCCAAACAACAATATGTTGTTAACCCAAGATCTTCACTAGTTCGGTTAAAGATGGTGGAAACCTTGACCCGTTGCTTAGAAAAACAAGAACATCGGTATGCGTAGACGCCACAAACGAATGTGTAAGCTCGCGCAACAAGATGAACAATCTTGAAGCTCTTGGAAAAACCCAAAGGGTTGAAGAGAAAATCTCTAATCAATATTCACTATCAAAGTTGTTGTGGAAAAATAAATAAGTGTTTGCCTTATATAGGCGACTCAAAACAAACCCTAAACAAACTAGAAAGGAAAAGAAGTCCAAACCCAAAAAGGAAACTCAATCGTAGTCAAGGTTCACGTGTGGGCAAAAACTTGTTCGCCTTTATTTTTAGCTTCACCGCAAGTGTACGGTGTACGATGTAGAAAAGGGTAGCAAGGTCGTATCCACGGAGACTAATAAATTAATATGCTAAGTATTGATCCAAGATAGTCTTATTTTTATTTAGACGATCGAAATTTGATGATTGTTGTATTGAGATAAAGACAATTTAAATCACTAAAACACAAAATTAAGATAATACAAATGAGAGAAGTATCAAGATGATGAAATGGATTTCCGAGTTAAGGTTTCGATTAATAACCTTCTTATTGTCCGATTTAATCAACGCCAAGTTATTATCAATATTCCTATAAGACGATCACAAAGATATTTTATCCTCCCTCTCGAGATGCATATAAAACGTAGATTGAAATACTTATGCTAGCATCTCTACTCAACATAAAGCATTCAACTCCCAAAAGTTCAAAAGATCACAAGTCCTCACAAATATTTACAAACCTCTCGATTCATGCAAATATTTGTGTCGAGTATTCAAGATCTAATATTGAAACTCATCTCTCGAATTATGAATCAATATATCAAACAAGTTAAATCATTGATCAAGTGATAAAACAAGAATAAGCTCAAAATACTCAAATAGGCTTCAAGATAATAACTTCAACTAAGATTAAAACATTCAACAAGAATTCATTAATCTACTTCCAAAACCCGGAAATCTCTAGAGTTTAGCTACACATGATTAAACAACTTATAAACAAAGTGTTCAAAGTCATTACAATTGAAAGTGAAAGATTTAAACTAAAAGAGAAGCAAGAAAACTTAGGAACGTCGACAATCTCTCGATATATCTCCGTTCTTTTTGCTCCGATGCAACCCGATTGTCTCCTTGATTCTTCCTTGATGAATTTGATGTGTTTCTTGTGTTCTTGGGTGTTTTCCAGACCTTTCCTCTCCTGGTGTGCGCCCCCAAAAGTGGTATTTATACCCCTTAGAAGCCTAGGTCAATTTGCTGTCAGATTTTGGAGTTTTCTGCAAGAACGCACGGGTCGTGCGCCCACGCACGGGTTACCCGTGTGCCATCCTGTTGAAATCGTCCAATCTCTGTAGAGCGCACGGGTTGCCCGTGCGCCCACGCACGGGTTACCCGTGCGCCCCCCAAACATCCGAATTTGCTTCTGGGGTCTTCATAAGAGTTGTAGTCGTCTCTCTTAGCTTTCCATAGCCACTTGAATCATCTCAATATCAATTTTGTAGAGAGAGTTATGGTCAAAATACTAAACCCTACCAGTGCTGGAAATTCCATACGCGTTTGGAATGGATTTTTCTTATGAATCCCCTCGTTGTTTGATCATCCATGCTTCTTTTGGCACACGAATCGTCACTATGACTCTAAGACTCCATATAGTTGGCTTCCAATTGGGTGTAATCGCTCGATTCTTGATGAATCTAAGTCGCAATACTCGTATTTGTCACAAAATCACTCCAAATATCGTTAAATTCCTACAAAACGAGCAAAGCGTAATACCTTTTCCACAAAGAGCGAATATATACTATTTCATATGAGTTATTGCATGTTTATAAACAATTATAGCCATGAATATGCCCTAAAATACATGCAAAACTCACACCTATCAAATATGTTCCTGGTGTCTTCATAAAAAGTTGTAGTCTTTCTCTTAGCTTTCCATATTGCCCAATATCAATTTTGTAGAGAAAGTTATGGCCTAAATACTAAACCACCGCCGATCTTGACCAAGACAGACGCCTTGCGGGCGTCGCATACGCACGGGCTGCCCGTGCGTCAAGTCAAACACCTATTTTCGTTCACATAGGCATACAGGCCGTGCGTATACGCACGGGCTGCCCGTGCGTCAAGTCGAACTTCCTTCGAATTGACCCCTACTTGTCCCAAACTCGAAAACATTAAAACAACTCAAAACAACGAAAATCAACACCTAATCTATGATAAACAAATACAAGAACTCAAGAACTCAATTACATAGTCTTCAAGAACTCGAGATAGCTTGCATTTGGTGTTGCCCGGATCCTTCGAAACTGGATTCGCATCAGGAAGCTTATAAAATCTTTTTAAAAAATATTTACCAAACAAATTTAAAGAACTTATAAGCTCTCAAACATCTTATTAGATGTTTGAGAGCTTATAAGCTCAACCAAACACTCTCTAAGTATAATGGGTCAACTTTGAAGTGCCATTTTCTCAAACAAACTTGCTCAAGAAACGCCTAAAAGGCCCCTCAAAAAAGAAACACCTAAAAGGACTTGGGGAAATTACATGGAATACGCTGTTTTTTGTACACTTACCATACAATACGCTCTTATTGCTTTTGTACCTATTTTTTTCTTTTTGTACCTATTTTTTTTTTACGCTCCTACATATTTTTGATTTTTTTTTTTTTTGTTTTTTTTTGTTCCTGCATTGTTTTATATGTTATATAAGTTGTTTCGGTATTGTTTAAATTTGTTTCTTTGTTGTTTCTATGTTGTTTCTTTGTTGTTTCTTTGTTGTTTCTATGTTGTTTCTTTGTTGTTTCTTTGTTGTTTCTATGTTGTTTCTTTGTTGTTTCTTTGTTGTTTCTATTGCCTCATGGTTGTTTCCATGTTTTTTATGTTTTCATGCATTGGATCAAAAATTGAATTGTGTTTTTTTATTCATGTTGTTTCTATAATATTTTTAATTTGTTTGGTTTTACTATGTGTTATTTTATGTGTATATTTCTTGATTTTTCATAAGACTCGAGTATAAAATGGATTATTTAACGGCGCAAATTTTTTTTTTCATTGAAATTTTATTGAAAGAAACATGTTTGAAACATGTTCGAAACAACATTGAAACAACAAACAGAAAAAATCCGAAATTTTGGCATCCGGAAAATGATGTGCGATGTCTAAAAATATTTTTTCAGAATAAAATAAGCATTGTGTTTTCAGATCGAGTTGTTTGTGACCTTGTTTTTCTCCTTCTTTCTTCTTCTATTTGTTGCTTTTTTGTCCCTTCTTCTTCTTCTTCTTCTTCTTCTTCTTCTTCTTCTTCTTTTTTTGTCCCTTCTTCTTCTTCTTCTTCTTCTTCTTCCTGATATGCAGTTTGATTCTTCTTCCTTTCGAACATATGTCTTCTCCTTGTTCTTCTCCTTCGCACAGTGTTTGCGCACTGATTTTGCGTGTTGCGTTTTGGATCTATAGTTGGTGCTCTATTTTTAGGTGGTTTTATATACAACATATTGTGTGGGAAGAAGAGAGGTTGGAGCGTATTTTTGGGAATGTGAGACCCGGCAGCGTATTATAAGATAATGTTTAGTATTTTGCAGGGTTTGATACTAAACTAGTGCGCTGACCCGTGCGATACACGGAAGATGTAATGATGAGCTCATATGATACGTGATTCATATGTTAATGATTTGTCGAATTATGTAATTTGAATGTGTACACAAAACAATTGTAATGAGCCAAAATAAATAACAAAGACTACAAACGACTTTTCCAAATTACAACACTACTTGTACATATTACAAATTTTGGAATACTTCTTTATGCACAACATTCATCGTTTGTTTATTGTTTGATTCGTCATCACCACAAACTAATATTTTCAAACCCTTGCGATTCGTAACTCGGGAAACAACAATGTATAACTGGCCATGACTGAACACTGGATTCTTCAAGTACAAACCGACATTTGAGAGAGATTGGCCTTGACTCTTGTTTATAGTCATGGCATAAGATACAATGAGAGGAAATTGCCTACGTTGGAACTTGAAGGGGATTCTGAGATTCGATGGTATTAATGTCATTTGCGGAATCAAAACTTTATTACCTGCATTGGTTCCAGTGAGAATTTTAGCCTCAAGAACATGTTTGGCAAGCCTCGTAATCACCAGCCTAGTGCCGTTACACAATCCATTGGAATGGTCCATATTTCTCAAGAGCATAACTGGAGTCCCAACCTTCAGATGCAACTCATGATTAGGAACCCCTGAACATTTTATCCTATTCAAAAATTCGGGAGTGTGCAGATCATGCAGGAAGTCAACATTAGCATCCGATTTACACGTGCTGTCGGAACTCAAATAGGTCTGGCCCTCCGATGAGTTTAAAGACGTCATATATTGATTTATAGATTCGACAACATTTAGGGTAGGAGCTAGTATAGCCCTTTCTTTCAAGTACGTCGGATCATCAATGGCGTCTTTAAACATTGGATAACTATTTTCTACAATAGTTGCAATCGGATCACCTGAAGATTCGAGCAAGATATCTTCAGGTATATCAATCATGGCACAACCATCATTTGATTCTCCGATTGTTCCATCACCAATGCTTGTGATCCATTCAGAGAATTCGGCCAAATATTTATAATCACTGGTATCACCAAGGTTCTGAAGACGCATGTTCTTAGTCAGTTTAAGGACAGTGCAGTCTTTCCACAAATACGACGCATTAATAGATGCGTTAACAATATCTTGCCGAGTTCCCTTGGGAATAACAGGCAAGATCTGTCTAAAATCCCCACCAAGGACAACGGTTTTCCCTCCAAAAGGTTTATGTTCCAACATTGGGTCGATGAGTTTCAAAAGACCTCGTAAAGTCTCGTCTAATGCTTGAAAGTAATGCTTGTGCATCATCGGTGCCTCGTCCCAAATTATAAGTTTAGAATGAATAATAAGCTCAGCAAGCGGACTCCCTTGATTGATATTGCAAGTTGAGTCCTGATGTGGGTTCAATGGAATAACAAATCGCGAATGTGCAGTCCTCCCACCGGGCAATAGAAGAGAAGCTATACCGCTAGATGCAACATTCAGTACAATTTCTCCTTTCGACCTCAATCCTGAAGATAAAGCCTTCCACAAAAATATTTTTCCTATTCCTCCATATTTGTAGACAAAGAACATCCCACCTTTATTTGATCGTATAGCATGCATTATCGTTGAGTAAACTTTATGTTGGTCATCGTTAAGTTTCGAGATGAGGTCTTTGTTCTCTTGCAACAGAACATCACGATCATAACGCAACTCGTCATATATAGGTCTGTTTCGGTTGCTATGAATAGTGTCAGCATCCGGAAATGGCATTGAGTCAAAATCGCGCAGACTCCTACCTAGATTTCGCAATAATTTCTCAATTTCCAACAACGTAAGATTCTTGATTTCGTTCTCACTCAATACCAAATCTGTTGCATAAGATCATACTAATAATTATAAAACAAAACATTTTAACAAATATAAAAGGTTTTAGTAATTAACATAGTTTTTGTAAATAATACCTTGATGTTGTAGAAGGCGTCGACGTTTGTATAAAATATCATCAGAAAGAAACTCCCAACATTTCTCCCACACATGTTTTGGTCGGCTCAAAGAGTCGGACGAAAGCAATGATGCAAATAAACTTCTAAGATTCTCCGCAGAAGCCCAAGAGCTCGTTTCATTGATGGCATCAATATATTCCCTATCATCTTCTAACAATCTTAGAGCATAGCAAGCCTCTCGATAGGAAGAATGTTGTACACCGTTGACCTTCTTGTAGTCGTCATGACACGTTGCTCTGCGAACAACATTGATAAGACACCTCAAAAAGTACATATCACCAGCTCCGGGGGGGGACATAAAAAACTCGTCCTATTGATTTGCCAATTTGTCTTGGCATCCATTTTTGAGATTCGGTTTCCAAGTGAATTTTGTGGGAGCTTCAGCGTATGTTAGCTCTCTCGCCTCAGGATATATTTTATTCGCTTCCATCCATGCTAAAAACATACTTTCTTTTACCAAATCTTTCTTAAGAACGTCATCTATTCTTTCAAAATCTGAAAAAATAATGTTTTGTTCATCGGGGAGATGAAAACTTAAACGTTTAACTGGAGGATATTTATATTGAATTTCGAATCCCAGTAGTCTCCATGCCGCCTCGCAGGATGAAACATACCTACAATCGTAATACATGCTCACCTCGTCAACAGTTTTTCCAGATTCCTCGTCATTGCTACTTGCATAGAACGATGCAGTGACTCGATCATTACCTTTATTGACATACTTGAACAAATACTTTATCGACCTGGATTGGTTACACCATTCTACATTGATGTGAGCTCCATATTTCAGCAACAAATAATGATTGTGCGGGACAACATATCTGTTGTCAAGAGGTACTCCATTTTTTTCCACTATCCTCCCATCATTCCTACGTCTATAACGTGGATAACCTTCATCATCAATAGTCGTGACATCTACAAATTTTTCGGAAAATGTTTAGTGCAAATTCCATCAGCCATGCAAGGAGAAGTTTTTCTAGCATCACTGCATGGACCATGTATCATATGGTCCTTCACTACCGCATAATAACATGGGTCTAAACTCTCGTCGGGTATTTCAGCTGATATAATTCGATCTATATCATCGGCAATCGGATTCTTGTTTTCTTTTGCCAAAAAAGCAAAATATGGGCATGTGGCAAGCCACGTTTTTGAAACTCTATCGTGTATACTACTGCCATAAAAAAAAGGGAAAATTAAAAATGTATTAAATCATATTGGAAGAAACGGACAATTGAAATAAATTTTTCACCTGCCATGACTTCACCAAAGATTTTATTTTGCCGAAGCTCTTTGATCAAAGAATCCAACTTGAGTTTAAACACCCTACAGACAATAAGCTCTTTGATCAAAGAATCCAACTTGAGTTTAAACACCCTACAGACAATATCAGGTCGGTCCTCAGGATTCAATTTCTTTTTCTCAAGAAATCTCAAAATCTCTGGCCACTTTGGATTGCAGGTGAATGTTATAAACAAATCTGGATATCCTGCCCATCGACATATAGCCATAGCATCCTGATAATTCTGAATCATATATCGAGCACCTCCGGTGAAGCTAGAAGGTAATATAATTCGTTTTCCTTGAGTACCAGAATTGATGTCTCCATGCAACAACGCGTCACTTAGACCCTTATAAATGTCGCAACGCAACTTCTTCTGATGCAAACATACATACTTTAATCGCGTTGACTCAACCATTGTATAACCATTGACAATAAATTGCTGAAACAATCTTCTAGAAGACAAAATTGTAGAAGGTTCATCTTCTCTATCGTGTAGGCGATATGCGAAAAACTCTCTCACACTAACAGTTTTTCGGCCTCCTGGATTCTTTTTTTTTAGATTAGAAAACGATATGTCTTCCCTGTAATCATCTTCACCATAGGGTAATAACAACGGATACTGTAATGCCAAGTATGAAGCATTCAGCTCATTTATCCATTTTAAACTGCCCGATTTTGTTTCCACTAATATATCCCTATCTCCCAAGGCTTGATCAAAATCTCCAACAATCAGAGCAGCAACCTCTGAACTTGAAGGCATATTGTATCTCCTAGCATCCGTACTTCTCCTACCAATTAGACGCAAACAGACATCAGGTTGACCGCCTTCTAAAATCTTCTCCTTTGCCATTCTAAAAGTCTTAACTAATACATTGTTTACATCTAGCATGGCCTTCAAATCATTGACGATCGCTTCATGCAGATTATTATGCTCACTCCTTTGCCTAGAAAATAATACAGATATTAGGAACAACACTACATAAAACAATCAACATTAAATATTGAGATTCACAAATAAACAAACCTGACAGAGTTTAACCAATTAGATATTTCATTATCCGTGTCATATATGTATAATTGTGCAAATTTCGGTGTTGCGCCATTTGATGGTAACAAACTTTCCATCAGATGGTAGTTTTGTCCATGCAATCGGAAAACAGGAGGACCTCTACCTTTATTTATGTCGGTGTCAATCTTGCCTCCCATCGATGTGAAACAAAACATATTATTGTATGATCTGATATTTTCCTGGAAGTGCTTGCTCTTATTTCCATCTCCAAACAACAAATCTCCAAGAACAACAGGTGGTTCTTTGATGGGAGGAAGTTGAATTATGCTATGGGCACAACACAAATAATATCTGGGTTTGGATTTGGGATAGGAGATCAACCTTTCTTCAAACCAAAACACCGCATTACAAAATTCACATTTGTGTGTTGCATCTCCAATATCCCAATACTCTACAAAAAAAAAAAAGAAACAGATATTACACAAAAAAACTTTAAGTGGAAATATATTCCATTTAAAATTTCATCTTCAACTTTAATCCAGATCATAAATACCTTGTTTGTGAACTACGGATTTCCCATATGAGGAATAATGTGCGAAATCATTCTTAGTGCCATCGACTATTGCGGTAACATTGGAAATGGGATCCATACACGTAGATTCCTCACATCTTAGATCGATTATTTTTGTCGACTCCTAACAAACGCTTGAAGACTCCCTTGTGTATTTTTTATTTTTTTTGTATGTTGAGATTATTTTTGAAGACGATATCCCTGTAATTATAAAACCAAATTACTAATATAAATACAACTCAAATGAGTATATTTAACTTTAAATATTTGAATTATACAAAATCAGAAAAAATTGCAGAAAATTAACATACCATTTGTGATGTTAATAAATGGCGTTTTCGACATGGAATTAATAATGCTACTCGATGACCCTTGCAATTCCAATTGTGCAGACACATTTGTACCCGTCTTTAATGATAGTACATGATTTTCTGAGCAAACGAAAGGATACAATATTACAATAATTTAAACAAACAAATTAAAAGATATAAGAAATAAAATATATTTATAAAATATATATTGGTCACACTAATAAATATTCAGTATTAAATAATAACAAATAATTAAAATAAACAATTTTAAGAAAAATGGAACATACCATCTGTAATGACCGAACTGGGGATATAATTATATGTATTAATAATTGTGCCAGAGCAGCCTCGGAAATCATTTTGTCTACATAACCTTGACAATGATTGCATATATGTTCTTGTTGTCATTGAAGGATATGTATTTGTGATGTTAATAAGCGGTTGGTTTGATAATTATCTTTTAGTCCGATTTTGTAAATCTTCTGTCACATCCATGCTTAGAAATCGACAAATTGGAGCTTTTAATATTTTCTGCACAGATGAAAAGAAATTAAGGTCAAAAACTAATTAATATAAAGACAATAGCACATAAAAAAATTTAGAAATAATTATATGAAATTAAAAAAATTAAAAATCATTTTTTTATATTTTTTTAACCGAAATGAATATGTAAATATATTTATTTATTATACAATAAATATCTAAGTATAATTTTAATATTTTTTTTAACAATTCAGATCAATTCATTTTGTTAAGCTCCTAAAATAAATATAATTAACAGGAAATATATTAAAGTGAGCAAAATATATTAGTTTGGAAACTAAATTTTAATTCTATCTATATTTTTAAATTTATTTTAATAGGTAGTAAATTAAATTTTCCAATTAAATCATTACTTTCGAATAAAAATTTAATTAAAAATTATTACCAATATGATAATTTGTGTATCATTTAAAAATAATAATCTCTCCATATATATATATATATATATATATATATAGATAGATATATATAAGACTAATAATTTTAAATTTGTAATGTGTAGATAATATAGTTTCTTAATTACAACTATTATGCTAGGATTAAAATGATTATGTATTTTAAAATATTATGGCTAATTAAATTTAATGAAATTGAATTTTTTTTTCTATTTTAATACTTTTATCAAATTTTTTAAATTTATTTAAAGCATTACTTTAATTAATTTTATTGATTTAAAATAAACTTGAAAAACATAAATTAAATTGGGCCATTTTAAAAACATTGGATTGAGTAGGATCCAAGTAAAAAATGTTTGGCCAGGCCCAACCATTTTAAAAAATAGCCCAACTTCTCACCCAAAAAACCATTCATTAAATTTATAAAAAAAAAATACACAACCATCCGATTTCAGATCGGATGGCTATAATGCTTCCACATGTTATCTCTCATTTTGTGGAATAATCTAGAAGGACAGGTGTACAAACCATCCCATGTAATTGTTATTAAAAAAAACAAACAAAAAAATTAAAAACAACCAGCCATCCGATTTAAATCGGATGGCCAAAAATCACTCAGATTCCATTTGGAATCCTCTAGAAACCTATCTAACGTCTCTCATTCACCATCTCTCAGTCTCTCTCATCACTCACTCACCAACCCCCCCAATCTTATCCCATTTCTGGGTTTCTCTCGAACTCTCCGTCTCTCTCTTTGCCCTCTCACCTAACCCTAAACTCACTCTCATCTCTCTATCTCACCAACTCTCAAACTCTCGACCCTCTATCACTCTTCTGAGTGAAAATCTTGGCAGATCCTACACCGATCTACAATCACACATACGAAAGTTTCATTATGTGCGATTAAAAGGTTGAAATGAAGCCATGGGGAGAGTTGAGTTTTGTGTGGGTTAGTTGTTCAGTTTCGTTTTTTTTTTTTTTTTTGAGACTAAGAGATATGTGAAAGTGTAAATGTTAAAATCCGTAGGCTTCAAAATAGCCTTACGGAAAAAAAAACTTTTACATATATTTTCAAAAACTCGAACATTTGGAGATATTCTTCCAGATCTGTTTGTTTTTATTATTTTTTGTTAACTTCAGTTTCATTTTTCAATTTTTTTCCTATTTTGGATTTATTTCTCGGAAAATATAATTACAAACCTAATCCGAGTAAAACCCCTTTGTAAACAGATCTGGATATTTTTAATTTCTGAAAAAAGTTGTACATATCGTTTTTTCTATAAATAAATCAGATTTTTTACCAAAAAAATGACATTCTATCGATTTTGTATTAACATTTTTTGTTAACTTTCAGTTTCATTTTTTAAAGTTTTTCGTATTCTGGACTTATTTATCGGAAAATCATTGTACAAAAAAATTTCCGATTAAATGCCTAAATATTTCTTCATTTTTTAAAGTACTAAAAGGTAACAACAAAAAACGTAGATCCGGAGTTTTTTCAAGGTTAAAATAAAAAAAACTATAGATCTGTTGTTTAATACATGCAATCCTTTAAATTTTTTTATCATTTTTAATTTCTTCCTATTATGATACAGATCTATATTTTCGGTATTTGACATTCACGGATATATATATTTTTTATTTTAATAAAACAAATTATATGTTTTTTTTAACATTTTCAAAACTAATCTTTCTTAAATTTTATATTTAATATATATTTAAAAAAAATAGTCATAAAACACAAAAACAAAATATCCCTGAATGGCTGTATTTTAATCGTTTATAAATTTTTTTTGTTTTATTTCGGTATTTAGTTAGAATTAAAACTAAATTAATACTCTTCTACCTTGTGCCCCGTAATTTTTTTTTTTTTTTGTAAAAATGAATCAGAGGTCTCTGTTTTAAAATATATTTGCCTTGAAAAAACAATTATGTTTTAGTTTAACATAGATTTCGTGTAAAATGCTTTCATTGTTAACCATTACAAAAGTTTTAAGTAAAAGCCAACTTGACCCTACTCCACTAAAGTATTAATCTTATTTTGATTAAGTCTAACAGACCAGCTATATGCTTACCTTCATGCAAGGATGAAATGGAGTTTTATTCCAAACAATAAAAAAGTTAAGTATTACTTTAATTTTTTTTTACATTTACATTTTATTTTATGTTCAAACCTATTAACTCATTTTCATTTTGCTGACAGGGTAAATAAATAACACTACTGTGGAGCCACATTCTTATTAGCAGGTACTTAATAATCATTTAATTGTTTAGTTCTGTTTGCAATATCTGAATGATTGTGTTGGGGTTTATTTAATATTATATTGTTTGCTTGAATCCAGCATAATATTAATTGAAGAGAATTGACAAAAAAAAATTTACATAACATTGAATGATTATTCATGACACTATACAGAAACAAAATCATATGATCGTTTTTGAACTAAAGACATGAGAAAGATAACAGTGAATGATTATGCATGTTAAATAGAGTCATAAATATTACTTGTATATGAGTTTTATTGTTTTGAAAAGAGATTGTAAATGATATAAACAATTAAAGCAAGAAAAGAAACAACATACCTTTTTCATTTTCGGTAGTCCTCTGTCTTTTATTCCCAATAACCAAGTTTCCTGAAAGCTTTCTCATGTTTTTGAATAGAACTAATTGATGATGTATAAATTTTCATGTGCACGTAAGTTATGTAATGTTGAAATGATTTATATATACAGTGATAGGTAATTATGGAATGTACGTGATAGGTTAAATAATATATTTGACTTTGAGGTAATTTTAATGAGATATTTTTACATTTTAGTGAGCTGTTTATTTTGGTATTTCTGTGATATCCGAAATAGGATAGATATCTCATAAAAGATGCTTAATATATTCTATATATTAGTATAAAATATCTATACTTAAAAAGGATGATTGTATTAGTTCATTTGTTTATGGTAAATTAATTCTATCTGTCTGAGTTTTTTGCTTAAGTATATATATAGATAGCTAGAAAAACTTCTTGTATTTGTTCATTTGTTTAGGGAAGAAATCAGGTTTGGGGAATATGTAATATCAGGACAATATTTTAATTCCGGAAAATATAATTTATAACACTTCCATAGTTAGAATACAACATAATTGTATATGTTCACATAAACACAATAATTTAAATTGTTCTTTTATGGTAAAACAGTTAACTGAATTGTGATACATTAATGTAAAAAAAAAGGAATTTTAGTTGTTTATTTGTTTTGCATTTGATGGACATTATATTTGCATTGCCATTCATGATGATTATAATTATGTTGTATTTCTTACAGATTAGAATAACATATGGACGCTTTTGTATTATGCTTTGATTGTTTTCTATTTTAAACTTTGAGAAAAAAACCCGCTTGACCCTACTCCAAGAGAGTGGTGGAATCCTGTTGGGGTCTCAAAGTATGTTTATGAATGTTATTAAGTCATGTTTCTTTCGTTATGAGTTCTTTTATTTATGTAACTCTGTATTTAAGATGATAGAACAAAATAACATATAATTCTGAATTTTTTTTAAAATTTCCGAACAGAAATTTGTAAGAAAACTGAATTAGAATTATAGAACTAAGCCATAATGACCATAATTTATTTATTTAAATTTAATTTTTAACATCAGAGATATTTAAGTATGTAATATTTTAAGCAAATTTTAAAAAAAAAATTATGTAATATTTTAATTTTAATATTTCTAAAAACTTTAAAATATTTACGTAATATTCATCAATATTTAATTTGCCCTGAAAAAGACTAAAAAGTTGATGAATACGTAAACTTAAATTTTTTAATTCACCTTGCTCATTATTATTTATTAAAAATGAACGAAAATACAAAAATATTAAAAAATTCACCCACAAAATAATGCTGGATACTAAAAATTGCACTGAAATAATGTAAACTCGAAGTAATGAAATAGAACAACTTAAATGTATATTAATCAAATTAAAACGAAAACAAAGAAAGCATTATTATTCAGTAAACTACACCTATTGATCGTAAATACTAAAAAAAAACTACCCAAAAAATTTATTGTCCAACCAAAAAAACACTACCAACTACTTAACTAATCTTCTTCCTTCTTGATAACACTTTTCATCTTCATGGTAGTCGATGATGATGAAAACTGTTCATTCAATCTTCTCTTAGCCAGTGGGGAGACATCCGAACGCCAACGCTTGCCCAAAACCTTGTTGGGTGTGCTAACCTCATCTCCTGATGAGCTCTCCTCGTTTAATTCCTAGACAAAAAAAATTAATATAAGATATTATGTAATGAAAAAAATATAAAAAAAGTAAAGGTTCGATTATTACATTTTCGCGCCGAAGCTCTTCCGCTTGTAGCTTTGAAAGAAAGCCCGATTCCTTTAACAAAAAATATCATTATCATATATGAAAAAAAAAAAATTACGAATTTAAAACTTTAAAATATATAAATAATACCGACTCTCCAATGAAGTAGACCGTATTTCCGGACTAAATCTTGATCTCATTAGCCTAACAAATGAAAAACGCCCAGCAGAATTGCGCAATGCTCTTCCTTGATCTCAGACCTTGAAAAGCATCATCTTGCCAATGAGTGCTTTCAAATCACTGCAAGAACTCAACGAAGGACTACTACCATCTTCCTTCCGTACAAATATTAAAATAATTAGTAATTAGTAATAAGAGATAACAATAAAAAATAACTATAATTTGAAAAACTAAATTAAATAAAATTACCTCCACAAATTCTTGCCTCAATTCAACACAAGATTTGCCTATCATTTGCTCGCACTCTCTATCCCAGCAAAGCAATGACGCACTTGCAGATTCATCAGCAACTTGGAGATGAATCATATATCTGTTCATAAACGGTTTTTAAAAAGTAGAATAACAAACTCATTTAACAATTTCAGAATTTATTATTAAAATATTTATTTAAAAAAATATATATTACCGAATGCGCCCGGTTGGTATCGCAAGTGATCACACTTAATGCAATAAAGTCGGTCCAAGGCCGGATGAAGTTTTTTGGTACATCTTGTGCATGATATGTACCACCATTCATCAGAAATGCCAATTATACGTGCACAAACCCAAAAGCTCCCCGACTTGAAGGTCAAGAAAACAATACAACATTACATAATATATTTCAATAAAAAAAATATTATTGAATAACAATAATATGGAAAATAAACAGTAATTATTACCACATCATTGGCATGGAGATGTTCTAAAGACTTCAATGAAAAGTTGGGAGATTCTAGATCTTCCAAAACAGTAGTCGATCGTGGATTCGAGACATGGCTTATTGAAAAGCTTTGATTGTTCTCATTTAAAAGACTGGAAAAAACATAGTCAGAAAAAATTGAATAAAATATTAAGGAACAGGAAAATAAAGTAATTCTAATAACCTTCTCTTGAAATCTTCAATTTCATCAATAGCTTCATTGACAATCAACTTGGTAATATAAAAACTATTTGACAGCTTAACTTGTTCTGGATAGACAAAAAAAAAAGTAACGAAAATTAAATCAAAATTATTGATAACTTGGAATACATATTAATTTTATTAAAAAACTTTTGGAAATACCTTTAAACACTTTTGTCCGTCCCACCTGCAGAATCACAACAACCGGGTAGATAATATTTTTCTCCAAATGTGGCAGAATCTGTTCCACATAATCTTCCCATAGTGTGCATGATAGACGTCTATGGCTGAAAATAAATTATTGTTAGTTTTACTATAAAAATAAAAAATAAACGAAAAATTACATTAGTGACTTACTCTAAATCTTCCAAGGTTATCTCGATGAATCGTGTAACCCGCCCGTCTAGGTCTTTATTTTGAGTCGAGTGCATCGAAACAACTCTACCAATGACATCTACAAAAAAAAGTTCAATTAAAACAAAATAAAACAATTCATAAATTACAAAAAAAGTAACCAAATTCGAACAAAATATTAATTACCTAGCAACATGGTATCATCAACCTTCTGTGGATCCATTAAATCAGCAAATTTTTTATAATCAAACATAAATCGAGGGAAAGACTGTTCAAACATTTCAAAAACATGTGTTTTCCCATAAAATAAAATTTTATGTTTTGTAGCAGTTGCTTTATACTTATCAGTCTCCTTTGTAACCAAAAATTCCTTAATGACATATACATGTCCCTCCTTCAACAAATTTTTAAAATTGGCAATCTGAAACTTTCTTATTGTTTGCATGAATGCGATCACCCCAATAGTACAAAAAGCAAAAATTAGAATTGTTTTTAAAGGTAAAAAAAATTGACAATGAAGAACTACAAAAAAAAAACTTACAACACTATCATGAAAGATGCCCTCCAAACGTTATTTGATTCCTATCGGTAAAGATGACTTTTCGAAAAGTCGAATAAGCCTCCTTAACTACCCACAAATATCTAGTCATCGTTCGATCACGAACCGAGTAATGAATGGTGCCATTTCGAAAAAGATTTCTTTTTCTTGATTTTTCGGAGACAGAGTAATTGCAAAGAGTCGTAGCTTTTTAAATCGCATTGTCATTTTTTTTTTCAATGTATACGTATTTATAGTGATCTTTGGAGTGATCTTGTAAGGAAATTTTCGAATACAATATTGTCTTGGATATGTTTACTTATATTAGGATGCTAGATTTTTACCAAAATATTAACATATTCTTGTTTTTCGAAAATAAAGGTTTGAGTTGAATCAAATCTTTTCTCGATTCTATTAATTGAAAATTTTACAATCTGGTCAAGATCAAAAGGAAAATCGAACACGAGAATATTTTTCAAACTCGAATCAACATTGTATCAAAATAGAAAAAAGCGATTTTTTTAAAATAGGAAGAAAGATTGGATTTTTCTTCGATTGTAATATATAATTAATTGTTTTCCAAAATTAAAAATAGGAAGAAAGATTATTCACAATGGTCAACTTACCTTATAACCCTTTTCGATTAATTGTATTAACATGGTCCGAAAATAAACATTCAGTAATAATAGGTATTAGCTGTAATTTATTAATTTAGCCATAAATAAGTGATTTGGTCAACTTTAACAAAAAAAAAAAAAAAAGTTCAGCAGCCCCATAAATAAATCGATTAAGCAAGTTTTATAAACAAAAACCGGAATTTTTTTTAGAAATAGGTGTTTAGACGGGAAAACAGATTTAGAAAGGGGTTTGTTATTATATATATATATATATATAGATAGGTGGGTATTTTTGTCAATTTCCCAAAGGACTTTCCGTATTATCTTGCCTAAGCCAGGCTTCAAATAAATATTATTTCAGTTTCCCCAGCCCAAACAGCTACACGCCTGGGCTTGGCAAGTAACCAAACAATCCTTTCATGGCGTCATACTGACGCAATTTGATCCTCCCAATTTCAATCTTCCCTCCAAACTCCAAAACCCCAAAGTATTTGATTTTATTTTACTGAATAGCTCGTTTAAAACCCTAGAATCATCAATCACGCCTCCAAGGAAAAGAACTCTGTAGGAACTTTCAATGTGGAAGGTATATTCATTCATATTGCTGTTTTGACTATTTCAATTTTTAACTTATTTTTTTTTTCCTGAACCCCAACATTTGCGAGTTCATAATGTTTTAGATTGTCCCAGTTGTTCCTTTGAGTCGAAAGCTTCAATTTGAGATTTAGGAAAAGTTTAATAGCCTTTGTCACCTCCTTCATGATTATGAACTATTTTTTCCTTTATATAGCTTTGCCTTTGGTTTTGCAGGCTAATAATATTGGACCGTGATTTGTTTTTGGCCTCCATCATTAAATTGTAGACCCACTTATAAAAATTTGGAGAATAAGTTGTAGGAAATTGATGATATATGCAGTAGTTAACTAGTTATGTATGGACATATGATTGACTATGTCTTAGGTTACCATTGAAAACAGTTTTGATCAATTAAGACTCTGTTAAAGAATTAGATACATAATATTCCACGAAATTTATATGCTCCTGATTCGATAAGCTACCTCTTATATAAGAATGTAACTATTAGTTTATAGGGTTAATTACAAAAGCTACTTTGAGGTTTAGCCTAATCACCAAAAAAAAAAAAAAAAACAGTTATCTTTCAAAATTACAAATGCCCCTTCACATTTGTTTCTCCTTTTCAAATTGCACCCTCGAGATGGGGTATTTGTTAGCCTAAATACAAACCTCAAGGGGGTGTTTGCAACACTTTGAGGGGGTAACTGTTGTGTAGAGAGACCAAATTGTTGTGTTTCCAAATAGATCAAAAGGAGATTATCACAAAATTAGAATTCTGGAGAGAGCTTATAGTAAGCCTTATATTTATTAAATTACTTCGAATTTGCCTGCGTAGACTGAAGAATGGTTTGTAATTTATTGAAGGTAGATATTGGAGGTTGGAGATCAGCATTTTTAATGTTTTTCAGTATTCAGCTTCTTCATTTATTGTGAGTGAGATACTAGATGATCTTTCTTAAAGGATGAAGCTTAATTGGTTTTGCTCAATTGATACATTCCTTGAAAGGTTAATTGGTTTTGTTAAACTGATACATTCCTTGAAAGGTTAATTGGTTAAGTGGAAAATTCATATGCTTTTGAAGGAGAATCATTGGAGATTGTTTCTGCTCATTAGGCAATGATGTGCTACCTGCAGGAGTTAGGGTTGTGGTGGAACTAGTATTTCTGTAGAAGCTAGAGGAAGAGCTTGGGTAAAATTGAACCTTATGAGGTGATTTAGAGAACTTCGAATTTTTGTTGATTGGCTGTGGGCAAGACCCTTGGAACAACGCCGAGGAAATATCTTTTCCCATATTGCAGACCCAAAATAACGAGATATTGCTATGCTGAGTGGAGCTTTGTTTATGTAATGTAATAACCGAGAGAAGATAGTAATACTAATATTAATATTAATAATATGGGATAATAAAGACTTTATTTATTTAAAAAGTCCATCAGTATATGATATGTTATTATTAACCTTGGATCAATTAGCCTATGTGGCTATGTCTAGGCCATGAAGAATCTTAAGACCCCTGCGTTATTTGCTAGGATAACTATATTATAAGTCTTTCCTAGTAGGGTTTTTCCATCCAGCGTTAACCAAGAGAAAAAAACCCAGAACTCTCTCTGCCATCACAACCAACACTTGAGATGGAAAAATGCCCTGAACTCGAGTGGGGAACCCACCCCTCCCCGAAACCGGTGGGGAATCCCTGCCCTGGTTATGTCAATGGGGATGGAATGGTTTTAGGTCACCCTGCTTCTTCTTCGCCCCGTCCCCCTATATATATTAAGAATTATTTTATATCATTTTCCCTCTTTTGTTCACAATCCCTAGGGTAATCTTCTTCTGAAATTTTGATAAGTATGACTAGGCTTTCTAATTTAGAAGAAGATTACCTTTAGGATTGAGAACAAAAGAAGAAATGGTGGAGAGATTGTGGCGATGAAGACAAATATCGTGGTGGCAGAGAGAGTTCAGGAATTTTTTTTCCCTAACGTTGGATGAAAACACCCTAGTAGAGAAGACTTCTAATATAATTATCCTAGCAATATAACCTAGGTTTCTTAAGATTATTCATCGGCCAAGAAATTAGCTAATTGATCTAATGTTAATAATAATATACTAATGGACTTTTAAAATTATTAAAGGTTTTATTACCACATACTAGTAATCTTTATACTAGTATTCCTATTTTTTTCGGGTATTACAACTAATCTGGGTCAAGTGATTTATCTGCATGGAAGGGAGGGCTTGCAACAATCCATGTTCATGCAGATCAAAATTACGATAAATTGTTGGTTCACTCATGAGTCATCAATTAAGGTAGCCTATGAAGTAGAACTGTACATTTGTTGTCTTATTATAGCCAGCAAGTGTCCGGAATACAAGAATTAAAGAGTGACCATGGTGGATCTTACAACCGTAAGACATAGAATGGTGATACATTCTTCTGAGTTTTATTCCTTGTGGGAGTTCAACTGGGATTCTTATAGTATAAACATGCCTTTTTGTTGAGGGGTGAAAAAAGTTGATTGCTTACAAATGGACGGCCCTGGTTAATTAGATGCTACTCAATTGGGTATCACTCAACTCTTTTGTGATTTTGACATGTGTTCCATTTCGGTTTTCTTTTTTTGAAAAAAAAAAAAAACCACAGGCACATGTCATAATTGGACACACTTTAAAATCACAAGGGAGTTAGGTGATACCCAATTGGACAGCATCTAATTAACCTTCAGAATGCTACACTGATTTGTCCTTCATTGACGTTGCTTGCGAGTGCAAATGAGTTGTCTTCGATTGGGAAAATTTCTCATTTCATTTTTCTTTTGTTGCATTTTCCTCCGTTCTCTTTCTGTGCACCCTTTTGTTGGAAAATTGATGTGCATATGATACACTTAAATATCCTTGTTATAAAAATAGCCAGTTATTTGAATATTAATATATATATGTGCATGCAACTGTTTTCATTTTTTGTGTTGTGACAACATGCTTTAGGAGTAGACAAATTAAATTTGCACCAATCAAATGGTGACACATGTGAAATTCAATATTAAATATCAATTATATATTTTCTATTTATATTTGGGAAATTAATTAAATTTAATTCCTAATTTAAAATAGTTAATTAATTGATATTTTAATATATATTTATTGGCCAATTAAAGATTGCCAAATGTCAGATTCTTATAAATCAAGATTTATCTTGATTTATTATTATTTCTTTTGATAATTATCACAATTTGTGATTAAAGAAATAATATTAAATCTTGAAGGACCAATCAAATTAGAGTCCTCACCATGAGTTTTCCTAAGACCCTCTCCTACAAGTATAAATAGGGGTCATTCTCAAGGAATTAAAGGACAATTCAAAGAGAAGAAATCCAAGCAAGAAGGCGGTGGAGGAAATTCTCTCAAGACAAGAAGAATATATTCAAGGAGATCCACGGTGTTCAAGGCGAAATCCATGGCGTTCATCGCGGAGTCCACTCAAATCACGGCGTTTGATTTGGGAATAAGCTTCCAAGCCCTCGAGTTGACGTTATTGAAGTCCAAACCATCTTGGAGGAAGATCAAAAGGTCAATTTCACCAAGAAGTTCATATATTCAAATCAAATATCATCAAATATATCACGTTTGATTCGAGATCAAGCTCTCAAGCCCTCGAATTAACGATATCGAAGTTCAAGTTTAAGATTGGAGAAGATTAAACTGAAGAATCGACTCCAATTTCTCAAATTCCGGATATTTCGTTCTTGAAGAAAAGAATCAGAGGAGAAATAGGGATTGTAACCTATATATTTTCATTTTGATTCATATATATTTAATTTGTACACTTTTTCTTGTTTGATATTCGCAGACAATAAAAAATTTGTGTTACAAATTTTTGGCACGCCCAGTGGGACAATCTCTACCTCTCATCTCTTTTCCTCGACAAATCTTGAAGTATCGCGATGGCTACTCGCAAAACCACATCAACAAAAGCTGCTTCTTCAAACTCTTCAAGTGACACAAGTAAAAGCGTTGGTATCACTACAAGGAGTATGTCCAAGAAGCTGAGTGCATCCTTTGAGAAGACTCCGATGCGAGCTAAGGAAAATTTAACTCATCTCGAAGACGATGGAGACTTAAGAGATGATGCTTCATCCCCAACCTCCCGCTCGACATCAAGTTGCTCAAACATGGCACCCGTTATGGTGACGAATGCTACATCGCTTGAAGAGCAAATCGCAAGTTTGACGAGGGCCATTGACGGACTCGCCAATCATGTCAAAGAACAAGACTCACAAATTGCAAAGTTGATGAACAAAATAGATAGTGCTGATACAAGCCATGCGATGGGCAAGCAAGTTGAAACACATGAGGAAGTCGAGACATCCATGAAGCAACGACCAAATGAAAAAGAGAAGTCTCCAGAAAATGAGTTGCAAGTCTCGTCGATGGGCTGATTCCCGGTCGACCAACTTAAGGAGTTCATTATGGGGACTATTAAGGACAAGTTCGATGGAAGTTCCAAGTCATCTATGACTTATGCCAAGCCATATACGCAAAGGATTGACAACTTGAAGATGCCCGCCGTTACCAACCTCCAAGTTCCAACAATTCGACGGCAGGAGGCAACCCAAAGCGATGTGGCTCACTTTGTCGAAACGTGTAATGATCTTTGGGACTTATGGAGATCGCCTCAGAAACAGCTTTGTCCGATCCTCAAGGGCAACGCATTCGATTGGTATATTGACTTGAAGCAAACTCAATTGATAGTTGGGAGCGATTGAACAGGAGTTTCTCAATCGATTTTACAAAGACTCTCGGCGGACGGTTAGCATGATCGAGCTTACAAATACTCGTCGCGGGAAGGAAGAACTCGTCATCGACTACATCAATCGATGGAGGAACTTGAGCCTCAATCAGAAAGACCGATTGTCGAAGCTTGGCTTATCGAGATGTGCATCCAAGAATGCATTGGGGTCTTCGATACATCCTTCAGGAATCCAACCGAAAACATTTGAAGAGTTGGCTACTCGGCTCATGATATGGAATTAAGTATGGGCCGCAAGTGGAGTTGAAGGGCCACCCATCCAAGAGTCTCGAGATCCAAAGAGCGATATGAAGCCAAGAAAGGGGCAAGTTTTCTTCTAAAGCTCCGGACAAGGAATCAATGGCGATTAACACAACACCTATCAAGTTTAAAGCCAGTGCAAATGCGAAGGCTAATGAAAAGAAAGACACTCCTCAAGAGAGAGAGCAAAGAAAGTTGACTCTAAGGGAGATGCAAGCAAAACAATACTCGTTCCTCGACTCTGATGTCTCTGGGATATTTGATGATCTACTTAAAGCAAACCTCATTGAGTTGCCCGAAATGAAGCGTCCCGACGTCGGGCGAGTTGATGACCAAGGCATCGCAAGTACCATCGTTTGGTAGGCCATCCAATTCACGATTGCTTTGTATTTAAAGACAAAGTCATGCAGTTAGCTCGCCAAGGAAAGATAGCGCTCGAGGAAGATAGCGCAACTAGCAATGTTATTACCATCACATCCGGATCCATGGATGCTTTGGCAATGTTGCATGCAACGTGATTTAATGAGCAAAGATATTTCACCTAGTGAAACGTGTTTGTTTGAGAAAGAAGTTGACAATATTATCAAGATTGTGTTTCAACAATGACTTTCACGAGGACTTGTTGCTTGGTTCCAAACCCCATAACAGGCCATTGTTCGTGACTGGCTATACTCGCGAGCAAAAGGTGAATAGGATTTTGATTGATGGAGGCTCAGCAGTAAATATCTTATCGCTACGCACATTGAAAGAGTTAGAAATCCCCATGGATGAACTCGCAAATAGTCGTTTGATGATCCAAGGCTTCAACCAAGGGGGGCAAAGGGCTCTCGGCATCATAAGATTGAAATTGTTGATGGGGGAAATGGCCTCAACTGCACTGTTTCATGTCATAGACGCTAAGACTTCTTACAATATGCTTCGGACGCCCTCGCTACATGAGAATGGGGTGGTTCCTTCTACTTGGCATCAATGCTTCAAATATTGTAGAGACGGTGTGGTAAAGAAAGTTCTTGGAGATGATAAACCTTTCACCGAGGCAGAGTCACATTTTGCCGATGCCAAGTACTACTTCGAAGATTAAGGCAATCAAGGCTAAAGAAAATCCACCTAAGCCACAAGATGATGAAATCAAAGAGAGCAAAATCAAAAGTGCTTCTGCAAGTCACGATGACAATGGACCTCTGGGCGAATTAGTGTTGCCTTTAACAAAACTTGATGACAAGAAACCATCTCCTCAGCCACTCGAAAAGTTTGTCCGACCAACTGAGGGACCTAATACTGAACACGGGGAAGGGCTCCAAAATGCGAAATGCTTTGATCCAAAAGCTTACGATCTTCTCGTTAAAGCTGGATATAACCCACAAGAGAATACCACCTTGGGTAGGCTCACTTCTGAAGCTACAAATACTCAAAAGATGTCAAAAGAAAATGGACATATGGTTAAAAACACTCGGACAGGTCTTGGGTTTGTGGCACCAACTCCCATTCGTATCGCCATTAGAAGAGCCAACATCAATTATGTGTCTGAGGGAGAACTTTCATCGACGGAGGATACCTTTGACGAAAATGGAAAGAAGGTGCGACGAATATCAGTCTTTGATAGACTTTGACCCATGCAAAAGTTGAAGAGCAAAGGAACCATCCATCAGAGATTGGGCATCTCTACATCATCAAAATATTGGAAAAGATCTAGAAATCCACGGGCTACTGAAAAACTTCGAAGTCTTGTTCCATCTCGTATGAAGCAACAAACTACTTTGCTCATATCATGTGAAAGGGTGTTGAAAGCCAAATTTCAAACTGTTGTTTTCACGCAACCTCAAGACGATGAAGATGATAAAGAAAGTGTGGCATCGACATATCATATCACCTCAAGCGAAGAAGGGGAAGAAGAAGATGCCAAAGATGCTCCTCCCGAACTTGAAGAAGAGATCAAAGCCACGGTCGACGAGCTAAAAGAAATTAATCTGGGCGACAATGATAATCCACGACCAATCTATATCAGTGCATTGTTAACAACTGATGAAGAAAAATCGTATATCGAATTACTTCGGGAGTATAAAGATGTGTTCGCTTGGTCCTACAAAGAGATGCCTGGATTAGACCCAAAAGTAGCAGTACATCACTTGTCCGTTAAGAAAGGAACTCGTCCAATTAAGCAAGCTCAACGACGATTTCGGCCCGACTTAGTTCCATTGATTGAAGCTGAAGTAAACAAGCTCATCGGAGCCGGGTTTATTCGCGAAGTCAAGTACCCTACATGGATCTCGAGCATTGTCCCTGTAAGGAAGAAGAATGGTCAAATCAGAGTTTGTGTTGACTTTAGAGATTTAAATGAGGCGTGTCCTAAAGACGATTTTCCATTACCTATAACTGAACTCATGATTGATGCCACTACGGGCCACGAAGCATTATCTTTCATGGATGGATCGTCTGGATATAATCAAATACGTATGGCTCCAGAGGATGAAGAGATGACAGCCTTTCGTACGCTAAAAGGTATATATTGCTACAAAGTGATGCCATTCGGTTTGAAGAATGCTGGAGCTACATATCAAAGAGCCATGCAGAAAATCTTTGATGACATGCTTCATAAGAATATTGAGTGCTATGTCGATGATGTGGTCGTGAAGTCTAAGAAGCGAGAAGACCACCTCCTTGATTTGAGGAAAGTTTTTGAACGATTAAGGAGATATCAACTTAAGATGAACCCACTTTGAAATGTGCATTCGATGTCCTGTCCTGAAAGTTTTTGGGGTTTGTAGTTCGTCATCAAGGTATTGAGATTGAGCAAGCAAAGATCGATCGATAGCAAGGATGCCTCAACCTCGTGATATTCACGAACTCAAAAGTTTGCAAGGAAATTGGCTTATCTTCAAGGTTCATTTCAAATCTAGCCGATGCCACCATTCAATGTCTTATGAAGAAAGGCGTTCCATTTGAATGGGATGAATCTTGCTGAATCGC
This sequence comes from Rehmannia glutinosa, assembly GCA_016081115.2. Taxonomy (NCBI): domain Eukaryota; kingdom Viridiplantae; phylum Streptophyta; class Magnoliopsida; order Lamiales; family Orobanchaceae; genus Rehmannia; species Rehmannia glutinosa. Next base: position 1,014,210 of record JABTTQ020001344.1, on the reverse strand, counting down.
TTTCAAAAGTATCAAAGCATATTTGATGAAGTCTCCTGTGTTGGTTGCACCGAATTGCACTGGCGCCCGTTGATCCTTTATATTGTCTTTGCTCAAGAACGCTCGTGGGAGCTCTACTAGCACAAGAAAATGATGGTGGAAAAGAGAGCGCTTTGTACTACTTGAGTCGGATGATGACACCAAACGAGCTGAATTATTCACCGATTGAAAAGATTTGTTTGGCATTAATCTTTGCAATCCAAAAGTTGAAGCACTACTTTCAAGCTCACACAATTCGTCTGGTCTCGAAAGCAAATCCACTAAAGTATGTCATGACAAAGCCAGTCCTTTCTGATAGACTTGCAAGGGGTACCTACAAGTGCAACAATTTGAAATCACATATGTCCCCCAAAAAGCAGTAAAAGGGCAAGTCTTGGCGGACTTCTTGGCGAATCATCCCATCCCTGCTGAGTGGGAATTATCTGACGAATTACCTGATGAAGATGTGCTTGTAATCGAGATTTCCCCTCCATGGAAGATGTACTTTGATGGAGCTTCTCATAGAGAAGGAGCTGGAGCTGGAGCTGGAGTCATCTTCGTTACATCTGATAGAGAAGTATTGCCTTACTCCTTTGCTCTAACTCGGAATTGTTCAAACAATGTTCTTCAATACCAAGCTCTAATCCTCGGGTTAGAAATGGCGGTTGACATAAAGCAATGCGTTTGGAAGTTTATGGAGATTCCAAATTGGTGGTTAATCAACTACTTGAGTATACGAAAAAAGCCCGAGCTACTCCCATACGTCAATTATGCGAAGAGGCTTATTGGATGGCTTGGAGATGTAACAATTGAGCATATTCCAAGGAAGGATAATAAACAAGCCGATGCTTTAGCAAAACTTGCTTCTACACTCGCCATGCCCGAAAGTGAAGCTCGTGTGCCAATTTGCAGAAGTTGGGTAGTACCTCCAATCTTTGATGATGAAGGCTGCAATGAAGAAGAAGAAAATCACGTTGTAGAGGTATTTGAAATTGAGAAAGAAGATTGGCGTCAACTACTTGTGGATTATTTGAAGTATGAGAAGTTACCTGATGATCCACGACAAAGGGTAGATGTTCGACGTCGTGTGGCTCGCTTCATTTACTACAAAGACACACTTTATAGACGGTCATTTGATGGAATCTTCTTGCGGTGCTTAGGCGATGATGAAGCTATTCAAGTCATGGAAGAAGCTCACTCGGGAGTTTGTGGCGCCCATCACTCAGGCCCAAAATTACACTTTCGAATTAAAAGAATGGGCTACTATTGGCCGACAATGGTGAAGGACTGCATGGATTACGCGCAAAGATGTCAAGCCCGTCAATTTCATGCAAATTTTATTCATCAACCACCGAGCCATTGCACCCTCTTTTGTTGCTTCATGGCCATTTGATGCTTGGGGGTGGATGTGGTTGGACCTATGACGAAGTCATCCGGAGGGCACTTGTATATCTTGGGGCCGCGACAGACTACTTTTCTAAATGGGTGAGGCAAGACCCAAAGAAGTGAAGAAAGAAAATGTCGCGACTTTATCCGCATAAATATTATTTATCGCTATGGGATCCCTCGATACATAATAACGGATAACGGAAAGCCCTTCTCAAATAGCCTCATAGATAAACTTTGTCAAAAGTTCGATTCAAACAAAGAAAGTCATCTATGTATAACGCTGCGGCTAATGGACTTGCTGAAGCTTTTAACAAAACTTTGTGTAACTTGTTGAAGAAAGTGGTCTCAAAGTCAAAGCGAGACTGGCACAAAAGGATCGGAGAAGCTCTATGGGCATACCGAACCACATATAGAACGCCCACTCAAGCAACTCCGTATGCGCTTGTATATGGTGTTGAAGCGGTTGTTCCCCTTGAACAACAAATTCCGTCACTAAGGATAGCATTGCAAGAAGGACTAACCGCAAGAAAAGAAAATGCGATTATGCCTTGAGGAATTAGAGGCTCTTGATGAGAAAAGATTGGAAGCACAACAAAGACTTGAATGTTATCAAGCTCGTCTTTCTAGGGCTTTTAATAAAAAAGTGCGATCACGCTCTTTTCAAGTTGGTGATTGGGTGCTTGCCGTGAGAAGACCCATTATTACTACTCACCGAACTGGAAACAAATTCACATCAAAATGGGATGGTCCTTATGTTATTAAAGAAGTCTACACCAATGGCGCTTACAAATTGGTTGCTGAAGACGGCTTAAGAATTGGCCCCATAAATGGCAAGTTCTTAAAACGATACTATCCTTAGAGACGGAATAAAGCTCCATGACGCACGAGCCTAAACTGCATGTTACTCCTGACCCGCATGAGTATAAAATGTGAACGGTAACCACCAAAGACAAAGTACGTGGTTAAACTGCTAACTTCCCCACCAAAGTGCATACATGTGGTTAAAATGCTAATTTCTCCCACTAAAGGTATTTTATGTGGTTAAAATATTAAATACCCCACCTAGTCTAGGGTGGTTAAGCAATAGATACTCCTGGCCCGCACGTATAAACGTATGCGGCACCCCCTTAAAAAATGTCCCTTGAACTACGTTATGACTTGATCCCTTTCTTGGGTACGTAGGCAGCTTAGAATTCTCTAAGTTCAGTCATAAGTTTGTAATAGCCATGGTTTTGTTGATGACTTATAGTTATTCAAAAAAAAAAAAAAATACTTGACAGATTGCAAGATAGAAAATGATCAATTTCTATTATGTAATCTCAAAAAAAAAAAAAGTGCTCATACATGAAGTCAAAAAAAAAAAAAAAGAAAAGAAAAAAAAATAAGCTAATCAAAAGGACGCAAGCTCTTCAATTCTTCCTTGGCAGCCTCTAGACGCACCATCGAAAGCTCCAACTTTTCCAGCACTTCATCATTCGAAGGCGAAGTAATCTGAATGACGGCAATCTCGTCTTCAACCTGTTGAACTTCGGTATGAGCAATGTGAAGAAGTTCTTATTGTCGCTTTAATGAGGCGGTCAAATTCTTCTTTCGTTTCCTCAAATTGTCAAGCTCTCTGTTAATAGACTCTAACTCTCCCTTAGTGGATGAAATCCGTGCAGACTCTTTAGCTTCTTTAGTCTTGGCATCATGCAAACGATCTTCGACTTCGCTCAATTGTTGTACAAGAAGTTCTTTAGACACAATCTCTGAAGATGACGACATTGCCTCATCATATGCAACAGCTTTGGCAAAAAGATCTTTCAAAGATCCCTCCACAAAAGAGATGTCAATAATATTAAAACTCTTCATAGATTTGAGCACAATCATCACTTCATCTTGAATAGAGGAAAGGGAGTCAATTGGAATGTTGGATATCTTCTCACGGAGATCGCCCCATAACATTTGAAGGTATTCTTGTTGGTGGTTACGAATAAATTTCTCACCTTGAAATACTGAAAATACCGCACAAGGAGACGTCTTGGCCTCAATGGAGTTAGATGTAACCTTTTGATGATTCACGGTTGGCAAATTGGGCCCCATGATTGACCTCTGGCTATCTTGTGATCCATGCTCGCACTCATCATTGAGTAGTTGTTTCTCCAGCTGAAACATCACACCATCAAATTAGAGAAAGGATTACCAATCAAAACAAAGAAAGATGAAGTCGAAAAAAAAAAAAAAACGAAAAAAAAAAAAAGTTATTGACCTCTTCAACAAAATTCTCCGTAAGTGGTTGATTACTCGCAACACCATTGGCTTCTTGTTGTTTGGGAGTCTTTTTAAGTCTTCCAATGACGGTCCGCATCACCGCTGCTACTTTCTTCGAAAGAAGGAATTACTACTTTTCTCTTATTTGATTCGGAAACTCCAACGTCTAAGGCATCGCACCTCGGAGGAGAAGAAGAAACATGCACAAGTGGAGAGCTTCGAATATCCTCACCAAGTGGACTACGTCTAGGCCTTTTGTCCTTCGGCAAAACTTTCTTTGGCTTCGAGTTTGTCAAATTCTCTATGTTTTCTTCAAAGTAGTTTCCATGAACCCGAGCCCACCATTGTTTATATTCCTCTGAAGAAAACATCTTCGCATTTGGGGGCATGCAAGGAAGCCAAGCTTTAGAAAAAGTCTTAGATGAAGTGCACACACGCCAATGGTAAACTCCTTCTTCTAATGAAGCTCCACGCACATCCTCTTTGAGAACTCCCGGCACCATTTGATAAAACCCAAAATGGCGGCTGAATCTATGGGGACTGTAAGGCTCAATCACAAAACGTCCACCTTGTCGCAGGGAAAGATAACTTGAACGAATGGCGATGAAATAGTCCTGCTCGAATCTTTGTGCATTGCCATTGTCAACATAGTGGAAATCCTTGCTCTTCGTGATCATAGTACAAGTCCAAGAAATCCAATCTCCTTTATGGATTCGTCTGCGAGCTTCTTTGGGTTCATAGTATTTTGCGTGTCCCTCGCCCGAAAAGATCGCCATCTTGGGGCCATTTGTCCCTTGCCAAACTTGATTATGAGTTTTGAAGTAATAAGCCAACCAACCATAAACAAAATGAACGGGAAACATTGAATACACCTTGGATGGCCTCGGAGAATTTGCAATCTTGTTCAGACCTCCGAAAATATTCGCTAAAACCGGAACAGCAAGGCCCGCCGTTTGCCCATATGCCATGAGACTCGCCATCTTGAAAGTGCCAGGGCGTATTGAGTTGAGATCATCGTTTGGAAGAACAAATAAGCATAGCCAACAAGCCAAATATGCCGCCAAGTACGTTTCCTCCATCGAGTTCTCCTTGACACCGAGTTTGGAAAATAAAGCCTTCTCAGCAGGGGACCATTCACCATGGACGCCGATGTCACCAAGTGGATTATGAGTCGACTCGGGATGTTCAGTTTGCTTGTCTTTACGTAAGGCCTTCTTCACCTTGCGTACGGGAGGTGGATTATACTTTGTAGCCTTCTTGAACCAAAAGTTGATCCAGTCATCGATAGAAACTTGCGAGTAGTGATCCCCATGAGCACTCCCTTGAAGTAGGTGATAAGCATGAAGTAAGCGGTTGCATGAACGAGGGAGGAATCTAAGGCCGCGCTCGGACACCGCAAGCTCCTTGGCACTTGAACGACTTCGTCCGTACGAAACCCATCACAGCAAGCAAGCGGCTAGAGTATGCGATCCAGCATGATATAGATAGTTCGCCATGAGAAGTGAGCAATGTGTTGGTGGATGGACACCACGCCGCAAAAACGCGCCTTGACGATATTGGAATTGCAATCATATGTGAAGAGAGAAGCATACACCGAATCGTATATACGGGCCGCCTGGAGTTTATTCTTGCATCGACTAAGGATATCTTCTGGTCCACTCCCAATAGCCTTTGACATAATGGAATTCACCGCCAAACCGGATTGAATCTCCCCATTTGGCTTCGCTTCGATGATATTACGCCCCAAAGTTGGTAGTAAAATTGGCTCATCAGACTGTTGGTGATGGGTTGCTTCCAGAGCCCACATCTTGGATTTGCAGCCCATGGCTGGTGGGATCTCACGAGACCATTCCCTCATATGAAGTCGATTCGTCAACTTTGGCCATTGCTTCGCATATCGACCAACAAGTGGATCATAAACCGCCAAGATGGTGCCTCTTTTTAGGTCGTGACTCTCGTCATCAAGAATAACCAAGTGTTGTATGCCGGACGAAGAAGAAATATCCTTGAAGTACACCATGGTAAAAGCTATAAAAAAAAGGGATTATTAAAGGTGTTAATTCAAAATTGTAAACATGCATGTACATACATATGTATACATGTGTGAGTATGGACCAAAGTTGAAACAAATCATGAATTGTAGGTTGAACTCAAGATGAAAACCTGCAACTTTTAACTAATTGAAATTAATTGGAAAAAAAAAGAGGGTTGCATCATAGGCTATATACAGAAATTGGTTGATTTTGAAAATCACGTGGCTCACAATTGATTCCAAATACTGAAGAAACTAGGGGGCAACTTCTATCGTCAACCGATTGAACGCTTGGAAGACAACGTCGACAGATTTGGATGTGCAAAACTCGTCGGAGTCAACCGTCTGCAAAGGATGAGATAACCTGCAGATTTAAGTGTTGAAGATGTAAGAAGCAATTCATCAAACACTTGGTGGACATAATCTAGAGATGGCTTATGAAGATATAATAACCAGAAATCACCTATAATCAAGCCAAAACAGCAGCAAATTATGTTCTTCTTGTCCGATAAGAAGAAAACAAAACCAGAAGTTGGGCATATAGAAATCACCCAAGAACAGCTGCAAGAAGAAAGAAAAGAAAGGAGAAGGAAAAAAAAAGATGCAATGCTAAAGACGTTTGTACTGTCTGATGATGGAATAAAACAAACACCCATGGCACCCCTTTATATAGGTGCTAAGTATTCTGATGATTATTCGAATTCGAGAGCTAACCGATCAAGAGATTTAGTTAGGATTGGTTTGACAGTTTGAGTTTAATAAGGACATCAATTACCCAATATTAGTAGGAAAAGGAATATAATTCTTGAGTTTTACGGGCTTACAGCAAAATTTGCTGTTTGGTGACCAAAGAGTTTCAATTCCATATGGGCCCCGCGGGAATTACAAAGAAAAAAGAAAGCAACCAATTAGAAAAGATTGATGACAATGGAGTTGTGCATCAGATTTGGATTTGAAACCTCAAAACTCATTTTCTTTTGGGCCGAATTGATTGGGTTTTGAATGTGTGCTTTGTCTTCATCATTCCTTGATGATGTGAGCTTTAATTAGTGATTCATGGGCGTCAAATTTCGGGATCCGAAAATCAGAAATATATGAATTATTTATCAAAATTTATAATTCATTTGATATATTTCAAAGTCTATGAAGCCAATTGAAGAAAGAAGACGATGAATTAAGTATCGCGACTTATTCACTTCAAGACGCGTCGTCCGTGAACAAGTCTCGAGGGGGCATTTGTAGACAAATTAAATTTGCACCAATCAAATGGTGACACATGTGAAATTCAATATTAAATATCAATTATATATTTTCTATTTATATTTGGGAAATTAATTAAATTTAATTCCTAATTTAAAATAGTTAATTAATTGATATTATAATATATATTTATTGGCCAATTAAAGATTGCCAAATGTCAAATTCTTATAAATCAAGATTTATCTTGATTTATTATTATTTCTTTTGATAATTATCACAATTTGTGATTAAAGAAATAATATTAAATCTTGAAGGACCAATCAAATTAGAGTCCTCACCATGTGAGTTTTCCTAAGACCCCTCTCCTACAAGTATAAATAGGAGTCATTCTCAAGGAATTAAAGGACAATTCAAAGAGAAGAAATCCAAGCAAGAAGGCGGTTGAGGAAATTCTCTCAAGACAAGAAGAATATATTCAAGGAGATCCACGGTGTTCAAGGCGAAATCCAAGGCGTTCATCGCGGAGTCCACTCAAATCACGGCGTTTGATTCGGGAATAAGCTTCCAAGCCCTCGAGTTGACGTTATTGAAGTTCAAACCATCTTGGAGGAAGATCAAAAGGTCAATTTCACCAAGAAGTTCATATATTCAAATCAAATATCATCAAATATATCACGTTTGATTCGAGATCAAGCTTTCAAGCCCTCGAATTAACGATATCGAAGTTCAAGTTTAAGATTGGAGAATATTAAACTGAAGAATCGACTCCAATTTCTCAAATTCCGGATATTTCGTTCTTGAAGAAAAGAATCAGAGGAGAAATAGGGATTGTAACCTATATATTTTCATTTTGATTCATATATATTTAATTTGTACACTTTTTCTTGTTTGATATTCGCAGACAATAAAAAATTTGTGTTACAAACATGCTTTAGGAGAATCCTAAATAGAAAAGCAGAAGGGAAATGGAATAGTGGAGGGGTGAATAGTTATACTATGCTTTTAACATAGGCTGAACTTTTATTTAAGTCCTTCTAAGAAGTAGTGTTGTTAACACTTTCGAAGACGAATAAGGCAAGAGGGATCTGTATCTAGACATGAAATAGTTCTGGAAAGTGAAACCCTTAACAAGACAGATTTGGGTGCATATGTTCAACCTCACACACACTGTAGTTGCAAGGATGTGGGGGAGGAGGGAGGTCATTTTGGTGAAGCAATGTCTTGAAACTAAATGTTGCCCTAACACTCTAGATTGTTTATGGGAAAATTGCACACGTCCTAACCCCCATCTATTGCATTATGAATTTGATATGGATTAAGTGTATTAGTTGGGTTCTCGGCATCAATTATCAGGGTGCATCTCATATTCCCTATGGTGTTTTATCTTGTGTTTCAACACACAATGTGTATGACACGTGTACAATAATGACGCCATTTTTACACGTGACATTCATATATTGAATTGAAATACACAATACAAGATGAAACACCGTAAGAAATATGAGATCTCAAATGATGAATGATGGCCTCCACGCTAATACTTTAGGACACTATTCTAAAAATCCTCGCCTAGCCCCGATTAGTCCTCGCCTAGTCGCTAGGCTTCTCTTGTCCGCCTAGGTTTTTCTTTCGATTAGGTTTCGCCTAACCCCGCCCAGGTCCCGTCTAACCCTGCCAGGCTCCGCCAAGGCGCTAGGCCCCAGCCTGCCACCGACTAGCGTCTGGCACTTTTTAGAACACTGCTTTAGGAGTTGGACCCCCATACAAATATTTGTGGTTCGATTTGGTGTCTGATGATGATATCAAGCCTAGTGTTTGAGGTTTTGTCGATGCATGAACTTGAATCATACCGAGTCTTATACATGTGGAGCTTTTCATTTTCAGATTACAGGAGGAGGTCATTAGATACAATTCCATTCATTAGTTCAACAAATGCATACTTCAAAATTTCCTTCAAGGTTAGATGGTTGTCGTAATCATGCGAGATGTTCAATTTCATTCGTTGTTCCATCTTGTATTCCACTCATATTAGATAAATGTCATCTGTGTATTGATGATATTATAATTGTCCACATGTTCGCTCGAACCGCTGAAAGTTAAAATAAGGATAGAGTTAGACTTGATTGTCAATTATAGCAAATATAGAAATAGTTAATTTTCTTTACTGTTAGGGACATCGATGTTGCACCTACCAATACAGGTGAAGGTTATTTTTAATAGTTCATTAGGATATATAGGAGGTTTAAGGAGTACTTATAAAATAATTGATTAGGATAAATTTGAGTTTTTGGATTTTTTTTAAATATTAGTAGTTATTTTTTGAATTGTTGCTTTCAATCATTACAAAATTTAGAAGTTATAAAAAACTTTCACCCTATATCGAAGTGTTTCAATCAAGGAGCAGTTTTATTTAGGGAAACTATAAAGCTGGGCTATTGAGGAAATCTTTGTAATACAACAAAAATAGTGAACAACTGATGGAAGAAATCTTTTGGTTGGTTGCACAGCCTGGCTCCAAGAATGGAGAGAGAGAGAGAAGAGAGCGGTGATTAATTTATATTTTTTGAAGTGTCACCTATATTTATTTTTATCATTATCATTTATAAATGTTCATGTTCCTAACCCTTCAAATAATCACCTACTTTCAATGAAACTACATGTAACGCACAATCATAATTAAAAAAAAAATTAATTCAATTTCATACAATGTAAACTTTTTTATTTTTATCTGTCTATGCTTCTTTTCATATAAATATTTGTAAAAAGAAGGAATAAAAGCTAGGGTTTCTAATTTCAAAAAATTAAATTATTAATTGACCTAAGTAACGCGGTTTGAATTCTATTTGCAATATGAGGGTATAAGAGAGAGATTCGGGCGGAAAAGGTCTATAAAGACAACGTGAAAACAGTGTAATGGTGGGTCCCTTTTCTGCTCTGGCAGAAACTGTTTTCCTCTTACAGGCACTTTTTTATGTCTGAAAATAATTGATGCTTTTTTGTTTTGCGATAGAGAATAGTGAACTGGGGACTATTCTTCAGCCACCAACCAATAACTGTGATTCTATTACTGCTCGCTTTTACCCTTCTTAAACAACTACATTTTTTCTCTGTTTTTTATTCATAGTATTTTTTGGGTACTTTCTCAATTTAGTATCCATATTCTGTCTATTCTCTGCACCCCTTTTGGCTAAGTGAGTTGATCATTTGTTTTCAAATCGAGAAAATTGCACTTTTGGTCCCATGAGAAAAGGGGTCAAGCACTTTTAGTCCCATAATTTGCATTTTTGGTCCCAAATGATTTTTTTAAGCACATTTAGTCCCATATGATTCAAAAGTTGCAATTTTAGTCCCAAAACTAACGGAAAACTTAACTGGCCGTTAACTCAATTCTTACGGGACCAAAAGTACAATTATCTGAAAATTAATAAAAAAAAAAAATAAAACAAAATTATTTAAAAAATCTGAAAAATGTCTAGCAATTTTGAAAAATGTTTCAATAAAATTTAAAATTATTTGCAATTTATTTAAAAAGTTATAAAAATCCAAAAAAAATTTTTAAAATCTAAAAAATAAAATCTAAAAATATGACAATTTGTTTAAAAAACAGAAAATAGTAAAAAAGTGAAGATTATTTTAAAATCCAAAAATTATAAAAATAAAATATGGAAATTGTTCGAAAAATTATAAATCATTTTTTCAAAAAAAATTGGCGTTTACTTGAATTTTTGTAAATTATTTTAAATTCCAAAATTTAAAAAATAAAATACTTTTTAAAATTTCAAAAAATGTTTGAAAAAATTCTGGAATTTTTTAAAAAATTATCAGATTTTAAAATCCCAATTTTCGAATAATTTTAAGACTTTTAAACAAATTTTGGATTTTTTAAAAATAATTTTCAATATTTTCGTTAATTTTTATATATTTTTAAATAATTTTAGTTTGTAAAAAAATCAATGTTTTTACCCTTTTTGGATTTTTTAAAAATAATCAGATTTTCATTTCAAAAAAAAAAAAACAATCAGATTTTTTGGTTATTTTTTTAGAAAATCTTCTTGTTTTCAGTTTTTAATCCATTTTTCAGATTTTTAAAACAATTTCCAGAATTTTAAAAATAACTTTCTGAAAATAATATTGAGTTTTTTTTAGTTTAGAATTTTAAAATATTTTAAATAAATTTCAGATGTTTAAAACCATTTTTAATTTTTTTTAACAATCTTCACATTTATTATTTTTGTAATTTTTGGGATTTGAAAACAACTTCAATTTTTTTTAAACAAATTATCATATTTTTTATATTTTAATTTTCAGCTTTTAAAATTTTTTTGGACTTTTTTATATCTTTTTTGTATCTTTTTTAATAAAGTGAAAATAATTTTAAATGTTTTTGAAATATTTTTTAAAATTGTTTGATAATTTTTCAGATATTTTTTATTTTTTTTATTAATTTCGGATAAAATGCACTTTTGGTCCCGTAAAAATAGAGTTAACGGCCAGTTAAGTTTTCCGTTAGTGTTGGGACTAAAATTGCAACTTTTGAATCATATGGGACTAAATGTGCTTAAAAAATTTATTTGGGACCAAAAATGCAAATTGTGGGACTAAAAGTGCTTAACCCCTTTTCTTATGGGACCGAAAGTGCAATTTCCTCTTTTCAAATCATTGGCTTGAGATTAAATCGCATCAATCTCACCCCTTCCACGACTTTGTACTAAAAAAACAAACTAGGTTATTAGATTTCGAGTAAAATTCGATTAATGTGGAATTAGAATAACACTAAAATTATTTTATGACTTCTTTTACATAAAATATAAAATAGTAGAAAGTTTGAAAATAAATGCATAAAAACGATTGAATAATGGTAAGTTAAAAGTAAATATATTCTTTGAAAATGAAATGGACGAGCTAGCCATTAAGTATGACTTTCAAATATACTAATTAATGTGGTTGTATTTGTTATGTAATGTATTTTGGTTAAAGACTTTATTTCTAAATTCTAGGCCTAAGTTGACCGTTGCAAATAAAATCCCAATCTCAAATTAAGGCGGCGAATAGCTATCTATCCCTATTCTCTTTTAATACAAAATAATATTAAAATTAAAATATTTTCAAAGTTGGTGTTAATATGTATTTAGTGATAATAATTTATATTCTTCCCAACGTTTCTCATAAACAATGTATACTCTTTTGCCTCTGTTGATAATTTACTATAAAATCAATAAATTTTTTCGAGTTTGCTGGAATCAATCTTTTATCACTAGACCAAAAGCATAGCTTTTAATTTTAATTTTTTTTTGATACAGCAAAAAAATCGAGTAGTCACAATTGCTATATATGAAATCGTTGTCTCTATAAATGCCATAAATCGATTTGATTAGTTCTCGACAATTATTTTCTCCATAGCAAAGAATGATATTGATTATTAATACCAATAGAATTTAAATTAGCATAGTTGGCAAAAATTATTAGTGTAATTTTTGAAGTCATACTCATGCAGGGTTGTCACAAATTAATAAGTAACTTGGTGGGAAAACTCGTGCCCTAAGTCGAAAAAGAAAAATTTAAATGCGAGCATGAATTTGGCTTAGAAAACGAGATTGAGACTTAGGTAACTAAAATAAAATTCGATGAGAACGCGGAACATAATAAATGTAGCAATAATAGCTGGTGTCCAACATATTATTTCGTAGTCGCTCCTTTCTCTTTCACCTGTCCCTTTATTCAAATACTTGCAACGTGCTGCCTTGTCATGGCGATTCTCTCTCTTGAATTAAACAACCTTTAGTTTACTCTTTTTTTTTCGAAAAAAAAAACCCTTTAATTTTATATATTAAGGAAAAAGAACAGCCAACATAATAATTTTTTAGTCTCACATGAAATGTAGTTACTGCACAAATAGGATTGATAAACGAACCAAACTACTCGATACTCGATTCGGGATCGATCGTTAAAAGTTCAGTTCGTTAACATAACAAATCAAACTTGAACACATTTTTTCATTCGATAAGATGTAAAATTTCACGAAATTTTTCGATTAAAGAAAAATACAATATAAGACGTGTAAAAATATCAGTTTACACGAGCTCGATTCTATTAATAATCAAACCAAACTCAAACACAATTTTTGAAACTCGATTAAAATTTAAACAAACATGAATAGTACTATGTTTGGCTCGACTTGACTCGTTTACACCCCTATACACAAATGACGAATATGTCCTCACAGTTCCATCATGATGTTAAATTGATTGGGAAAATGTTTGATTTATAAATTGAAATTCATTTTTTTTTTAATTTCATACACCAACAGTATCATGGTCATAGAATCGTGCCTCAATTTATTCTCTCATCTTTGAAAAATTAGCAAAACCCAACTGGCACAGCGTAAAAGACTTTTGTTCTCTAAATTATTATTATTTTTTAATCAAAATACCAATTATTTATAACGAAATTGATGCCACCAATTAACTTACTGGCCTCCCATTTTCTCCTTCACAATAAATTGCACTAAAAACTAATTAATTTCTAAGAAAAATAAAAATAAAGTAATGAGAGAATAAATTGAGCCAGCAAGCAGTACCTATTCCATCATATAGTAGAGAAGAGAGCAAGCAAGAAAGAGGGGACACACTACATTATTATTTGGCAGCTGTAACCACTCTTTTCTGTTCCCCTTTTAATGTTTTCAATTCACCATTTTCTCTCCTCATTCCAATTCTCATAACTCCTTTCACCACAATGTCACGCCCAATGCCGCCGCCACCTCCACGGCGGCGCTCCACCTCGTTTTTGTTCCTCTCAGCTCTCATTCTCTCACTCTTCGCCTCCCAGATCTCCAATGTCGCTGCCGCAGAACACGACATCGACACAGGCGACATCGAAAGAGCTGCGAGTAATTTAACCTTTGAGAACCCTAATCTCCGGCAGGCCTACATTGCCTTGCAATCATGGAAACAAGCTATTTTCTCTGATCCGTTCAACTTCACTTCGAACTGGACGGGACCTAATGTTTGCTCATACGGCGGCGTTTTCTGCGCTCCCTCCGCCTCCAACTCCTCCTTCAGAGTGGTGGCCGGCATTGACCTGAACCACGCCGACATCGCCGGGTACCTGCCGGAGGAGCTCGGCTTGCTGACAGATCTGGCTCTCTTTCACATCAACTCCAACAGATTCTGTGGAGTAATCCCCAACAGCTTCAGGAAATTGAAGCTTCTCTTCGAGCTCGATTTGAGCAACAACAGATTCGTCGGGGGGTTTCCGAATGTGGTACTGAAATTGCCTTCTCTGAAATTCTTAGACCTTCGATTTAACGAATTCGAAGGAGGTGTGCCTTCTCAGGTCTTCGATAAAGATTTGGACGCAATATTTTTAAACGATAACAGGTTTCAGTTCGGCATCCCCGAGAATCTAGGAAACTCGCCTGTTTCAGTTATGGTGCTTGCCAACAACAATCTCGGAGGATGTATTCCTGCAAGTATAGGGAAAATGGGGAAGACATTGAATGAGCTGATTTTGTTGAACGATAATCTGACGGGGTGCTTGCCGCCGCAGATTGGGATGTTGAAGGAGTTGACGGTGTTTGATGTGAGTTTCAATAATTTGCAGGGGCCGTTGCCGGCGGAGATCAGCCGTATGAGGAATTTGGAGCAGCTGGTTGTGGCTCATAACCGGCTCACCGGTGAAGTGCCGGCTAGCGTTTGCCAGCTGCCGCGGCTGCAGAATTTCACTTATTCGTATAATTATTTCACGAGGGAGGCGCCGCAGTGCAGTAGATTTGGGGGAGGAACGGTTTTGGATGGGCGGGAGAATTGTATTGCGAATAAGAGTAATCAGAGGTCGGCTAAGGAATGTTCTTCTGATGCGGCTAAGCCGTTTGATTGTAGCAAGTCTAAGTGCTTTGCGCCGGTTCCGGTTCCGGTTCCGAGTGCCAAGCGGCCCTTGCCGCCGAGGCCACCGTCGCCTAAGCCATCTCAAGCGCCTAGGCCGTTTATCCAGCCTTCTCCACCACCGCCGCCTTCGTCTAAGTCTTCGCCGACTGGCAGGCCGCGATCTCCGCCTCCGCCGGCAGGGTCTCACATCCCGTTGCCTTCGCCGCCACCACCAACTCACAAAATCTCTCCGGTGACTCGCCTTCCTCCGCCTCCGCCTCCAAAGACTGAATTTTCTTCACCACCACCACCTCAGCATAAGTCATCACCCACAACACACTACAAATCACCACCACCACCACCACCGCAGCATCAATCGTCCCCCACGACACACTACAAATCACCACCTCCACCACCACCACCTCAACATCAGTCGTCACCCACAACACATTATAAATCGCCACCACCTCCACCACCACCATATGTTTACGCATCACCGCCACCACCACCCTACTTATATTCATCACCACCTCCACCTCCGCCTTCACCATCACCGCCGCCACCCCCTTACATTTATTCCTCACCGCCACCACCTTCACCTTCCCCACCGCCGCCTTACGTTTATTCATCACCTCCTCCACCTTCTCCATCCCCACCACCACCACCGCCACCTTACGTTTATTCGTCACCACCTCCACCTTCACCATCGCCTCCGCCACCATACGTATATTCATCACCTCCTCCACCTTCTCCATCCCCACCACCACCACCGCCAACTTACGTTTATTCATCACCACCTCCACCTTCGCCATCACCTCCGCCACCATACGTATATTCATCACCTCCTCCACCTTCTCCATCCCCACCACCACCACCGCCACCTTACGTTTATTCATCACCACCTCCACCTTCACCATCGCCTCCGCCACCGTACGTATATTCATCACCTCCTCCACCATCACCATCGCCTCCGCCACCATACGAATATTCATCACCTCCTCCACCTTCACCATCCCCGCCACCACCATACGTATATTCATCACCACCACCACCTTCACCATCGCCTCCACCACCATACGTTTATTCATCACCACCACCACCCTCACCCTCTCCACCACCACCATATGTATATTCATCACCGCCACCACCTCCACCATCAAAACCACCCACTCCTGAATGTTCACCACCACCTCCCTCACCGTCTCCACCGCCACCATATAAATATTCATCCCCACCACCTCCCTCACCATCACCACCGCCGCCATACAAATATTCATCCCCACCACCTCCCTCACCATCACCACCGCCGCCTTACAAATACTCATCTCCACCACCACCTCCAGAAAACATACCACTACCTCCAATAGTAGGAGTGTCCTACGCATCTCCACCACCACCTACCATCCCATACTACTGATCACTCTTTTAGTGCTCCCACACATTGCCAACTACCCTTCATACTTCAACTGCTATCAAAATCCTCAAAAGGGTCGGAGAAGAAAACACAGGCAGATAAATTGGTGTTTCTTCTGATGATATGTTGTTTCATTTTATGGAGCTGCTGCTGCTGCAACAATTAGTATAGTCTTAGTTTCAATTTTTCAATTCATTTTCCGGTTTCTTTCTTTCAATTTATTTTTTCCAAATCAAATCATTAGTTCATTTATTTAAATGAGCGTTCATTGTGTATAATAAGTTCAAACTTACATTCTTTAGCATGAAGTATTTTCTTGATCTTGCTATATTATGAATGGAATGAGTATCATGTTTTGGCTTTCATGCAAAACGCCTACTTTCTTGACATATTACTTGTGGCTTTCATTCCAATGGGACACTTCCTTTGAGGTTGAAAATGAACTTATTGTAATTCAGTAGCAGAATCTGGACAAATTAAATCAATAAATCTTCAAATTGTGTCCCACAATTATCATCCTTTTGTTATTACTATTTCAAGATCTCACTCACAACTCAATTCAGCTGAGCCTGAAAATCCAACCTCAATTCTTGATTTAGGTTAAGGTAATCTGTACCCAATTATGGGAGAGAACTTGACAGCAAGTATTGAAATACCAGATGAAATACGGCAGTTAACAGAAAATCCCGTTTAGATGGGACAAATCATATTTTCCTGGAATCCTTTCTAAAAAGATGATATATAAATCCAAGAGCATTCCATAAATAGTTAGAACATCAAACGTTTCTGTCTCTAACATTCTTGCATTTTGGGAAAGCAAGGATTAGATCAAGCCAATCAAAGAAAAAATACTCAAGCTAGCATTACTATGTTTGCAAAAGCTCCAAGGAAAAATCATTCTGCTACAGCATTTTCGCAGGCAAGGACGAATCTGCAATCATCCCAAATGCACTCGAATTGTATGCTTAGGCCTTGTATGGTTATGTTTCCATGGACCATTTCTAGTTTCTAGTGTTGGAAATTGAATTTTGAGAATTTATTGGTTTTCGTGTGAAAATTGGAAATATGTTTGGATGAGTGAATGAAAATGAGTTTTATGTAGGTTTGAAAATGAGATTGTGTTTGGTTGAGTAGTTTTGAAGTATTATTTTATGTATATAATAATTTGAAAAGTTGATAGTGGTTGAATATTTTAATTGAATTAATAATATTATATTTATAAGATTGTAGGCTTGTGGGTCCCATTAGATATATATGGTATTATTTTAAGTAGATAAAGTTGATAATGGAGGGTCCCACATATATATTTGGATAAAAAAATGAGAATAGTGATTGATGAGTGATGTAGGGTAGTGTATAGGGTTGAGAATTGAATTTATAGGTTTGAGATGTTGTTTTATGTGAAAAATGGAAAGTGAAAATGATGATTTCTATTGGAAAATTTATAAACAAACATGATTCCATTTCTATGAATAGTTGGAAATTGGAAATAGGGGCTTAGAAACATAACCATACAAGGCCTTAAACTCGGACGAGAAATACAATTCTGGAACGAAGTCGATTAAGTTGTTCCCAATAGTAATTATTTCCTCATATATATATACACACATGAAACAAATTGCAAAACCTTTGTATCCAAGTCGAGCAGAACAGAAATGCACCATCTTTCACATCTAACTCAAAAAACTCTATGCACACAAGAGTTTTCCCTACCTAAAAATGACATACAGTAAATCATCTAGTCCCCAATAATTCTTTGAAAAAAAAAAAACAACAAAACTAGCTACTTCAATCTTCTCCAGCAGTTTACTGTTCCAAGCAACAGTATCACTTTTCTTTTTCTTTCCAACAAGCCAAATTATTTAAACAAGAGCAATCTGAAATGCAAGACACGTTTAGAGATACGTGGTACCAGTCGGTTGCTCATTTTTCTGTGTTTTTGTTTAATATATTCTTTTTTCATCGCATCATCATCCGAAGCGTATCACAATGCATGATATATCATCTTTACTTTTTCTTGCCAGAGCTTCTGTGGTTAAACGCTTCGCAGCTGCTTGCGGGTTCTTGATGGGTCTTACTATATCGACTGCCTCTTGGTTACTCATCACCTGCCAATCGAAAAATCTTAAACAAACAATACACCACATATCGTTATGTGGGAGCAATGTGGTATCATCATTCAATGAAGAGTCTAGAAATCACTCCACGCTAGGGGTGGCCACGGTTCCGGAACCGCGGGCTCCGGTTCCAAAACCGCCGGTTCCCGTTCCTCATTTTGGAGGAACCGGAACTGGAACCGTTGCCTCACGGTTCCGGTTCCAAAACCGGAACCGACGGTGTTACGGTCTGGTTCGGAACCCGGTTCCTCCACGGTTCCGGTTCCGGTTTTAACCGGAACCATTTGTTTATCTTTTGATAATTTTTTGATTTTCTTAAAATAGTTTATCAATTTCAGTTGAAAAAAAGAAAAAGAAAGAAAAATACTTGGACTTACTATTCAATTAAGTTTTATACTTAATATTAATAATAATACTAAACTATCTATGTATACTATTAGAGTATAGAAGAATCAAAGTTCACGTAGTTCGCTTATAACATTTGGTCTAAAACGTGTCTCATGTAATTACGAATATAAAACACCATAATAAACATTTAACATTTCTTCTAGCATGTGTTACCAAAACAATATTGTTGGTTTTAACCTTAAAAAAAACGGTTCCATCACGGTTCCACTGACGGTTATAACCGACGGTTAAAACCACCGGTTCCACGGTTTTTGAGACCTAGGAACCAGAACCGGAACCGGCCTACACGGTTCCGGTTCCGATTTTGGAACCATTGACCACGGTTACGGTTTAGGAACCGTTGACCACGATTCAGGTTCCGGTTTGGAACCCGGTTTCGGTTCCATTTGGCCACCCCTACTCCACGCTCATCAACATCTTTTAACATATTCTTTCCATACAAGACAAATTCTAGAATGCAGAGAAAGAAAGGGATAGGTCCAGGAAGTGACAAAGCCAGAAATTTCGTGCAGGGGGGTCCAGCTAACAATTATATAGAATTGAAATACAACACGTCAACTTTAAAAATAAAACTATAAATAAGTACCAATTTTGATAAAATCAATGTATTAATTTAATTACATCTTAATATTCAAAAATAAATAACAGAATACAATTACATCAATACATCATCACATTTATATTATATTCTTCATATTTTGAAATTATTGCATAATAGCTTCATGCCAAATTCAAGCTCAAGCTTACGATGGAGTAAAATAAAAAATACAAAAATTTTGAGAAAGGGCAAAAAATTATCAAGATTCAAAGATTTTTCAAGATCCACAAATGGGAAGGGGAAAAGAAGAATGAAGGAATTCAACTTATTCAAGGCTATGTTTTTGTACTGTAACGTGTTTAAAAGACATTCATTTTTTCTATTTTCTCTAATTTTATTATTTTTAAAGGTTGTAAGTGAAATTACCAAAATACCCCTAGATTTTTTCAAAATTTAGGGGGCCCAGTGACCCCCTTGGCCCCCATTTGGCTTCGTCCCTAGGTCGAAGTACGCTCGTACTATAACCCAAAAAATAGACAAGAATTATAGTAGCTCATTTTATTTTACGCTAAGAATTTCTTCAAACATCATAGTAATCTCATGATGAAACGTAATCACATGATGTATGAATTCATGATTTCTCAACACCAGTTCATAACAATACACTCCAAAGTATTTGGATACTCCAAGGTGAAGGCATGCATTCAGCCATACCTCGCTAGTAAGAAACAAAGCATGACAGTTTATCATAATTATCCTTGCATGGACTCCATTTACATCTTTATAAATGAAAAGGATAAGGAACAGACGAGGTTTCACATGCATATTGATGCCACTCAATTAGCTCGAGTGCGTAAACACAGAGTAACACACAAGTAAGCATTTACAACTTTGCAACTAAAAAAACGGAATGATTCTTCAACAAAATCTTGAAAACTGACCTTCCACAAGCCATCACTCGCCAATATGACAAACTGCGTACTCAAGTCAATGCGTACATTACATACATCAGGCTCCGAACTCAAATGTGCTTTAAGGTTTTCATCTCCAAAAGCACGTGCAACGGCAAGCTGGCCATTAACGCGAGGCACATCTCCTGAAATACGAGTCTTAATTTTCATGGCATCAAATCACAAAATCCCCAAAACATACAATGTGCATCAATCACTTCTTCAAATATATCCAGAAGAATCTATTAAAAAGATAAAAATATTACCAGGAAGAGTTGTGACAAAACCACCCTGCTTCTCAATCCTCCTCCTCTCACTGTGTGGCTCGTGGTCCACGGTAAGTTGATCAGCCTTTCCGCTCCTGCAAATCACAGCCCTCGAATCTCCGACGTTTGCCACCCATAGATCTTTTCCATCAACAACAATTGCAGTTACTGCAGTTGAGCCACCGGGTCCTAATTGCATGGAGTTCTCTAGGATAAGTTTGTCAGTTGAATGATAAGCATTTTTTATAGCAGACCTGGGGTCCTCCCAAAAGTTAGGCTGCACGCGTTAATAAAAAGAGATCTTTAGAGAAAAGGAGGGGGAAATGATACAAGTATCAGAAGAAGTTTTCATGAACTAAAACCTCCACCTTTTTACACTATCTAGCAAACAATTTCATGATGGGAAATAAGTTGGATTATTACACAGGCAAATGAGTATTTAAAGCTTTGTCTTACGGTCAGAAATTAATTCAGAAATTACCGGTAAAATCACCGCATATTTCCATTGACTTAAATTTCTGAGTATAATATTTAGTCCATGAAGATATTGAAAGTCAATTATGAGATCAATTTCATTATTGAGAAACTTTGTGCATCGAATATCTGTCTGGGCAATTAAGAAACAAATCTTAACTTGTGGCCTTCCCTGAATTAAGGACTTTCTAGGTCTTGCTATAAATTTAGGACATCTCAAAATCTATTGAACTTCATCAAGTGAGTTCTCCATATATACTCGTACGTTTATTGTTAAGTTGATGTACAGTCTCCCAAACATATAAGTTGACTAAAATCTCTTGTCCAGTTGGTTGTGAGAATTTTTCCCAAAATTTCATTTTTGAGTGGAAAATTTTTAGAATGTGTGATTGTTTGTAAGAAAAATGAAAAAAATTCAAAGAAAATCTCATTTCTCTCAAAAATTAACTCATTTTTATCTTTCTTTCTCACACTTCCCAATACCTAATTATACTATTTATTTCTCTATTCTCCCCCTATTCATATAAAAAAATTCAATAATTTCTTTAATTTATCAATATTTTTATTATTTTTCTCTTAATCTTGATAACAAAAGGTATAAAATGATATCCATATTGCCCATTTTTGGTTCAATTATTCATTTTTATTCGATTTTCTTGCATTATATTTTATACTATTATTTCCACAAAAAAATTCACAAACAATCAACCTCTAAAAGATTTTCCATCACATCAACACAATCATTACTTTTTATCTACACATCCAACTTTCACTTTTAAAAAATATTTCACCACTATTCTCTCAGAAAATAAAAGTGGATGAAATGAAAGCACAACCAATCACAGCTTCTTACTTATTTCAATTTCAGAATAGCTTAAGAGGCCTCAGCGCAACATTAATACGAAAAATAAAGCAAGCACATTTACCAATTCCTAAAAGGATCCGCAATTAGGCTGGCGGAAACTCAACAGACGAATAACATGTAATATTACAGTGAAGAGCTCATATCCAAGGGGGCAAGAGAAGCCAAGAGAGTATCTAACTTTAACATCTCAGGTTGAGTGCTGCAGATTGTCAAAGGCTTTAGATGATAATTTTTCAGGAACCAACTAGCTGAATAGACGAGGAACTAACAAAAACTTGATTGAAAAATATCTGTAAAATTCAATGGTGTTGAAAAGCTTAATTCTTTGCGAAAACTAGTTCGATAACATGCCAACACAAAATCAAAACCTAGCATCTGCAAGTGGTGGCGTGGTGTTTATCCGAATCATGACAATAATGAGAACCATACTCCCCATTTTAACATGATAATTCAAATAGCTTACTACCATTTTCAATTCTCACCTCTAATTTACCTTATTCAGCTCTTACTCCAAAGTCCAAACAAACTCTGCACCTCTCATTTTAAAATTGCAAAATCAGCTTCTAAACAACATACTCTAGAACAAGTTCTGAAAGGTCAGAAAGTATCAATTCTACATAAGAATTGCATGATTCACAAATAAAGGCAAATAAGAAACAAAAAATTATAGACAACTAAACAAACCTCCTCAAGTATGTTGTTGAAGAGATTATCCTTTAGATAAGTGGGGACACGATCACCTAGGTGACCGTCGAAAATTGCAAACAAACCAAGCACATGACCCTTCTTTTTTCGGTACTCAGCAACATGGTAATCCTCCATGTCATGACCTGATTGCCCTTCGACCAAGTGGAACCCATGGCACACCTTATTTGTAATCGATGACGACGTAAATTTACTCTTCCCTTTTCCAGTATCCGGTGAAGATCCATCTACACAAACAACTTTCTACAAATCCCACAAAAAAAAAGTAAAAGAAAATCAATAATAATAATAAAAAAGAAAGTTTTGAAAACAAGGTTGCCATCAATCATTTGGGAAGGCATCACCAGCCTCAATTAATAGTTTGTAAATAATTCCTCAAATACCATAGTAAGACTGACCATACATCAAAGCCCATATACCCTAAAGATTGCTCTCAGCACAATCAGGTCTTATGAATAATTTTCAGACAGCATCCATACAAAAATTATCCCAGATTATTTGCAGAGTCAAGAGTCATAACTCACACACAGGTATCATCAATTACCTCTGTGACACATGGTTTTCTAATTGAATTTTGTCCTAAAACAACCAATAATTCATGTAAAAGCTAATTAATTTTATGATTTACAGATAGTTTCAAGAAAGTACCTTGATCACACCAAGAAGACTGCAGCTTTGAGAAGGGCGCTTTCTCTCCATCTCTAAACTGAGAACTAAATTAATAAATATTAATCATATAAAAAACATATTAAAACCAGTGATATGAACAATTTCTTGATATAAAAGTAAACACAGGGGACAAGAGCAAAAGGGCTATAATTGATTTCTTGAACTAGCTTTTTTTCTCTTGTGACAGAGAAAGTCCGAAGTCTTGGTACGAGTATACCATGTGAAAAGGAGGGTGGTTTGGTCTGAGGCCGGTATTTCAAGAAGATTCATTGAAATTTCTTTTGTCCCATGTATTATTTATTTGGCAGCAACAAAAATATTTTCTTTGGGATAATGGGATTACTATTAACTTATTAATTGCTGGAGTTGTGATGTGGGGGCGCAAGAATTGATGAAAGGTGGGTGGTTGACAAATTCAAAGTCCAACCCGAAATGCGTGTATTTCATTTTTGACTCATGATTTTTCAGAAATTAGTGCGTAACTGTATAATCTCTCTCTAAAGTTTGTAATCTTAGTTTTTTTAAAATTGAAAAATTAATTGAATCACTAATTCAATCGATTGATCAGCTTTAAAAAAGTTGATTTATCACACCTATGCGCGCGTGCACCCACATATATAATTATATTGGGAAAATTGATTTCCTTTAAATTGGCTCAATTTCGCATTTAGTCCTTTAACTTTTATGGCTGGCGTTTGACAACCACTAACTTTTTTAAACCTGCACATTTAATCCGATTTTGAAATTTTGGGGATATTTTATTCTTAAAATACTGAGTTGGCAGAAATAGTGTTGAGTTGGACTAAATTGCACCTTGTTTGGACCATTTTTGCCTTAAATTCGTATTTTACCCTTTTTTTTTTAAATGGTCATCCATGTAGATGAAAAATGGAGAGATCTTGCAACCATGTCAAGAATAAATAAATAAACATAGTAAAAAAATTAAAATATATATATTATTAGAAAGTAAAATTATATATATAATTTTTAAAATAAAAATTTAAAAAAAAAAAAAGAAAACCAAAAAAAATTGAAAAAACAAAAAAAAAAGAAAATAATTTTCTTTTTTTTTATTTTTTATTTTTAAATTTTTATTTGAAGTTGAAAAATATAAAATATATGTACGAATATTTTTTTAATTTACTTTAAAGAAAATAATCTCAACATATATTAAAAATTTTCAACTGTAAATAAAAATTAAAGAAAAACAGAAAACAAAAAAAATCCAGAAAAAACATATATTTATAATTTTCAATTGTAAATAAACATTAGAGAAAAATAGAAAGAAAAAAAAACAGAAAAAAATATTTATAATTTTCTACTCTAAATAAAGATTAAAATAAAATAGAAAACAAAAAAAAAATAGAAAAACGAAGAAAAAAAAGAAAATAAATTACTTTTTTTTTATTTTCTATTTTTCTTCAATTTTATTTAAAGTTGAAAAATATTAAATATATGTTCGACTATTTTCTTTGATTTAATTTAATTTTATATTTATTTTTATTATTTAATTTTATTGAGATATTAAATACATATATTATGTGCTCTCTTTTTTATTTCATTATTATTAATTTTAAACATATTCTTTTGTTTTTAAATATTAAATTTTGCAACACAACTTTTTATTTTAAAAATATATATAATTTACTTTCTACTAATATATATTTTTAATTTTTTTAAAAATTTTATTTATTTATTATTGACATGGTTGCAAGATCTCTCCATTTTTCATCTACATGGATGACTATTTTTTTTTTTTAAAAAAAGGGGTAAAATAGTCATTTCAGGTAAAAATGGTCCAAACAAGGTGCAATTTAGTCCAACTCATCACTATTTCCGCCAACTCAGTATTTTAGGAATAAGATATCCCCGAAATTTTGAAATCGAACCCAATGTGAATATTAACCTTAGCTAGGCACCTCCACACTCTTAAAAATTTAAAAGAAGGCTTTTTATTCTTCCATAACTCATAAAGAATCTTGTCAGAATTTTTATAAGGAACTCTATTGAGAATCAAACAAGCAGAATATAAAGTTTCACCCAAACAATTTTTAGGCAAACCAGAACTAAGTAACATTGCATTCACCATATCAAGTAATGTCCTATTTTTTTTTTTTTGTCATAACATTCGATTGAGGAGAATAAGAAGATGTCACTTCATGCACAATGCCATACAATTTACAAGAATCAACCATTTCATCATAAACATATTCACCACTCCTATCAAAGCGGAGAATTTTTATTTTCTTTTCAAGCTGATTTTCAACTTCAGCTTTATACTCCTTAAACTTATCAAATAAATTCAGCTTCAGCTTTATACCACCATGAGTCAGGACATGATTACTATCACAAATATCACTGTGAATTAATCCACGCAATTTGGTTTCCTTTTCTAGTGATTTATGCAGTTTTCTAGGTTGCTTAGCTTGCACGCAAATTTCATATTTTTCATTCACATTAATAGAAAACTTGGGAATGAGATCTAAATGTATCGTTTTTTTTTTATTTTACCAGAATTCACATGACCAAGTCTACCATGTCAAGTACCACAACATTCAACATTAGCAATAGATAAAAAAGAATTAAAAATTTCATTACTAGAAGAAGGCATTACACTTAAATGAAATAAACCATCCAACATAAAACGTTTACCAACAAATTGACACCATGTCTGGAAATAACAATTTTATTGGATTCAAAAACAAATTTGTAACTATTTCTAACTAATAAAGACGTACTAATAAAAAAAAAATTCTAATTTCTAGAATATGATAAACACCATCTAGAGACAAGACTTTCCCCGACGATAAAGTTAAGAACTTGGCCTTATCCTAGGACACGAGCCACACTCCCATTCTTACCTTTTGGTATATCGTTATTGAATTTGTTGTTACCAATTTCACCATTAGCCTTTTTTGGTCCAATTTTCTTGAAAAATTTAGGCGCTGGTTTGTGAGAATTTTCAATAATTAAGGCCTTGGCTTGGAAAATAGATTTTTTAGACTGTTGGGAAGAACAATGTTTATCCTCAATTTTCAAAGCAACTAATAATTCTTCAAGAGAAAAATTTGCAGGCTTATGCTTAAGACCCCTAGCAAAGTCAGACCAAGACAATGGCAATTTATTAATCAAAGAAGAAATATAAACAGACTCATTTTGTTCGGCCCCTTTTGCTTTCATATCATAAATGAGGTTCTCAAACTCAATTAACTGATCAGAAACACTTTTAGTATCAACCATTTTGAAAAATATAACCAATCATCAATAGACACGCATTTGAGACCATTTTCAGCAATACCATGACGACAATCAATGCATTCCACAATTCAAGTGCAGATTTGGTATGAGAAAAAATACAATACATACTATCAGATAAAACACTCAAAATTCTACCATGACAAAGAATATCTTTATCAGGAAGGTCATCAATTTTGCCCCTAGAGTCTTTAGTAGTATCTTTACTAGTCGATGTCTCAGTAGACTTAGTAGCAAAACTTTCACCATTTTCTTTAAGACCATTTTGAATCACAGAAAATAATCATAATTCAGTCCACCTAAATTTTATTTGTTGTTGCCAACACAAAAAAAAAAATCTATCAAAATTTTCTGGCTTGCTAGACAATGACTTAAGAAAATCCATGTTCGACAAGTAGCAAATAATCTTAAATTAATAGAAACAATTAGCTTTCCTCTCTAAATTTGTTGGAAATTAAGCACAAAGACAACATAGAATTTTTACTAATTTAGAAACAAACAACAAACAATAGCCAAAAATTAAATAGGAGTCGAGTTTAGAATAGTATGGATCAAAGCACGTAATAGCACTCTCTTTAGAGAGAAAACACCCTCACTGCACTAGTAAATACGTTGATAGCACGTTCCTCTCCCAAGATTCGATAACCCAATGGTACTCTCGTGTGCAACAAAGAGAATCTCGAACCACTTGTATACTCAATGCTCAAATTAATAGAGGAAGAATAAAAATCCGGCAGTTGATTAATTTTTTTTTTACTAGAAAACTAGAAGAATAGTTTGTAGAAGAATAATTTTATTAGAGTAACCGAGAAGGATTGTATATGTAGAAAAAGGAAAAGTATTGATGATTAAGAGTAGCAATATATGTGGTGTACGTATGTATGTACTTTTCTTAATGAGAAAACCTTCTGCTCCATTTTATATAATAATAATAATAAAAGCACAAGTCACTTAACCCACTTAACCACTAACAAGATAATGAGAGAGTGGGTGTTAAACTAGCAGTTAAATGCTAATTAATAGGGAATTTGTTTTAAATCAAAAACCTCATCCAACAGGACCTTATAAGCTGTTTTTAGAAAATGTGGGGAATCCCTACTTTTTCTAAATAAGATATTATTTCAATAACATTCTTTAACTTTGACTATTTTAATTACAAATTTGATATTACTAACATCTTAAAAGCTACACCATCTTATTTTTTCAAAACACTTCAACAACTTATTCTTAAAATAAGATTTAACATTTCTATCAAAAAAAAAAAAAATAAGATTTAACATCTTATAAGCTCTAAAAATATCTTATAAGATGTAGGAGCTTATAAGATCTTCTAAATAAGCTTAGTCGAACACCCTCTAAGTATGTAAATAATACTTAATTAATAATAATTTAGGAATATATTATTTATACCTGAGACTGTGGGTCTCATGGGCTTGGTGTAATTAATTAGACCCAATGGTCTAGTGTAGTAAGTTGAGCATTTTTTAATGATTTGATCCAATTAACTGTTTTATGGATTAATGATTAAATAATAACTAAATTAAATAAACAAGTAAATGTTAAAAGGAAAGTGTATCTGATTCAAGCTTAAGATATTTTGAGTTTACAAATGATCTGACAAATTAATACATATTAGGTTCTTCGTGATGACCCTCGATCAATATCTCATATTTTTTAAATATCCATGTCAAAACATCACTAAAAAAATTTATATCAGGTGAAAATAAGATTCTCTATAAACAGCAGTGTTTATGTTCAGTCCATTGTTAGATATCATCATCCTAACTATTCACATATTATGAAAAAAAAAGCTATTCGCATGTGAAAGCTTTCTTTATGATCAACGATCATCCATCAGGGTCAGACTCAATATGGACTTCAAGTTGGTACAAGATTTGAGAAAAACGATTTTGGGTATTTTTCCCCTTTTCTGAAGGGTGTTGGGAAATTTATGTAATAAATTTTGATGATACCATGTAAAACTTGGATTAGGAAGTTGACACCCTAATTCAACTGTAAATCAACTTAATAGATAGGAATTTTTAAGCTAAGTAGAAGCAGCCAAGTTGAAGATTGCAGAACTCGACTGAAGATTGAAGAGAAAACCTAGCTGTATGGCAGTTGAGTGAAGTGCAGAGAAGTATCAGTCAAGTGACAGAAAAGTTGTCTTAGTCAGCTGACTGATAGCAAAGTCATTCTAAAATCATTGGAGTTGACTGTCAAAGGGGTTATGCAGCAGAAAGGATCAAAGAAAGCTGAAGAGATCCGTTGTCAAAGCAAAGCCAGTGTTTGCTGGAAATAAGCATGTGTTAGACTGCCTACCTAAAAGCTGTTTTGCTGAAAGAGTGCAAAAAGCAAGGAGCCGATGAGATATTCCTAAAAACCTGTAGAGTTTAAGGAAAGGCTACCGAGCATTAAATTCAAGGTACAGTCTACATCAAAGCTGCAAGACAAGACAAGCCAAAAACATATGAAGTGGAGTTTGAAAATGCATCCATCTCTTCAATGGATACATTTTTGAACTACCACTATAAAAGGCTGAGGAATACACGGAGAGAAGGTTACGAATGCAAGCAAGCAATATCCATTAACCTGCAAAGCAAAGCAATATCTCTCAAGCATTCAAATCATATCCTCAAGCCTAAACTCGAAAGAAACTAATCCAATACATTTAGTGAAAGAAAGACAACTTCCATTTGTCGAACAGGAAAAACTTGTTTCCAAGAACAAGGGGTCTACTCTCTAAGGTTGAAGAAGTTGTAGTAAGGTTCTAGATCGAACCATAAGGCTTTAAACTTGTTGGAGGGCTATGTGAACAAATCCAAAAGTTTGAAGGAGCTGAAGTAGCAGAACAACTATCTTGTGAAGAAGCTGAGTCCCAGGAGAAGCCAACTGTGTAATCAAGGCTATCTCGAACTGCCATCCTTTTGTAACAAGGTTAACGTTACTTAGTGGATTACCTCCACGAGTTGGAGAAGAGTGGATTAGAGGAATTACCCCATCCTCGAACCACTATAAAATTGCTTGTGTCTTTTACATTCAGCATACTTACTTTCTTGCACATTATTATTGTTGTTTGTTAATTTACTAAGTCATCTGATAATAACTAAGCTTAAACAAGTGTTGAAAAACATACTCAAAACTAAGGGTGAAAGTCTTTCGCTGTTAGAAACCAAGTCTACTAAATATTTAAAGAGTTAACTGAGCCATCCCAGGGGCGGCCAAAGCGGCGCGGCCGCACAGGGGCCCCCTTCGGCGAGGGCCCCTGGCGGCCGACAATTTTTTTTATTTAATTTAAATGTTTGAATATTAGATATCTATAATAAATCCTTACGTATTTAACAAAGCAGTTACCTAGCCCGACGGGGTGTTCTCCTTTCTTTTTTGTTGAGGTCATGATATCGATACTCTGCTGGATCCCGTTCCTCATATTCTTTTTTAGTGTTTAACGGTTCAAATTATATTTGAAAACTTTTTTTTTTGAAAGAAATTATATTTGGATACTTAAACCAAGTATGCAGACTTTTATTAAATAAAAAAAAAATAGTGTAGCTTGTTCATTGAAGTTGCTGACTTGCTGGTTCCTTGTAGTTGTAGTAGCATAATTCCCAGTTTATTTTGTTTAGTGTTTTATTATCTTGGTAAAGTCTATTATATTTATTTAGATTTTTTCCTCAATTTTTTTTTAAAATTTAAGATATATGTAGATTTATTTGTTTGATTTCACCATTAACATGAATTTTATCTATATTATTCTTTTTTCATTATGGTTTCATTATCTTTCATCTAAAATAAAACCATTTATTCCTTGGAGTTTTTTAAGTTTGGAGTTAAGGATTTCAAATCCATAATAATAAATCCATTGAAGTTATTTGGATGGAGTATTTCTATAATAGATTTCAAATATTTGTAAGCTATTCTGGGAGTTATTTTGGAGGATTTCAAATCCATCTTAAATGGGGTCATTCGAAATCCTTCCCCGAAATCCTCTCCCAAAATCTAAATTCTTCTATCCAAATACAATGGGTATTGAATATTGATACCACTTAAGTTATCTAAAATATAGAATGGTTGATGATTTTGCAATAAAAATATATCTAAACTCAAAAACAATAAAAAAATGCAAGGAGCGTAAATCTTTATGGCTAATGTATTTGTAGTTTTTCCTTTAATTATATGATGTAATGATATTAAAGTATCTCTTTTGTAGCACTATTTTAACGAATTGGAAACATTAAAATTGTATATAAATATTTTATTATTTTATGTTGTGACTAATGAAATTAATTTGCGTAACATTGATTAATTAGTTTTTTTTATATTTTATATGAATATTGAGGGCCCATTTTTTTCTCGCACCAGGATCTTTAAAACATAGGAACGGTCTTTACTGAATCAACTGAGTTATACTATCAACAGCTCAGTCGAGTCTGTTGAGTGGCTAACTCTGATGTGTAAGTAAACTAAGTTGTCCATCAAGGACCCAGCTGACTTGAGTCTACTCTGAATTTATAAAAAGGACTAAAATCAAAAGGTTGGTAAAGTTTATTCAACTCCTCCTTCTAGACTTTACTTATCACCCTTTGGGACCTACAAAGAATATTATGATAAAAATGCTCTTAGATTCATCAAAATGATATTAAACAATAAACACATGATATTTCATTATTAATCCAAATCGGAACAAATAAAAATTAAATTTGTATTTTTTTCATCCCATAATTCTTTTGTATATGCATTGGACCCATCCTGTAGGTCCCAAGGGGTGTGAGTAAGGTTTAGAAGGGGGTTGAATAAACCTTACCAAATTTTTTATTTTAGTCCCTTTAAAATTACAACAGTTGACTCAAACAATCAGTGTCCTTGAGGGACTGACTAAGTTGGTTATTCAAATAAGTTAGCCACTCAATGACTCAATAGAGTCATTGATAGAATAACTCACTGCTTAACATATACTTAACTTGGATCTGGTTTTGGTTTTAACAATGAAAGACTTAACACCCTTTGATTTAATTTAAGGTTGTTTTTAACACTTGATTCTTAGCACTTAGTTAATTATCAGTTGGATAGCAAAGTAACACTAACAACAGATATAATATAAGTATGCAGGAAAGTAAGTGTGCTGAAAGTAAATGACACAAATATTTATAGAGGTTCGAAGATGGGGTAATTCTTCTAATCCTCTCTTCTCCAACTCCTGGAGGAATCCACTATGTAATAGATCAGTTTACAAAGTGGTGAACAGTCTGGAAACAGCCTTGATCACACAGTTGGCTTCTCTTGCGACTCAACTTCTTCATAGAGGCACCGCTGCTACTCTTACTCACTTCTCAAGTTCTTGGATTTGATCACGAAGCCCTCCAACAAACTTGATACTGGTTCGACCTTGAACCTTCCTACCAATCCGGACTTGGAAAGTAGACCCCTTTTGATTCTTCAAAAGTTTCCTCTTCAACAGATTTGAAGTTGTCTTTCCTTCACAGCTTGTGTTGGATCGATTTCCTTCGAGTTTCAGGCTTGAGGAATTGCTTGAATGTTAATGAGAATGTTGCTTGAATATAGCTTGCTTGTTCGTGGTTCAGGTTGTCAATGTCACTCTTCTCAGTAACTTCCTCAGCCTTTTATAGTGCACATTTGAAATTTTGCCCGTTGAAGAGATAGGCTAATTTCAAATTCACTTGTGTTCGTTGGCTTGTCTTTTCTGCAGTCCTTGATGTTGACATTTCCTCGTATTAAATGTCTTCGCAACATTGCAGATGTCTGACAAACGGTGCAGTGTTTCCCATTGGTTTATTCCTTTTGCACAAATCTGGGACAAACACTTTAAACCTGACAGCTTTGACACATTACTATGTTGAGTAATGTTCTTGACTTTAATCAACGGATCTAAGTTAGTTGTCTTGACTAGACTCCTGTCTTTAACCCAGGTGACTTGAGTCAGCTCCAGTCATTGGATAACTCAACTGTCACTTCAACTTTGAGACTTGGCTTCTTGAGATGACTTGACACTTCTTACAGTTGTTCCTCAGCTGACACTCCTTCGGTCGAGTCCTTGACTTCCTTCTTGGCCATACTCACCGACACACAGAGTCTTCAATCCATCCAGCTGATTGACTTCTTGTGTTCCTTGGCATAGTGACACTTGTCTCAAATTTTTCCAAATTTATCTATTACAATACAAATTACAAGGAAAATGGGGTGCCAACTTCCTAGTTTAAGTTTTACATGATATCATCAAAATCTACTCAATAAATTTCCTAACACATCCTAAACCTCTATTGTTATCCCTATCTCATCTTTAATTTTAAATGGTGTTTTTTCTTCCTTTTTAATATCATCAATACATGTTATTTGATGCTAATTGTACATTGATGATATTTATATACTTAGCATGTGTTAGTGATATTGAAATAAGAATGTAACACTATTTAAAATAAATGATTTGACCTATATTTTGGATGGTCCATCCAATACTTTTGGAGCACGAATATCTCAAAAAAGAGGAGTAAACTCTTAAATACTAGTAACATAAAAATGTGTTCTAATGAAATAAATATTTGGTATTTGAACTTCATTTTAGAGAGTTTGAACTCTATAAGATTACTTTATACTTATCGAGGTTCGTTTGGGAATTAAGATGGATTTTATCAAATAATGTGGTATAAGCACTGATAGCACTGTTGAGGATTAAAAATGTTGTATTTAATATTATGTTTTGGATTTGGGATATGACTTATTCTTTTTTAAATCAATCTTTGTTTGGGATTGTTGATATTGTCTGATAACTTTGGAATTTACATTTGTGCCCCTTCCAATAAACAAATGTATGAAAACAACTTTTTCTTCTCACAAATTCAGCTCAAAGATTCGAGAGAGTTCATTTTGGGCTTCTTAGCTCCACCAATGTAGTGATGTGGTGCCGTCCACCGTGATAATTGCCGTCGGAGAATCACTTTCCTAAAGGTGGTCGGATTAGTTGAGGTAATCTCTCGGAAACCCTACGCCCAATTGGTATTTGTTGATTCACTGTAACATGTAACTATTTTTTTCAATTGTAACCTATCTGTATTTGCAATTCCAATTTCCACTTTCACGAATTTATGTTAGGTTTGCGTTGGCTAAGTTAGGGTTTAAGATATGAGGGATGTATGCAAAAAATGCTTATGTTCGCCCTTCTCTGTCCATTAATGTGGGTTCGAAACTTTTTCATTCATAAGTGACCAAATTGTTATTCATTTATTGTGGTTAAATTGTAAAAACCCTGAAACTTAATCAGTATTTAGTAGTAAAATTTTATTATTGTTATTCACATCGTCTGTATGATGACTTAGTTTTATTTTTCCCTATTGTTAGGTAAATTTTGTGTTTTCTTTTACAATGAGTTCGAGTACTAGCAGTCCCGTATTCTCTAGAGACCGAATTGGCTCTTTTGGAGATAATAGCGACAGAGGTGATGCACGTGTGCAATGCCACTGTGGGTTCTACTTGAGAGTACAGACATCGTGGACCAAAGCGAACCCTGGTCGAAGATTTTTGTCATGTCCAGTCCGAGGGGTTAGGAAACTCTTTAATTCTGACTAACATTACCTTTCATTTCATATGGTGGCATTCTAATCGTGTCTTTTTAATTTTTTTGCATATCTTTAAATGTCACTCGTTGTTCAGCCTAATAAATGTGACTTCTTCCGGTGGCTCGAGGGTGGGTTTGATGACTGTTCCAAGCATGTGATAAGTGATTTGCACGATTGTCTTAAAGCTGTTAAGAAAGAACTGGAATCTTGCAAACAACGACAATCTCTTTTAATTAGGCTGACAAAGTATTCGTGGGTTATAACTTTGGTTGTCTTAATCGCCGCGTACTTAAATCATAAGTTTATGTGTCGTTAAATAGTGTGTGTGAGACGTTTATGTCATTCAAGTTGGTAGAGTAATTTAGTTAATCTGCCTTCCTTTTGGTAATTTCTAGTTGTTCAGAGTTTTATGGTATTGTAATTATGGATTGTACCCAATCTTAGTTGTTCAACTAATATTATTTGAATTTAGTCATCAATTCTACCTTAAATTGTGTTGTGGAAATGCGTTTATGTTTAACATTGGTGTTGATGCAATGCATTCTTAATTAGATATTATGTTATTTTGGCTTGCATTTGTGGTTGGTTTGCTGTTATGAGCAATAAAGGAAATTTGATAGTGTGTTTCTTGCTGCTCTGTTTGGTCACTTGTATTACATATCGTGTGCATCCCACTTGCATTCCATCCTTGTTTGATGCACATCAATAAACAGTGTTTGCTTGTAATATGTAGATTATGTTACTGTTGCAGACGTTACAAGATTTCAGTCAAAAAATATGCATGCAGTGTTCCAATATAGTGTGTTTATATCCTAACAAATACCCCCCAAAAATGGTATACAACACATGTGTACATACTGCTTATTTATGCAGATCTTGACTAGTCCTTAAGATTATGTGTATCTTTTAGATTTTGGGTTGCAGTTTCATTTATTCGCATCAAATCAGACCTTTTTTAGCATACAGTTTGAGTCAGTTTGTGACTGATATGGTGCTAGAAAGTTGTATGTGGGGAATAGCCTCCTTTTGCTATCTATAAATTTTGCCACCACATTATGAAATACTTCACAACTTTCTAACAGCAGACAAAGCATAACAGATTAAGTATGGGCCCTCCATATCCAGTTATTCAAGCAGACTACATATAAGATTTAGACTGGATGGAGGAATCGGATAAATTGTTCATTTCTGTGCTGCTTGACCAAAAACTACTGGGGAATTTCAAGGCAGGCGATGTTAATGTACATGCATTGCTAATAGCTCAAGCCACTGTTAACAAGGCATTGAACAAGAATTTTGATTTTACGTACTGTAAACAAAGGCTATCTATTCTTCATAAGCGTTACCACACATTTTACTGGATTAAGAGAAAGCATGGTGTGAAATATGATGAAAGCACAAATACTGTGTATGCACCTGATTGGGTTTGGGATGAAATTGTTAAGGTCGTATGGTTTATTAAAGCATTTTCACCTATATTGCATATCTATTTTCCAGAAATCATTTGAATCATTCAAAGTACATTGTGCATTCACTTATTAGTTTTTTTGGGGCTTTTTTTGAATTTCAGAAGTATGAGTTTGGCCTAGCCTATCAAGAAGTCGGAGACCCCAACTGGCCAGAACTCAAGCTTTTATTTGGATCTGGGCACTCAAGTGCAATACCAGAAGACGCTGATGTTATCGACATCTCATCTGATGGTGAGACCGAAGACATCTGTAATATGGACAGCTTGCCAAAACCAACTTATGAGCTAAACAAAATCATCATCTCATCATCGAGTGCATCGACAGATCGCTCTTTTAGGGACTACTTGGCGCATATTGGGAATGAATATGCATCAGGATCCGCAAGTTCCGTTAATCAGCCCGTCCAGCCTGTTATTCATCCTAAAGATTATCCCGGCCCATCTTTTTATCGACGTCCTACAAATTTCAACTGCCCTCCACAGCGAAGCATGCCATCCCCTTCTAAAAGTGCTGAAACACATGGTTCTTCTTGCACTCCCAAGTGATATCACCACCTGACTGAATTTAGTAGTTATTTTGTATTAAGTTATAGTCTTATAAATTCCACCACCTTTTTTGATAATATGTTTCGACTATGTAGGTGGATTAGTGTTATTAGTGTCTTTTAATATTAAATTCTGCATGTCTTGTAGTTGGGTTTGTAGTAATTAGTTCTTGCACGTACTAGAATTATAAATGCATTAAAGTGTTGTTTGAATTAACTTATGGACTGGTTAATTTTATTATGTTTTGAGGAGCTTGTTTTAGGGTGGCCTGGTTAATTGGGAAAATTACAATTAACAACCAAGATTCAACATTTGATAATATACCAATGCGTCCATTAAAATACATTGAAAATTTGGACTACATTTCTTAACATAACAGAACAGCCCTAAACATTGATTCTTAAAAAAAAAACACAAGTACCATACTGAAATATTAAGAACTTCCAAAAGCCTTTCCATTTTTCTTAAAACTACTTACACAACCAGATTCCTACTTTCCCACCTTCTTAATTAGAACTTCTAACCATCAGTTACTGTCCACCCCAGAACCCTCATCACCATCACTTTCGCCAAAGTTAGGTGCTGGCAAACCATGAAACTCCCACTCCTCCATCCTCTCAATTTGGTCATCATCATCATGTTCCGGCCTATTTTTATCATCATCATCAGATGATCCTCCTTCTATCTCCAGTGGGTTGTCCCTGGTATAGCCAGACACTCCATCAAAGTCAATTTCGGCAGCCTTCATAGCATTGAAAACGTTGTCACATTCAGTATACCATGCAAAACCGTAGTTCCTCCAATAGCGATTAATGTTACTTTCCTACAGACAAATATATGGTATTACATGTTAAATCACCAAGTATTTGAACAATGGTCATATTGAACATGAAAATTAATAAAAGTTTCCTAAAACTATTACCTGACCAACATGCGCGTAGTACTCTGGCTGGACAGTGACTTTGTTTTCAACTGCATCAAAGTTCACTCCGGGCAGTGAAGTGAAAATGGTGAAATCTTTGAATTGTGTCCTGAGCATTTGAATCTTGCTTTTGACTTTGTGTAGCTTCAGTTCCTTTCCAAAGGAATCAGTTAGCATACGGGTCAACTCATAGAAGACTCCATTGAACACAACCAGAGCATTGATAAGGGTCTTTTAATGCATGTTTTATGTGTATATTTGAGTAGAATTCGAGTTATTTTATTGTTAGTTTTGTAAATTTTTTAATGTACATAGTTCATATTACTCCGAGGTGTTTTTATTGATGTAGATTGACCATTTGGGGCTAATTTTGGTGAATTTCGGACCATGGATTCATGTCAAAACATACCGGGGAGTTTAAGGATGCAAAAACGCTCAAAATCCCAAGCCAAACGCGCGTCATTTCGGGGCCTTTTGGTCCAACACGGCCAGGGGTGTCGGGCAACACGGCCATGTTCAAACAGGCGAAAAATCACAATTTTTGGCTTGGACAGCCTCTGACACGGCCAGGCCGTGTTGTGCAACACGGCCATGTCAGACTGAAGAAGAAACAGCATGGCCAGGGTGTGTTCTGCGACATGGCCATGTCAGAACCACTTTTTGATACTTTTCTATGCGAAAATTGTGGAAAAACTCACCAACCAAGCCCTTTTGACCACTTTTGTACACCTTTAACACCCCATTTTGCTGCACAATGTCTCCATATTCCCTCAATCATCAATTGAGTACAAGAATTCACCAACCAACAATGAAAGTGGAAGCATTTGTTTAACAAAAGATAGCATTATTGATGTGTTCTTTCACAAAAATGATGTCTATAAAAGTTAAGAGTTTGAGTTAGGAAGGACATTGAATTAATTAGATTCATTTATTAAATTCATTAGATATTGGAGATCAAGAGGTCTTGGAGGAGTAAACTTGTAGCAACATTGGAGAAGAAGGCTTGGAGCAACATCATCAATCAAGAAAAGAAGTCAATTGAGATTTTGAGAAAGATAAGTACACCATGTCTATAATACTTAAATCTTCTTGTGTAATTTATTCTTTGGTCAAAATCATGTGTAGCTAAACTCCTAGTGTTTGAATGTAATGAACTCTAGAATGGATTTGTGATTAAGGTGTGTATGTTTTTAATAAAATCTTCATGTTTTGTGTGATTCACTTTTATTATGCTTCGATCATTCGAATTGATATATGCGCAATATTGATTTGATGTTTATTTTTCATCCGGGAAATCGAGAGATTCATGGTGAAATAGAACCTATATAAGTGAAAAGAGTTGCATGCAATCCTAGATATAGGACGACATAAATCTTCTGGATTAGGGTCAAACCTAATATGGGAATTCACAAATCGTTATAATGCAATCTTGGGGGTTTTAACTAGAAAGAGATTTCAGTTAATCAACTTGAGGTTAGGAGTTATTCGCGCTCGATAGAGGGTTTAACTTAAATCGGGAATTTCTACGGTCCATGAAACATGAGATTTTATTAAAAGAGGATGATTTTTGCTAAAGGGTTTTTGGTTGTATCTTTATCTTGTTAAATCACAAAAACATTCTAGAGGTATTTACATTCAAACACATTTCTAGCTCTTGATTTCTTATTCTACAATCTCCTTTTATTTGATCTTTTGTAAGTTGTTAACTATTTTAGAATCTTTATTTTCCTTATTTATCCAACAAACCTCCGAAAATTGCTAGATTAGATAACGAAAAGACGGTAATTACTAGTACTTATAATCCTCGTGGGAATGACACTCGGTACTCAATAATCTATACTATAAAACGATAGGTGCACTTGCCTAAGGTTTTCTAGAGTAGATTTTGAGCCATCAAGTTTTTGGCGTCGTTGCCGGGGATTGTAATATTAGGAACGCTTTATTTTTGTTAATCTAATCATTTTTTTACTTTACCATTGTTTTTCTTCTTATCTATCTTGTAAATCTTGATTAACACTTCCCATCTTTATTTACCGCAGTGCATGCGTACTCGTCGTCAAGGCAGGAAACGCGAGACCGCCGGTAGTAACACGGAGGAAAGCATTAATACAGACTACGAGGAGGATATAGACGAAAGAAAAGATTTTGCCATGGCGGATGAACCACAAAGAACTATGTATGATTACGCCAAACCATCCATGGATGGCACATCGTCAAGCATTGTAAGGCCCGCTGTTGCCGCCAACAATTTTGAAATTAAACCCAATGTTATTCAAATGGTGCAACAACTTGTCCAATTCGACGGACTACCAGACGAAGATCCTAATAATCATATCGCAAATTTCCTTGAGATTTGCGACACTTTCAAGATCAACGGGGTCTCCGATGATGCCATTCGCCTACGCTTATTCCCATTCTCTCTTCGGGGACGAGCAAAGCAATGGTTAAATACTTTGCCAAAAGGAACGATTACAACATGGAATGTTATGGCAGAAAAATTCCTTTTGAAGTATTTCCCACCGGCAAAGACCGCAAGATTAAGAAACGAAATCTCTTCATTTACTCAAGCGGACGATGAAACTTTATATGATACTTGGGAGAGATTTAAAGAATTGTTGCGAAAGTGCCCACACCATGGCTTACCTATTTGGATGCAAGTCCAAACATTCTATAATGGGCTACTTTCTTCAACAAGACAAATGATCGATTCAG
This sequence comes from Rehmannia glutinosa, assembly GCA_016081115.2. Classification (NCBI taxonomy): domain Eukaryota; kingdom Viridiplantae; phylum Streptophyta; class Magnoliopsida; order Lamiales; family Orobanchaceae; genus Rehmannia; species Rehmannia glutinosa. Next base: position 974,576 of record JABTTQ020001344.1, on the reverse strand, counting down.
CGGCCGGGGGAACTCTGAATAACAAAACGCCAGAAGCCGCTCAAGATTTGATCGAAGGAATGGCCATGAACGGCTACCAATGGCAATCCATACGAGGTAAAACTAACAGTGCAATGGGTGTTTATAATGCGATCAAAGTGGTTACACTAGCTGCACAAGTCGAAGCTTTGACCCAAAAGATCGACGATCTAGCGGCTCCTAAACCACCACCACCGCATGTTTTATCTTGTGAAACTTGCGGAGGATTGCATAATCATCAGGACTGCCCACACACAATACCTCACGAACGAACAGGCTAATTACATTGGGAATCAAGGCAGAAATTACCCAAGTAATCCTTACGAAGAACACATACAATCCGGGTGGCGACAACATCCTAATTTTGGTTGGGGAACCAAGGCCAACCACGACCTAATCCCAATCCTGATCTACACACGTCTCCGGTTTCAAATGCAAATCAAGGTAAGCCTAACTTGGAAGATCTTATAACAAAGTTTTTGCAATCAACATATACCCGATTCGATCGGTGGAAACATCCTTGAGAAATCAAGAGGCATCTATCCATAACTGGAAAACCAAATAGGCGGTTGCGAAGATGATTTCCGAAAGGCCACAAGGTAGTTTGCCGGGTAATACTGAGCCAAACCCAAGGGAGCACGTAAAGGCAATCACCATCAGTTTTCCACATGAGCATGATTATGCCAACACCCCCATGCAGAAATATGTGGAGGATGACAAACACGAAGAAAAGCCCATGAAAAAGGTGGTCGCCGAATACAAGCCCAAGATCCCTTACCGGAGTTTAACTGAAGAAGAAAGAAGGGAGGACAAATTTGGTAAGTACCTTGAGTCATTCAAGCAATTACATACTAATATTCCATTTGTTCAACCTCCTTCAAAGCATGCTAAGGATCTAAGTGACATCATTTCTAATGAAAATAAGCTTAACAAATTATCAAATGTGCAATTGAATGATGAATGTTCTTCCAATGAATTACCACAAAAATTTAATGATCCAGGAAGTTTTATCATCCCTTGTACAATTGATGGTTTACCTGTTGATAGGGCGCTAGCTGACTTAGGAGCTAGTGTCAATGTGATGTCTTATGAAACATTCAAGCATATGGGATTAGGTGAACTTAAACCTACTAGGATGGACATTCAATTAGCCGATAAATCGATTAAATATCCTAGAGGTATTATTAATGATGTGCTAGTTAAGATTGATAAATTCATATTCCCAGTTGATTTTGTTATTCTTGACATGCATGATGATATTGAGGTTCCTCTAGTTCTTGGGCGTCTTTTCTTGGCTACGGCAAAATCAATCATTGATGTGCATGAAGAAAAATTAACTTTGAGAGTGTGGGATGAACAAGTAATTTTTAAAATTCATGTTGATATTGAAAAGGATACAACTTGTTCTTTTGTCGATTCAATTCCTTTGCATGATGAGAAATCTAAAAATCTCTTGGAGAAAAGTATTGTTCAAAGTCCATGTTGGAAGCTTATGCCCAAAAAGGGGACCGGAAAGGTCGAAAAGCACATTTTGAAGCTTGAAGTTGGAGGTAGTTCTACTAAACACCAAAGGGATTTTCATAAGTTCGAGGCTCCGCCCGACTAATCTTCACATTTAGGTGAATTAGTCCAGCTATACGACTTTAAAGAAGCGCTACCCGGGAGGCAACCCGATGTTGTGTGCATTTTATTTTTATTATTTCCTTTCAAAATAATCACAAGTCCTTAGAGTCATTTTCAAATCGTATTTTGATAGTTTAAAAAAAAAAACTATGAACTTCTTTGGTTGTTGTCTTAATTGGGAATATTTGAGATTTCACGGTACTCGAGTTGTGTGTTGTTTATCCCTGATTAGGTATGAAGATGCCGATGAAGGTCCCGTACTAAACAACCCAATGGTCGCTCAACACCAATTTCACTCTTGTAGTAAGGTCGTATTTTTCTTTTTCCACCTCTTTTATTTTCTTCTAGTTTCTTTGCTTTTTGAGTGTTTTGTGTGTGTTTGTTCATCTCTTTCTTTCACATTGAGGACAATGTGAACTTTTAAGTTGGAGGTGGGTGCAATTACATTCTCGGAATGCTTGTGTGCTTGTTTTTATTTTGAGTCTGTCGACAAGAGATTTGAATTTTTTTAACAAATTGAGTGTTTGCTAGTCAATAACTTGGCCCAATTACACCTAAATTAACTTTTTAATTTGTGTTTTCAATGCGAAGCAATTGATTGTTTAGGTTAGATTGACGTGGATGTGGGCTAAATTTTGACGAGATTTCCAACACCATAATACCTAATTTGTTAATGCATATACGACGATACTTAGCACTATGAACGCGTTCGAGAACTCGTGATTTAGTGGTGGTTATCTAGTTGTTAAACCAAGCTTGAAAAAAAAAGAAAAAAGAAAAAAAAAAAAAAAAAAAGAAAACAAAGAAAAAAACCGGACCAATCGAGGTTATACTCCTCTATTTGTTGTTGCTTAGTAACTAGGAGCATTCATGAGCCCCATGTTTGTCTTTTACGTAAAACGGCGACACGAATATGAGTATGGGAAACCACCCTAGGAGTGTTTGAACAGAAATTCAAAATATAAACCTAGTGGAAGCATGCCTCGAAAGGTCCCAAAAAAAAAAAAAAAAAAGAATGAATGAATACTCCTTGACTTCTCATTCCAATAAAGTTCAAGAAGCTTGGTTATATGACTAGTAGGCTAACTACAATGATCTATTGAATTCTTGTATTTTCATGGCGTTATTGAATTGAAGTTGTTCATAACTATCAGTATTTGTGGAGTGATGATTTCAAGTTTGAATAATGCCTGTTGATATTACGGTCTTTCTTGACAGTCGATCGCTTTGCAAAACTATGTTTTTACTGAATGGTTAATTTGGGTTGAGAAGGCCAAGAACTTGACTGCTTGTGTTCAATGTGTTGAAAAAAAAAAAATCTTCTTTGTATGTTGTGATTTATTGAATCCCTCTTTTTGATTTAATGTTTTGCTTGAGGACAAACAAAGTTCAAAGTTGGAGGTGGTTTGATAAGGGTCTTTTTATGCATGTTTTATGTGTATATTTGAGTAGAATTCGAGTTATTTTATTGTTAGTTTTGTAAATTTTTTAATGTACATAGTTCATATTACTCCGAGGTGTTTTTATTGATGTAGATTGACCATTTGGGGCTAATTTTGGTGAATTTCGGACCATGGATTCATGTCAAAACATACCGGGGAGTTTAAGGATGCAAAAACGCTCAAAATCCCAAGCCAAACGCGTCATTTCGGGGCCTTTTTGGTCCAACACGGCCAGGGGGTGTCGGGCAACACGGCCATGTTCAAACAGGGCGAAAAATCACAATTTTTGGGCTTGGACAGCCTCTGACACGGCCAGGCCGTGTTGTGCAACACGGCCATGTCAGACTGAAGAAGAAACAGCATGGCCAGGGTGTGTTCTGCGACATGGCCATGTCAGAACCACTTTTTGATACTTTTCTATGCGAAAATTGTGGAAAAACTCACCAACCAAGCCCTTTTGACCACTTTTGTACACCTTTAACACCCCATTTTGCTGCACCATGTCTCCATATTCCCTCAATCATCAATTGAGTACAAGAATTCACCAACCAACAATGAAAGTGGAAGCATTTGTTTAACAAAAGATAGCATTATTGATGTGTTCTTTCACAAAAATGATGTCTATAAAAGTCAAGAGTTTGAGTTGGGAAGGACATTGAATTCATTAGATTCATAGATTCATTTATTAAATTCATTAGATATTGGAGATCAAGAGGTCTTGGAGGAGTAAGCTTGTAGCAACATTGGAGAAGAAGGCTTGGAGCAACATCATCAATCAAGAAAGAAGTCAATTGAGATTTTGAGAAAGATAAGTACACCATGTCTATAATACTTAAATCTTCTTGTGTAATTTATTCTTTGGTCAAAATCATGTGTAGCTAAACTCCTAGTGTTTGAATGTAATGAACTCTAGAATGGATTTGTGATTAAGGTGTGTATGTTTTTAATAAAATCTTCATGTTTTGTGTGATTCACTTTTATTATGCTTCGATCATTCGAATTGATATATGCGCAATATTGATTTGATGTTTATTTTTCATCCGGAAATCGAGAGATTCATGGCGAAATAGAACCTATATAAGTGAAAAGAGTTGCATGCAATCCTAGATATAGGGCGACATAAATCTTCCGGATTAGGGTCAAACCTAATATGGGAATTCACAAATCGTTATAATGCAATCTTGGGGTTTTAACTAGAAAGAGATTTCAGTTAATCAACTTGAGGTTAGGAGTTATTCGCTCGATAGAGGTTTAACTTAAATCGAATTTCTACGGTCCATGAAACATGAGATTTTATTAAAAGAGGATGATTTTTGCTAAAGGGTTTTTGGTTGTATCTTTATCTTGTTAAATCACAAAAACATTCTAGAGGTATTTACATTCAAACACATTTCTAGCTCTTGATTTCTTATTCTACAATCTCGTTTTATTTGATCTTTTGTAAGTTGTTAACTATTTTAGAATCTTTATTTTCCTTATTTATCCAACAAACCTCCGAAAATTGCTAGATTAGATAAAAAAAGACGGTAATTACTAGTACTTATAATCCTCGTGGGAATGACACTCGGTACTCAATAATCTATACTATAAAACGATAGGTGCACTTGCCTAAGGTTTTCTAGAGTAGCTTTTGAGCCATCAAGTTTTTGGCGCCGTTGCCGGGGATTGTAATATTAGGAACGCTTTATTTTTGTTAATCTAATCATTTTTTACTTTACCATTGTTTTTCTTCTTATCTATCTTGTAAGTCTTGATTAACACTTCCCATCTTTATTTCTTTGCGGTGCATGCGTACTCGTCGTCAAGGCAGGAAACGCGAGACCGCCGGTAGTAACACGGAGGAAAGCATTAATACAGACTACGAGGAGGATATAGACGAAAGAAAAGATTTTGCCATGGCGGATGAACCACAAAGAACTATGTATGATTACGCCAAACCATCCATGGATGGCACATCGTCAAGCATTGTAAGGCCATTTGTTGCCGCCAACAATTTTGAAATTAAACCCAATGTTATTCAAATGGTGCAACAACTTGTCCAATTCGACGGACTACCAGACGAAGATCCTAATAATCATATCGCAAATTTCCTTGAGATTTGCGACACTTTCAAGATCAACGGGGTCTCCGATGATGCCATTCGCCTACGCTTATTCCCATTCTCTCTTCGGGGACGAGCAAAGCAATGGTTAAATACTTTGCCAAAAGGAACGATTACAACATGGAATGTTATGGCAAAAAAATTCCTTTTGAAGTATTTCCCACCTAAGCAAAGACCGCAAGATTAAGAAACGAAATCTCTTCATTTACTCAAGCGGACGATGAAACTTTATATGATACTTGGGAGAGATTTAAAGAATTGTTGCGAAAGTGCCCACACCATGGCTTACCTATTTGGATGCAAGTCCAAACATTCTATAATGGGCTACTTTCTTCAACAAGACAAATGATCGATGCAGCGGCCGGGGGAACTCTGAATAACAAAACGCCAGAAGCCGCTCAAGATTTGATCGAAGGAATGGCCATGAACGGCTACCAATGGCAATCCATACGAGGTAAAACTAACAGGTCTGTGGGTGTTTATAATGCAGATGCAGTGGTTACACTAGCTGCACAAGTCGAAGCTTTGACCCAAAAGATAGACGATCTAGCGGCTCCTAAACCACCACCACCGCATGTTTTATCTTGTGAAACTTGGAGGATTGCATAATCATCGGACTCGCCCACACACAATACCTCACGCCGAACAGGCTAATTACATTGGGAATCAAGGCGAAATTACCCAAGTAATCCTTACAAAGAACACATACAATCCTGGGTGGCGACAACATCCTAATTTTGGTTGGGGAACCAAGGCCAACCACGACCTAATCCCAATCCTCGATCTACACACGTCTCCGGTTTCACCAAATCAAGGTAAGCCTAACTTGGAAGATCTTATAACAAAGTTTTTGCAATCAACAGATACCCGATTCCATCGGTGGAAACATCCTTGAGAAATCAAGAGGCATCTATCCATAATCTGGAAAACCAAATAGGCGGATTACAAGCGAAGATGATTTCGAAAGGCCACAAGGTAGTTTGCTTGGGTAATCTTGAGCCAAACCCAAGGGAGCACGTAAAGGCAATCACCATCGAGTTTTCCACATGAGCATGATTATGCCAACACCCCATGCGAAAATATGTGGAGGATGACAAACACGAAGAAAAGCCCATGAAAAAGGTGGTCGCCGAATACAAGCCCAAGATCCCTTACTGGAGTTTAATCAAGAAGAAAGAAGGGAGGACAAATTTGGTAAGTACCTTGAGTCATTCAAGCAATTACATACTAATATTCCATTTGTTCAACCTCCTTCAAAGCATGCTAAGGATCTAAGTGACATCATTTCTAATGAAAATAAGCTTAACAAATTATCAAATGTGCAATTGAATGATGAATGTTCTTCCAATGAATTACCACAAAAATTTAATGATCCAGGAAGTTTTATCATCCCTTGTACAATTGATGGTTTACTGTTGATAGGGCGCTAGGCGACTTAGGAGCTAGTGTCAATGTGATGTCTTATGAAACATTCAAGCATATGGGATTAGGTGAACTTAAACCTACTAGGATGGACATTCAATTAGCCGATAAATCGATTAAATATCCTAGAGGTATTATTAATGATGTGCTAGTTAAGATTGATAAATTCATATTCCCAGTTGATTTTGTTATTCTTGACATGCATGATGATATTGAGGTTCCTCTAGTTCTTGGGCGTCTTTTCTTGGCTACGGCAAAATCAATCATTGATGTGCATGAAGAAAAATTAACTTTGAGAGTGTGGGATGAACAAGTAATTTTTAAAATTCATGTTGATATTGAAAAGGATACAACTTGTTCTTTTGTCGATTCAATTCCTTTGCATGATGAGAAATCTAAAAATCTCTTGGAGAAAAGTATTGTTCAAAGTCCATGTTGGAAGCTTATGCCCAAAAAGGGGACCCAGGAAAGGTCGAAAAGCACATTTTGAAGCTTGAAGTTGGAGGTAGTTCTACTAAACACCAAAGGGATTTTCATAAGTTCGAGGCTCCGCCCGACTAATCTTCACATTTAGGTGAATTAGTCCAGCTATACGACTTTAAAGAAGCGCTACCCGGGAGGCAACCCGATGTTGTGTGCATTTTATTTTTATTATTTCCTTTCAAAATAATCACAAGTCCTTAGAGTCATTTTCAAATCGTATTTTGATAGTTTAAAAAAAAAACTATGAACTTCTTTGTTTGTTGTCTTAATTGGGAATATTTGAGATTTCACGGTACTCGAGTTGTGTGTTGTTTATCCCTGATTAGGTATGAAGATGCCGATGAAGGTCCCGTACTAAACAACCCAATGGTCGCTCAACACCAATTTCACTCTTGTAGTAAGGTCGTATTTTTCTTTTTCCACCTCTTTTATTTTCTTCTAGTTTCTTTGCTTTTTGAGTGTTTTGTGTGTGTTTGTTCATCTCTTTCTTTCACATTGAGGACAATGTGAACTTTTAAGTTGGAGGTGGGTGCAATTACATTCTCGGAATGCTTGTGTGCTTGTTTTTATTTTGAGTCTGTCGACAAGAGATTTGAATTGTTTTTTAACAAATTGAGTGTTTGCTAGTCAATAATTTGGCCCAATTACACCTAAATTAACTTTTTAATTTGTGTTTTCAATGCGAAGCAATTGATTGTTTAGGTTAGATTGACGTGGATGTGGGCTAAATTTTGACGAGATTTCCAACACCATAATACCTAATTTGTTAATGCATATACGACGATACTTAGCACTATGAACGTTCGAGAACTCGTGATTTAGTGGTGGTTATCTAGTTGTTAAACCAAGCTTGAAAAAAAAAGAGAAAAAATGAAAAAAAAAAGAAAACAAAGAAAAAAACCGGACCAATCGAGGTTATACTCCTCTATTTGTTGTTGCTTAGTAACTAGGAGCATTCATGAGCCCCATGTTTGTCTTTTACGTAAAACGGCGACACGAATATGAGTATGGGAAACCACCCTAGGAGTGTTTGAACAGAAATTCAAAATATAAACCTAGTGGAAGCATGCCTCGAAAGGTCCCAAAAAAAAAAAAAAAAAGAATGAATACTCCTTGACTTCTCATTCCAATAAAGTTCAAGAAGCTTGGTTATATGACTAGTAGGCTAACTACAATGATCTATTGAATTCTTGTATTTTCATGGCGTTATTGAATTGAAGTTGTTCATAACTATCGATTTGTGGAGTGATGATTTCAAGTTTGAATAATGCCTGTTGATATTACGGTCTTTCTTGTGATCGATCGCTTTGCAAAACTATGTTTTTACTGAATGGTTAATTTGGGTTGAGAAGGCCAAGAACTTGACTGCTTGTGTTCAATGTGTTGAAAAAAAAAATCTTCTTTGTATGTTGTGATTTATTGAATCCCTCTTTTTGATTTAATGTTTTGCTTGAGGACAAACAAAGTTCAAAGTTGGAGGTGGTTTGATAAGGGTCTTTTTATGCATGTTTTATGTGTATATTTGAGTAGAATTCGAGTTATTTTATTGTTAGTTTTGTAAATTGTTTAATGTACATAGTTCATATTACTCCGAGGTGTTTTTATTGATGTAGATTGACCATTTGGGGCTAATTTTGGTGAATTTCGGACCATGGATTCATGTCAAAACATACCGGGAGTTTAAGGATGCAAAACGCTCAAAATCCCAAGCCAAACGCTAGCGTCATTTCGGGGCCTTTTTGGTCCAACACGGCCAGGGTGTCGGGCAACACGGCCATGTTCAAACAGGGCGAAAAATCACAATTTTTGGGCTTGGACAGCCTCTGACACGGCCAGGCCGTGTTGTGCAACACGGCCATGTCAGACTGAAGAAGAAACAGCATGGCGAGGGTGTGTTCTGCGACATGGCCATGTCGAACCACTTTTGATACTTTTCTATCGAAAATTGTGGAAAAACTCACCAACCAAGCACTTTTGACCACTTTTGTACACCTTTAACACCCCATTTTGCTGCACCATGTTTCCATATTCCCTCAATCATCAATTGAGTACAAGAATTCACCAACCAACAATGAAAGTGGAAGCATTTGTTTAACAAAAGATAGCATTATTGATGTGTTCTTTCACAAAAATGATGTCTATAAAAGTCAAGTTTGAGTTGGGAAGGACATTGAATTCATTAGATTCATAGATTCATTTATTAAATTCATTAGATATTGGAGATCAAGAGGTCTTGGAGGAGTAAGCTTGTAGCAACATTGGAGAAGAAGGCTTGGAGCAACATCATCAATCAAGAAAGAAGTCAATTGAGATTTTGAGAAAGATAAGTACACCATGTCTATAATACTTAAATCTTCTTGTGTAATTTATTCTTTGGTCAAAATCATGTGTAGCTAAACTCCTAGTGTTTGAATGTAATGAACTCTAGAATGGATTTGTGATTAAGGTGTGTATGTTTTTAATAAAATCTTCATGTTTTGTGTGATTCACTTTTATTATGCTTCGATCATTCGAATTGATATATGCGCAATATTGATTTGATGTTTATTTTTCATCCGGAAATCGAGATTCATGGTGAAATAGAACCTATATAAGTGAAAAGAGTTGCATGCAATCCTAGATATGGGACGACATAAATCTTCCGGATTAGGGTCAAACCTAATATGGGAATTCACAAATCGTTATAATGCAATCTTGGGGGTTTTAACTAGAAAGAGATTTGATTAATCAACTTGAGGTTAGGAGTTATTCGCTCTCGATAGAGGTTTAACTTAAATCGGGAATTTCTACGGTCCATGAAACATGAGATTTTATTAAAAGAGGATGATTTTTGCTAAAGGGTTTTGGTTGTATCTTTATCTTGTTAAATCACAAAAACATTCTAGAGGTATTTACATTCAAACACATTTCTAGCTCTTGATTTCTTATTCTACAATCTCCTTTTATTTGATCTTTTGTAAGTTGTTAACTATTTTAGAATCTTTATTTTCCTTATTTATCCAACAAACCTCCGAAAATTGCTAGATTAGATAACGAAAAGACGGTAATTACTAGTACTTATAATCCTCGTGGGAATGACACTCGGTACTCAATAATCTATACTATAAAACGATAGGTGCACTTGCCTAAGGTTTTCTAGAGTAGCTTTTGAGCCATCAAGCATGGATATCCCTGCGCCTTTCACAAATCATAAAAAACATTCGGTAGCAATGGGCTTCTTCCTGTTCCGTCCAGTCACCTCCAAGCAAGCTGTTTCTAGCAACTCATTTCCTCGTGCGGACCATTGTTCTGCATGACATACAAATATGGCAATATTAACTTTCCTGGATTATTTGCATATAATGAAATAACGAGATACAAAAGAAAATGCATGGAAACATGGTCAAGATACCTGCAGTTTGGGTGTAGACTGTGAAATGGTAAACCAATGAGTTTTTTCTAGCACTTGGGTAATCGACTTGTCCCTTATTTATATCCTAGTTACGTGTGAATATAATGGGTTATTGTGTCATTGAATAGGGTACAACCTTATTTGAGTAGTAGGTGAGACAATTGATCAATGCCATTAAATGCATTTAAATGCATTGAAATAAAAAGCTGACTCCAGATTTTTCCAAGCCAGGCGTGCTCGGATTCGAAGAGACAAATCAACCCTTACAGATTCTTTTAAACATGCACATGAATAGGGGTCTGAACACATTCAACAGTATAAATGCACAGTGACTCACACTAACTTTTTAAAAAATTTAATTGGTTGTAAATATTGTAAGTTTCATTTGTCAGTGCACCAACTATTTTGTATGTTGATCTGTTTCTATCATGTAGTTTGTTTGTAGCCAATAAACATTCACCAACATGGTCTGCAATTGGCAAATTGTACATTTTTGAAAGACATGCCACAATTGGCAAATTGTACATTTTTTAAAGACATGGCATAGTTCATTTACGGTAAAAGTCATATTGGGCATATACTATTAAACTGACACCAACTATGTTTGAGATAGTGACCAAAAAATATTTTGGTGTAGTTAGCAAGCAAAGAATTGAACAGAGAAATATTCTTCCATTCACGTGAGTACCTTGACATTGACCTGTATACACCACACTTTATCTGTGTACTCCAATACCTCACAAATTATAATGAAAAATGTCAGTATAATGAAACAACCTATTTTTTTTTAAATATAAACATAATTTAAAAAAAATATAAACACTGAAAAATAACAAATACCAAATTACTCAAATTTACTGTCATTGCATTAGCAAAAAAGGCATTTACTTTACTGTCATTGCAGCACAAAAAAAGGCATTCACGTTATTACCTTCAAAAAAAGAAGAGTTTGGAGTTTGTTTTGAGCACACAGAATCATATGCTGTGGCTATTACATAATTAACAAAACACGTAATTAATCCGTTCAATTTTAATTCGTCATATCTTTCCTTCGCAAATCATTCGAACCATTACAGCCTTGTTATCTGGAGAAAGACTGAAAAACAGGCCGAGGTCCTTCGCATCATAGTCACTTTGAAATGGCTATTTTGTCCTCAATAGTTAGGAAGGGCATTTCACTTAGTGCCTCGAAAACAACTGTTCTTTTTGAGGAGGCGTCTTGTTCAAATTCAATTCGTCTAGCTAAATCACCCAATCTTGCAGAGGTATCCACCAAGAATGTAGACACAACTTCCACGAAGCGATCTTCTGCGTCGTCGGGAACTTTCCGCTTGTTAGATGGCTTACTTTTACTGGACGTACTACCCTCAGCATTGTGATAATTGGAGGTACCATCAGCATCGTCAATTGGACTTGGTGTTTCAACGTTCTCTTGAGGAGATGGTTGTGGGATAGATTGTGGAGCCCCACTAAGAATGTCCTGGATAACATCATTAAAGGATTCAACATTTCCCCCTGTTGCTCTATCCTTACCGAATATTTCACACCAGTCAGGTAGTATGGCCAAGACTTGTATCGCATTGTCTTTGCGTTACCATCTATCTGCACATATTAGTGTATGATTAAACATGTCATATGATTAACTGTACAGAATTTAAGTATTGGGATGAACAACACACACCTTCACATAATCATTCCACTTCTGCTCATATTTAATATTTAATGTGTTCGAAGAGGCATTCCATTCGCAAAATTCAGAAAGACGCAGCATGGAATATAGTGAAGCATAATCATTTTTCCAGACATGGATTTTGGAATTAATATGTGGAATAACCTTCAAGTCAGTCCCGGGGAAGGCTTTGGCCATTGACTGCTCAAGTACAAACTGATAGCAGACTTGAAACCATTATCGCACTTCCAGCCACGAACAATGACCTCCTTCAGTGCATGGATCAGGACATGTTCTTCCTGAGTTGTCCAAGAGCGTCTGGTATTGGTGTTGTTTTTCCTTGGTGCACCTTGTTTTGGAACACTCCAGAAGACTCCATTCATCCGACCCTACAAAGTGCAGCCCATTATTAAAAAAACATCATTTCAGACTTGTTACAATGTCCCCAACTTATACAACAATCCACATTAGATAATTTTGATGCAAATACTATAAAAGCCAATAAATATATTCCCAAATAACATAACTCAACCACAAATATTATAACATTTCAATACAAATAAAATTACATATAGTCTGCAGTCACATCGAACATAAATACCACAATAAACTGACACTAGTACAGAGAAATGAAATGGTCCAAACAAAAAATAGACATTCGTATACTAATTTGAGTTCCCTCTCCATTCATTATACATAGAAATAACTATGATATCTCTCCAATTAGTCCAGACTTGGAATGATTCTACTATGTCAACAAATTCATTATTTTGATCTTCATGGGGTTGCCCAACCACATATTCGGGAACTTCAGCTTCTAACGGATCAACAGCCATAGCAGTTCTAATATAATTTTGTAGTAAACAACATGCCATTATTATGCGATTCTACGTTTTAATTGGATAAAATTATTTACTCCTTATGATAGCCCAACATTGTTGCAGTAAACCAAAAGACCTTTCAATTATATTGCGAGCTTTAACATGCCTTAAGTTGAAAAGTTCCCTAAAGTTTTGTGGCCTTACTGATCCTGTACCCCACTCATCCAAATGGTACCTAACGTCTCTGTATGGTGCTAAAAACCCGGGTCCGTTTGTGTAGCCACAATCACATAGATAGTAATTACCTGTCATTTGAAAGAATGTTATATTAATAATTAGAGTGCGTATTATATTTTGTGAGTAATTACAATTAAAATGTTGTGGACACTATTATTTAAGAATCAAAACTGACCATTGGGGACTCTAAATCCATTTGGCCTACTAACTGCGTCTCGCAAAACCCGGCTATCGGCAGCAGATCCTTCCGAACCAGACAATACGTAAACATATTTCATACTTTGGTCACAAACAGCAAGCACATTAACAGATATTTGACCTTTGCGATTTCTATAACGTGCTTTATCAGTCAATGCTACACGAACATCAATGTGGGTTCCGTCTAATGCACCTAGACATTCCTATGAATTATAAACATGTCAAAATATAAAATTTTACACATAACAGCACATATACTATTAACAGTTTAAAATTTGTTTAAGTTTACCTTGAACCATTTCTATTTTTCATTGGTGCAATCATCATCTACGGGTTAAGGTGTTGATAATAAAATGGTATGAAGCCTTAGAATAGCCTGAAGAACAGCATTGAAGTGTGTGCTGATAGTGTACCCATATCTTTTGAAGTCAAATTTGACAACCATATTTTTTTTATGATGAGCCAAAACTGAGAGGAATATGGCAACTTGCTCACTAATCTGGACATGTCTTGTGGGTTGTAACCCCCCAACAGTCTCCAAAAGAAAACGCAACCTACCAAATGCATCTCTATCCATACGTAGCTGTTCGATACACGTTTTATCGCTTTCATGAATGATGCGATGCATGTGCTCAATTTGACCCGGTACACGGTCAAACATTCTATAAGGAGTATGCCCAATTCTTTGCCTACGACGACGATGTCTTAACATAAAATGCCGACGGTAATAACTAAGAAGGATCAAAAAAATAGTGATCGTCGTAATGATTTCTTCCACAATTACCACCACATGCATTTCTTCATCATTCATATCTGATTTTGAACATTAAAAAATTAAACAAATGTTGGAACATAAACTAATTAGAAACTAAAACACACCCTACAATGTGACTATTAAAACATCAGATGGAAAAAACCAGTGAGATTTGGTTTAATTGTTATGAATGACAAAGATAATTAAATCTCATCTATAATGGCCATACATTATTCTTCAGAACACATATATGTCAAAACTGTTACCACATAATACAATTTATAATCATGAAATTGAAAATGTCCAAAATAATAACCAGACATCACCATTGAAACTGAAATGTTAACATCATTTCCATAGCACATTAACAAATCACAGGAACAATACCCCCGAAATGTAATTACAAAAACAATTTTCTCAAACAAATAATAAGTTTAATCCATTGACGAAACATACAAGATATTATACACAAATATAACTGTTAATTGGGTTTTTTCATAGTATACTTAGCGACAGACATTGCACATTTTCAGGGAGTAGAAACACGGAAATAGCACAAAGAATTACAAATCGACCTCACGACTGTAATAAATCTAACCACAAATTATTTTTTATCGTCCCAAACTAGAATTGTGCGCATGAAAAAAATTCAAACCTTTTCCTGGAAACGAACAGCTAAGTAAATCCCGTAGATGGTCACCAAAGTGAGCTGCAAAACAAATTGATATCAGTGTACGAAAATGAAATAAATTATATCCATCGAAAGCTGAAAGTGCGAAATGTTGTATTCATCGAACAAACCTGCAGATCGTATGGGAGGGAAAGTAGGGTTTTTGGAGCTGAGAGGAAAGAATGATATTTATGTTACCATTTCTGTAAAATTTGACATCAGTAGGGGCAAAAATGACTTATCACATGCAATTTCAGGGGCACATTGGACAATTTTAGTGAGGGATTACACGGTATTATATTATAACACCTCAAGCCAGCTGATTAACTATCATTTGCACTAATGAAAATGGACCGGGCCTCGTAAGTTGTACCGGGCTGGCCCAAAAATTCCCAAACAAAAAATAAGGGGTGATAACTGCTATTTTTCTGCCTTTTCACCCATCCCAAACGAGCCGTATAAGATTACTTTATACTTATCGATATGGGGTTATTTTTCACACCTACAAAAATAAAGGACCAAAGTAGAATAATGTATGAGGTTTCCACGTGGACGGTTGAAAATTGGATTTAGTTGAAATCGAATCAACGGTCCAGGACGAAAAGCAAAATTTGTTTGATGAGAAAATATTAAATATGAAAACTTAGGTGCAAAAGTTCCTTTTGATCAAACAAAATTGAAGTCTCCAGTGAGGAAAGAGAGTGTCGCAGAGTGGTGAAAATGGCGATGGAGCCCCCGCCGTTCCAGGAAGCATCTCGTTGCGATGTCTGCAAATGCAGCTTCTCCACCTTTCGCCGCCGGGTGATTCTCTGAATTCTGATGTCCAAATTAGTTCGAGTTACTTTATGTCGATTTTTGTCCTTTTACTTTATTAAACCGATCGTGGTTTCTTTTGGCATCTTGTAGAGTCAGATTATGATATTCTGAACAGATTTAGCGGGTACCTGTAAAATATTAAGAGAGTTCAATATGGAAAATAGTTGCAGGTTTTTCTCGTATGATAGAGATTAGGGTGATTGTATGGCGTAATGATTGATTTGATCGGAGTTTTGGTTGAATAATCTGGTCGAGTCTGTAAAATGCACTCGTATTTGGTTAATGGTCAGAACAATTGACAGCTGAATGATGTAATTTTTTATATATGTTTTATAACAAGACGCCTTATCCTCCTATCCTAAAAGGCGTAGGTTTATTTGAGTTATCTTGGATATGGGAATGCTGCGCGATGTATTTGCACATTTATCAGTTAAGATAGATTAAGTAAAACCTGGGAAATAAACTTTGCGATGGTTCCGGAAATATAATACGCGTTGATTTGTAAACATGGTAGTTTAGTGCTTGACTTTGAAAAGGAGAAGGAGAAACTTCTCGTACTACTGAGGCGGGTTCATGATTCAGTTGGTCGGAACCCAAAGGCCAGTTGTTTCCTGACGTACACTGATACAAGGTTGGATGGAATATTAGCATTGGGAATTGCAAACTGAACTTTTTAAAGCAGATAAGTGTGCTTTGCAGTTAAGGAAATAAAAACAGAAAAGTTGCAGGAGGCTTTGCACTGTTGCACATATGATGTCAATTTGTCTTAGTCTACTGGGTCCAGGTCTAGACTCTAGATGCTGTCATAAATAATGGATAGCCCATCCTACATTTAATAGAAACACGAGTTTAGACAGAACAGGCTGTGGGCGTGAGATTAGTGGGGTTACCTGTAATCACTGGCCTTTCTTTCACTTAATGAATTAATTAATAAACCATCAAACAGGAGAGCGCTTATTTTCCTAACAAGGAACATAGCCTATTGGCTAAATACACATCTAAACTAGGG
Source organism: Rehmannia glutinosa (assembly GCA_016081115.2). NCBI lineage: Eukaryota > Viridiplantae > Streptophyta > Magnoliopsida > Lamiales > Orobanchaceae > Rehmannia > Rehmannia glutinosa. The sequence continues at coordinate 957,922 of JABTTQ020001344.1, read as the reverse complement.
AGTGGGTTTCTGAATTGTTCCATAGTTATTTGGGGAACTCTATGTTTGACTTGTCAAGTTGCAATACAATTTTGACCATTTAGTGAATAATAAGTTGAATCCAATGTAATTTTGAGGTGCTTATCTGTGTAATTGAGTCAATGGATTTAAAAGGAGCAAAGTAGGTTTGAGTAGGCACTAAAATCTCGGTTACTAGAAAATTATTTTGATGATGAGGTTTATTAGTTTTTTTTAATTCAAACATTTTAATCCTGCATCTTGGTGTCTGTTATTTTGTGGTTTACTTAGACAAAAGTTGTTTAGATTAAATGTTTGAGTGAATTATTCGAAGCCCTCAACACTACCAGAACTGCTTTTAGTATGCTCACATCTATTCTGGATACTTTAAATCTGGAGCTGCTCTTATACCTGTAATACCAGTAGCATATGATGATATTTGGGTTAGATATAAAATACAATCAATTAGCATTCGAAGATCAGCATGGTGAGTCTTACCTTTATTCTTTGTTTACCTCCATGAAATTGAACTGATTTGGCTATCTTCCTGCTATTTTATGAGCTTTCTATGATTAGAGCACCTGCTTGGTATAGTTTTCCAAAGGATAAATTGACATTCTGGTGGAGAGCTAGTTATCGAGAAAGGAGATTTCAGATTTGAAACTTGAAAGCTCAAGCAGGCAGAAAATTCGTTAGAAATGGACTATATAGTAATCCTTTTTAATGACTAATTAATTTTGAAATGTAGTATCTGAAATGAAGGTTCTATATTTAAACTACTATAGAGTAATATACAAAATGAAAATCTTAGTGAGTATATGAGCGATATAAGTTGCAAGAATTAAATTGGGAGGTTGGTGATTGGCGAAGAACCAAGTATTGAGAAAGGAGAATTTGGATCTTGACACACTAAACATGCATAACGTTTGTCAAGAATGAATTTAGAGTAGCACATTAGGTGGTTGAAATTAAATTAGAAAAAAAAAATATTTGAAATGTGGATGTAATATTTATATTATTATGTAAGATTATGCAGAATGTAAAAATTTGAGTTATTTACGAGGGATAAAGAGTACCATAGATTTGCCATTTTAATCATATTGTTAGCAATATGGGTAACTAGAGAAAAAACTCATATGGGTGTTTTGCTCCTTAAGTCAGCCAATTGGTTCGATTGGCTGTGGGGATGTTTATTTCAACAACCTCAACTGCATTTAAATGCTGTGGATGTTGAATTGCTGACTTCTAACCAATCCAATGATTGAAGTGGGACAAACATCTTTCTGGTTTGGTGCCTAGATAAATAGGACTTCTACTGACCGTATGTCCTGGGGGCAAGTAACGAGTTGAGGTGTTTTAAATCTGGTTGAATTGCTATTTTGTCTAAATTTCTTTATTTAGAAATCTAAAAAATGGAAGATTTAGTTACAGTTGGAAATTGACTTTCTATCTTCAGCCAAAGTTGTCGATGACTCAAATGTCTAAAATGGTTGAGATGAAGCATTTAGCAGATCAAAATGCTCAAGATAAGCACTTGAGAGTAAAATGTGCAAGTGAACATATCTACTGGTGCAGGTATAAACAGTAGAGCGGGAAGGAAATTATAGACTTATAGTGAACTGAAATGGACCAATTGCAATAAAGTCAACTGGAATAAAATCAATACTTTTGCCTGTATATCGTATTTAAAAGAAACCTAAACTGGTGTGATTTGAGAAACATTGAAACTAAAGATGCTGTAGAACTTGTCGAAGTGTTTTTATCAAGTGTATATTTCCTTGTATCGTGGTGTAGCCTCCTTTTTGTAGCATACTGGCGGGATAAAGTGTGAATCAATTAGTAATTCTTGCCTGTCAATCTAGAACAGTTCTCGATCCCATCTGCTAAGTAATTAACTACACAACCCATTTTTATTAATTTGATGGGCCAAGAATTAACCTTAGCCTATTAAATTAATTAAGTTCAACCCATGCCTCATCCAGTCTGCTTTCTTAATTTGAGAATTGTAATAGTTAGGCCCAAACAATAGGTATATGAAATTCACTAATATTTCATGGGCCATTAAATTTTTTAAAGACTAGGGATAGGAGCCCGGGGATCAGATGTCCTGTTCCAGGCTGCTTTCTTAATTTGAGAATTGTAATAGTTGGGCCCAAATAAAGGGTGTATGAAATTCACTAAAAATTTCATGTCATGTTCCACTTACTATTCCACTCCATTGGATGATTGACACGTGTAAATATATCTAAAAAATCAACATCACATGTTTATGATGTCAATCATTCGAGTGGAATAGGAAATCTCATGCCAGGAGCCCATGTCCCTCCTTCAAACCCTGGGGACTTTGTTCCCTATGTTTTAAGTGAGAAAGTGTTGGTTAATTTTCTATCATACTATGATGCCATAGTCTTCTCTATTTTGAAATCCAGATAAAAGACCATTCTTCTTGCTTAAAGTGGAAACTTTGGCAGACCTGTTGGATGCAATATTATAAGAGTTTTTAATACGCTTCATTATGTTTTGCCTGTGACTTTGTATTCAAAGTTTTCTTCTATAGGAATCTTTTAAGTTGCAATTCGATCCATATTTATGTAATTTTTTTTGGACTATATATAGCGTTACCATGCATTCTGTGTATGCAGCATCATTGCCGACGTTGTGGCCGAACTTTATGCGCCGAACATTCATCGGACCAAATGGTATGAAGTCTACAGGACACACACATGTAGGTATGTCTGAACATGTGAAAATCCTTAACCTCTCCTCCTTTTTTCAGGCCTTGCCACAGTTTGGTATTCATTCAAGCGTGCGTGTTTGCGCTGACTGTTTTAATGATGGCTCAAGGTAATTTTACTTGTACATGGTTATGGATCTTCAAGTCCAGGGTATTGACTTTGTAAATAGTAGATTTTGTATTACGTTTTCTTTTATATTACCTGCTCAACGTATTTCTTTTATATTACCTTTTCTTTTCTTTTCATTATTTTTTTGCATTATATTGTTGGTTTGGGTGTCTTGTTTTTTGACTCTGGAAACTAGGATTAGCTGAGGACTATAGAAGTTTTGTATTGTTTCAGGCATTACCATGAAGGATTACTACATTAATGCCTCCGTATTTTGTTTAGAAACTGGCATAGTTCTGCACTTTCATTGACCAATTTTTGTTTTGAAAATGTTACTCTGTAGTTGTTCTATTAATATAAGTGCTGGTCTTTTTTCACTAGCCGATTATATTATTGTGGCATGGAATGGAGCTTGTGAGGTTCAATGCTGTTGTTCCTATCTTTTACAATGCACATATCTTTTTTTCGTCTCGAGTTTTAAATATTCATATTTGCAATTTTTCCTGAAGATTGCAGAAAGATGGTATACTAGCTACTCCAAATGAAGTTAATGCCGTGACAGATTCAATTTCAAGATTAGATATCAGTGCAGTTTCAGATACCAAACCTGAAGTTAGCGCCGAAAGATCTCCTTTTCCGGGCATTTCAGAATGCAAGTGTGGAATGCCTTTGTGCATTTGTGAAGCACCAGCTCCTCCGAAGGATTCTATGGCACCACAGGCAAGAATCGATCTGTGTCTACCAACTCATTCTTAGTGAACTTCGTAGTTCTTACAAGTTCCTTTTTAATACAGCAATTAACTACTACCTCAAATTCCTCACTTAACTCAGTCCCAAAACTGAAAAAGACCGAGCCAACTCCTAAAAGTAGAGGTTCAACATCAAACAGTAGGCAAAGGTATGCTGATGTTACCAATTTATCTGCATCACTCTGTAAGATCCCAATGCTACACATTATACTGTAAAATGATAGATTTACACAATTGATGACTAACTGTAATGTTAGGGGATAGTTTCTTCCACATCTTCAAATTACAACAGATTTTGATGTGAAAACCATACGGGTCAGTGATATGCTAGGAGGTATTGCATAGTTAGAACACTTAGAAGTGTGAGCCTGCAAATAAACAATGTGAAGAACAGCAGTATTAAGTGCTTCTGAGAGGCATTTGAGAATTAAATAATCAGGAAAATGAAAACTAGTCATCTCTTTTGGAATCCTTGTATATTGTACCAAAGTGTTTTATTGCATCACATAATTACAGTTAAAGCTTCAAAAACCATGTAAAAAAGCAATCAGATTTCTTCTTATGAATCTAAAGCACTATGATAAGGCATTTACCAAGTAGGAAACCATTCAGTACAGTAGCATTTATCTAATAGGAAAGCATGACCATATAATTCTTAACCTGGTCATTTTTTCTTCCTTTCTGGTAAAATTAGCCCAAGCATTCATTAGGAGATTTCCTCTGTATATTTGAAATATTATTTGTCTTCGTGAGACGTTAAAGTTAACAAGTGAAAATTATGCAGTACTCTTTTCAATCCTGGTCAAGTTGCCAACAGTTCTGTGGATGTATCATCCATCAATTATGAAGTTACTGGAGAGGTACATTTGCATGCTTGTTTGTAGTAGAATAAGCCAACCAGGATCACTATATTCCTGATATATATGTAATTTTCTAATTTTGCTTAATGCTTAGGGTTTAAGAGAAGCAATAAAAAATGGTGATACAGCTGCTGCTAAGAAGCTTTTGAGTCAGGTACTTTGTTTTTCTTTTCTCATTAATTCCGAATGGTACACTAGGCCTTTTTCTTTTCTAATATAAAAATGAAAATGATCAAATTTGTAGGGAGTTGATGCCAATTATCGTGACAAGCAAGGCTCGTCTTTATTGCATTTGGTACTCTTCCACTCCCCCCACCCCCCCATTCTTTGTATTAAACGGAAAGGTACATGCATCTAATTTACCTCTCACTTGATTTATATAATAATGTAGGCAGCAGTATTCAATCAGACTGAGATAGCATTTGCCCTTATAGATCAGGGAGCAAGTTTGGACTGCAAGAATTCACAAGGTAAATGATTTCGAAACATTATGTGTTTGTCATTTGATATTTTGGTGAAAGAATAATTATTGAGAATGCAGGGTACATATCAATTGCTCCAGGAAAAGAGAAAGAGTAGTGGTAGTCATACTAGTCATCTAGTGTAGGGATGGCAATGGGTAGGATACCCATCTATTTAAGGCTATCCCATACCCGAATCCTATAATATTTATACTACCCGTACCGTCCCAAACCCGATTAAAACTACATTTATTACCCGTACGCATCCAAAATCTATTTTTCGATGCCCGCGTACTACCCGTACCCGCCTAAAACCCGTTTATTTATATAAAAATTTATAATTATATGAATATTTAAATAACTATTTAAATGACTCCCCATCAAAAACTAGTTATTACATAAGAAAATGCTAATATGTTAAATTCTTAATAAATATAACAATTAACTATTTTAATTTTGTAAGTCACTACAGGCTATCGTCATTCATCAACTAAATCAAAAATATCACATAAATACAATGTAACCAATACATTCCTTAAAACTGCAGAATCAACACTAGAACATCATTTAATTTATAAAACTATACCATCAGGCATGTAGTTTTATCAAGCTTGACAAAGATAAAACAGAGTTGATATGATCACAGATTCAAGATAAATAACAACTTTATATCTTCTTTGTACAAAATAAAAATTTATGTTGGGCTTTTATGAAGAAATATATAATGTCGGATGAAAAAAATAAATGGAAGTTACTAAGGGGTAAATGGGTTCGGGTAGTGGTGGGTATCTGATGGGTAAAACCATACCCAACCCATATATAAATGGGTACTAATTTCTCATACCATACCCGTCCCAAATTTGAAAAGGACTACCCATACCCGTCCCATTAGGGTCTGGGCGAGTGGGTACCCGTGTCTACCCATCCCGCTGCCATCCCTAATCTAGTGCAAGGATGTGATTTAGTAAATCTTCAAGCTATTGAATATGGTAGTCTATTTGTTCTATCCAATATCCAATCTGAAACTAAACATGGCTTTCTATGCTGGACTGAGATAATTTTGTCAGACGGTGCCGATTAGGTTATCAGTAGAAGTCTCTGTAATTGGATAGGCCATTTATCGCCATTCAGAAATAAATATTGTTAGTGACAAAGAGCAAGATGAAATGTGATATATTGACATTTTTTTGGCTGTCATATTGTTCTTATTCAGGTGAAACACCTATAGATTGTGCTCCTGCTACATTGCAGTACAGGATGAAAAAGAAGATGGAAGAAGATATGCAATCACATGCCGTTCATGAATAACACCCAGTTTCTATGTTAAACCGTAAAAAGCTGGTATTGAGCAAATACTGGTCTTGTTCCAACTTTCGCTGAGGTTCGTCTATATGGTGTCAAGATGAAAGAGAAAACTCCATGAGAATTGAGCGTTCTTGATATTGCAATAACCCCCCATGTGGTCAAGGTTTCTGTAAATTACTATGCCATCCGTGTAACAAACAATATGGGTAGGCTCTTGTAGAAGAACCATTCCCAGATTTAATGATGTTTTATATTTCTATCTTGTTCATTTTCAGTTCCAGTTATTGCCTGGATCTTGCGTTAACAGTTTTCGGACGAACGTAAACTCAATTACTCAATAATATGAATTGTCATTTCAAGATGTTTACAGTATCCCCTGCATGAGCTGAAGGTTGCTTTAAATTAAAATTATACAGATACACATGGTGGTTTTTGTAATTAATCCTGATCAGTTCTTATGTTGATACTTGATATACATTCCCCTCATCTTCATTTGTGTTCATGCATGTGCATGTGCATGTGCATGTTTGTACCTTTTTGGGTGGATAAGGTGGGCATGATGTTTCCACATGAATTATGATGTGTAAAAACCTGCAGATTCCTATCAGCAAAATCATGTGGTTCTGATATGGTTGGATTATCATACTTTTAAACTTAAAATGACTATTTACTTTTATTAACGTTTACCTAATCACATGTGGTTTCTATTATGACACTGTACTGAGATACTAGAAACGAGGTCTATTTCGTTGAATTCATAAAGTCATTGTTACTTTAGGCTTCATTTGGATTGATAGATTTGAAGTTAAGGATTTTAAATCCATAATAACAAATCCATTGAGCTTGTTTGGGTGATCTCGTAACATAATAGATTTCAAATCCTTAATCTCCTACTTTGAGCTTTTGTTTGAGCTAATGTGGTGCATTTCAAATCCACTTGTATGGAGTCATTTGAAGTCCCTTCCCCAAGTCCTCTCCTCAAATCCAAATCCTTCCATCCAAATACAACTTATAAAGTGATTCTCATATGCTTATGAGCTGAATGCTAGAACCACAAATCCTCTTTGATTTAACCGAAATGCTACGGTCTTATGCTTTTCTGGGGTGATAACACTTGAATTGTTGAAGTGTGGGGTTTTCAAAGATATCATATAAGCCTTCCAATAACTAAAGCAAGTTGGATATAGATTCTGATAAGTGGGTAAGTTATTCCCAAATCAAAATGCAGGCACCTCCCTTTCCTTTTGTGTGATATCTTTAGCTATAAAAAATCTGCACTATAAAGCTACTTTTATTATTTGGATAAGCTTTGTATTTCCCCCCTATTTTGATTCGTAAAATAAACACGGTGTTTCCAATTTGCTGACTTGCTGCCATCAGAAAGGTTTTTCCAAAAGGTGGAAATGTGAAGTAGATCTGATGTGTAAAAATGCCATCTTTTTAGCATTTTGCTACTGTGGATGTCATTAGCACACCTTCTATGATCTAAGTTTTGGCTGTAAAGTGTCATCTTTTGTTGCCCAAATGTACCCAAATCCATGTCATGACCCCTCCTCTTTTTATTCTTACTGGTCATTCAAAAAGCCAAAACACAAAAACAGCAAAAAAGTAAACGTCACCCACCCCACCCACCTCCCAAAAAACGTCACCCACTTTGTAAAGCTTGATTTGATCCCTCAAGATTTTACTTATATATATACCACTTCTTGCTATTGAAAACTTCCCCCCACAATTTCCTTCACTTGTAATTAATCACTAAGGTTTATTTCCAGAGATATATATTTTTGTTTCTATGGCTGGGAGTGATCAATTTGTGCTGTGTAAAGCAGCTCTCATATTTGCAGTCACAAGATGGCTATTGTCCTTTGCACTCAATCTCTTGACTAATTCTTTTACACATTCTTCTCCAAACTCCTCATCATGTTGCTCATCTTCTTCATCTTCGTCGTCGTCTAATCTGAGAATAGTGAGGGACAGTCTGTCCCTGACTACGCTCGGAGAAATCGAGCACCGCCTGCCGGAATGCCACGATTCGTCGTGCGCCGTTTGTTTGAATAGGCTGAAAAAGAACAGCCAGGTTTGGGAGCTGAGCAATTGCTGCCATGTTTTTCACAAAAACTGTCTAGAGAAGTGGTTGTTGTACGATAACCGGTTGACGTGTCCGCTTTGCCGGGCTTCGCTGATCGCCGTCAGCCCTCTGCCACCGGTGGCTCAGCCGCCGAGCTGGGCGGTGGAGAGGATTCTTTACTTGTTTGGAGATGATTTGCTTCCTTAGTCTCTATTTTCTTGATTCTTGATCATGGGGTGCTGTTTTTTGCGATGTCCCTTTAAGTGGTTATTTGGTAGAGTTTGAGATATGGGTATAACTATAATAGATGGAATTTATTTAGGACTTGGTAGGTTAGATTTTGTAGGCAATGATGGTTTAGTTTTGTGTATATACGGTTTGGGCTGCACATTTTGCTGACCCTGAAGGAATTACATTCTCAACTCTCTTTAACATTTTTATTTATTGGGAAGTGATTGATGCATTTGTAACGTTGAACAGAATCAGATACTGCAATTCTTTTCCCAATTCAATTTATGAAATATATGAAAATACCTATTTTTCATTGATTGTTCTATTTTTATTTTTATTTAAATTTTCGTTTCCTATGTATTTTTTTTTTGGTAAAGAATTGGTTTGGAAACTTTAAGTTAAAATAGTTTCAAATTGCTTTTTCTAAAGTTAAAAAACAAGAAAGGAAAAGGTTTTCTTTATCATGGCAATTAAAGGCAATTGGCGTCAAAAAATCAACTTTAGGTAATGTGGTCTTTTGACCAATTCTTTGTGGGGATGATGAATGCAAAAACAAATGAATAGAATTAGGATTGAAAAGCTAAGCCAGTTGCATAGGCACATGAGGTGCATGTTCTCAAAAGAAGGTAAATTATTGAACCAAAGAGGGTTACCTTTTTTTTTTTTTTTTTTTTTTTGGAAGCAAACCAAAGAGGGTTACTTAAATAATTGAAAAGTGAGTGATCACTAAAACTTATTAACAAAACCATATATTACAAACAAAAAAAATTGTTCTAATAAGTTGATTAAAAAATTTCATGAAATGAAATTACGGTATATATATTAGCGAAAAATCACATTAGTTCGAGAATATACAGATAAAAAAACACTTAAACTTTTCAAATTTAGAGTCCCCCTCAAACTAATGATCATTAGAATACCCTAGTCGTTATATTCTATTTTGTGTTATTTTTAGATAAGATCAATTCTATAATGGATTTCAATTCATTAGATTCTATTTTGTGTTATTTCGGATTCATTGTGGTGTATTTGAGATCTGTATATACATTTGGAGTCATTTGAAATCCTTCTCTTAAATTTAAATTCTTCCATCCAAATGCAAGCTAATTTGGGGGAATAATTTCAAATGACTCCAAAGTAACTTATAAAAAAAGACAATTCGAAAAAAGTGGATATGAAAACGAATTTCAACAAAATGGATGCAATTTAAAAACATATGTTTTTTTAAGTACATCAGGAGATAATGGGGAAAGGGGATACACACACTCATATTAGATCGAACCCAGGTTAATCACCTTGATATCACAAGTTTCTACCACTGAAGCATAAAGTTGATCTCAAATTAGATGAGTTTCAATATAAAATGACTAGAATGTCATGAAAAGTGGATATATTATAGAAACCCTAGGATTCTTTTTTTTTAATCACCTTGATAGCACAAGTTTCTACCACTAAAGCATAAGGTTGATTTCAAATTAGATGAGTTTCAATATAAAATGACTAGAATGTCATGAAAAGTGGATATATTATAGAAAGTGGGAATGGGTCAAATTGGCCATTGCCAACTTGAAAAGATTAAAAATAGCCAACTTTTTCAAACACATCTTTTTTAGCCATTTTGGTATGTGAAATGACATTCATACCCTTTAAGCATATTACACTAGGTCTTATACCTCTCTTTCTCCTACCTCTCTTTCTCCTTTTCTCTTTTACTTTCACTTTCTCTCTTCAAATTTCAAAGACAAAATTTTCCCTAAATTTCCGGAACCCATTTTCCCGATCGGAATCTCGAAATAATGTAAGCATTTTGTTCTCTATCTCATTCTTTATTCATTTTACTATCGTATTTAGTTTGAGGTTGGGTGTAGAATAGATCTGAAAACCATAGACATGAAAAAAAAAATAGATCGAAATAAGCCCGAATTGTTGCCTTACAATGGTAACTCGAATTGAGTTAGGCGTGACTCGAATCGAGTTACGATTAAATGTAACTCGAATTGAAGTTACGATCATGTAATCGAATTCGAGTTACATGTGTAATCGATGCTATTTTCGAGTTCTTGAAAAAGGTAACTCGAATTCGAGTTACATGTGTGTAACTCGAATTCGAGTTACCTTTTTCATGTAACTCGAATGTTCGAGTTACCTTGTTCATGTAACTCGAATGTTCGAGTTACCTTTTTCATGTAACTCGAATGTTCCTAACTCAATTCGAGTTACATTCGAGTTTCATGTAACTCGACTCGAGTTAGGTGTGACTCGGGTCGAGTTACAGGTAACTCGAATTCGAGTCACAGCTAACTCGACCCGAGTTACATGAAACTCGACCGAGTCACAAACATGACCTAACTCGAATTCGAGTTACATGAAACTCGACGAGTCACGGTAACTCGACCGAGTTACATGAAACTCGAATTCGAGTTAGGCTATGTGACTCGAATTCGAGTTACATGAAACTCGAATTCGAGTTTCATGTAACTCGAATTCGAGTTACCTTTGTCTGTTTTACAACATTTTTTTTTTGTCTGTTTTTGTTGGTTTCAGATGGAAGATGATAAAGTGATAATTGTCCATAGTGGTTTTTGGGATGGTAGTTTCTATAGGAATGGTGAAGAAGTACTCGTTTTTACGTCGTTGTGGACAATATCATATAGTGGGTTTGTGGATATTGTTCATAACGTTGTAAATGGTGATCGGCGTTTGTGTGAATACAAATTACACTGTTTAATGCCAACTGGGGGTGGTTCTGAGGTTAAGTCTTTGATTATGTGTGAACGGGATCTTCGACGAGTAGCTGAGATTTTCAAAGGTCCCCGAATATTTGTGACCTTGCAACCAAAAGATCATGGGATGGTGGGGACTTCGTACACCGGAAATAATAATCCACATGGTTTTATGAACCTCATGGCTGCTCAATCGTATTCATATGGTATCGGCAATCAATTTATGCCCTTAAATCCATATAATTCTCAGTACGGCATGAATTATATACATGGTCCACCACAGTGTATGCCAACCTATATGCAACATGCTGCGCCTCAACCAACGTTTGTGCAACACGTAGTGCCCAATAATAGTGATCATGTTGATGGTGGTGATGATGATGATGATGATGATGATGATGATGATGATGATGATGATGGTAGTGGTGGTGGTGGTGGATTTAATGATGATTTTGGGCGGTATGATGATTTTGGTGGTGGTGGCCATTATGATGACCAGGATTTTGTTGGTGATCAACATAACCAACAAGATGCACAATTTGTTCCTGATGACCGTGAAGGGAATGACGGTGACACATCCGATGAAGAAGATGACGATCCAGAGTATGACGTTGACAGTGAACTAGTCCGTCGATTGATTTATGATCACTTTGGATGGGAAAAAGATGACTATTTTGTTCCCGATGACCGTGAAGAGAATGATGTGAACAATGATATCATAGGAGACAATGATGAGCATGTTCTTCGGAATAGACGATTTCCAATCCATAAGGTACCTCCTGTTGATGCCAACGAAGTAGATAATGAGAACGCTGATACGGAGCTCCCAATTGTTAGGTCTAAATATGCTTGGATGGCTCCTGGAACGTCTTATCAGTATCCCGACCCTGATTCCATTCCACAAGAACCACCTAATATTGAGCGTGACTTATTTAAAGGTGCAGTGCTTGAAAGTAAGGAAGAAATGGTAACAAAGTTGGGCTTCTACCATCTGCACCATCGTGTGGAGTATAGAACAACCCGGTCTTCGACTTCACGTTATGAGGCTGTTTGCAAACATAAAGGATGCACCTTCTTACTTCGTGCAAACGCTATCCAAGGAGGAAGTTGGAAGGTGACTAAATTCGAGCAACCTCATACATGTGAAGCCAACTTAAGTAGACATGCTCCTCGACAATTGCCTTGAAGATTATTGGAGCCCCGTTTGCGCCAAAACTACTAAAGGAGGGACGATCCCTTAAACCTAGGGATATTATTGCCGATTTGTCTCACGAACATGGGATAGACATTATGTACAACAAAGCACTAAAATCACAAAGATCGTGCGTCATGACTACATACACGGTGACCACTTGCGCTTGGGGGATCTTGCCCGCATTCTTGTACATGTTAAAAAAGAGAACCCTGGTACCATTGCACTACACTAAACCGATGACGATGATAGATTCAAGTATGTTTATATTGCTTTACATCGTCAATTAAAGGATTTAGTGAGTGTTGTAGACTGTTATTGTTGTTGATGGCACACACCTAAAGGGCAAGTTTAAAGGTGTGTTGTTTGTTGCGGTTACAAAAGACGGTAATGAACAAGTGTTTCCACTAGCATTTGGCGTGGGCGATAAGGAGAAAGGACGAGTCATGGGAATGGTTTATGAAGCAATTACGCAATACATATGGATGCCTCGAAAATTTGCTCATTGTATCGATCGTCATAAAAGTATTAAGAATGCAGTTGGCAGTGTATTTCCTGACGACTGTGCATGGTATATGCACATATCACTTGAGGCAAAATATCAGAAATTATCGAGGTCAAGTGGTGACCTTATACCAAAAGGCCGCATACACTTATTCTCCTGAAAGATTCAAGAAGATTATGACCCTGATTCAAAATGCAAATGAAAAGGCATACGAGGAGTTGGTTAGGGCTGGAACGAAAAGGTGGGCACGTGCACGTTGTCCGAGTTAGACGCTATGGGTTCATGACATCGAATGCAAAATGAGGTTCTTAATGCTTTGACTTGTCAGGTCGAGGAAATTGCCAATTTGTTCGTTGCTCGATTCTATTCGAAATCTCATTCAGAGTGGTTCCATGAGCGTCAAATTGCGGCCAAAAACATGAACAATGAAGTCACCACAGATCTGACTAAGAGATTGATGAAACAGCAATGTGCAATTTGGGATAAGATGCACGTGTCACCCGTTAGTAGCCTAATTTATTTATTCTGTGAAGGATGGGGTGCGTTCTTTTGTTGTTGATTTGGCAAAGAGAACGTGTACTTGCCGAGTGTTTCAGCTTGATCTATTGCCGTGTCCACATGCGATTAAGGCAATCAGGTATATTTAAAGTCTTTTACTAAATTGCTAATTATTTCACATCCTAGATATATATACTTATATACATTTTCTGCTATTTATTTCGGTAAGGCAAATCAATCAGTCTACAGTTACGTGCACAAGTACTATAAAACAGAAACATTGCGAAAACTTTATTCTCCAATCGTCATGCCCATTGAACATCCTAAAGACTGGAATGTGCCGGAACTGATACGACTTATGGTTGTCAAGGCACCTCTAAATCCTCGACAAGCTGGCCGACCGAGGACTCGACGGATTCCGTCTAGTGGTCCATCTAGCAGACTCACAACGGTCCATAATATGCTCTAGATGTCATCAAGAGGGTCACAATCGTTCTACATGTAATGCAGTGCTTCCCATTTGCCATGATGCAACGAGTGCTAGTGCAAGCAACACGATTGATCAGCCGGCTAGAAGAATTCCAAGAAAATGCGGCATTTGTAAGAAAGAAGGACACACAAGGAGGGTTTGTCCTGATAGAGTTACTGAACTCAATCAATAAATTGAACATGTAATTTAATTGTACCCAGTAGCATGACTCGATATCGTGTTATATCACGTGATAAAGTACTTTCTTTCAGCTTTTCATTGATGTTTCTTGTCATACAGTACGTTTGTTTCAGCTTTTCATTGATGTTTCTTGTCATTATGTAACTTTCAGCTTTTCAGTGATTTTCATTGATGTTTCTTGTCATCAGGATAATTTTTCTATAAATACCCCGTCATTGAGGAATACATCTTCATCTTCCATCTATATCAAAATGAGTAATACATCTTCACATTTCCTTAATGTGCTTTACAATGAAAAGAAAACTTCGTGGACAATGCCGATGGATATCCTACTTGTTGATTTTTTGGTGAGCGAGTTGAATAAAGGCGATTGGGATGTCGGTGGGTTTAACAACACTTCCGTGTTGGGTGCTAGGGCTCTTTTGAAGTCGTGGTTTGACAAAACTTTCACATTTTCTGACGTGAATCAACGTGTTAAGCATCTTCAAGCTCGCTACAACTTTTTCGCTAATATGCTTGCCACTCCAGGCGTTGTTTGGGACCGCAAACAAGATTTCGTTCATTCTACTCATCAGAATCGGCTTGACTGGGCTAGGGTAATTTGAAGTTCATTTTCTACTCATCATTCTACTCATCTTCAAGCACTACATTTTACTTCTAATTTTAATTTTTTTGTTATTTTTCTGTACATGTAGGTTGATGCAACCCTCGCAACCGCTTACGAGTTCGACGGAGAACCACTGTACGACAAACTCGCCCTGCTATTCAAGATGGAGCCTTGGAAGAAGGAAGTTGTCGAAATTTTGCCATGGACACCTGTCCCTCGATATTTGCCTCAGCGTCCCCGTTTTGAGGAAGGAACTTCATCAAAGTCCAAACCTAAGTAGACTAAATTGTTTGGTTCTATGTTGGATTTTATGTTCTAGCACTGTAGTCTGTTTAAGTGGTTTGGTGTATCTTAACTCTTTGTTGCTGGTTGTAGTTTAAATTTGAAAGAACTATTTGTTGTTTCTGATTAAATTTGAAACATTTCTGGTACACTCTGTTTCGAGTTACCTTGGGGCTGTCAAATAACGCCACTGCAGTGAAGCTCCTCTTCGGGCATCTAACCCGTATGCCCCTAGGATAGCCATCCAACCCAGAGGCCTGGGCAAGGACCCGACCAAGAGACGGAATAGCCTCTAATGCCCATAGTTGTATCAAACAAAAAACAAAACAAATAAGCAATGAACCTTATTAGAATATGAAATGCTCCTGTTAAAAGTGATACATGTTTATTTTATGTATATACCTGTATAGGGTAGAAGTAGGCATATATGTGGAACTGGACCTCTCTACCAGGAACAGCAGGGGGTCGGATCCCAGAATCAAGATAATGGAGGAGGCGCCCATACACGTAGGAGCCCCATGGGAATGCCCTAAATGCGGGGGCATCCTCAACCAAAGTCCACAACCATAACGGGACGACACCCCGCGGATCGAAGGCTAACAGATACTTCGTAATGAATAAGATATAGGCCATCTTCAGATTATCCTC
Source organism: Rehmannia glutinosa (assembly GCA_016081115.2). Taxonomy (NCBI): domain Eukaryota; kingdom Viridiplantae; phylum Streptophyta; class Magnoliopsida; order Lamiales; family Orobanchaceae; genus Rehmannia; species Rehmannia glutinosa. The sequence goes on along the minus strand of JABTTQ020001344.1, from coordinate 942,283 downwards.
TGGTCGCTCTCTGAAACGACCATCGATGAAATGTGGCACTGCCTTCGTCGGTATCAAGGACTCCCCGTCGAAAAACTGTCGGTATACTCCTCCTGCCGGAGGAATATGTCAGTGAGGAGTATGGGTCAATCGCCGAGGGGCCAAAACGTAGCCCGTAAAAACATCGCAAACTCTCGTCGCCCAAATGCGGGTTCCGCTCACCAACGCGAACCACAAGTCCCCTGCTCGAGATCCTCCACCAAAATCATCGACCGAGCAAACGGAGCATACCTATGCTGGTCAAGTATGCGTCATCGTCGAAGTCCAGAAACGCCCCAAACGGCCCATTCCTAAACTCGTCTAAATTGCCCGACTCAGTCAACTCCTTCTTGATATCCGCTATCAAGTGGTGCTTGGAGTATAAATTCAGTTTTCCCCTCCAATTCTGTGCTTCTCCCCATTTCCATCGCCAAATCTGTCAAAAAAACACAAAACACTCAGTTTAGGCTTGCTGTCATGTATTTAACTCGAATTCGAGTTACAGAAAAAGGTAACTCGAACATTCGAGTTACAGAAAAAGGTAACTCGAACATTCGAGTATGTGTAACTCGAATTCGAGTTACGAAAAAAGTAACTCGAATTCGAGTTACACATGTAGCTTCGATTTCGAGTTACACATGTAACTCGAATTGAGTTACCTTTTCCAGTAACTCGAATTATGTAACTCGAATTTACACATGTAACTGACTGAGTTACCTTTTCTCGTAACTCAAATCTCGAATACGAAAAAGGTAACTCGAATCGAGTTACATGTGTAACTCCGACCGAGTTACATAATTCGAGTTACAAAAAAGGTAACTCGAATTCGAGTTCTGACGAAAAGGTAACTCAATTGAGTTACATGTGTAACTCGAATTCGAGTTACCTTTTGCATGTAACTCGAATTCGAGTTACATGTGTAATCGATCGCTATTTTCGAAAGTTATCGAAAAAGGTAACTCGAATTCGAGTTACATGTGTGTAACTCGAATTCGAAAGTTACCTTTTAAAGGTAACTCGAATGTTCGAGTTACCTTTTTCATGTAACTCGAATGTTCGAGTTACCCATGTAATCGATCCGATCGCGATTTTTCGAGTACATGGTAACTCGAACATTCGAAAGTTACATAAAAAGGTAACTTTCGAATGTTCGAGTTACCCATGTAACTCGAAAATAGCAAATCCGTCTTCTTCTTCTTCTTCCCCTCTCTCACACTTTCCGCCATTAACAACGTATGAAGCTCACCAAAACCAAACCCACCATCTAAAACCTATAATTTCTACAACAAATCCTAACCTAAAACACTTATTGACAATTTAAAACAACAAAAATACATGAAATAGGAAATAGGGTTCGATTTACATACCTGAGAAGAAGTCGAAGCACCCTCCATATCCTCGCTCGTCGTCGTCGTCGTCATCTCTCCTTTCGCCGTCGCCGATTCGGTAGTTTTTTGGGGGAGAATTTTGGAGATTTCGAGTTACAATATTTTGTTTGATTTCGAGTCAGACAATAGTAGTATTATTTGGGAGAACTATTTTTAGGCTTAAACTACTAAAGGGCAGTTATGTCTTTTCGCACCCCAAAATGGCTAAAAAAGATGTGTTTGAAAAACATGGCTAAAAAAGATTTTCATTTGTCCAAAAAGGCTAAAAAAAAAACTCACTCTTATAGAAACCCTAGGATTCTTTTTTTTTTTTTAACATTATAATAAACTTACAACTGATTACAACATCGAGAAAAAAATAATTGTAAGTCCTACATGATCATAAACCCCTATAGGTTTACCTATACAGATCTAAAATAAAATTTTAAACTTCTACAGATCTAACTGATCCGTAGAATCAGAACATCGCAACGAATGTACTGGATAAAATACGCACCAAAGAAATTGATCTCGCTTCTATATCACGTATCGTCGAGTAATAGCACATATGAATCTTAATTCTAAATAAAATCTCACATATGAGACAAACTTTATTTACTAGAAAAAAGCCACCTATTGGGGATAAAAACCCTAGGATTGTACTAGTATTTGTACAAAACTCATAGCATATTTTGTAATTATCCCAAGAACAATTTGATTCTAAAAAAATTGTTAAAGCTCTTAACAGAGCGCATCTAGAGTTCTTGAGGCCTTATGAGGAATTTTAGAGGGCCTAGTTTAATGTATCATTAATCATCATTTTAATTTGTGGTAATTGTACAAAATAGCCATTTAGAAAATGCAAAGATTAAAAATAGCCATGTTTTGTAGACACATCTTTTTTAGCCATTTTGGGGTGTAAAATGACATCCATACCCTTCTAGCATGTTTGTTTGATATTTGGGTTATTTCTCTCTCTTTCACTTATCTCTATGTATATTCTTACTCTTTTTTTTTCAAACTTTTTTTAAGAAATCGAACCTGTATTTTTCATTTTTAAATATGCAATATAGGTATTAAATTATAGATATCGAAAAGAGGATTAATTTGATATATTATACATGCAAAACGGTTTAAAACGAAAAAGTTATGTGAATTCAATGTTTTTGGAAAAAAATAACCGGGTATCTTTAATCGACTTGAGTCATCAGGACTCAATTCGAGTCACACATGACTCGGAAAAAAAAATTTAAATTTTTTTTTTTTTTAATTCGAGTCACACATGACTCGAAAAAAAAATTTTAAATTTTTTTTTTTTTAATTCGAGTCACACATGACTCGAAAAAAAAAAAATTTTAAATTTTTTTTTTTTAATTCGAGTCACACATGACTCGAAAAAAAAAATTTAAATTTTTTTTTAATTGAGTCACACATGACTCGAAAAAAAAAATTTTAAATTTTTTTTTTTTTAATTCGAGTCACAAAGATACCCAGCTATTTTTTTTTTTCCAAAAACTTTGAATTCACATAACTTTTTCGTTTTAAATCTGCTTTTGCATGTATAATATATCAAATTAATCCTCTTTTCGATATCTATAATTCAACACCCATATTGCATATTTAAAAATGAAAATACAGGTTCGATTTCTTAAAAAAAGTTTGAAAAAAAGAGTAGTTAAGATACATGAGATAAGTGAAAGAGAGAGAAATAACCCAAATATCAATCAAACATCTTTAAGGATGAATGTCATTTTACACCCCAAAATGGCTAAAAAAGATGTGTTTGAAAAAGATGGCTAAAAAACATCTTGGTTTGTTGGGAATGGCTAAAAAAAAACCCGGCTCTTTTAATTTTATAACTTTTTGAGTTGCAATATTACTTGTCAAAGTTCTATAATAAAACAGTTTTAACATTTCACTCTAAATAGATAATATATATAGCTAGTTTATTCCATCTATCTTGTAATATATTTGATCTCAAATAATTTTTTGAATTACTTCTTTCTGCGGTAACAACAGTCATATGTATCGTCAGTAGTATCTTGTAAGCAATGCATGCATTTTGAAAAGAATATAATCTTATGATATGTTTAATACATCCAAAATATTAAACTTTCTGACTTCAAATAGAATATCAAATATGGTTCCATATTATAAAAATAGAATATCGTCAGCATATTGATCTAATATATATAGAAAATAATCAATCAGGAAAGCTCTTCAATTGAATTAATTTGTGGTCTTTTCGCTAATGTGAGGATGAGAGAAATAAAAATTTCTTGCCTAGTCAAATAGAATAATTCAATTTTATATTTTTGTTATGAATCAAACAAATAATATTATATTATAATAACAAACAAAAAAATTTGTTACCGCTAGATTGGAAGAGAACAATTGATAATAACAAGAACAAGGTCTAGAGACAGAGAATAGATATGAGAAAATTTAAAGTAGAGAGAAGCATCAATGAGACTGAATGAAATGAATTTCTTGTTATCTATCTGTAATATGAAGAATAGAAGCTGAAAATGAAATTTTATGTTTTGTCCACCCTCTTTATAGTGTTAAGAAAGAATTGCTCAATCTCACACGTGTACGATAATTTTTTATTATTATATTATAAAATATATAATAATTCAAATGAAAATTAAGAAGAGAACAAGAAACAAGAAAAATAAATTACCATAAACTTGTAATATATTTATTAGCCTATTCATAAGTTTTATAATCTTGTTCAATTAATTAATGCATATTATTTATAAACTTAGCATTATCAATGTATATATGTTAGATATAATATTAAGTACATAAGAATTGCATTATCATATATATTATATATGTAAAAATATGTTAAATATAATAAAATAATAAAAATATTAGGCGGGGCAGGAGTGATACACATACACGTCATGTCCCATTCCGCCCCGCCGCAGGTGATGGGGGAGCGACCCAAACAGCGGGTCAAGGCAGGGCGGGCCAAAATTGCCACCCCGACCTCCAACACATTTTGTTCTCTTGATTTATTTAATAAAGTTGTTGTTTGAATTTGTTATTCAACACACTTTTCATTTCTGATTAATTTTGAATATATTTGTTGTTGGTAAATTATACATATATGGAGAGTGCAATTTGTAAAATTGAAACAAATATCAAGAGAGTGTTTAATTTGTAATAAAAAATAGTTGAGATTTTCTCTAATTAGACCAAACCTCAAAGGTATTTCTTGTAATTGACCTAAATATGTTATGAGCTTGTGAAAATCCTTTAACTCTCTTGTTACTCAACTTGCTATATATAATACTGTAGTTACTATTTGCTGTGTGATTCAAGCCAGTTATGCTATCTCCTGTCTGTGTATGGAGTACATAGTGAAGCGGTATAATTGCACAACAAACCCTTTATTCAGTGTACCTTGATTGAGCATTTAGATTTCTTGTTTCAAGTGACTTGGTATATAATTCAGAGAATAGCATTAGTATTTGGCCCCTGAATATTATTCTTTTTTTCAATTTTTTTTTATTGGACATACATATGGGGTTTGTCACATTTGTAATTAAGCATTCTCTTGCACAGTGGCTAAAAGAAAAACTTCTGCTTTTAGAAGAAGTGATTTATTGTATCAGGAGTAAAAATAGTTGAGAATCAGAAGTTAGTGTTTGCAAATAGAAATCAAAAGTTGAGAGTGAGAGTATTTGGTAAAAAAGTTGTAAAAGTGCTTATTTGTCTGTAGTAGACAAACATGAAGTAGAATCAGAAATCTAAAACATCAATCTCCCTACTTTTAGTTTCTGATTAAACAAAGCAGAAGAATCAGAAGCAAGAGTTGACATTTGCAAACACTAAAAAATGGTTTTTTTTTTCCCAACCAAAAGCTAAGAAGCACTTTTTTTTACTGATTGCAAGCACTCCCTTACTAACCTCAGCAAAACAATTGTCACCTTATGATGTGCTTTCACATGAATTCACTTGCTATTATATAATTAATTATTGGTTCTTTCAGATTAAAGAAGGAGATCAGGTCACTCTTTTGGAAGCGCAGAAGCCTCGTCATGCATGAACGAATTCCCACATTTCCGAGCAGCTTTAAGCCTTATAATTTGTATTTGTAACTAGTTGACTTGCATTCTAGATATTCTGAGTCGTCTATTAATGATAACTACAATTTCTGCAGAGTTGACGAAGACGCATTGAAAAGTATTTGGACATACTTTTCCAAATTATCCCCACATACCACTGTTGTTGTGAACTTGACGCAGCAGAAGCTACGAACAAACGAAAAGCAATACAAAACTTGGCGAAAAACCATAAATCTATACTATTATAAAAAGTGTGAATGTATTTGAAGGTTTCTTGAAAAAAATGATTTGCCAAAAATATTCTTACAGTAAAGTTAGCTTTAAGGGCAATTAAGTAATTTTCTATAATGATTTTGTTTTTTATTTGTTAAAATATGATTAGTGTCTTTTTGTATTCTAAAGTATTCTCATGTACTTTGTTTCAATTGTAATTCTTATAATATTTTGAATTTTTAAATAATATTCATTTTATATTAAACTAGATATCAAGAGCTTTCGAACCATATATCATAAGCATATATAAAGGACTTCATATGAGAGAATTTTAGCCGTTTAAAGTTGAGTGTTATGTAAAAATATAAATTTATAATATTTTTCTTTAATTTTCTCAATAACTAAATACACCTACAAAAAAGAAAAAAGATTATGAATATAACAGAATGAAGAGTAAAATTAAATAAATAAAATTAATTCACTTAGTTTGATTCAAATAAATTGGAGGACAAAATATATTTTCTAAATTCACTTTTGGTTGCAAATGTACCATAAAATAATAAATTATCATCTATCACCTTCCCTAAATTGTGAGATATTTTTTTCTTTGAAGTGGAGTAAATAACACATTTTTTTAGGTACAAGAAGATGAGGGTTTGAGTCCATGGAGAGTTGTAGGGAAGTATATGCATTTCCAATAAAAAAAATAATTATCAGTTTTAAGATTAGTGAAATATAAGTTATTACTCAAATTTTGAACAAAAAAATAATTTTGTTAGCTAAGTTTTATTCATTAAATATTTTTTTTTGGGTAATTACGGATATACGATTTAGCATGATTTAGATTCAATTATTTTTTTTATTAATGCAAAAATATGTGATTTATTACATTTTAGCATGTAAAATTACTCAATTAATTATTTGTAATGCATCTAATTCAAAAAAATCTTAAAAGTAATTTTAAAAAAGACCTTTCCAACCATCAAAACTAAATAAGAGAAAAAATGATCGTAAACTAAATATAAAAATATATTTACTATAATATTAATTTTTAATTTTTCTTGAATTGAGTTGTATAAAACAATTAGTTAATAATCCATTCCGATCTATATATTTACTGAAAATAAATTATACATTGAAATAATATTGAAAATTTATAACCATATCAACAATGTTATATATGTATTCACAAAATATAGTTAACTTATGTACTATACTAAGTAATTTCTATTTATAGGATATGTATTATTGTTTCAAAGGAATTGTTGATAAAGCAGAAAACAAATCATACATCTTCATGGATTTGCATCATTTCTGGAAAATAAAGAAAATGTCACTTACAATAAATGTAATGAGAAAGATATTGAAACAACACCACACTTAAATATTGTATTCATCAATCATCCATCAAATACTAATCATTATTTCATAAATTTTAAATATTGAATACAATTTACTGAATATCGTACAAGGTGCTTTCATTATGTTTGAGGAGACAATAACTATATATATCGGATGTCCAATAAGTAAATATTCAACATTGATTAAATATGTGACAATATTATATTATAGATTACTTATATCTTTCTTCATATTTTTTTTTTCTTTTTTTTTTTGACATATAGTTTGCATGGTAAATGAAAATGGATCGTGGTTCAATAATATATATACATATATATATATATATACTATGTGACTTTTCTTTCAATTTGAATTCATTTATTGATCAATTGATTAATTTATTTTATCTTTATTTCTAATATATAGATATTTAATTTAATTAGAGAGAACATGAGTCAAAATATTAAATGGAGACACTATTGAGAACTTTCATTTTCGCTATTTCCATTGAGTGGGTGCTGATTTTCGCATGAGAAATGAAAATTTATTTGGTTGAATATAATCTAAGAATAAATATGTGTTTAGAAATGGATTAATTTTTAATGAGTATTTTTAAGACTTTTTTTACATGCAAATACCTGATACAAATAAAAATATATTTTTATGTATTTGAAAATAGTTTTTAAAAACTTTTTTATTATTTAAAATTATTATTGGTAAGTTAGTGGTGGACCCAACAATTAGTTTTTCCAGTAAGAGTGGGAGATGGTGATGTAAATTTTATAGATGTGATTGAATGACAAGGTAGGAGAATATATAACAAAAGTAGCTTTGAAAATTTGATGAAAATGAGTTGTTTTCAATCAAACACTTGATACGAAATATTTTCGATTTTATGAATAGTATAAAATTGAATATAGGTGTTTGGAAATGAGAACATACGCAAAGGAATTTCACTTTCTCATCGCTCTTAATAAAAAGACAGTGAATGAAAATCCGAGTGTTGTAGCCGAGTCGATTCAAGAGATTCGGAGATGGAGAAAAAGAGTAAGACATCCATACATCAATGAATCGTGCTTGGGCTAAGAATATATTAAAAAAGTTACAAAAAAGTGTCAAACCAAACTCTAATTAGTCTTTAGTTTATTAAGATCGATTGTACTTTGTTCAATGATAATATCATTTAAGTATCGTGTTTTTTAGTTCAAAATGTCCTAATCATATTTCACCTACTAAAAATTTAATTTTAATCTTACAAATTTTATTTTAGAATCAAATATACGAGTGACATTTACTATATATACAAAACAATTTAATAAAGAGATATTCCATTTTTAAGATTTAATTTAATTTAATTAATAAATTATCTGGATTACGTGCAACGCACGTGCACCTTATTAGTTGCAATAAAAAGAGATAAATCTCAAATTTCTAATATCAATTCAACCACCTAAAATTAATAACAAATGAACTATTTATAAAATTAAACTCTTATCAGTCACCACAATAAAACTACTAACTTTACTAGTAAACATTAGAAGATAAACTAAAATGGAAAATTTCTAAACACATAAGATATTGCATAATTTTAAAAGATAATAAAACACGATATTATATCTCCAGCAGATGCGGTTTTTCCAAGTCTTTGTGTTGAAAAGTAAGACTGCCCCATTTAAGAAGGAAAGAGGATAAAAGTTGACCCCAAAGAGCTGTTCCAAGTCAAGCATTGAGTATTATTTAGACTTGAGATTATATACTCATTTCAGTAAACACCCAAATTGTATCTTGTCTGTTCTGCATATCTGTAATCTCCCAAATTAATTCTCAGTTCACTTTTGGTTTATAGAATCTAATGTCCTAGTTCTGTTGTGTTCAATCTTGAGCTTTTAGCAATTTCCTTTTTAATTTGACTTTCCAAGAAATGAAGTTATCACCACCCTTAATACTCCGACTCATTTCATCCCTATGTTTCATCACAACTCTGGCGCTAGCAATATCAATGTCGAAGCCTGGTTGTCAAGAAAAGTGTGGAAATATCACTATTCCATATCCTTTCGGCATCGGTTCTAAATGCAGCGCAAATTCCAACTTCACAGTTATCTGTCAAAATTCCACAAATCCTCCAACACCATTCTTAAGCAGCATCAATATGGAAGCACTTAATATATCCATGCTCGGTATGGTCATGGTAAAGCTGCCCGTGTCGCCTCTGAATTGCTCCGACGTGGAGACAACGCAATATCTGGCAACATCACTTTTAGGAACTCCATTTACCATCTCATCAGATTACAATTCACTGGCTGTTTTGGGCTACCATATTACAGTCATATTGCATGCTGAAGAGATAGGTTCAATCATTGGTTGCAGGGCCGATTGTGATGCAAATTCCACGGACACAAGTTGCAATGGTGTGAACTGTTGCCAGACAACAATTCCACCAGGACTCCAGGAGCTTCAGTACACTTACCAAAGCATTAATCGAGCTAACACGACTAATAATAGCTCTTGTGGTTATGTTTTTCCTGTTGAAAGTGCATGGTTTCAAGAGGATTATACAAGGTACAAAGGCCTTCATAATCAAACTGTAAATCTATTTGATCAAGAATTTCGATATGCTCCACTAGTACTCGACTGGGAATTCGCCTACAGTGATAATGCAACCTGTGGATATGCCAGCAGTAGGGTAAGCTACACTCCTCCGGGACGATATTGCTCTTGCTACCCCGGGTACGAAGGAAATCCATATCTACCTGGAGGATGCAGCCATATAGACGAATGTAATGATCCAACATTTAACCCATGCGGAGATGCAATTTGTATCAACAGAGAAGGATATTCCGAATGCCAGTATCCAGATGACAATAATATCTGGTCTCATCCAGATGAAAATAATAGGTCTCGAATCAAAATAGCATTCATCAGTATTGGCAGTGCGTTTGGTGCGCTAATTTTGCTTCTTGCTTCTTGGAAGTCGACGAAAACTATTAGAAAGAAAATCAAGGAAAACCGCAAACACAAGTTCTTTAAGCGCAATGGCGGCTTGTTATTGCAACAGCAGTTGTCTGCTACTGATAACGTCCTAGACAAAACCAAGTTGTTTAGTTCCAAGGAGTTGGCACAAGCTACTGATCGTTATAGCGAAAATCGTATACTTGGCCGCGGTGGCCAAGGTACCGTCTACAAAGGAATGCTGACAGATGGAAGAATTGTGGCGGTCAAGAAGTACAAGAGGGTCGACGAAGGCGATCTTGAAGCCTTCATTAATGAGGTTGTCATTCTATCACAAATAAACCACAGGAATGTAGTAAAGCTTCTCGGATGTTGTCTCGAGACTGAAGTTCCACTTCTCGTCTACGAGTTCATCCTCAATGGCACGCTTTTCCAACACATCCACGATCCGAACGAGGAATTCCCGTTATCTTGGGAAATTCGTTTAAGAATTGCCCGAGAAATAGCAGGGGCGCTTTCGTACTTGCACTCTGCTGCATCTGCACCTATATATCATCGGGATATCAAGTCGACAAACATACTATTGGATGATAAATATCATGCCAAAGTTTCGGATTTCGGGACATCAAGGTCAGTTGCTATCGACCAAACTCACTTGACAACACGAGTGCTAGGCACGTTTGGGTACTTGGATCCAGAGTACTTCCGATCGAGTCAATTCACAGAAAAGAGTGATGTTTACAGTTTCGGTGTCGTTATGGTCGAGCTTTTAACTGGGGAGAAAGCAGTCACATCCGTTAGGGCCGAAGAGGGAAAGAGTTTAGCCATACATTTCTTGCACTCAATGGAAGAAAATCATTTATTTGAGATTCTTGATCCAAGGGTCCTCAGAGAGGGCAGCAAGGAAGATATTGTGGCTGTTGCTGAACTTGCTAGGAGATGTCTACATTTGAATGGCAAGAAAAGGCCGACGATGAAAGAAGTCGCGGTCGAGTTAGAAGGGATTCAAATGCTGAAAGAAGGTTCGGTTTGTATGCAGAATCAAGAAGATGACACAATTGATGTTGATGAGTCTTCTGACTTCTCTTCCATCTCAGCAAGTATGCATTTGGATACCATGACTGCATATTCACAAGACGCTCATCGTCAATTTCTTGATGAGCCATGAAGAGTATTTCATGAATCTATATTTTCATCTTTGTCCATCATATGGCTGGTAATGCCACAGTACTAATTTTACTTCCTGTGCTCTATAGTATCTAGCAAAGAATAATTTTAATGGTTATTCAACTGTAACAGCTTACACATGTGACTATTAATTTTAATTTTTAATATATGAAATTTACACATGTGCAAGTCACGGGGGAGCGGCCCAAAGACGACACAATAAAAGCACAACACAATACAATAGACACAATAATCAAAACTGTTAAATTTATTTAGTCAGACCCATTAAGCCCATTAGGTCATTAACTAATAAAACATATGATTGTTTTTTTAATCTTTTTATATATGTGATACTTAGAACACATATTGTAATAAATTACTAATACAAATAGTCAAGCACAAAAAGCCAATTACCAATATTTAAAAAGTTATTGGCCTTTATCGGATTTGTCGTGCCAGTCCTACAAAGGCCCAATTTTTAATGGGCCTTATCATGCCGGCCCGAACCCCAATAAGGAACCCAAATCCTATAATTTCGTGTCATGTTCGTGTCCGTCAATCGTGCCTTGGCGTAAATTGCCACCCGTGCATAATTAATTAATTTGGAAACTACAATGTGCTTTACTTCTGCATGTGATGACTTGATGAATAGAAGGAAAGACTTGGCGCCAACCATCAAGAACATATTCACTCTATTCCTTTCTTCACAAACCAAATTACACATACTCACACACAAACACTCAAATGTATGTTAGAACATGATAATAGTATTTTGCATGTGGCCTACCTGGAATCCAGTTCCTTGTTTTAATCCTTTCTGCAATTCCTTCCTTTTACCTCCCATAAAGAACCAACTTTTCCATTACCAAAATATAAGAAGACAAAGTGATAAACCTTTCTCGTTTATATTTCCTTAATTTCATGATAAACCAGGGAAAGTAAGACAAACCAACTGAGATGTCCCACATCATGAATTTTAAGTACTTTTTCACCATCTTCTTGTTTTCCATGATCATTGGTGGACAATTATACGTCGATGGGCTGGGTTGCAACTGGGGATTACAGGCGACACACCCTCTTTCCCCGGACATAGTTGTCCAGTTAATGAAAGACAATGGCTTTAACAAAGTGAAACTGTTCGAAGCTGATCCAGGGGCAATGGAGGCTCTTGGCAGGTCTGGTATTCAAGTAATGGTTGGGATTCCAAATGACATGTTAGCAGGCTTAGCGAGTAGCGTTCGTGCTGCTGAAGAATGGGTGCAGCAAAATGTTTCCAATTATTTGTCCAGGAGAGGAGTAGACATAAGGTAAATATATCTTGTTTTACACATGATTTCATCGGGCCGTTCGGGCTTGTCACACTTTGGGCCATTCGGGTCGGCCCAAAGTAGACTCGATACTTTCGGGTTTCTAAAAATGAAGCATAGCCCATCCTATATGCGGGCTGATCAAGCCAATTTTGCCTGCTTTATATGCAGGGCGGCCTGATCAATTTTGCCGGCTCTAAATTTTCTAGTAATACCTATAGGCTATAAACGCTTGTTCATGAGACATCTAAATATACTTGGACAATGCAAAATTGCAAACTTGATGATGACAATTGACAACTTAAAATCTCATGCTTTTCAGATACGTTGCTGTTGGGAATGAACCATTCCTCAAGACTTACAACAACAGATTCACACAAATAACCTATCCGGCGCTGCAGAACATCCAAGCCGCCTTAATCAAGGCCGGATTAGGCCGGGACGTAAAGGCCACCGTCCCACTAAACGCCGACGTTTACCAGTCAGATTCCGGCCTCCCCTCCGGCGGAAATTTCCGGACCGACATCCACGATCTCATGGTCTCCATAGTCAAATTCCTAAACGACAACGGCGCACCACTAACAATCAACATCTACCCTTTCCTCAGCCTCTACGCCGATTCACATTTCCCCGTCGATTTCGCATTTTTCGACGGCAACGCTTCCCCTGTAGTCGACGGCTCCATTTCTTACACCAACGTGTTCGACGCAAATTACGATACCCTAATTTCCGCCCTGGAAAAAAACGGTTTCTCAAATATACCAATAATCATCGGTGAAGTGGGCTGGCCCACAGACGGTGACCCAAACGCTAACAGACAGCTGGCCCGCAGATTTAACCAGGGTTTGCTCAACCGGATAAATCAGAATCGGGGCACCCCGAGACGCCCGACCCTACCCGATATCTACCTCTTTTCCTTAATCGACGAAGATGCGAAGAGCATTGACCCCGGAAATTTCGAGCGCCACTGGGGGGTTTTCTATTTCGACGGGACGATAAAATACCCGTTGGATTTAGGGCGTGGGAGAAATCTGACGGCGGCGAAAGGGGTCCGTTATCTGGCCCGCCAATGGTGCGTTATGGCCCCTGATGCTGATTTATTGAACCCTAATTTAGCGCAGAGTATAAATATGGCTTGCACTTATGCGGATTGCACGAGTCTCGGGTTCGGGTCGTCTTGTGGTGGGTTGGATGCTAGAAGCAATGCGTCTTACGCGTTTAACATGTATTACCAGACTATGAATCAGAGGAGTGGGTCCTGTGAGCAGTTTCATAATCTGTCGATAATCACGAGAATCGATCCGGGTTTTCGTGACAGTTCTTGTAGGTATGAGATCATGATAGATACTGGAAGGCACGCGCAGAGAAGAAATCCAGGGACGTCATCGGCTGGGAAGACCATGGCTGGTTCTTTTGTTTTCTGGGCAGTCGTAGTTCTGGTACTGATTGTTTGTGGTTGTCTGAATTGAGTCAACCATGGTTTACTTTACAGGGCTTGTTTTAATTTCTGTATAGTCAATCTTGTACATTTCAAATGGCTTTTATATTTTTGGACGAAATCAATATTTTTTGTGCGCCAACAATCAATTTGATAGAACTGTCAAAATGGCCCATATAGGTTCTATTTTTTTTCGAACCTATGGAATTGCAGGCCAGTCAGGCCTCATCAGGTTGGGCTCACTTTGTAGGCTTTAGACATATTGCACAAGAATATGGTTTCCTAAACCAGAATACCCGTTAAATAGTTCAAGCAAAAGGCTCTCCTTAATTATGGGATAAGATAAAACAAAAGGAGTCCTAATGATACAATTTTCAAAAGTTGGGGATAGGGAAGAAATAGGGATGGCAAAATCCCCGCGGGGAATTATCCCCGTTGGTACCCGAATAAATTGGGACGGAGAATCCCCGATTAATTCGGGGATGAGGATTCCCCGCTTTTCTGAAACTAGGGATGGGACGGGGATGATATTTATATCCCCCGTCCATCCTCGTCCCCGATTAGATGAAATGGGAATTTTCCGTCCCCGTTCACGGGATATATATATATATATATATATATATATATATATTATGTATTATTAATATTATTTATGTTTATATTTTTTTATTTTATTAAATTTTAAAATTAAACCCTAAAAGTTGTGTGTTTTATATTATAATGACTTTTTATTTTTTAAATTACAAGACTTTGTATTTCGAAGATTGTTGTATTTAACTCAATTTGTTAAAGTATTTTATATTGTGGAGTAATTATAAGATTAGTGATTCATGATATTTTTATATATTTTAATTATTGACTATTTAAGAAAAAAATATTTTTTTATAATTGTTTTTATTAATAAATGCAAACGGGACCCTAATTCCTCGCGGGGAACCCGTTCCCCAAATGAGGATTCCCCATCCATGTACCAGATGCCCAAAATGGGGAACGATATGGGGATGATATTTGAAATGAAATTCAGGGACGGGGACGGTATGTCTCATACCAGCCCCGTCCCCACCTATTGTCATCCCTAGCAAGAAGCCTAGCAGCGCTAGGAAAAAGGGGATATCTACTGTCTACTACAATGCACATATGGTTTGCAAATAGCCAAGCTTTTTTAGCTTAGGGAGGTGCTAAATGGCTAGAATCTAGCCAACTTGAATGAATATATTTGTCTTTTACATGGAAAAAAATAAGAGGCCATAAGTAATTTGATATTTATGATGACTAATGTACCCTTAAGTCAATTTAGCAACATTAACGGCGAAGATTCAAATTCAATTTTCATTCTCTAACTACATTAATTGTGTGATTACTTTTTCAAAGAAAAAAGTTGTGCTTTTCAAATTTTAATTTTTGTTCTCTCACTCACTACATTAAACTTCATTAATATAGAATGGTGGTTGGTGAGATTAATATTTTTTCGAGCTCTTTACTATGTACTTCTCATACATTAATATACCATATGAAAATAAATTTTGCCAATCTAATAACGATATTGGTGAATTAACTTCGCAGATATAATATTATAACTTCACTAATTTTATTTTTTAGTGATTGGACCTAAATATACATTATTTCTTTTAAATAACTTAAATGATAATTATATACGCGCGCGTGCGCACACATACTGTTTAACACCAATTAAAATAATATGATATCAATTTTTCACAATGCATTAAACATAAATTTATTTAAAAAATCTACTGAATTGTAATTTTAAAAAAAACTATTTTGTTTCATCACTACCATTCATTTATAATTATGATAATGATATTGAAAAATCAAGTGAAAAAACGATGATTCCATTCCTTTTGCACTCTTGCATGCCAAATATATAAATTAATATATTCATTTCTTTCTGTTCCCGTTATTATTCTACATATCCGAATTTAATATTTTGTATATAGATTTTTGAAAGATTTATGTACCGAAGAAAGTGCATTGCATGGGCACTCCATGTAAATATTATTTTATTTTAGGAATTGTATGGTATCCTAGTTGTTAGGCATTTGTAGGGATGACAATGGGATATGGCAGATACTTGAAGACCATGCTCGTCAGCCCATCCCATGCATAAAACGGGTCGTCCATCGCGGGACAAAATGGATTTTTCCGTGTAGAATAAAAATATATCATAAAATACACAATAATTCAAATAAAAATGGAATAAGGAACAAGAAACAAAAAAAATAAACTATTATAAAATTGTAATATATTTATAAATTTTATCTTGTATTTTGTTTTATTAATGCATATTATTTATAAACACTGTCATTTTTAATGTATATATGTTAGATATAATATTATGTACATAAAAAAATACATTATCATATGTATTATATATGTAAAATATATATTAGATATATTTAAAAAAAAGATATTAGGCTGGGATGGTACCTGCGGGGCAAAAGTGATATTCATGCTCGTACGGCCCCGATGCGGGTTATGGGCCGGGGCAACCCAAACAAAGCGGATCGGGCCAAAATTGTCATCCCTAACCATTTGTAAAACTCAAATTTGTGTTTGATTCAATTCTCACCTATTTTTCTCCCCTACTAGTGGGGTGATCATAAATATTAAAAAACCGCCCGGACCGCCCAAACTGTACCAAGCCACACCGTTCATAAATTATTATGACCAAAATTACGATTTAAAATATTAGATAGAAACCGCATCGCTTTGTTGGTGCGGTTATGGTTTTAGATTTTAAAAAACCGTCAAAACGGCACTGCACTTCACCTCTATAATTTAGGGCAAAATAAAATATTGTTTTTAGTCTTTAGTTAAATAGTTAGACAATAAATATATTAAGAACTAATTTATGAATGACATAATTAGATTCACACTTTGTATACTAAACGTAACGCATTTTACATTTATTTCAATGTTGTTATAACTCATTAGGTTTTGCATCAAAATAGAACAACATTACATTACATTACATATTGAATGTAACCGAAATAAAAATATTGCAATGTGTATTTTATTTGCAAAAATACATCTTGTATTAAAAAAACACTTTTTCAGTTATAATATTTTTTTGGCTTTTTCTTTAAAATAACATAACAAAATTATATTAATTTATCAATTATATAATATTTTCATTAATTAAAACCGCAAAACTGCCTCCTACCGCCCACCACCGCTTAAAACCGCACCTTCGATTTTACTTCATTAAACTGTGATTTAAAATTATTATTTAACCGAACCACATATAGCAATTTGGTTTGAAATTGACTCAAAAAACCGCATCGTAATCACCTCTACCTACCATAATTTCTAGTGAAAAAATAAATAAAGGATTATTTTTTCTTAAGCACATTTTAATTGTTTCTTGGTTTTTAAACAACAATTGTTATTTAGTACCAGTAATGGTTTCATGTGTTAAAGAATTAGTTTAAAATATAAAATGTCATTTAATATTATTCTAAATGTTAAGGTTGATCGACTTAGAAACTAATTGTCTTCCTTAATTATCGAGTCAAAACATGGGAGCCAAAATAATTAAGGGGCTGTAGAAATTTGACACCAAAGTAAAAAAGAGTTTTTGGAGTCAAAAATATTAAGGGGTAGCTTAGTCCTTTATTTATGTAGATTATTATTAAAATGTAATTAATGCAAATCCACCTAATTTCTAGCCAACTATAATCTAGGAGCCAACATAATTAAGGGGCTGTAGAAATTTGACACCAAAGTAAAAAAGAGTTTTTGGAGCCAAAAATATTAAGGGGTAGCTTAGTCCTTTATTTATGTAGATTATTATTAAGATGTAATTAATGCAAATCCACCTAATTTCTAGCCAACTATAATCTAGCTATCAAGATTTACCGTTTAGCATATGCTAAAGGGGAGAGGAATAAGATCCAGCTTTAAATAAATGATTCTACTATGCTTAAAATTTTTCCACTCTCAATACAAGTCCACTATATGTGCAATTATGCATCGAGCTATTAGCATTAATTTAAAAAAATCTGATCTAAATTCGATGAAAAGTATTTTTATTTTTTAAGAATGTTAAATTTAATATTTGATTATATGTGTGGTCATTTGGATTTCGGACTAGCTTTGCTAAATGTGTTTTTAGTCAGTACTTATCTTTTTCTTTAGTGCTAATCTTTTTACATTGTACATAATTATTCGTCTATTGTGTTGATGTTTTTCTTGGACCAGCAAGAAAAATACCAAGATTATATGACTTGGAAATAAAAAGGAACACTTGGCAATTATGAAAAGTGGCTAATTCTGCCTTTTATATTGAATACCAAGCAGAACGTGTCTGGTCGGCTTTGTAGACTGAATTTGAATTTTATAAGCTATATAGTAGGATTTTCTCTCTTCCCTTTTTCCTAATAAATGAGATCTATTTATACTAATACAATTAGTGGGCTAATAATCATTACATCTAAGATAATAGTAGGATAATAGTGGGACACGTGTCTTCTCCCTGGTGTGCATGGGATGCATGTTGGCCATGTGTTGATAGGAACTTGTTGACTTGTCCCGTTTACTCGTTGATAGGTGGTACTTTGGTCTGCCACTGATGTGTTGAATCCACTTAGTGGGAGATTTTGTTGAGTGGAGCACTTACTGAAACTTTCATTATGGTAGTGGGCCGAGCTCGCTCGCCCACGCCATCGTCGACTTCATACACCACCCTGGTTGGTCCACGTCACTTTGGATGGTTTACGTCATCATCACCCGAATGGCCACGTGGATGTGTTTTTGTCCAGCTCAGCTCGGGTGTCATCAATGACCCCCAAGTTCAATTCTGAGGAGAAGATTCTTCGAAACGGTTTTGAACTTTAATTGTGAACCTTAATTGGAAAGAAAAACATTAGAAGTCAAAAACTGCTGACAGCTGTCACTTGTTCATCAATGTCTGAAACGGCGCATTAATTGAGTCCCATGATGACAGACACGTGACATATTTATGTTGGACCTTCATGGTGCGGGGAACGTGGGGACGTGACAGTCACCCAACTTTTTTGAATTTGAAAAAATGCGCCCCTTTCAACTGGTGCGATACTTCCGAGGGAAGTTAACCTCTAAATATGGCTTTCCTCTTTCATTTTCCACTTTCGCATTCACTTCTTACAGTTAGCATTTGCAGAGACCGAGCAGAAGATTTCAGGTCGGCTTTGAGAACAGAGGCTCAAGAACACTTAGGTAAATTTCCAAATTTTTCCTTTCTTTCCTCTTTTTCTTTCTTTTTTCAAAAGACATGTCCGGTTCCGCTGACGACAGTCAAAACCGAGATTTTAGCGTAGAAGTCGAAGTTGAAGACCCTTCGTCCGACGATCCTTCATCTGTAAGTCCTTCGCAAGAAAGAGAAGCAACTTCGGAAAACCCTGACATCATCGACGTCTCCAGTTCAAGCCATAGTCCTGAACCGGAGGTTCCCTTAAGCGATCGATACGTGATTTTCAATCCTACCCCTATCACAGTGATCCGCGAGGGTCAAGTGTATAAGACGAATTCGCCTCCGGAAGAGTCAGGCGAGCAAATAGAGACTTTGGACCATCAAGCAAACAACTCCGAAGATTTAAACATGGAGCCTGAGGGTCGTGACCGTGAGGAGGTCAGGGTGCCTGAGGGCATGGGTGCAGTCAATGTAGAGTCCCCGAAGCAGATGGAAAGGAGCATGGTAGCCCGGATGCGGCTGGGCGCAGGGCTGAACCGAGTAGATATGTGGCCACAGGGCCAAGTAGAAGGCCCCCAGTGAGAACGGGGGGAGAATGGACCCAGGCCGACCAGAATGATCAAATAGGTCTTATGATGTCGCGAGAGTTAGAGGCTCTTTATTAGAGGCATCAAATTCCTCCATCTGTCCATTTCTGGTTGCCCGACCACGCCGAGGTGACCGAGCTGCCGCCCACAGGGTGTATTGCCATGTACGCCCATAGTCTTATGTATGGACTGAGGTTTCCCCTGCCGAGATTGATAATTAAATGGTTCAGGAGGTGGGATTTGCCCTTGTCCTAGGTGCACCCATTGACCTGGGGCCGAATAATTGGACTGCTTGTCCTCTTCTCCCATCAGAACTATCCGCACCCTCATTTCGAGGAGTTGAACGAGCTCTTTGTGTGGAAAGTGACCCCGGGTCGGGGCGGCCATCGGGGTGGTACTATGTACAGACTCGGTCCGACTATCCGGACGGGTTGGTTCTGGGCCTTCCACAGTCCTTGAAGGAGTGGAAGGATAAATGGTTCTGGGTTGCTGGTGACTGGCAGACCTGCCAAAGGGGATGAGGGCTCGGTTTTTTCCCCTCCGCTCCAATTCTGATATGATTTTCGTAAGTATATTCCGCTCTTTAAATTTTCAGAAAATTTTCTAATCATTAATTCTTTACTTTTTTCGTGTAGGGAATCGCCCTTCCCCAAACCGTCTTTCAACTGAGTTCGTGAGCCGGCTAAAAAATATTCAAGCCTTGGCCGCGTCGGACATGAAGATACAGTCCCTAACCACAGAGGCAGAACAAACGAGATGTGCGAGGCGGGACGCCGGTGCTAGAGACACAGCCTTCGAGGGCTGAACAGGTCAGGGCAACCCCATTAAGGACCGAGCCTCTTAGGCAAGTGCCTCCCATGGCCGAACGGACCGAGCGGGCCGATCAGCCGCGACAGACTGAAACCCAAGGTAAGTGTATTTCCATAAGTTTGATTTTTCTCGTGTTTTGATATCTTCTTTGTTCTGATGTTTTGTGTGTTTGTTGTAGGCCCGGCAGGGGTGGATGCCTTCGCTCGCCTTAACCTGTAAGGCGTACTGCTGTCCGGGGCATTGGAGTGAATGTTGGTAAGACCGCCGCGACCGAGGAGGAAAGGCGAGCTGAAATTCAGCGTGGCAAGTGCAAGGCCACGGATGACCAAGAGGGAGAGGAGCAGCCCCTCAGGTGGAGAAAAGGGAGAAAGATCGAAATAAATGAGCCCGACCAGACTGAGAGGACTGGGCCGACTCCGCGGGTGCCCCCGATTAACATTCCTTCGGGTGAGACTTTGAATATAGCCCGTCACCAGGCATTTTTGGACGATTTATGGCAGGAAGGACATTTTATCCCCCCGAACCTTGGCCGGGATGAAGCTTGTGAAGGGATGGTCGGACTGAGGCCCCAGTGGTTTGTAGAATTTGCCAAGTACTTAACACCGATCGAGAACAGGTGGCGGCATTGCCGGTAGAGGCTGGTCGGGCAGCGCGAGATGTACCGGTCGGAGCCTGGACGACCGATATAGAGCAGTTCTGCACGAAGACTGGGTGGGAGGAGAAGGCCCAATATGCCATAGGGTTATCTGGCAGAATTATT
Organism: Rehmannia glutinosa; assembly: GCA_016081115.2. Classification (NCBI taxonomy): domain Eukaryota; kingdom Viridiplantae; phylum Streptophyta; class Magnoliopsida; order Lamiales; family Orobanchaceae; genus Rehmannia; species Rehmannia glutinosa. The sequence goes on along the minus strand of JABTTQ020001344.1, from coordinate 921,062 downwards.
GGCACTCTGTGGCATATGATTGGGCAGGCGCGCGACCTGGAGAGGCGTCATGGCGACTTGCAGGAGGCCCATGCTACTTTGCTTGGGGTCCAAGAGTCCTTGGAGTCTCAGACTAAGGAAGTCGTGAGGGATGCATCGTCCACGAGAAGGTCTGCTGAGGAGGCTGTAGCTGCTCGGGATGCGGCAGAGAAAGCCGAGGCGAAGCTCCGTGCATAGGTGGAGCAGTTGAGGAAGGCGGTGGTTGCGCACCCGAGGGAGCTGGAGAGGCGAGAGGCCGAGATCCGGAGGGAGATGGAGGAAGCTTTCCGGAAACAATTTGAAGAGGCTCGGGCGGAGGCCGTAAGGGCCTACAAACGGTCGGGGGAGTATGCTTATATGCTGACCTGTGGGCATGCGAACAGCATTAAAGAGATCCTTGGGGACCTCAAGAAGGGTAAGACCGTGGTCAATCTGGAAAAAGAGCTCGATGCCCTGAATGCGGACTTGGCCGTACTCTGTCCTCAGTATCCGGGAGCCATTTCTGAGTATCATGTCCCTCCAACCAATGACGATGGGGAGGAAGCATCTTCAAGTGATCCGACCCAGACTCCTACTCCTAGTGGGACCCAGCCTCCCGCTCCATAGGGTGTTTTGTACTTTTCTTTTTTTTTATTTGATGTAATTGGCCTTAGGCCTTTGATGTAATCGGCCTCGGTCCCCCATGTACATATTTTGTCATTTAATGAAAATTTCCTTCTAGTTATTTTTTCGCTTTATCATTTTTTCTAAATTCTGCTGAGTGCTGTGCTCGGCGTACTTGAGTAGAAAGATGTATGGATTGGATGTTGGACTGGAAGTTGATCTGCACGAACATTTGAGTGAATTTCTTCTAAGTGTTGTGCTCAGGGCTAGGCCGAGTCTCACTTATAACGAGCTCGATGCTAGGTCGAGTTTCGAAAATAGTTATTCATGACGTGTTCGGGTCTAGGGCGAGACGTAAGGTTGTGTGCGGTGTCCAGAACTTGGCCGAGACGAATAGAGTTTAAGATAGTTGATTTTTTGCTCAGAAAATTTGAGCTTTATTGATAATACTTTTTCAGATAAGTTACATCCCATAGATGATTGAACTTCTCCCCACTCAAATACTCGAGTTCGTATGCCCCATTTAACAAGACTTTGCTAACTCTATACGGGCCTTCCCAGGTCAGCTTTAGTGGGCTCGGCTCGGCTCCAGTAACCTTCTTTAAGACTAGATCTCTGACTAGGAATTTTCTTTCATTCACCTTCGAGTTGTAGTACCTTTTACTTCTCTGTTTATATATAGCGTTTTTCATCTAGGCACTGCATCTCTTTTCTTCTAACAGATCCAGTTCGGCTCGTAGGGCGACCTCATTCTTTTTTTTGTCAAAATTAGCAATTCTGAATGTTGGGGCCCCGATTTCTACTGGAATGACGGCCTCGGCTCCGTATTCCAGGGAGAAAGATGTTTCACCTGTGGAAGATCGATGTGTTGTCCGGTAAGCCCATAATACTCCGGGTAACTCCTCGGGCCAATTTCCCTTGGTTTCTTCCAGCCTCGTCTTTAGTGTGTATTTGAGGATTTTGTTCACTGCCTCGACTTGGCCGTTAGACTGTGGATGATATGGAGTGGAGAAGTGGTTCTTGATGTGAAAACTTTCAAAAAAAGTTCGAAATCTTCGGTTATTGAACTGTTTCCCATTGTCTGTTACTATCGAATATGGTATCCCGAATCTGCATATGATTGACTTCCATATAAAATTGATGATATTTTCTTCGTCTATCTTCACTAGGGGTTTCGCCTAGGCCCATTTAGTAAAATAGTCTATCGTGACTATAGCGTACTTCGCGCCCTTTTTGCTAGTGGGGAGTGGTCCGATGAGGTCTACTCCCCATTTGGCAAATGGCCATGGACTGAATATTGAAGTGAGTTGTTCGGGATAGTACCTGACTTGTGGTGCGAATCGTTGACACCTTTCGCATCTCTTGACCAATGAGATCACATCCTGCTTCAAAGACGACCAGTAATATTCTTGTCGGATTAGCTTGTATATTAGTGTCTGGCCCCCTGCATGATTTCCACAGATTCCTTCATGTACTTCACGGAGAGCGTAGTCGGCGTCGGTTTCTGATAAACACCTGAGCAGCGGGACTGAGTACCCGCGCTTGTATAGGACCTCGTCCACTATAGTGTATGGAGCAGCCTACGTTCTTAATGTTCTGGCCTCGGCCTTGTTTTCTGGCTGAATCCCATGCTCCAGGTATTGAATGATAGGAGTCATCCATGTCGGCTCGGCACCCTCGTTAGCATTTATCGTCTTCGTGTTCAATGAAGGTAAAGACAAGTGGGTGACCGTAATGTCTTCGATTAGGTCAGTTCATGGGCTGGATGCTAGCCGTGCCAATGCGTCTGCTTGCACGCTCTCGGTCCTGGGAATATGTATTACTTTCGCCTTGAATAGGGAGAGTCTTCCTTTTGCAAGTTCCAAATATCGTGCTATCTTCGGTTCCTTTGCTTCATACTCTCCATTTATCTGGTTGACCACTAACTGGGAGTCACTGTGAATGAGTAGTCTCTTTAGACCCATCGAAGCTGCCATCTCCAGACCTGCTATTAATGTTTCATACTCTGTCTCATTGTTAGTCATCGGGAAATGGAACCGTACGACCGAGCAGTAGCACTTGTGTTTTGGATTGATTATCACAATCCCACCCCCTGCTCGGTCTGCGGTGGAAGAGCCATCGGCAAACAATTTCCACTCTTGCTCTTCGATGATATCCAATTGAATCGACGGGGTGAACTCTGTTATGAAGTCCGCTAATGCATGTCCTTTGATAGCCGTCCTCGGCTCATACGAAATTTCAAATTGGCTGAGCTCCACGACCCACTTGATCATCCAACCGAAAGTGTCTGGTCAGTGCATGACTTGATTCAAAGGATAGTTTGTTAACATGATGATTTTATGTTCCAAAAAATACGGCCTTAGCTTTCGCGTTGAGATGGCTAATGCATATGTCAGCTTTTCCATCAGAGGATATCTCGGTTCAGCGTCGTGTAAGGCTTGGCTGATATAATAAATCGGATGTTGAATCGAGTTATCCAATCGGATGAGCACCGAGCTGACGGCATACTCGGAGACTGCGAGATATAAATACAAGTCTTCGCCCTGGCTCGGTTTTTATAGAACAGAGATGGATGTTAAGTGTTGTTTCAATGATTCGAATGTTGCTTGCGTCTGCTCGGTCGATTCAAAATCCTTATTTTTCTTGATTATCTCAAAGAATGGTTTACATTTGTCTGTTGATCTTGAGACGAATCTACTTAAAGCGGCTAGACGCCCAATTAAGCTTTATACTTTCTTAACGGAATTAGGGGATTCGAGGTCGATTATAGCTTTGATTTTATCAGGATTAGCCTCAATTCTTCTCTGTCTGACTATATATCCTAAAAATTTACTCGAGCCGACCCCAAATGTGCACTTTTTTGGATTTAACATCATCTTGTACTCGCGTAAAATTTTAAACATTTCATTAAGATCAGAAAGATGATCGGCGGCATAAAACGATTTTACAAGCATGTCATCTACATATACTTCCACCGTGTGCCCTATCAACTTCTCAAACATTTTGTTGACTAACCTTTGATAGGTCGCCCCAGCATTCTTCAAGCCAAATGGCATCATCTTGTAATAGAACACGCCCCGAGATGAATAAAAGGAAGTGTTTTCTTCATCGTCCCGGTGCATCCGGATCTAATTGTAACCCGAGTACGCATCCATGAAACTCATTAATTCATGACTAGTTGTGGCATCGACCATGTAATCAATGTTCAGAAGAGGGTAGCTATCCTTCGGGCATGTCTTGTTCAAATCGGTGAAATCCACGCAGAGACGCCATTGTCCGTTACTCTTCTTGACCAGTACAGGGGTTGGCTACCCATCGTGGGTAAAGTGCCTCCCTGATGAACTTATTATCCAACAGTTTTCTGACTTCGGCCACTAATGCTGCTTGTCTGTCCGGGCCCAATTTTCTTCTCTTCTAGATCACTGGCCGATAGGTAAGGTCGATGTTTAGGCGGTGGCATGCATGTTTGGGATCAATGACGGGCATGTCCAAATGGGTCCATGCGAAGATGTCTAAGTTGTTGCTCAAGAATTCGATAAGCTCTGGTCGGAGCGGTTCTTGTAGATTGTATCCAATTCTCAGTTGGCGCCCCCATGCTACTTATCGATATCTACTATGTCGATCTCTTTGACCGGTTCGGCGTGTTTGTGCTTCTTGCTTTGTCCTTTTTTTCTGGAGGAACTGTTCTTCTTCTTTAGTAATCGGTTCTTTTCTGGGTCGCCTGCCTGGGTCGGTTTCTACTAAGTTTTCTGCTCGGTCCTCTTGTTCAATGTCCTTCTTTTGTAAACTCTCTGTCTGGATCTCCTGTTCGGTTGGACTGGCTGACTTGCTAGATTCTCCTTTTTCTATTACGTTTATTTCTGCTGGCCTGATTTTTACGGAGCATTCCCGGGATTCCCTTTGATTTCCCTTGTGGATGCCTTCCCCATCCGGAGTGGGAAACTTGATGCAGAAAAAGTATACCGAGATGGCTGCCTTTAGCTGATAAAGCAATGGTTGTCCGATAATATCATTGTATTCGGAGTCTGAATTGATAATCTTGAAAGTTGTGATGACCGTCCTTTATGTGCCCCCTGACCAGGTTGTATAGACAAATCCACCTCACCGAGTGGAATGATTCTTCCTCATCCGAAACCCAGGATACTGTCGTTGCATGGTCGAATATAGCTGTCGTCGACATTCAACCTCCTGAAAGCCCTAATGTATATGACTGAGGCATAACTCCCTGAGTCGACTAGTATCCTGTGCACGGGGATGCCCAGGATCGGCGTCGTCACGACCAGAGGGTCAGAGTGAGGATGTACAAGTTGGTCAGCGTCCTGTTCGCCTTATTTTTAACTTCACCGCAAGTGTACGGTGTAGTTTATAGAATAGGGTTAGCAAGGTCGAATCCACAGAGACTAATAAATTAATGTACTAAGTATTGGGATTGTAATAGCCTTATTTTTATCCAGACGATCGAAATTGAGTGATTGGTTTTGTTAATGCAAGACAAGAAATTATCCTAAAAAGACAAAGTAAAGATTGATTGAAAGATCAAGGAGATGAATGGATTCCAGGGCTATGGTTTCAGTTAATATCCCCTTTTGTTATCAGATTAATCACAACCAAGGTTATCATTATTCTTTCCTATAGAACAATCACAAAAGTATTTTACCATCTCTCTCGAGATGCATGTAAAAACGTTGATTGGATTATCTATGCTAGTATATCTACTCAACATAAGATATCCAACTCCCAAAAGCATAAAAGATTATAAATATTCATGTCAAGTACTCACAGATCTAGTATTGAAACTCATCTCTCGAATTATGAATCAATACATCAAACAAGTTAAATCTATGGCCTTTTGATAAAACAAAGTACTCGAATAGGGTTAGAAAACAATAACTTCAATTGCAATTAATCATCAAATAAAAGTATCCATTAACCTACTCCCAAACCCGGGAATCACAAGATGTTTAGCCAGACATGGGAAATAAACAATTCATAGACAAATTATTCATGTTCATATCTAACTAATTGAAAATAAAGATACTATGGAATGTGAAGACTCGGGGACATCGATGATCTCTCGATCTATCTTCAATCCTCAAGCGTGTTGTTGCGACCTCGATCAATCTCTCCAATTCTCCAGTGGAAAGTTGCTCTTTTCTCTGCTTTCTAGGGTAAAAATCATTGTGTCCTCATTTGTGGCCGTCTCGTCTCTATTTATACTCCGTTTGGGTCAAAACCTAATTAAAATCTGTCAAACTCTGTTTTTCCCACACAGACGCACGGGCCGTGCGCCTAGCGCACGCCCAGCCCGTGCGTAATGCCGTATGAATATTTCTTGCGCTGAAGGGACGCACGGGCCGTGCGCTTCATGCACGACCAACCTGTGCGTCAGGCCGTGGGCTGAGTCTCAAGTCTGGGTGGCGCACGGGTCGTGCTATGGATGCACGCCCTGCCCGTGCGCACCTGCCGGAGCTGATAAATGTTCATTTCTTTCCGTTTCTTGCTCGGTTCGTCTGACTTCTTCTCAATTCAACTCTAAACATCGTACATTACTTCACGTATTAGCGGTCCTTTACCGCAATGCTCCGATTTGTCACCAAAATGCTACAAATATCACTCAATTCCTACAAAGCGTAATACCTTTTCCACAAAACAGAAATAAAGCCCATTTCACACAAGTAATGCATGTATATTACCTTATTCTCACCCAAATCAAGCCCAAAATACATGCAAAACACATACCAATCAAACCCCCAAACTTAAACTGTTGACAGTCCCGGTCAACGCTTTATAAACAAGACAAAACACAAATGGGAGTAATGAAAGGCAAATCAAGAACAACACATCACAATTCATGTCATTTATCCATAGACGTCAATCAACAACTCAACCAAGCTTCGAATATCTAACACAGAGCACAAGTCAATCAAAACCATGGCACATACTTCAAATCATGCCTCTCATGGATTAAGTATATACTCTCCTCTCTAGAATAATAAGGGACGTGTATTTGCTCAAATCATATCAATGCTGAGGAATTACCATAGGCTTGCAAATCGTCTCACATCTCCTCCACTCGATTGTATGCAATTCATAAATCAAAAAGGACTTTTCTTTTGGTTGTAATGAAGGCTCTTTGGTTAGGGTATGGAAATATGGAGGAAGTGACTCAAACTCAAGCGTATAGACTGGTAAGCACATCTTTTTCTCAATCAACTATTCTCATTCAAATCAAACATGTTACCCCAGTCACTTCTTATTCTTATCAACATTTCACATCTCATTTCTCCCCTTTTTCATACAATCCACCTTCTTTAGCCTTACATCATAGTTCTTAGCCTATCAGTTTATTTATGGCCAACTCACTTATACAGTCGATTTTTTTTTCGACTCTTTTGTGAGTATATATTCTCTTTTTATCCTCCTTTTCTTTCATCTTTTATTTCCAACATCCAACATGCACACAATTATCTAAATTCTCGATATCCTCCTATTCAACCTTATTCAATCCCCTTACTCAATGCTATACGCTCAAGTTTAGGGTAACAGATATATCAAGTTAAGGCTTGAAATGTGGTTATCAAAAAAATCAGGCAACAGGCTCAAATTGGCTAACTAGGAAAATTCAATATCATTAGGTAGGCAAAAGGCTTGAAAGGCTTAACAAAAATGGTCTTAAATCATTTTCATAAATTGCATACAACATGTAACTTCGACAGAGATACCAAAACAAGTTCTAGAATTCACATCAACATGAATGACACACTCAATCAACAAACAAGACTGCATATAATGAAAGCAGTAAAGGCTCAAAGCTCACATGTTTGCAATTGCGTAATTCAAGGCATAATATCATGTTTTCAATATTCACATGCTCAATATCATCTATTCTCAACCCGATCAACTCATGCTCAATGCCCAATTCAAAACAACACAAACTGTTCCGAAGAATGCTCCCAACATCACAACAAACAACACAATAGCGGTCAACTCACTCCCTAAAACCTAATAAAGTAATAAACCTACTGAAGCAATAAACGTGCTAAAATCGAAAACAAACATCTAATGCAATGCAACCTATATGCTCTAAATGCAACTATATGAATGTAGATATTTTGTTTTTTCGCCACACCCTTCAATCAAAATAACTATCTCTCTCCCCAAACTTGAATGAAATTATAGCGCATAGAAGAGAAGATAGAATTTCAAAGAAAAGTGTGGAATGGACCTGACTCACTGTGGAGGTGGCGGCGGAAAGTGGCCCTGGGAGATGTGCCACATTTGTACCGGATGCATCATCTGCAACATCTCCAATTCTCGCTGCTCCTGTGCCTGGTACCTGTGCTCTTGTTCCATTCTGAAGGTACGAAACTCCTCCTGGTGCTGCCGAAAATCATCCCGGTGCTGCCTCATGCTCTCCTCAAGAGTATACAGTCTATCCTGGTAAGCTTTCCCCCCACGCTCCTCACCTTGGTGAGAGCTTTCCGGTATGTCGGGCATCCCTTGTTGGAACCCTTGCTCAAAACCCCTCTGTTGGTACCCTTGGTCATGGCGGTTATACTCCATTGCCTCAATCGCCAACTCATCCTCATCCGGCAACCCGGCTACCCTCCTTCTTTTCCGCGCAAGCATGGCTTCCATGACTCTGGTATGCGCCTCAGAGTTTATCAGCCAATTAGTCTGATCATCAACCACGGATGTGAGTTGCGGGTTAGGAAGTGGAAAGGCGGTGTCGATCCTTTGCTGGAAGAGAGTCATGTTCTCTTCTTCTATTATGATTTTCATTTGGCGAAGGGCATTCATATTAATACTCCGACTGCCTTCAATGGGCTCCATGCCTCTCAAATCGACATGAAAATGCTGAGCAATGGGGCTGATCATCCCCCCAATCAATATCGTTCCAGCGGACTGCTTGGCCACATACACGGCGTGTTCCACAAAATGGGTCGTCGTGTTGTAGGGGGTATGGGTTAGCATACACCACAGTAGGTATATCTCCCGAACTTGCATACCTCCATTATTGTGTCGGGTGTAGACGGAGTGAGCTGTGACCTTTTGAATATAGCGGAAAATGGGGTTCCGGAGTGATGAGGCCTTAGACGAGCGTGCCTCATAGAGCATCGGGCCGATTTCTGGCGTCTGAACCAATAACCACCAGAATTCATACTGGCTGTAGCGCTCTGCGTTCTTGTAGGGGGCGTTAGTAGGTACCCCAAAAATCTCATTAAGCTGGGCGATAGATAAACGCCTCCACTCGTTGCCCAGCCGAAAATGGACCTCCTGGGGCTCGTTGTTCCCTCTCGTTTCATATATGTCCAGTGTGCTGAGGAACTCTAGCGCTAGTTTCTTATATGTCGGCCACCGCCCTTGCATGAACGTGGTCCACCCAACCCGTTCAAATAGTTGCCAAACATCGTCGTGTATCCCAAGGGCTTGGGTACACTCATCGTCAGCATATCGCGTCGGTGTAAATAAGCGGGTGATCAACCTACTCCAGCGCTCCAGGAAATCCTCATCAGTCAAAATAAGTCCATAAGCCTCGGGGCTATCGGGATGTACTTCCCGCCGTGCGGCTGCGGCCCTCATCGGGCGTCTACCCCGACCCTGTTGGTTCCTTTGGTCAGCCATAAGTTCAAGTCTGTACCTAGCAAAAAAAATGTGAGATTTCGAACATGCCAAGTAACATAAGAACATGATGAATTCAATACAAACAAGTCAAATACGACATAATGTCTCTTCCCTACAATTTAATCAACAATTAAGCTCTCAAGCCTAAACAACAATGTATTTGCAGAGAATCATAGCCACTAACACCCTAATTATTCAAGCTCATGCAAGATTCATCATTAAATCAACCACATATACTTCAATTCATCAACCCCACAAGGTGTTCGATAAAATGCCCCATAGAATAATTCAAGTAAATCATGGCAAATTCATCAAACATGCACCATATATGAACCCTAATCCATAATCTACAAGAAATTTGGAAAAAAACGTGAAGTTCTTACCAGAATTCTCGGAAATTAGGGAAGAGACGAATTTGGAACCCTAGGTGCTCCTTTCAACCAAAATATCACTCCAAAGCAAGTTTGAGTGCTCAATTCGTGTGTGAGTAGTGTGGGGGATGAATTTGCAGTGAAAATCTAAGTGAAATCGTCGAAAAAATTGAAGTGGGGAGAGCTCTTGTGTGCTTTGTGCGCAAGGTGGGTTTGAAAGTGTGAAATAAAATAGCTCTGTGCAACCTTATTGCTGTCTCAGCCGACAGACGCATGGGTCGCGCGCCTTGTGCACGGGCAGCCCGTGCGTCATGCCGTAGGTTCACTCTAACTTATCACAGGCACGCACGGGCCGTGTGCATGGCGCACGCCCTGCCCGTGTGGGGTGCCGTGAGTTGAGTCCAAAACCCCTGAAGCACGCACGGGTCGTGCGCATGGCGCACGCCCTGCCCGTGCGGGGTGTCGAACCTCAACTCCGAAATTTCCAATTTTTTTTTTTAAAGAAAGCAATAAAAATCCTAACTATCAAGGGAAAAACAAAACATGGGAAAACATAATACAACAAACCATTGGATTGCCTCCCAACAAGCGCTAAATTTAACGTCTATAGCTTGACGCCTGTATACTCGATCACGGTTCTAGCAAAGTGAGGCGTGTCACCTCTTCTTTTTGATCTTTAGGAAGGTAGTGCTTGATCCTCTGGCCATTTACCATAAACGTCTCCCCATCCCGGGTCAACAATTCCACTATTCCTGGAGGATTCAACACTTTCTTAATCACAAACGGCCCTGACCACCGAGACTTGAGTTTTCTGGGAAAGAGTTTAAGACACGAGATAAACAAAAGAACTTGTTCACCCGGTAAAAACTCTCTTTTCTTTATCATTCGATCATGCCATCTCTTGGTGCGTTCCTTGTAAATCCGGGAGTTCTCGTAAGCTTTATCCCGGAACTCTTCCATCTCATTTAAGTGCAGAAGCCTCTTTTCACCCGCTGCTTTGAAGTCAAAATTTAACTTCTTCACGGCCCAAAACGCCTTGTGCTCTAATTCCACGGGCAAGTGACATGATTTCCCGAATACCAACTGATACGGCGATGTGTCCAATGGTGTCTTGTATGCGGTCCGATATGCCCATAATGCATCATCTAACTTCATAGCCCAATCCTTGTGATTTATACTCACTGTCTTTTCTAAGATTTGTTTAATCTCGCGATTGGCTACCTCTGCTTGCCCATTTGCTTGCGGATGGTATGCTAATGCCACCTTATGCTTAACCCCGTACTTTGCGAGTAGAGTGTTCATCAATTTATTCACAAAGTGTGACCCCCCATCGCTAATCAAAGCTCTCGGGGTTCCAAACCGAGTGAATATATTTTTCTTTAGGAACTTTATTACTACTCGCGCATCATTTGTTTGCGACGGAATCGCCTCAACCCATCGAGATACGTACTCCACTGCAAGTAGAATATACTGATAACCCGAAGAAGATGGAAAGGGACCCATAAAGTCAATCCCCCACACATCAAAGAGCTCGACTTCCATCACATTGGTCATGGGCATCTCATGTCGTCTCAAAATGTTCCCCATCCACTGGCATCTATCACACTGCTGCACATATAAATAGCAATAATTAGACAAAGTGGGCCAGCATAACCCACTCTGCAATACCTTTGCCGCAGTGCGTGTCGGACCGAAGTGTCCCCCGGACGGTGAAGAATGGCACTGTTGTAGAACTCCCCCCACTCTTCTTGAGGCACACATCTTCCGATGATTGTGTTCCACCTCTTAAAGAGCAAGGGGTCGTCCCACATATAGAACTTGACGTCATGGAGAAAAACTTCTTCTTTTGATACGAAGATAAATCCGGAGGCATGACTCCCGCTACCAAGTAATTCACAAAATCTGCATACCATGGGAATTTAGCCTATAACATTAAGAGCTGCTCATCGGGGAACTCCTCATTGATTACATTTGTGCCCTCTTTCTCATCTTTCTTGTACTCTAACCTGGACAAGTGGTCTGCTACCACATTCTCACAACCCTTCCTATCTCGGATTTCCATATAAAACTCCTATAACAAAAGGATCCACCGAATCAGTCTCGGTTTGGCATCCTTCTTGTCGAATAGATATTTGATCGCCGCATGGTCCGTGTGGACGATCGTCTTAGTTCCAATCAAGTAAGACCGGAACTTATCGAACGCAAAAATGATTGCCAGTATTTTTTTCTCAGTGGTGGTATAGTTCTGCTGGGCACTGTCTAATGTTCTGCTCGCATAGTAAATGGCTCTGAATAACTTATCCCTTTTCTCGACCTGCAATTTCCCAATCGCAAAGTCATCAAGGCGTCGCACATCACCAAAGGGTGACTCCAATCCGAACTACAAGAATTGGTGTTGTCACCAAAGCCTTCTATAGAATCTCAAATGCCTGGAAACAATCATCGGAAAAATTGAAAGCAGTATCTTTTTCTAATAACTGACTCAAAGGTTTGGTGATTTTAGAAAAGTCACGAATGAACCTTCTATAGAATCCGACGTGCCCCAAGAAGCTTCTGATGGCCTTATCATTTGTTGGAGGTGGGAGTTTCTCAATCGCGACAATCTTTGCTCTATCTACTTCTAAACCTGCAGAAGAAACTCGGTGGCCTAAAACAATGCCATCACGTACCATAAAATGGCACTTCTCCCAATTCAAAACAAGGTTAGTTTCCTCGCATCGCTGCAACACTAGAGAAAGATTATTAAGGCAATGATCAAAAGAATCTCCAAAAACAGAAAAATCATCCATGAATACCTCCATTATTTTCTCAATAAAATCATGAAATATAGCCATCATACATCGTTGAAAAGTTGCGGGTACATTACATAGTCCGAATGGCATTCTGCGAAATACAAACGTACCGTAGGGACATGTAAATATCGTCTTCTCTTGGTCTTCCAGTGCAATCATGATCTAGTTGTACCCGGAATAACCATCGAGAAAACAGTAATAATTAAATCACGCCAAGCGATCTAACATCATATCAATAAAGGGAAGGGGAAAGTGATCTTTACGAGTGGCATCATTCAACTTCCTATAATCAATGCATATACGCCACCCAGTAACTATCCTAGTCGCAATAAGCTCATCACTCTCGTTTCTAACTACAGTCATCCCCCATTTCTTTGGTACCACTTGTACCGGACTCACCCAAGAACTATCAGAAATAGCATACACAATTCCATCATCTAACCATTTTAAAACCTCTTTCCTAACAACCTCTTGCATTATAGGGTTCAATCTTCTTTGATTCTGCACTGAAGGTTTATAGACATCTTCCATTCTAATTTTATGCATTACAATCGATGGACTTATGCCTTTTAAATCAGAAATTGACCAACCTATCGCAGACTTATGTTTTCTCAACACCCTAAGCAATTTATCAAGCTGAACTGAAGTTAAAAGGGATGATACGATTACCGGATTCGTGTTATTTGCTCCAAGGAATGCGTATTTGAGATGCTCGGGCAATGGCTTGAGTTCTTGGTTTGAAATGGGTTCTTCAGGTTTATGCACAGGCGGCCCGTGCTCAGACGCACGGGTCGTGCGCTCTTCAGTAATTGCGTCTTTCCCTTCGCCCCCACGCACGACCTGCCCGTGCTCAGACGCACGGGCCGTGCATTCTTCAGGTTCTTCATCTGTTGTTTCGGCCATGCGCACGACCAGGGCGTGCTCCGACGCACGGGTCGTGTGCCTCTGCAGACATGATTCCCGCACGTTTTTCTTCGTGCGTTCGCCTCTCGTGCTTCTCGGTAGCTCATGCATATTATCTAAAGCACAAACATAGTCATACAAGTCTTGATTATTGAAATCAAGCATCATACTTGACGTCGAACACGAATGTGACAATCCAAACTCTAAATCATCCTTAGACAATGTATGATCTACGTATTCATCAATGCAATACTCAACTACGTCTATGAAATTACAGTTCTCAACACCATTATGAAATTGTAATGCCTTATAGATAGAAAATAAAACATGTTCATCATTAACCCGTAATGTGAGTTCTCCCTTTTGCATATCTATCAAGGCCTTCCCGGTAGCTAGGAATGGACGCCCTAGTATCAAAGGGACGTCTATGTCCTCCTCCATATCCAGCACCAAAAACTCCACATGGAATATGAATTTATCGACTTTGACAAGCACATCCTTGATGATTCCCTTCGGATAAGTGAGTGATCGATCCGCAAGTTGTAAGGTGACCGTAGACGGCTTCACCTCTCCCAATCCAAGTTGACTGAAAATGGACAGGGGCATCAAGTTAATACTTGCTCCTAAATCACAAAGTGCTTTATTAAAGAAAACATCACCAATAGTACAAGGGATAATGAAACTCCCCGGATCTTTAAGTTTTTGTGGCCTGTTTTGGGAGTTGACTTCCTGGTTGTCATTGTTCGAGGGTGTTGGATCTTGAGGGTTGGGGTTCAGTGGTGGATTCACCTGTGGAGGGTTTATCGGTGGGGGAGGTTGTATCTGAGGTGGAATATTTGCAAGGGCTTGGGTGACGAGTTGGTTCATTGGTTGGATGAAGTTCGGGTTTGCGAAAAACTTTGCAAGGGGTAATAAAACCGCGCCCCCAGTCCCGGCTCGGGGTACATTTTGGCCATTTTGGGTATCTGGTGGTGAATCTTCGTTTCTGCGTGGGTTTCTTGAGTTTTCATTCATCTTTATATAAGGGGATGAAATAATTTACCTTAGCTGGATGGTTTGGACTTCTCGAAATATTGACTGGACCAAACGGGCCCTCCTTCTAGCGCCAATTTGTTGATGTTCTTCTTGGACCAACAAGGAAAATACCAAGATTATATGACCTGGAAATAAAAAGGAACACTTGGCAATTATGAAAAGTGGCTAATTCTGCCTTTTATATTGAATACCGAGCAAAACGTGTCTGGTCGGCTTTGTACACTGAATTTGAATTTTATAAGCTATATAGTAGGATTTTCTCTCTTCCCCTTTTCCTGATAAATGAGATCTATTTATACTAATACAATTAGTGGGCTAATCATTATTACATCTAAGATAATAGTTGGATAATAGTGGGACAGGTGTCTTCTCCCTGGTGTGCATGGGATGCATGTTGGCCATGTGTTGAGAGGAACTTGTTGACTTGTCTCGTTTACTCGCTGACAGGTGGCACCTTGGTCTACCACTGATGTGTTGAATCCACTTAGTGGGAGATTTTGTTGAGTGGAGCACTTACTGAAACTTTCATTGTTGTAGTGGGCCGAGCCGAGGTCGGCTTCATACGCCACCCTGGTCGGTCCACGTCACTTTGGACGGCTTACGTCATCATCACCTGAATGGCCACGTGGATGTATTTTTGTCCAGCTCGGCTCAGGTGTCATCATATTGTGTTACTGTTTTATATTATACAATAAAAAAAGATAGGCAAAAACTTGTATAAGACCGTCTTACGGGTCGGGTCTAAATCAGTAAGACGGTCCTACTTACCCGACCCACTCCCCATACCCGCCCAGATTCAGTTTTTTATTTTAGTTTTTTTTTCCCGATTTCAAAATACGATTTATTCATTTTTTTCTTTTCCCATTTTTCTTCTTCTTCTTCTTCTTCTTCTTCTGTTTTTCTTCTCGGTTCTTCTTCGTCTCTTCTCGTTTCCTCTCACATCTTCTTACTTTGTGTGTTTATCGTTCTTTTTTTTTGGTTATTTCTCGTTTCGTCACTTCCAAAGTACTGTATCAGTTTGTAATAAAATATCAATTTGAGATAAAATTTGATTACAAATCTGTGGACATTGATGCTTTAAAGTACTAGAAATTGCCTTAAAAGTATTAATAATTGCCTTAAAAGTTATTATTTTATGTCACTGTATTTCAACATATATCACTCTACATGTTAGATCTTTGAAGCTTAAAGTATCAGAAATTGCATTAAAAGTATTATAAATTGTCTTAAAAGTATCAATTTGTAAGAAAGTTTGTGTGTACAAATTTATGTATCAGTTTAAAAGTATCAGAAATTACCTTAAAAATATCAGTTTTATATCACTGTATTTCAACATTGAATATATATTATATCACTCTGCATGTTAGATGTTTGATGCTTAAAGTGTCAGAAATTGCTTTAAAAGTATCATTAATTACCTTAAAAGTATCAGTTTGTGATAAAGTTTTTGTGTACAAATATGTGAACATTGATGCTTGAAAGTATCAAAAATTATCTTAAAAGTATCAGAATTTGCCTTAAAAGTATTAGTTTTATGTCGCTTTATTTCAACATTGAACATATATCATACCACTCTGCATGTTAGATCTTTGATGCTTAAAGTATTCGAAAATATTCTTTTTGTTGTTGAAAAGTATCATATATAATATGAAAAGTACCAGCAATTATATGAAAAGTATCATTCAACGAGTTACTAACTTAAAATTATCTTGTATGTATTTTAAGTATTATGGGAGTCCACTGTCAATTGAAATAATCTAAAAGTATCATATTTAATCTGAAAAGTATCAGTAATTATATGAAATGTATCAGTATTCTGCATTGGGATATGTAAAATACTAAAACATAAATATGTGCATATTAAAAGTATTAGAAATTACCTTAAAAGTATCATAAATTGCTCTGAGCTAGAGAGCGTGAGCTGCAGACTTAGTTTTACTAGGTTTTTCATTTTTCTTTATAAACTACCAGATCCGGGTACCAGATCCAGACCATAAGATCCGTCTTAAGGATTATGATTTGTAAGACGGTCCTATGACAGACCTTCTCAAAAAGATATAATCAATATTAGATTGGTTTAATTGTCGGCCCGGCTAATTGAACTGGTTACTGAAACCAACAATTTAGTCATTGATCCAATTGTAAGAATATTGATTTTTTTTAGAATACATAATACAAATTCATTTCATAAGCTGCACTACCACAATAGAAATCAAAACACACACAAAGATGGTAGTGATCGAACTAGATACATATTAGTCTTAGGGCCTTCATCTTGCCACTAGGCAAAGGCCTCATAGGCTTATAAGAATATTTGATTAACATACTATTTCTATTGTATAATAACTTGTATTGAAATGGATATTATACAATACTTGCCCATAATTCAATACGTGGATAATCAATAGAACTTCAATTTGTTTGGGTTAATTACAATAGAAAAAACTCATATAGGACTGTCTTGCGAGTTTAAATCTATAAGACAGATCCAACCCAAAATCCGCTGATATTTTTGTAATTTTTGGGGGTGGTGGTATTTATATAATATTAGGGCCATATAATAGTGTCTCTAATAGACGGTGGATTTTCGCAATATTATGTGATGACAAAATATTACTTTAGATTCGAAAAGTATTATTTTTATTAAAAATATATCAGTTTTACTATGAAAAGTATAAGTTTTCAAAGGAACAAAACTGATCATTTACTTGGAAAGTTATATAAAATTTTGTTCAAAAGTATCACTTTTCTTTAAAAAAATTATCACTTTTACTCTAAAAAGTATATGTTTTCAATGTAATAAAATTACATTAGTAGTTCCCATTGACATAATATCCTTTTAGACTCAAAAAATATCAAATTATTACTTTTATTCTAAAAAGTATATGTTTTCAAAGTAACAAAATGGATTATTTACTGGTAATTTTATTCACAACCTTGTTCAAAAGTATCACTTCTTATTAAAAAAAGTATCACTTACTCTAAAAAATATATGTTTCCAATGTAACAAAATTACATTAGTAGTTCCCCTAACATAATATCACTTTAGACTCGAAAAGTACCAATTTTTTTATTAAAAAAATATTATTTTGTATATGAAAAGTATACACTTTCAAAGTAATAAAACTAATTATTTACTTGCAAAGTTATTATTTTTTTTTTACTTGCAAAGTTACATGCAACCTTGTTGAATAGTATCATTTTTCATTAACAGAAGTGTCATTTTTTACTCTAAAAAAATATATGTTTCCAAAATAACAAAACTGGTAATAGTAGTTTTCCAAGGTACTAATTTTCCTCAGAAAAATATTAGTCATTTCCTGAAAAGTACTATTATGATTATCGATCAAGTTCTATAACATTTTTCTGATTTGTTTCTTCAACTAATCACCAAGCATAAACTCCTCCAGCCATGGTCACCCCCATCGTTGGCATTCCACCAACAATCTCCTCGAAACACCATAACTAGACTCATTCCGATTAACCGAATAAAATCTAAGATATACAAGTACAAAAGGAAAAATAGAAGAAAACTGATTATTGCAGCTGTGGAGATTGCACAGGGGTGGAAAGATGTGTGGAATGCGGTGAAAATTGCAGGGAGAAAATGAGAGAGAGATATTGCGATGGAGATTGCACATGAAGAGGAGAGAGAGCAGATACGTTGCACACGTTGTTGTGGTTGAGATTGCAGGAGAAGATGAGAGAAGATCGTAAGAGAGAGA
This sequence comes from Rehmannia glutinosa, assembly GCA_016081115.2. Classification (NCBI taxonomy): domain Eukaryota; kingdom Viridiplantae; phylum Streptophyta; class Magnoliopsida; order Lamiales; family Orobanchaceae; genus Rehmannia; species Rehmannia glutinosa. Next base: position 902,990 of record JABTTQ020001344.1, on the reverse strand, counting down.
AGATAAGATACACACGAGAGAGGATATGACTGCTGCTACACTGTCTGTTATTTTGTATTCTAGATCCGGGTCTGGGCTTCGTCTTACAGATTATGATCCATAAAACAGTCTTATAAGAGACCTACTCATTACCAGGGCCGATCCTATTATTTTTTTGGCCTTAGTCGAACTTTTAAAATTGGGCCCCCTTTTTATACAAACTAAAAGATCGACAACATAAAATAATAAAAGAAAGAGTACTGTGCAATATATAGAACAATTCAAATATAGTTAAACTAATATGACATCTATGTTCAAAAATCCAAATAGTTATTTAATGTATAACTGGCCTTACAGTTTTGGCCGCAAAAGTATTAATCAAATTATTCAATAATTTATTTCTCAATCGATAACATAACTAACCCATTCTATCTTTCTTGTGACATGGTTGACCGGAAATTTTTATTCTTTTTCACGGACGAACAACCTGCTTCTTTTCTATTTTGTTCCATCTTTCCAATTCTTTTAGGCTTCCTTTTTTTATTCTTTTACCTTTTAAAAGTTAAATTAAGAAAATCTAATGTTGGGCCATTAAGAAAAATTAAAATTGATAATTGTTAGAACCTAGCAAGACTCAGGGCTATAAGACCCAAGAAAAATGGTCCCTTCATTCTTGAGATCCTAGCAAGAATCAAGACTACAAAACCCAAGAAAAATGGGCTCTTCATTCTTGGTGAGGAGAAAACTTTTAATTTGTTTTTTATATAAACCACAAAATACAAAAAATAAAATAAAATAAATAAATGCAGCTAAGGGGATTCAAACCCAGGCTTTCGGAGATGCAAAGCTCCAAGCTACAAGCATTAACCGATGGGCCAAAGCCATTCTTAGTTCAATTATGTACTTATTTTATATATGTCTATATGTAAAAGGTATACAAAATAATTGAACCCCTACATTTTGTAATTTTTTCGGGTCCAAGTCGACCGACTCGCTCGACTAACGTTAAGAGCGGCCCTACGCATTACATTATAAAATAAATAGGAAATACAAAGAGGGAAGTTCAATGACTAGAAAGAATTATCCATGGAGATACTCCTATGCTTATTACAATTATCATATTAATCCACATGGCTTATTTTTACTCTCCTATGTATCCCGAGAATATCCCTCAATAAAATTCGTGTTGCTACTTCGCTCCATAAACAACAATTCTATATCAATTTTGCACTATGTTGATGTACCATATTCTATTATTCTTGGAGGGAAGCCACTCTTGCAAATAATTTTGATTTTTTTTAATTAATAGAAATATATAAAAAAGGAAAAAGTCCTGATCACAAACCGATCAGGTAGCAAAACAAAAAAATATGTTAAACTTCAGAAAAAAGAAACAACAAAAATAATTTAAAAATACAATTTAAACGAAGGACGTCTATTTCTAGAAGACTTTCGAACTAGCCAGGATAATTTGATTTCACCATTCTCAAAAACGTATTATTTGAATCTCCAACTTTTATTTAATTTCCATAATTCGAACAAATAAATAACAAAAGGGTTTGAATTTACAAAGTTAAACTTGGTAATGGTGAAAGTGAAAGTAGTTGCTAGGAAATTAAAAAAACACAAAAGAAAATATATATATATATATATATATATTTCCGAAAAAAGAAAAAACAGATTTCCGAAAATATGAACCATGAAAATTTATTTCTGTCGCAGTCGGCATCTTTCTGTTGCCTTGAAACTCGAAAACCACTTGGAAACCTTTTTTGGGTTTTCATTTATTTTTAAATTCTTTATTTGTTATGTGTAGGATATTGATCCGCCATGGCCAATGATCCCACCCATTCTTCTCTATTAATAGGCTTCTTTTATTTGCTCAAAAAAATAAAAAAATAGGCTTCTTTTACAGATTCTGGTTTGTCGTAAAATACATGTAGTTTTAGGTTTTCTTTGCATAATTGTCCCATATTTTCATCTGCTTTTCTTTTTGCCTTTCTGTTCTAAGGACCCATTTAGAATTCAAAAATTATGTGGCTTGAAGTTTCGGTGAATGTGTGAGGAACCGACATGATAAAGAAGCGTTATTCGCTAGCAATCTCGTCTAACACTAATTGTATTTCTCGGTTCCGCCATTTGGGTGGTTGTTTTATGGCGGCGGCCTCGAATTTTATGTTGGGGCAAAGGGATTTCCAAATGTCCTCTCTCAGAAGACTTTCGTCGAACGCTTCTACTTCATCAGCCATTGATGTAGGTACTGGAAGGTTTTTTACGAATGGATTCAGGATCAAGGGCTGCCGCTCTGAAAACTACGGCAATGTTTTGCGGAATAGTAATGATTTCAAGAATAATCGTGGTAGTGATAATGGGGTGCATAAAGCGAGGGTATATTCTCCTTGCATCCGTGAGTTGCTGCGTGTTTCCGAGGAGGTTGTTAAGGTGGATGATCAGCAGAAGAGTATTAATTCTAGGGCTGTTAATGGTGGTGGTGCTGCTAATCGAGGAAACCTCACTGGAACTTTGGACCAGCCCTTCCCGGAGAAAATCATGGTGGCCGTTGATGTTGATGAGGGTATTTAATTTTACTTATTATGGAGAGATTTTATGGGCTTTTCTTTTGGTTTGTTCATGTGTTTGACAAAATGTTTGTTAGTATATTATATTTTCATGACCTACTGAGAGGACAATAACTTGCATTGGCTACTGCTTAGTTGATGGTTTTCTGGTTGATGACAGCATTTTCTATGAAATAGTCAATCCCTGTAGGTGCTGGCTTTGAACAATTCCCTTTCTCCTGGATATTACGTTGTCATTGGTCAACTAAAAAATATTTCGCTTTGCTTTTGCAATTGAACATAATTTAGAATTCACAATTTTGTTGATAGTAGTAATTATAAGAGGCTATTTCGGCCCCTTACATTTCTTCATACATTGATCACTTTTTATGATGATCTCATATTGCATGGTGTACCCTTTTGACTTGCAGAAATTGCTCTCAAAAGTCTAGATTATTTTGTTTTCTTCGTGAATGTTGGATTACTTCTTCTTGAATGTTGTTTGAGTCAGAATGATCACCGTCCTATGTTTATATGCATTTTCATTGACTTTGTTGGCAGTCCTCGGGAACTTCGTATCAGCTCTCAATCAGTTCATTGCAGATCGCTACTCCTTAAATCACTCAATTTCTGAATACCACGTCTATGAATTTTTTAAGGTACGACCCAACATTCTTTAAAATAATTTGCAGATAATACCGTAGGCTTGCATTCTTACCCTCAAGTAGGAGAAATAATATTTGACTTTGGTTAAGATTTATCACAGTGCAATTTGCTTATTGTGCATTGATGATTAACCTTGAGTAAGTATGGGGAATTGTCTATGTTTAACTATATAGGAAACAAAAAGAGAAAACAGTAAGAAAATCTTTGATGCATTAATCCTTGGCTACCTTTGGTAATGTCATGTTCTTACTTGTTGAATTGATCATCAATTCGTGGAAACATGTCTGTGTTCCACTAACCACCAAAAGAATGCCACCAATAACATTCCCGATGTAAATATGCATAAATTGAGGAAGTTTTAAGACAAGGACTATTTTTTTAGTATACAAATGCAAGTTTTCGGTAGGTGGTACTGGTCAACAATGTCGTGATGCATCTAAAACCCGTGATTACTTTTCGGTCCTCCACTAGAAAATGCCTGGTGTTAAACCTGAAGCATACTCTTACTCTGTGTTTATAAAGTTTAAATGGCAAAACTGCAATCATTTCAGTGAGCATGAACGTTCTCCCCAAACATCATCTTTAGCAGTAGACTGCTTTCATCAATTCTCTGATTCACTTTTTATTTTTCTTGCAGATATGGAACTGTTCACGTGATGAAGGTATCGATAAATATGCTCTAACTTGGCTGTCTGCCATTGATCTGATCATTCTTAATCATGTTTATTTTTCTTGTATGGAATTGATATCCAACTGGAATTCTTAGGTTGGGCTGAGAGGCTGCTTTTCTTATCCATTTCTTGGCATTTGCAGACAAAATTTATGCTTTTCGTTTTAATTTTCCCCTTAAAATAATCATGAAAAATATAATTTTATTGTTTACATAGAAACCTGTTTTAGTCTATTTTCTATTGTTTATACATTGAAAACATTCCGATGTTGGCGTCACCAACATTATTTCTGCACCTTGTGTGTCTGATGGGGGATTGTTGGTTAAATCTTTGTAAAATGTCAAAACGGTGAGGCTAATTGTGACTAGTGCCAACTATGTTATATTTTCGTGATTTGTCTGATTGGTTTCATTAGGATTCATTCTATAAATGTTAGGAGTAAATAATTAGGTATAACTGTATTAGGTGTAGCTGATCGATAAGAAGTGTAAAATGACATGTTCTCTTGCATTCCTAGATTTTATAGATTATGATTTGATTGAAAAGTTGTTGCTTTTCTTGTGGCAGCTGATATTCGTGTTCATGAGTTCTTTAAGACACATTATTTCAAGAAAGGGATATATCCAATTCCAGGTGCTCGGGAGGCTCTTCTAAAGTTATCCGAAATTTATAACTTGTCCATCGTTACGTACGTGTCCTCCCCCCTCTGATCAACTCCCATTATTTGTTAGCCTAAATACTTAGCTTGGGTTTTATTCTGTATATAGGTCCCGGCAGAATGCTATTAAAGAGCATACAATTGAGTGGATTGAGAAACATTATCCAGGGCTCTTTCAGGAGATTCATTTCGGCAATCACTTTGCTTTGGACGGGCAGTCCAGACCTAAATCTTACATTTGCAAGTATATATCATCGCACCCCCCCTTCCCAACCCCCAAAAAGGATAGAGAAAATTAATTATCATTAAACAACTTCCCGGAATGTAATAATCGGTATAATTATCTGTTTTGGCAGGTCCTTGGGAGCAAAGGTATTGATCGATGATAATCCAAGATATGCTATTGAGTGTGCAGAAGTTGGGATAAAGGTTCTTCTTTTTGATTATGAGAATTCTTATCCTTGGTGCAAGACAGAGCATATACCTCAACATCCTCTTGTAACCAAGGTCCATAATTGGGAAGAGGTGGAAAATCAATTAGCCTCGCGGGTTGTTTCCTAATTAGGCATTGTTTGAAGTAAAAACTACCAATTTTTTGCTGCCTGACAGTCAAATCGTGAAAGGAATCGTGTCAAAAATATTATGATAGGGGTTAAAAAGCGGCTTATGCTGCAATTACTACTTCCTTACAACTTCACAGGAGGCTCCCCTTAGATATATGTTTCTGTCAGAAAATGGTTGCTGCCACTTCTAAAATAAAATACTCTGTTCATTCTGCTTTCAGTTTATTGTGCAGAACAGAGAAAAAAGAACAAGAAAAAGCTAAAAAGGAAAAGAATAAAACAGAACATAAGATTTTTGGGAACATTTTATGCACCAAATTGTGTTGAATTTAGCAGAGACGTACTATTTTTCCTTTCCCCTTTGTTTCATCTTGGGGAATTGGGTGATGGGATCATAAATCCGAGTTGATTACTGTTTTTCCAGGATGAAGAATGCACACATTGCTCCAAAATTCCTTGCTTTTTGTTTGAGCTCAAGGACTTGAAATTTTTTCAAGGATTGCCGGTCTATCTTGAATTACTATTCTTTTTGCATGTTCACGTGTATAATCCATTTAAGATTTGGACATTGTGGTTTATTGTTCAGTCATTTGCCTTATATTCTTAATTCAGAAAATTGGGACTGCCATATATAAACATATGCCACATTCATCCCTGGATCAGCACTCTGTAAATTCAGAAAATTGGACTGTACAATAAACTTCCATTGCTTGCAAACCTAGCTTGGACTGTTGGACCGAAGTCTTGAAATAAGGTGCTTTTTTTATTTCTTTTATTTACAAGTGTACTTTTTTTTTTTTGAGAAGGTATTTACAAGTGTACTTATTTGGCAGATACATAAGAACAATCCCATTGTCACATTTTCTTAGTCAATCAATATTCTCCAGCAACTTAAAACCATAAGCCTCTATAATCTCCAGGGCTGCAAAACATGCACATAATAAAATTAACTGGCTGGAGAAAGGTAATTAATTGCAAACATCTTCTGAGCATAATTTACCTGGCACATAAATTTCCGGATCTAGAGGCCTTATCACACCCTTTGCTTTGATGTTATTCCCAAGTAACAGCTGAGAATATGAAAGAGCAACATTGATGTAATTTTTACCTAAAGTAATTTCCAGTTCAACTCTGGAACAGAGTAGCAAACAAGAACATACCAGAGCTCCAATGGCTGCTGGAATCCCAACCGTTAGAGCCATCGCCGTGTATGATCTCACTCCATCAGTCCTTCCAAATTCCAGTAGGGTTGCTCTGTTTTTTTCGGTAGGTTGGCCGTCCGGGAAATCCACTTCCACTTCATGGTGCAGAAGCACCATGTCCTAGCCAAATAAAAGACTTTAATCTTACTCTAAAGTGAAATGAATTGTTACAAATCTGTTTTCGAAATAAGATTTCACAAGTTACCTTTTCTGTGCTAGAATATGCCAACCTTTCTTCCATGCGGAGGCAGGTAACATCAAATGCACATTGACATGATGTTGGTATTTCTGCCTTCTCGTGGAACCCCAAAAATCTAATTTAATATGCATAGAATTATACGTAAGGACCATTTTTCAGAAAAGGAATAACATAGAGTTATCTAGTTAATGGACAAATACCATCTTAAACTTAAATGAAGCAGTACCAACAGACGGAAATTTCTATAGATTTATGACATCATTTGAACTTACACAATAGTTTTGGCAGTCTTTAGTGCTGCTTCTCTCTCTTTGCTTAGACCAAGGGCAAAGATCCGATCTGCAATCCACCGCTCATCAATGATTGATTCTGCCAAGTCTTTGGTATGGAAAACGAGAAGTGCTAGCAAAAAGGTTCTATATGTTGGCCTTGTCTCATTTTGTAGCGTGGGAGTTGCTTCAGTATCGAAGAAACCAATTCTTGCTAGTGTTCCCATAATTTCTCCGAAACCTGCGAAAGATATCAATTCATAACATTCAAATCAAATAATTTTTAAACAATTTGAATTTTTAGAAACATGTTTTCTGGTCTCTATGTAATCTGAAGATTTCCCAATATATGCACTCAGTTAAAAGTTATATATGGGTTTGAAAATGAATTATATGAAGGAAAAAGAGATATTGCCTTCGTATCTGAGGGTTCCACGAAAGATAGTTGATGCTTCATTTTCTATTCCATAAAGGTCTCCATAAACCAAGGAGTTCCGATTTGGAAGACATTCCAATGCAAAAGCTGGAAAATCTGTTAGCCGAAGCTTTGAAGCAGAATCATAAAGCTTGTCCCCTGCATGTATAAATGTTACCAAAAAACTGCATGTAAATATGAAAAGGTAGGATGTTTTGGTTAAAGATAAACTATGGAGGACCAAAACTCGGATGACTACTAGCAAATGTGATTGGAAGTCATCCAGCTGAACATATGTAAAACAATTATAAATTATGGTGGAAAAAATGCAATAGTATTTCCAAGGACAGGTCATCTTACAAAAAAGGTTAAATGTGATTTGAGTAACTAGAGAAATAAGATATTGCTAAATTGAAAGGTTCAAATTAATCAAAAGATTCAGAACTGAATTATAAATACACTAACTAGAATTTGGATTATGAACAACAAAATGTAACAATAGAAGATCAATACTTATGAATATATAGTACTGGGGTCGACGATAGATTGATTGATTTGTTAATTAATAACAACAAAGTGATGGTATTATGCCTTGTCAAAAGACTCGAAACTCACCATCAACATGCACGATTTCTCCATTATATTTGTACATGGCTGGATTGCGCCCAGCTCGTATAGCACCAGCTGGACTCCAACTGAAACAATATAGGAAAATATGCATCATTATCTGTGAATGCTAAAAAAAAAATAATTGTGGACATGATATGACTGAAAAATAATTTCTACATTCTCAATGCAAGAGTGCAACAAGTGACTCTTAAGGAAATAGTCAAGTAAATATGTTCAATTATTGCAAACATAAAGAACATCCATACAATAGGTAAGATGATAAAATGTGAAAAATTATCTGTGAAAAGAAACTTAATTTTGCCTCACTAAAAAAACACAAGAAAATTGCCTGACTTATTGGAATTGGAAAAGAAAAAGGTACCAAGAATTTGCTGGCTACATTGCTATCAGGATCCATCTTATTTAATTTTATGCTCTGAATGAGAAAACCGAGATTTCTAGAATATTAGGCACATTGTGTAGCATATATATATTCAAATATATTACATGAATTCACATTAGATGGTACACAATAGTAGGTCCAAATACTGGAGGACAAAACTAACCCACTATTATGCATCTATAAATAATTAAAATCATAATTACTATACCACGTACTTTAACAAAGAAGTCACGTACTTTAACAAAGAAGTAGTCCACTTCGTATCGAAACAATGATTCGAGAGTATCTCAACAAGAAATGTAAATCGAGATCTGACAATCTTCAAATGTAGCATATACGTTTACTTTTGTTTGACTTGCTTCACAATCCTTTACAGTTGAATGGATTACTGAAAAAGGATTCCGAAGTTATTTGTTATTAGTCAATTTACTCCATTACATTGAAATTCATAACATCCAAACCTCTCTTTGATTTATTATATACTTATTAAGCTCAATTTATTCTAATGAATTTCCACGCATAATGCATGGGTGTAATTTCCAGAATTAACAAGGAGGATGATATACGGAATGTGTTCATGCAATGAATAAGATCAAATATAGCAAGTTCAGAAAAAAACTGGAACCCAATGTAAAAGCATACCTAAATTTGTAAGCTAATGGGTTGTTCGCAGCATCTGGAGAAGGAAGACCACCACAGTAAGAAGTGAAAGACTTGATCTTTCCTCCTCGTATGCCGCTTGATTGATCATCTTCATTGCCATCATATGGTCTGAATAACAGACGATTCAATTGATTAAGGTATCTATTATTCATTATATCACAGCTTACTGTATCAACTTATCCAGTATCAATGCCATTGCTTTACCTGTTCTGGCAGCTACCGTTACAAATTAACATACTGTATAGTATAGTATATAAAATCTTCATTCCCACCATGCTTTCTGCTACCAACCCCGCCATAGTAATAGAGTACCAGTCAACTTATATACTTCTATATACAAATATGAGGTCATTTCTAATCATGTCGAAACCCTTTTAATCGGCGTTTGTAGTTAAACATCTGAAATCTTACTCAAATTTAATTTTAAATGTTTTGGAAAATCCGTTATAGTAGTGTCCATTGTTGATCACAAAATTAATCAAGTTAACATGCATTAACTGATGGATTTCTCATTTCCACTCCACATGATTCAAAAGGAAAATTATCGAACATTATGATTTCTCCAAGTCTCCTGGATTTAGCTTTTCCCATTGCTCACATTTCACTCTGATGACAGTTAAATTGAAATATATTATGACTTTCCACAGCTAAGTTCTTATTTCTGCAACATGTTACTCAAACTAAGTGTCAACAAAGCCCAAGTTTCATCCCCACTAGTAGTTTATCCTTGAAGTTTTAATACAATAAAAATGTCAATGGACAAAGATTTTCATTCCCTAAGCAGAAAAAAAATCCCGAGCGACAATGAGCTGCAATATAAACTTGCCCTTTCCTTTTTGAAATCTGGATTTCATTTTCAAATCTCAATTGGACCATATCATTATAAGTTGGAAGTCTAGGGGCAACAAACTAGAACTTTGCGGACTATAAGTGTAACTAATAGAATAGGACAAGTAATTAACATGAACGTTTAATATGTGTAAGATAACAGGCTCAAGACCAAAAAAAAAAAAGGCCAGTACAAGACGATTTCATAGTTACCAACTTATCATTCTCTTCTTTAAAATCTAATTTGCACTTTTCACACTTCCGTGGGATAAATATGTAGTTTTCTTTGGTTTCTCTAATAATCTTCCTATCTCTGGCATAAGTACAAGAACCACCAGTTTGTAGAACATTGAAGCAACATGAACCCTTCATCATGAAGAATTTCTTCTCCATTTCAGTAGCATGAAACAGTTACTCCTATTTGGAATGTTCTCATTTATAAACTCAAGTGTTTCAGGCATGGAACTCCAAGATGTGTCCTTTCCTTCTTATTGGGGTTATTTTAATCAAACCACTTGTAATTCAAGATCTACACAATCAAGCAAGTCCAAGTAAACAGTGACCATGACATAATCAAGTTTTGATTTCGTATCCATAGGTTAGCTGGTTTAAGAAGGATTTTAGAAATAAGAATACATTGGGAAGATCAGATTTTGAACGTGTCAAACAGTATGCAATTCCAGAAACATCAACATGTCTGAATATTATTACCTATTCCAGGGTCCAATCCCATCTCACATAGAATTGTAACACCAGAGCTTTTTGCTAATTCGTCCATCTTGGACATGGAATCATCCACATAGCTAGCAGTGATAAGATGTTTCTGAAACTGCATCAGGAGGCATGATATTACATTTTCTTAAAATAACGTAGATGGTGTTCAAAAGCTGGAGATCCCATTAATGAAGAAAAAAATTCTTAGTCCATGTTACTTTCAAGAAGATATCCTATTCAATATATTCCTTGAGGCACTAAATTCACAATATTAATATCATTGGAACCAAACTATAGCAGTTCCAACAAAGCAAATCTTAGAACGACCGCAGGAGGAAGGGTTTGCCTAAGAAATCAGTACTTGAAAAAGTAGGTGAAACTGCCGAGCAACTTCTTTCTCTTAAATCTCATTGCCTAGGAATCTTTATTGACTCCTATTCGACATGAACTAATATGTAATTCATAGTCTGAACTAAATGCATCCTGTAATTCACAAGAAATACACATTATCCATGTACAACATGCATGCACTTGTCTAATAAATTCAGAAAGATTATAATTTGATAATTTATAATCTAAATCTACACAGGCAGGGGATCATCAGTCATTACTGATACTATATTGCTAGATTTATCTGCAGCACCAGAAGTATATTGGCCTTGTTACTTAGATATCTGAGAATCTGCACCTGAATACAAGCACTTGCTATGATGCTGTGGCAACTAGGAGGCAGTAAACTGATGACTACGTCAACCTGCAAACAGCAAGGAATCTTGTCAATTATTCTTTCCAAATTAAGAAACACAAAATACAATTAAGTGATGAAACAGCATCTTGGGTATTTTCCCACCACTCTATCAAGCTTTAAATGTACTTAGGGTCGAAAATATCGATATATCATGGTAGTAGCATGTTCAAGTTTAAGGTTCAATGGTGCTAAGAACCATTCCAATATCGATAAACTATTGCCTCCATTGTAATAATTGGTGCATAAGATTACCTGCGAAATGTAATTGCAGAGATTTTCCTTATTCATAATATCAAGCTGAACTGCAGTTGCATTTGGAATTCCTTCAGTGATCTGCTCCATATTATAAAATCAGATATCCATTTATTTTTTTCTTCATCATCTTTAAGCAGACGAATAACATCAAATAGAAGATTGGAAGTCAATATGTTATACTAACCTCTTCTGCATCTTTCAGGAAAAGAGAAGCAACAATAACACAAACAGACTTCTCTTTTGATTCGTCTGTCATGTATGAGTTTAACCATTTTTTTGATGAACCACGACCAATTGATGTTAGAAATTCTGCAGCTGGTCGACAAACTCGGCCAGCACCTAAAATCAGGACGACATTGCCCTTTTTTATCTCATTTTCCTTCTCCGTGTCAGTCTCTTCGAGTTTGCCAACCTTAAGAGATAGTGTATTGTGTTTACTGTTTACATGACCCTCACTTGGGTTAGCAAGTGAGGTCAATGAATCGATAATTTTATCTAGGACTGCTTTATCTTCTGCACCAATCTGTTGAGAACAGTAAATTACGGTAAATAAACAAGAAAACGAAAACCTAGGCTGCTGCATTTGTATACAAAATCAACCCATTATTGCAGATAACATAATGAAACTCATATAACCTTAAAATGAGATCTGATACGGTAGATTAGGCACACAAATGTAATTACAATAAAGAATTATGATGCCCAGGATTACATTATATTATCTTGAGCTTTATTGGGAGTAAGTCAATTTTGAGCTACTTCAAGGACTTGTATTTAAATTTTTACTATCATGAGTTGGTTATGTCCTTTCACTTCATAGAGCGGATAAAAAGAATGAACAAGTGAGAAACAAAAATACATCCTTATCGTGATCCTTTCATAAATGTTAACACAGTTACTTACTTCAAGTTCTGAGTAAGACATAACATTTGCGCTTTGACCGACTTGACATTTCACCAAATGGAAGGAGCCACCAGCTGCTTCGATGATATCCAACGCCTCATTTATTAGGAATTGATCGAACAAATGGCCACTTAAAGAAATCTACAAGATCACACCAGCACAAGAGAGGTTAATTAAAAATAAACAGAAATAAAGACAAATGATTATTTAGAAATTAGAAAATTTACAACTTTTCTTCAATCCAATCAATAGAAGAATCATAATTTTGGTGTTCATAGGAAGTTTATCAAGCAACAATATTTGTCAGGGAACTGGTCTTCCTTTTTCTTTATAACAATAATCCTCCTCCTCCCTCTCCATGAAGAAAGGTAGAGTTTATAAAGATGATGATTAAAAATGCATAATCAAGAGATAATATACCAATTTAGTGTATTTCATTTTTGCGAGCTGCAAAGTTTGTAGACTTTGTGATGAGTCCCTGCCAAGGAAAGAAAAGGAACAGGTAAAAAGCCGGAGAAGCTTAATCTGAGATCTAATGGTTGAAGACTCGGAAAATTGTGATTGGAACAAATTATACATCAAATTGAAAAGGAGAAACACCAAAAAGACTAACATAAGAAACAGGATAATAAACACTTTACCCCTTTCAACTATATGACATGTCTGATTCACCCCCTAAACTAACAAGTGTAACAATTACCCGTTTCTAGATGCAATTTACTTACACCATTATATATATATATATATGATTTACAAAGTATTTTAAGCATTTTGAACACTAAATTCAACTTCAAATTATTTGAACTAGAAAGAAACTCTATAATAATATCAAAAATGTAATCAATAACTTAAACAAATCAAAATTTGAAAACTAAGTTATACAGAGTATAATAAATCCATAAAGACATTAAGCATAAGATTTTTATTATTATCCTAATATTTAATTGAAATTAATCTCAACTCTCACGGATAAAGCTGTTAGATTGAATTTAGCTATATTCAGCACTTTTTACAGATTGTAGCAAAATGGAGAACATATTACCTGGTCACTGTGAAAGGGTGGGGCTTTAAATTTTTAGGTGAAGTGTGTTCTGAAGTGCATGTTTCTTGATTTTCTTTCTAAAAATTTTGAAAGGCGTGGACTCATTCAGAAATATTTTTTGAATAAAATAAGTAGGAAAACATGGACTTCTATCAAAAGAACACCCTTACTAAAGAGGTGTGGACTTGTACGGTTTAACAACATTTTGAGAAAATTGCTTGTTATTTTCAATAGAAAAAAGATTATTTCCTAAACCCAGAATTCAGTAAGTCAAAATGTCTTATCGATTACCTAACTATTTTTTTTTAGTTCAGTTCGGTTATTATCGATTCTTTTAGAATTCAAATTAACTGATTTTTATAAAACTAAAAATTAATTAAAAACTAAGCATTCTTTTAACTTACGAATTTGTTAACGAAAATGAATAATAATCTTATCATCAAAATCATCTAGTATGACACATGGGACAAATACGAAGAGTTCACAAATTAGTTTTAGAACAAAAAGTGCAATTCTTCAGCCAAAGACAGTTTTGTTTTATTTTTTAAGTTAGATGACTCTTCTACTTTCCATTAGATACATATCTAATCTTTGAGCCTCAAGACACTCTTTTGTCAAAGAAACTATGCTTAGTGTGGGCAATTCATGATTCCTTCTCGTATTTGGCTGGTTAGTATACATGAAGTTCTCAAGAGAACACCTGAAACATCTAGTGGTTTTCTTTTGTTGCAGTGGAATGATAAAAAGAGACAATGATCATACGTAATGGTTACAACTCAAAGCAACTTTGTTACCACTAAGTCACCAAACACCCAACTTCAACTTGCATATCATTAGTAAAAGAAATATGATGTTGGTTATAGTGTTAAAGAATCATTTTTTTTTTTTACAACTGGCTGAGCTGGCTAGAAAGTCGTCGTAACTCTAAAGTTAAAAAATGCTTCTGCAGTTTAAAATAAGATAAGAATTGCATTTTCAAACGTTTTAAGCATAACTTACGTGCATTAAGGGAGCATGGATTAATCAAACATACTAAAGCAGAAAGCAGTATAAGCAAACTAACTTTTTTTTTTTGTTTTTTGACCAAGTATAAGCAAACTAACTAGATTAAAGGAAGATGGTATGGACAACTTACTCAATATCAGAGTTCCTCATTCTAGGAATGTATTCAAACAAGGAGGTTACCGCTCCATCATAGACTATGCAAGCTCTCTTTAAGTGTGCGGGTAATTTATCAAGACATTTAGAAGAAGCTAAGCTTCCGATAAACTGGGATAGAATATCACCAAAGTGTTGGGAAGCCTACATTGTAATCGAACATAATGTTAGCATAATTAACATAAATCCAATGTGCTTAAGGTTCATGACATTCATGAGAAATTTAGCAAATGAAATTGATCAAAAAGCTCAAAGATATGTTACTTTCACCTCTCTTGCAAACTCCGTTGGAAGAATGTCAACAGCTGAGCAGATAATGCCATTGCCTTCCATGTCATGATGGTATGAGTTATCATTTGGATCGTATCTGAATCCCATTTTCACCCAATCATAAAGAAGATTAAAAGAAGAAAAATAAGAGTTCTCTCCTTTTTGAATGGGTACAAAAGAAAGTCCAACATACATCAAAAATATTAAGTGAAATTGACTTCCCTAAACATGAACTTATACATGCAGCCATGTCCCGTGATTATGCATATACCCAGTATATTTTCGTTTTAGGAAACAAGCAATTAAAAAATTTGTGTTCAAATCAAACCAAAAAATAAAAGATAACAAACTACAATCTTGTCATTCGAAAAATGCAATGCCACAAGAAAGTAACCTAAAGTATATCATTGTTTTAAGAAAGAGCCAAGTAGAAAATTCTTGTTCAAGCAAACCAAAAATAACACAAGATAAGAAACAATAATCTTGTCCTTGGATAAATGCAATGCCACCAAAAAGTTACCTAATGAAAGGTGAGTCAATAGATGTAGTTTGATTTACAAATTCTATTGAGCCACCTACATCACAAGTTATATCTGAGATTCCAACAAGTGGGCATCCTTTCCTCATCAGATCTTGCAACTGTGTGGTAGACAATAACCGAGGAAACCTTTTTTCCCAATACATACAATTGACTGCCACAGAAAATAAAAAATACCCCAGTTATTCATATAACTTTTTGAGAAAAAAACATAGAGATTATCCTCTTGAAGATGCAATAAAGGACAGGAGTAATTGGTTCAGTTAAGTGGAGGAGTGCATTTCAGGGTCTTATACTCGATGAATCCCTGATAGACTGAAAAAGGAGCTTTTCCATGACTTCACTAAGACCATTGTTCGATATCAGAGTAAACATTGGCAATCAAGAGACAACATTTACATATGACGTAAAAGGAAGATCTGCAGCAGAACAACCAGTGTCAGAAAAAGGTACTGAAGGTGTGTCAATGGCTGGTTAAGGCATCAACCACTGCTCATTTCAGCAGGGAGAAAATGAGAAATTTTCGGTCAGAGTAGTTCGAAAATTGACAGGAAGAAGTCATGCTGTCGTTGCTGAGGCAATATTGACTGAAGAAATTGGAAATTTACAACATAATGCCACCAAAATGAAAATTGTATGTGGACACTGTGTTCAATTTCCAAGAAGAAGAGTTCAGTTTTCGTATAATTTCTGTCTAACAAGCCAAGAGGACTTTCAGGAATCCATTTCTTCTCTCAGATAAATTTAATGTTTTTCATTATCTTCAAACCTTTGATATGACATGGTTCATCTCTGTGAAGTCAAGGCAGTGTGCTTAAATTAAAGCATGAACAAAGTGTAAGTGGTATCAAGGAAGCAAAAAACATAGATTATTTATCAGCAGACTGAGTAACACAACACAGGTGGTGCAAAAGGATACCGACCTATTGCAGACGTGAATGGGGCTATCCTTTCATGGAAAACTGGTTTATAGTTTTCTGGATGTGCATAGTATTCAGCCTGATAAGAAGAAAATGCAACAATGTTAGCTTGCATCTCTTGAAGATTAAGAACATAGGTAAGATGTTAACTAGGGGTTAGTACATTTCAAGTATCTAAGTAGTAGACGTTTTAAAACTAATGAGGATATTGTTCGAACTTTTCAAGTAGAGAATACCTTTGAGTGAAATGAAAATTCTTTGTTAGCCTCCCGTTCGACCCCAGTGTATGAAGAGGGGGAAGGGGGGTAGAAGAGTGAAAAGAGTGAACTAATATTAGAAGCAGTGAAGGAAAAGTTTTCACAAGCCGTATAATATGTTAAAGTGGGTGGTCTATACACGTGAATAAAGCTCTTTATAAACAATCAAGGTCTAATAAATAACTTCTGTTTTGATTGCTGAAAAAGAAAACAAACAGAAGATCTGCTGTTTTGCAACTGTAGCTAGCCAATTCTTCTGGTTTTCTTTTTTTAATACTTTATGTTTCTGTTCAGAGAACTTGAGCCACATTATTAATCAATAAATTAGCTGCTCTTTGCCTTAAGCAGAACAAAAGACTGAAGATATAACAATGCATCGATATCAGATGCGGTCAAAATAAGTAAATCTCATTATTTGGAAAGAACTGCAATGGTAAATAAATGTATTTTCTACATAAATTAGAAACTACAAGAAATTCCAAATAAATGCAAAATATCCACTGTTAGTCAAATGGGCCAAAATTAGGAGATCACTCAACACCCCAGCTTTATTGGTTTTGCTTTCAGGTACACCTTTTGAGGATTACTATTTTTCCATTTTGATGGTATTAGATTAATATAAGACCATAATTTACTCCATCCTCGCAGTTATATGGATTGCAAGCATGACCAAATAACATAGTCCAGCGTACGGTCATGAGCAATGCCAACTTGATTCTTCAGAGGAAAAAAGGATGTCCTCTGTGCAATGAGCATAAAATATTTGGCAGTATTATTCAGCATAGATTTGCGGATCATACCACTGTTTATTCAAACATCGCATAGATCAGAAACCAAAATTTGCATCTCAACTTGTTGCTACCTCTAATCCATGAATCACAGTTTGTATTATCAATCAATCTGCATGACTCTCACTCCTTAAAATTATTATTTGTCAGCTATCAAATAGTACCATTTATACATCATCAGAAAGTTTGAAATTTACCAAGAATAGAAATAAAATGAAAAGAATAAGGAGGTTTTGAAGTAATATCTATATATGAAATATCTGAGCGATCAGATGCTACATGAAAACTCCAGTCTCCAAACTCATTTCCGCACTCCCTCAGACAAATTAGTATAACTTTCTTCTCAGCACAAAATTCCAGATTATAATTTTCTGTCAGCTTTTCTGTGTTGCATATATATCTATCAATAACAAAACCCAAGAATGGGAGACCACAGCTTGAGAACTCACCTTATCAAAGAATTTGGTAGGGTCCTTGTGTTCCACCATGTCTTCACTGGTTACAACACAGCCGTATACTTGATAAACTCTTTTTGAAGTTCGTCCATCTTGAGTGTGATCTCTGGCCTGACAACATGGATAAGTTTATATTACACATAAAATCAATCCTTTTTTTTTTGAATAGTATGAATTCGTGAACACACAAAAGAAAAATGTTAAAAGAAGAACATAATATAAAGATGTAGAAAAATAGAGATAGTATAGAATGTACAAATTTGTACTTAGAATCATTTCTGTACAAAAATGTACAAGCAGAGATGGTTAAGAATGTGAAGATCATTTATGTGCTGTAAGCCTGTAAAGATTCTATACATGGAAAATCTTTCTGTGTACTTGCCAGATTTGGCAGTTTCCAGACATATGAAAACAAATAAATAGAATCAAAACAATCAACTGGTAAGAAATTGCACGAAATACAAGAAATAAATCAATTTGTTACAAAGAAAGAAATGTGAGAAAAATCTCAAATGAAGCTGAAGCACTAATAAAATCTTAAGGAGATGTCATAACTGAAAATTTCAGCTAACATCTGAAGATTTTAGCTAGACAATCAAAGTTATTGCCTTTAAACAATTATGAGATGAATGAATTCGTAATGACAATAATTTGAACTCCAGTCATAACATCCACTGGTATGCATGCCATTCCGATGTTGTAAAATTTAAATCACTAATAAGACAGATGAGATGGTATTGAAATCGAAAGCCCTTCTGTTTAGGACAGTTGAAATTGAATTGTTAAATGTAACAAGCTTTTTAAAGAGTTGCTTTTAATGACCTGAAGTGAAGCAAGTTTCATGCAATCAGTAAGTTATAATAAACCTTCCAAGTTGGGGCTGCAATTGAAGTATATAAGCAGCTAAATTTACATGAGTAAACCAAGTAAGTGGTCTGAATATTCGATGGAAATTACCATCTCAAATAGATCTGGAAGTCTGCTTGGGTCCACAAAAGTATGAGGAAGAAGCTTAAATATTTCTCGTGCTCCTTGAGAGACTGCATAAAGTATAAATGTATCCAAAATTAAGCATTTCATCATTCAAGTTTTCTAATTTTGATATGTGATATTGATAATCAGAGAAATCTGTACAGAAGACAGAGAGCCCGTTAAAAAGGGAACGAATATTTATTTGTCAGAGTTCAATATGACTCGAGGTACTAAGCTAAAGGAGAAGAGGATATCCTGAAGAAAATGAAGTTGGTTAATATATATATCTTAGTTATGTAGTTGTTTGGCAGCATAATCATATACAGGAGTTCTCATGTGGAAGAAAATTGATATTGGCTAAAAGCATACCACCAGTTTATCATACCATTTCCTGCACCAGTAAAAACAAAGACTAGCGGGCAGATACTTGATGGAAGTCCCATTGTAGCTATTTCTTCCCCAACAGAAATTACCGCAGCCTTAGCAGCAGCCAGTGAAAAATACATGTAAGATGCACCCAATGAAAGAAAGGGTGTTGAATATCCAAGATTAAGGAACCCTGAAAGCAAAGACAATTGAATATGTTACACGATTCGTTTGCTTGTCACGTGCTCCCAGATAATTTTGGTACTTATTTTGGCATGATAACTGAAAGAGAGACGAATTAAGACAGACTTCTAAAATTATAAATGGTGCAGCCCCCATTTAAGGGGCATGGGTGCACTATCTTCATGTTGTGAAATGGAAAACAGAATGCGCAAAAACAACTTAATGGATTAAGCATTTCAAGACAATGATTCCATATAAAAAAAATGCTATTGAATCCCTTTCCACACCATATCAAAGGAGTTCTAATTTTTATATATATATATTATATAAAGAGTGCAAGGTAGCAACGGCTTACGAAATTGATGCACATTTAAGTAGATGTGAATGGGATGGAAACTCATTCTATTGGATGGACCCCTCTCTCAAAATGGGTAAACACACACATATATGTCAAAGAAAAAAACATGACAGCGTTTCAGGATAAAAATAACATAAAAGAATCTGAAATTCAAAAAGTAATCCAATCAGCAAAGAGCTAAATTGCATACGCTTTCCTAGGCCACACAAGAAATCAATCATTCCAGCTCTTCCAGCAAATTTTCCGAATGCCAGTAATCTTTTACCATGGTCACCAGCTATAAGCTCATAATCAAATAAAGTAGCCCTTTCAGCTAAAACCTAAACAACAAAAAAGTTAAGCCAAAAGTACAGGTCTGCTCAAAGATTTTCTAGCGTATTGCATGAAAATACACCTTATCAAGAAGAGGCATATTTTCTTTTTGTGCCTTGTGAGTATGGGAGAAAAATGCATAGGCCCTGTCAGGAAGTATCATCTCCAACTGCACCAACCATAAAGAATGATTGATTATCTTCGTTTTTAACATGAAGATCGTGGAGGAACATATGCAATACCAATGTAATCACCTGGGGTTGTTTGATACCCAAAATGAAACCACATTCTGACAAGTCCTCTGATATCTCACAGCCAACATCTTCATAGAGTGCATCATGATGAATGCGCTTTGTCGATGGCTGCACAATGATGCGGGCAACTCCAGTTTTTCCACTTCCTCCATGCAGCAGCCGTGCACAGTGAGCAGGGGTTAGGGGAACCCTCCTCTCCCACTTATTTGTGGACTCAGAGAGTATTCCAACAACTCCATTACCGAGCATGGCTTATCCTGACCAATGGAAACAAGTAGCAACATTTAGGACAATTTGGTTATTCTAAAAAAGGTGGTTATACATATGAAATACGTAGGTTCTATCTGCTAGCTTGAACACCCTTCTGATAGTGAAGCAAATACAAAAACTAACAAGAAGAATTGCTCCATCTTACTAATTTCAGTCTTTACTTCACAACTACACTTGGCAGATTGAATACTCTTGAAATATCAAATTAACTTAATAACAAGTTCCCGGACCATGAGGGGACAAGAAGAAAAGAACAGCGGTTTGTTGGATTGGACTCTCTTAATGTGCTAAAAGCTATATTCTAGCCCGAATTACTATTGTGATTTGAACCACACCCTGATATCCGAGGGAGATTCTTGCCATAACCAAGCCAATAATCCCCTCCCAAAAGATGCTCCCTACTCGAAATCGAACCTGTAAGCTTTGCTCTCAAACTGATTGCAGGACCAAGCCTACGTTGCTCCTGTCCTAAAGTTATGACAATTAGTAAAGGTGTTACTAAAATCTCTAGACCTCCGCAACAAGGATCAGTGTTGCCACACTCAGTCAAAGAGAAGGTCCCAAAGTTCCCAACAAATTTAGAAGTAAAGTATATATAATTTATAAATGACATATACTATTTATAATCCATCCATTATTTGGAGTACCCCACCCCTGATCTTCCCCACACACAGATACAATGTGAGAAGTAAAAACTGCGAGGACAGAACATCAGCATAAAACAGTGACACTGGATTACAGGATTACTACAATCAATTGTAAAAAACACACAATGCATAGTCAATTGAACATGCATGAACAAAGAAAGACTAATCAAGAGCATCAAACTACAAAAAACACACACACTCTAAAAAAAATTAACATGTCCAATAATTCAATTCAATTGGAACAGTGGAATTTTCAAACAAAAGTTCTTTTCGATGATCATCAACAACAGCAACACCCACGAATAAAAACTCTAACACGAAAGTCCCAGAAAATCCTTTACTAGAAAAAACACCATTAGAGAGACTTTGTTCTTTTAAAGATGGTAAATAAACCCAAGAAAACAAGCTAGAAGCGAAACCTGCCTTTTTTTTCGTAGATATCGCCTTTCTTGAAAAAGTGAAACCACTTTTCAGCTATGATCAGGGTCTTCAAGTCCCGTGTAAGTATTCCTCTGCAAAATGTCTGAGTCAAATCACTTTCTTCGATAAGCAGACGTAGAAAAATGGAGAAGAAGGGGGGCTTTATCAAATGACTCACAAGTGAAACGTGACGCAAGCGTACATTATATTTATCATTAATATCTTGGATTTATCATAAAGCAATAATGGCAAATTGGCAATGGTGTAAATCCGAGGAATAGAGTGGAGCACATCGCCCATTACGCATTTGATAAGAGAATTCAGATGGAGAAATGACGTGGGGAACTTAGCTTAAGGGATCAGTTCCACCAACCACTTTGTTGAATTTTTGTTCTTTACTATGATCTCATCAAACTACAAACTATAATTTTTGTTTTAATCCTCTTGCTTTTTTTTTTATTGTGATTTTTAAACTCTACTCGATCAATAATATAATATATGTTTATATTTTAAACTTTCGAAAATTTAAGATTTTGTAGGTCTTTGATCAGGGTCTTATTGTTTATGTTATTTAGTAAATTAGTAAATATCCTAGCAGATGATAAGTGATGAGAATCGAATTCAGACACTTAGTATGTTTTAAGAGTCATATATTCTCGACTACTATTTGGTTCTTCTTATTTTTATATACCTGTCTTACAGTTTTGATTTATATACTAAATGCAATTGATTAATTATAAAAAGAGAAAGATATTTAAAAATTATAAATCAAATAAGTCTTCTTCTAAAAAATTATTATTCGAGAAAATAAGACCAAACATATTCTCATTCATGGTCCAAGAGACACGCGTAACGATATCATCACACTTAGAAAGGGACTATCTTTTGGGATTCGTGTGATACCAGAATTCTTGCTATATAGAGATGGGAGTTGGACTTTTTTTTAAATAAGAATCGAAATTATATAGAAAGAAAAGAAAAATTATGGTCACAAGCCGACCAAGTAGTGCAATGTCTGGGGCCTCGCTAAAAATCTACTAAGGTAATATCCACCCTTATGGGCAAAATTCTTAGTGGAAAAGAGTACCCCGGTGAGAGAAGAGAGAGCCATACAACCAAAACAAAATAACATAATACAACATTATCTAACAAATCTATACTGCGTTCGTCCGACATAGTCATCAGTGAGCAGAGAGATAATGTCCATTGGGGGAGCGTCCCACCAAGCAGAGTCACACGTGTATTTGCTGAGATGATCCGCCACACGGTTACCTTCCCGATAGATGTGATAAACCACGAAGTTCATCTGGGAAAGCAGAAAAAGGGTAAAACGCCACTGATTAAGCAGACGCCACGGGATGGAGCCAATCCGAGATCGAAGAAGATCAACCACATACGTAGAGTCCGATTCCAGCCAAATATTAGTCCAGCCATTGTGAAAAGCATAGAAGATAGCGCTCATGGCAACAACAAGTTCAGCCTCAAATGTAAAGCCTGTTCCACATTGCTCTACGAAACACCCACAAAAAAAGCCTCGATAAGTACGGTAAACGCCCACCGTCGTGATATGCCCTGGAGCTCCGATTGCACAACCATCTGTATTGACCTTAATCCAGCCAGGAAGGGGAAGAGACCAAGGCACTGGGATAATGCGATGGGCCTTAGGGGGACGGCTTCTAACCTTTAGCCGATGAAGACGAAGTAAATCCTCCTGAGTATTCTGCATGCACCCTTTATCCAACGAAGCTGACTCAATGATCATGGCTCTCAATTGAACTAACGCCGCATCCATAGTCCAATGTTTGTCATTAAAAATCACGGAATTTCTGATATGCCAGATAAGCCAAATGCAGGAAACAATCGCCACCCTCTAGAGAAAAGTAATCTGCGCACTGAACTGAAATTCCATTAAACGAACCAGGAATTCATTGAAACTATATACGTTATGAAAAATCACAACAAATGAATCCGCAATTCAGTCCCAGAGAGCTCCTGCAAAATGACAAGAAATAAAAACGTGCTCAATCGATTCCGAATGAGAGTAACAGAGACTGCAAGTAGTAGGGCCGATAAATCCTCTCGGGTGGAGAACGTCCATAACTGCCAGACGTACGTAGATATGCCGCCAGACCACAACCGTGCGCCTTTCTGGGATGTAGGGGGACCAGATCCAGGATCCCCACTGAACTGCAGGAAATGACGGCCGTAGAGATGCATATACGGATTTAGATGACACCGTCCCATCCATAGAACAAATCCACACTCATTTATCCAAAGAATCCGGAGCAATTGGACAACGGACAATATCCCGAACAATGTCCAAGTAAGTCTCCACAAACGACATAGTGAGATGCCATTTGTTATCAAAAAAAAAGTCCGAGATAGGGTTCCAAAAGTTTTCCCGAAATTCATACGGAATCCCAATCCGATCTGCAATGATGTACCCAAGCCAGTTATCCGTCCAGAAATTAATCGAAGAGTGCGCCCCATGAATCCATCTCGAATCGATCCCGGCAATCCTCTCTGATTGGACGCAACCCCCCGAGAAAAGAAGAAGAAGCGAAGGAGCGTCTAATCGAACCATTATCCATAAAAAAACGTCTACAGAGAGTATCAAAGACCACAAAATCCGAAGTTCGAAGCTTCCACCCGTCTTCATAATAAACACCCGATTTGTGGAAATGATTGACCGAACGCCAAGACCCCCCTCATTCTTAGGAGTGCAGCAACGCAGATCCTTTATGATTAATATCGCCAATCCAAATGAAATTACGCATAACCTTCTCCAACTGCTTAAGCAACGCGATAGGCCTTTTGAATATAAGCATACTGTGAACCAAGGAGGTGGCAATAATAGAGTTAACCAAACAGACCCGACCTGCCAGGAAAAGAGAAGAACCTTCCAGCGTTTAAATTTAACCATAATCTTATCAAACAAAGGCCGCAATACACCCTATTTAGGGGCACCCTTGAAGATAGGAACACCAAGATAAGAAGTTGGAAATGATCCAATCGACAAACCCATGATCGCCTGAATGCAGTGCCTAATATACTGGGATACTCGAGTACCAAAAAACACCTTCGATTTGGCAGGGTTGAACACCTGGCCTGAAAGAGAAGCGTAATGACCAAGAGTATCAAAGATCTAACGTGCATTGCCAGAGGTTTCCGCACAAGGATAACAATATCATTCGCATAAAGCATGGAGGACGGAAAGACGATATTCCACGGAGCCACGAAAGGCGTGAAGAGATGGGATGACACCAATCGAGAGATAATCTTCCCCAGGACTCCTTCGGCAATGCAAAAGAGAAGAGGTGAAAGAGGGTCACCCTGGCATACCCCTCTCGTGCAAGCAAAATAACCGACTGGAGAGCCATTTAGAAGAATCGAGATGCGAGCCGAATTTAAAATGACTGAAATCCACGCAACAAATTTCTCTGAGAAGCCAAATTTGCGCAACACATATAGAAGAAAATCCCAGCTGAAAGTGTCAAAGACCTTACAGATATCAATTTTCAGAATCATATTATTGTCACCCCGATTATGAAGAATATTGAAGCCCTCTGACACCAAAGCAATACAATCATGAATGGGAGTTGGACTTGAATCTTCTCTATATGATCTAATAAATAAATGATACATATTTATTTTTTCAAAAGGTTGGAGTTTGGACACGCCTCTTTATGGAGTGCTTGTTTGTAAAAGATTTTTCATCCCTTCCATTTTTTAGATAAAATTTTTGCATGGATATGTGATTGCTTGTTAATAATTTCAAAAATCACACTATTCATTTTTCTCATTTTTCAAATTATCAATTACATCCAATTATAATTTAAACAAAAAAATATCACATCAATTATCATTATTATACAATCATATCATAAATACACTATTCACTGTCTTATTTTTCAAATATCCAATCAAATCTAATCACTATTATACTAAAAAAACTATCACATCAACTATCATTATCACATTTCCATCTCATATCCAATAATACTCTCAAAATTCATTCTCATTTTTTAAAATATTTTTTCTCATTATACTATCCAAAAGTAAAAATGAGCGGAACGAAAGGTCAAACAATCACTCCCTTAAATTTTGATTTATTTCTTCAAAGAATTCCTTTCTATCTTTCCGATTTTTTTTAGAATCAAAATAAATGTCATTTATTTCATAAGAAGAAATTTCAACTGATTATAACATTGAATGAAAATAAATGTCATTCATTTATTAAAAGAAGTTTCAACTGATTACACCATCGAGTGAAAAATAGTTGTAACTCTACAGGAGCATAAATCTATACATATCTAAAATAAAAATTTGAACTTAAATAGATCTAACTGATCCATATAATCAAAACTTCACAATAGAGGCAATTGATCTCGCTTCTGTCACGTATTGTCGGGTAATAGCTCATCTGATATTCTGAATAAAATATCACATATGAGACAAACTTATTAATTGGAAGAAAAAAAACCACCTATTGAGGATAAATTTATTGAGATTAAAAGCAATCAAAATTACTTCCCCATCCTCCATAGGAGAATGATGGAAGAAAAAAAGGAAGAAGCTAATGGATGAGCAAAAACGACTAGGGTTTTTAAGTTAAATGAGTTAATTCTTATCATTCCGATTTTCGAATTTCCTTTTTATCATTATTTGATTAACTTTTTTAATACAAAGTTTTATGAAATAGTGTACATGAATGTTGAAAATAGAACGCCAGAAGTAAATGAAAAAAAGAAGATATTCATAGCTAGTATCCAGTTTGGAGTTCTTATTTCAGTATAATGATTCATTTGGTGTTTGATATTGTAAATATATATGAAATATATAAAATATATTTCAATATATATCTAATGTAAATATTAATAGATACTAAATATATATTTAACGTAAATTATAGATATAACTAGTATATCTCCTGATGCACAAAGTGTAATATAATAAGAATTGTATAATCAAAATGTAAAGATAGAACTTTGAATCCTGAAGTTGAAATTTAAAGGATAAATTTAAAAACGTGATCAACATTTCATGCAATTTTTAACCAATTTTATATTTTATATTTTTGGTAAGTATTAATTTTTGATTTTGAGAAAATTAAATGTTAATCATTTTTCAAATTATTAAAATATAAAATCAGCAATCAAACGAAATTTACCTTATGATAAACAAAAAATAAATATTACAGACATAAAATTCAGACAAAAGAAAAATTAAAATCTGCCAAAATTAAAGTTAGACACAAATTTACCAAGATTCTCAGCGTTATTTAAAATGTAGATTTTGTCTATATAATCTATATATATATAATAACAAACTCCTTTCTAAATCTGTTTTCCCACCTAAACACCTATTGTTAAAAAAAAATTCGTTTTTTGTTTTGTAAATTTGACTATTTTGTCTATTTTAGGATATATTAACCCCTCCTATTTTGTTTTGTTAAGTTTGACCTTTTAAATAATTTATTTTATAATTAAAAGATTTATAGCAAAATATGTTAATTTTGGTATTAAAAAATATCGCTGACGAATAGAAAGTTGACTTTATTAATACTAGGTAACCAATATTGAAAGATTTATAGCAAATTTATCCTTTTTTCGCTGGTTCTTATATATTCCCAAAGAACTTGATAATGAAAGTTGACTTCTAATATTAAAACCATCGCATAGTTTTATTTCTGGCATGTTTTATTTTCAAAAAACAGAACAAATTTATTGTCATATTTTTTAATTCTGGAAAGGATCAATTACTTCTTGCATACGAAAATAAATTGCTGAATATGGCCTCTTTTCCTCCAAAAGAATAAAATTAGATATGAATTTATATTGAATTTTTTTTTATATCAATTTACATTGTTCTATCTTTGCAGTAAATTTTTCAAATTTGGTAAAAATATCGACGACAGCATCTGTAGATTAATAAACCCACATCTCTGATTAAATCAATTGCATTCATAACAATCTATGGTAAAAATCGAGCCAATAAAAATAGTAACAATATCTAACCACAAATATTTTTTTCCAATTTCCTTACAACTTCAGTCCATCACCAGAATAAATACCGAACCATAGCAGTAAAAAAAATTACAACAATTAAAAAATTGTCTCTGCAAAAGCTTTTTTCTATCTGCAAATTTTCGATCAAAACAAATAGCTATGGCACCACTCGTTACACTTATTCGCAATATCAATAACAACCAAATAATGTGGGTTGTCAAACTGCATATTCGCGATTTGTTATTCCATTGAACCCAAATCAGGACTCAACTTGCAATATCAAACAAGGGAGTCATCTTGCTGAGCTTATTATTCGTTCTAAACTTATAATTTGGGACGAGGCACCGATGTGACAGGGCGGCCTGACGAGGTAGTCGCGAGAGGCGACGCCTAGGGCCCCCGACTTTGAGGGGCCCCAATTTTACGTAGGCCTTTATATATGTATACATGTTTTATTAAAATATATATATATATATATAAGGGCCCCCAATGAAAAAATATCAAATGGCAAAAATTGAAAAAAAAACGAATGACCCTTTTCTTTAAAATTGTACTAAAAAATTTAATTAAATTCTAATTCAAAATAAAATAAAAATATTTTTCTTTCATATCTTTAAAAACATTATATGGCTATGATTCTACTTAAAAACAAAGTGGGTTTGTTTTTAAAAAGATACGAAAATATTTTCTTTACTTTAAGAATCAGTATGTTACCATTAGAAGCTAAAACGTCTCCACTTTCTTCTATAAGCCTTTTCTTTCTCAAAATTTATTTTACGCCTCTTACGATTCTACTGGGCAACACATAAACTAGAGAATTTTGAATTTCTACTGGGCATGACTATATGGTATAATATTTTAAAAAAAATTTGAATTGGTTAGCAAAAAATTACAATCTAAAGATATGCAAATTGATGTTGCAATAAAAGTTTAAAAGGATTGATTTCTTATTTTGAGAAATATAGGGAAGAAGGTTTCTAATTTGCTATGGCATCCGCAAAAGAGATTGCATCTAGGATGGAAATTGATCCTGTTTTTCCTAAAAAACGTACAACTCATAGGAAAAACAATTTGATAAAATTTACAATGAAGAGATATCACAATCACCAGAGGAATCTTTTAGGACTAATTATTTTCTTGTTGTAAATGATTTTGATATTTCATCTTTGAAGTGTAGATTTGAACAATTGAATGTCTTTGAAAATATTATTGGTTTTTTGTTTAGTCCTAAGAAGTTGCTTTCAATGGATGAAAATAGATTGCATGAATGTTGTGTTAAACTTCAAGTTGCTCTAAAACATAATGAAAAATCTGATATTGATGTTGATGATTTATTTTCTGAATTGCAAGTATTGCAAATGTGTTTAATAAAAGAAACAAAATCAGCCATTGAAGTTCTTGAAATTGTAAAAGTGTCGGATTATTTTCTACATACTTTCATTGCTTATAGAGTTTTGTTAACTACACCAGTTACTGTAGCATCAGCAGAGAGAAGTTTTTCAAAACTAAAATTGATAAAATCACACTTGCGTCCAACTATGTTTCAAGAAAGATTAAATGGGTTAGCAATTTTATATATTGAAAATAAGGTATTGGAAAATCTTGATTTTGATGATCTTATTGATGATTTTGCTTCTCAGAATGCTAGAAGATCAAAAAAAATTCAATGACTATTTTTATACTTTTTTTTTTGTCTTTGTAGGTGTTGCACTTGTTGAATATTTTGGATGTTAAAAAAGATGTTCACTCTTGGAGCTTGAAGATTGTTATTGTAATTTTTTTATAGGGGTCTCTTTTTTTCTTATCGCCAAGGGCCCTCGAAAAGTCAGGGCCGGCCCTGACCGATGATGCACAAGTATTGCTTCCAGGCATTAGACGAGACTTTACGAGCACTTTTGAAACTCATCGACCCAATGTTGGAACATAAACCTTTTGGAGGGAAAACCGTTGTCTTTGGTGGTGATTTTAGACAAATCTTGCCTGTTATTCCAAAGGGAACTCGGCAAGATATTGTGAATGCATCCATTAATACATCGTATTTGTGGAAAGATTGCACTGTCCTTAAACTGACTAAGAACATGCGTCTTCAGAACCTTGGTGATACCGATGATTATAAATATTTGGCCGAATTCTCTGAATGGATCGCAAGCATTGGTGATGGAACAATCGAAGGATCAAATGATGGTTGTGCCATGATTGATATACCTGAAGATATCTTGCTCGGATCTTCAGGTGATCCGATTGCAACTATTGTAGAAAGTACTTATCCAATGTTTAAAGACGCCATTGATGATCCGACGTACTTGAAAGAAAGGGCTATACTAGCTCCTACCCTAAATGTTGTCGAATCTATAAATCAATATATGACGTCTTTAAACTCATCGGAGGGCCATACATATTTAAGTTCTGACAGCACATGTAAATCGGATGCTAATGTTGACTTCCTGCCTGATTTGCACACTCCCGAATTTTTGAATGAGATAAAATGTTCAGGGGTTCCTAATCATGAGTTGCATCTGAAGGTCGGGACTCCAGTTATGCTCTTAAGAAATATGGACCATTCCACTTGATTGTGTAATGGCACTAGGCTGGTGATTACGAGACTTGCCAAGCATGTTCTCGAAGCTAAAATTCTCATTGGAACTAATGCATGTAATAAAGTTTTGATTCCACGAATGACATTGACACCTTCGGATCTCAGAATCCCCTTCAAGTTCCAACGTAGGCAATTTCCTCTCATTGTATCTTATACCATGACTATAAACAAGAGCCAAGGGCATGTAAGTCCAAGCGGCTACGATAATCTAGAGGGGGGGTGAATAGATTATCTCCATCTTTTCAATTTATCCCTCTTTTTCAACTCAAATGCGCCAAGACAATAATAAAGGTGCGGAATGTAAACAACACGCGTCGATTTATAGTAGTTCAACCCACCTAGGGCCTAATCTACTACCACCCCTGGTATATCCGTGGATTTCAAAAGAAAAAGAATTTTATTAATTACCACAATTAATACAAATTCAACTTACAACACCTTTGAAGAGCACCACACTCTTCTTCAACACCACCTTGGAGATTACCACAATCTCCCTTTGAAGATTACCACAATCTTCAATTGCACCTTGTGAAGATCACCACAATCTTCAACCTTGAAAAACACCAAATTCTTCAACACCTCAACAAGAAGATTACCACAATCTTCTTACACCTAACACCTAGATCATCCAAGTGTGTTCTTACCACAAGAACACTCACAAGGATATCTTGTGTTGAATGATGACAAACAAATCCAAGATTACAACTCAATAATGAATACTACAAGTTTGAGTGCAAGTGTAATCAAGAATTAAGCCTAGACCTCAAGATGTGAAAGTGAAATACTTAGGCTATAAATACAACAAGAATGTTGAATATGAAGGCTTGGAAATTTGCAGATTTCTTGTTGTGTATTTGCTTGTGTTGTACTTGATATTTGTGTCTTCAAATCATCCTCTATTTATAGAAGAGTCTTCACAAATATAGGTTCCTCCTTCTTCAATTTTGTCTGCAAAAAGAAGATCACAAGATGTAGAAATAATGTACAAAATTGAAAAGCAAATCTTGCTGTCAAGGATACCAACGGTACAAATTTTGTTGTCAAAAGATTACACAGCGCGACCGGTCGCCCTATAGAAAATTTCGAACGTTGGAGAGATTAGTGCGATCCAGGTACCGTATGAGGGGTGTGCGGCCGGTCGGGGTCGACGACAGTGCCCTCAGGGTGCGGCCTCGGCCCCCACGGGACCGGTCACCCTCCCTTAAAAAACAAGTCCGTAATGTTTCTGTTTTAGTTTTCTTTCTTTCAGGTACCGTTCGACCTTTGTTCGACCGGTCGACCTCCAAATTGAAATGTTGTCCGATTTTTATCAAAAATAAACTTCAAGAAATACTCCGAAAAATTAGTAAAAATATTTTAGATCGATTGGGAGTATTTGGACAACATTTAGAAACATAGAAAAACTCATTTAAACAAAACCAACAAATGTGTTGTCCATTTTTATCGAATAATAAATTCTAAGAAATACTCCAAAAATTAGTAAAAATATTTTAAATCATTTAGGAGTATTTGGACAACATTGTTTTGGTGTAAAAACCAATTAACATAAAATCATCAAAAGTGTTGTCCAATTTTATCGAGTAATAAACTCTAAGAAATACTCCAACAATTACTAAGAACATTTTAAATCACTTGGGAATATTTGGACAACATTTATAAACATTGTTTTGGTGTAAAAACACATTTAAACAAAATCATCAAAATCTTGATAAAAACATTTATCTAACAAACTCCCCCTTTTTGATGATTACAAACCAAAACAATTTTAGGAAGTCGATTTTAAAACAAAACAAATTTTCCGGTCTAAAAACATCAATACATCACAAGCAACATTTATCAAAAACAACATTACAAGGATAGGAGCAAAGATTTTTCAAAATCATTTTTGCACAAGCTCCCCCTATCAACATGCATAACAATAAGTAAACAAAAAGCTTTAGCTTTTGCATCTTAAGCTTGAATTTCATGAGCTTATTAGCTCCCCCTGTCACAAGACATCATTAGTCAAGCATAAAAGTCCATAATACATCAATTGGACTAAGAATCATTCATAACTATTGGCTTTAAAGAGCCATAACTTGTAGCTTTTCTTGCAAGCTTATTTACAAGCCTATTTCCGCTTCTTTGAGCGTTTATGCGTTTTTCCTGTTTCTCCCCCTTTGGAATCATCAAAAAGAATGTTAGCACGATAAAAACATCATACAATTATATCAAAGTGCGCAACTTAATCGATTTATCGGCATATTGATCATTGAAGCTTAAATTCCAAATAATAAGGGAGAAGTCAATCATTTGATTTTCAAAAGAGCTTATTTGATTGACAAAACATGATCTCTATAAATATATAAGACATTTGAAATTGAGAGAATCATGTAGGTGATGAATTTTTCATAGAATCATTTTGTCGAACACTTGGCGTGCGTCGAATAGAACAAGAGATATATAACGCCTTTGTAATACATTTAAGCCAAAAAATTTCATCACCAATTTCAATACAACAATATTCATCCATCAATAATAATCATGCACAACATATTATTGCAAGAATTCCAACAATACATAAGCATTTTCTCAATGATTCCACCCAATTGAGATAAAGGAGTAGAATTCTTACCAATTAAACGGAGAAGTTGAGTAATAAGGATGATAAACTCGTACTATAAACCCAAAAATATAGAATATACAAGAAAGAAATCATTTTGGGTGAATTGTGTGTGAAAATGCGAAGGGGTTCGATTTTGGAAGAAAAGAACCAAAATAACGTATAAGAGGACATAACCATTTTTAACTCAAAATGGCGAAGCGGCGATCGGCGTGTAGGGCAACCGGTCCACATGGTCGATGGTCGACCGGTCGACCCTCTCCGTCGGCCGGTGCAAACACCGCTTTTTGTTCTGTCCGAATTTTGCACCAAAAATCCGATTTTTCACCCCTAAGTTTTAAAAACGTGCAAATTGCAAACGTAGACCTCATTCAATATACATTATGTCATAATCAAGCTCGAAATGATGTAAAAAGACTCGGCGGTAAATGAACAAATGTCCGCGAGTTATCTTTGAGACGGAATTAAGCACATCTCAAGTTTTTGTTAAAAATGCAATCCCTTAAAAAGATATCGAATCTCAATATTTTTAGTTCGATTATGACGAACCATATTTCGAATAATTATCACCGGACTTGTTATCCCGAAAAATAAGAACGTTTTAAAACTTTGGATAAAACAAGTCATAAGAAGAAGTGCCTTTCAAATATTTGAAAATTTCTTTTAACGACACTTTTAATGAGATTCGTTGGGATAGTTTTAGAAATCGAGCATATAGACATAAGGCATATGGAACGTCGAGTCTATGGGGATAATAAAAGAAAATAAACATACCTCGAATTTGGTTTGTTAACCAATATGCCTTTCTCAAACTTGTTCATCTTGATATTGTTGCCATATAAGTAGAGATGGTTCTTCCTTCTTCAATGCTTAACTCCTTCAAGAGTTCTTTTGAAATATAACCACTATGACCACCTTCTTGGCATTTCTTAAGGAAGAAAATTTGTTCCTCCATCATGCTCATCTTGAATTCACCTTTCATTAACTTAGAAAAATTTCTTGCACAAGAATTCATAAGTGGCACCAAAAATAATATCATACATTTTCACAAGTAAGTAATCTTGAGAGTAATAAAAACTTTACCTCTTGTAAAACCATTTAGCAAAAATAGCTAAGTCTATCAAACCGTACACGGGGTACTTGTTTTTAAACCATACAAGGCCTTTAAAAAAAAATTATTTGGCCTAGAGAAATATTAAACCCCGGAGGTTATTTTACATAGACTTCTTCTTGAATAAAGCCATTTAGAAATGTGGATTTAATCATCCATTTGGTAAATATTAAATTTTTTTTTTAAAACAAGAATGGGCAAGTAAAATGTGAATAACCAAGGATGCAAATGTATCATCAAAATCAATACCTTCTTCTTGACAATACCTTAGAGCTAGTAACCTTGCCTTGGTCATTAAGCTTGTTCAAAAATTTCTGCAAAATCTTAACAAAGAATCTTGCACAAGAGCATAGTAATAACGAATGATAGAGACACTATAACAAGTAACACATACTATGCTAAAAGAAAATCATCAAGAGTTTCATAAACACAAGTAATTTCAAATAAGCTTATATGAAACTATATAAGGTCTCTTTTGAAATTTTACAATCCAAGAGCATATAGTTGAGACCTCATTTACAAGAAGCATATGAACAAGAGCTTTAACAAAGCAACCAAGAATAATGACATTTATATGTGCAATAAAATGCATAACTTAAGAGAAGGATAAAAATCAAATGTTTCATTAAAACACAATATAATCCTTTATAAATCTCGGATAAAACAAACTATGTCAAATAGTGCCTTTCAACAAATCAAAAAATCATCTTAATGGCACTTATATGAAATACGATGAAATACCTTGAAAATCAAGCACATAGGCATATGACAAAAAATATACCAAGTCTATGAGATAAATGACAATAATGAGCGTACCTCGATAATTTAAGCATCTCTTGAAGATGAGGAAATATATATATCCTACACATATCTTAAAACAAATTTTCCCCAACACAAAGTAATGAAAGTGTAGGCTAAAACAATAATCTATGTCATAAGTATGCTTATGTCATAAAAATCCATAAAACACTTTAGTCTAAGCAAATGCACAAGAGTTTTAAAAACATCATGCAAGGTCTTCTTTTCAAAGAATTTTAAAAACACAAGTATATATTAAAGACCTTAATTTTAAAAATATTTGAAAACTCAATTTACAATTAAGACACAAATAAAAACATGCATAATAACAAAATAAAATGCATATTAAATAGGGAGATACGATTTACCAATTACGCCATTTCCATGGGTTGTGCCGTTCCCATTGTTGGTGGTATCTTCCCTTTTAAAAATCATCTTGTTGATGATAGCTTCTCCAATTGTTCCATTTCCAAGGATTATGTCTTTCCCATTGTTGATAATGTCTTGCTCTTGAAAATTCATTGTGGTGATGTCTTCTCCTTTGATCAAATGAGACGGTCATTTGATGTCTTCTTGGCGGTATGAATTTTCCTTGATTCATATTCCGCCGGGTACCTAATACGACATTATTTTGTGGTACCCTCAAGTATTTGGATCCTTTGGGATTAGCTTTGAGACTTTTAGGTCTCCAACAATAATTAGAGCTATTTCTAGCCCGACAAGTATTAACCGTGTGACCCTTTTTACCACAATAAAAGCAAGTAATAATTCGAGGAGCATAATGACCAACATACATAGGAACTTGATTTCTTTTCACATGATTAACAACACTAGGCTTATGATCAAGTCCTAATTTATCACAATTATGAACATCAACAATTTTGGTCATTTTATTGGTACTCAAGTTGCATTTTGATAAATCCTTTTTCATGCAATTAATATCCTCAACAAGAGTACTATTTTCCTTTTCAAGGATTCTAACCTTATCAAGTGTGGTGGTGTGATCACATGAAAGTGATTCATAAGAGGAAAATAAATTATCCTTATCAATTTTCAAAATATTGAATTCCTTTTTCAAATTTTTGTATTTAACAAGTAAACTTTGGAATTCATTTTGAAGTTCATCAAAATCATTTTGCAAATCACTATAATCATTATGTAATTCATTATCATAGGAAGTAGAAGGTTTAGAACTTACCTCATTTTCTTCTTCGATACCTATAAGACAACGTTCGTTATCATCGACGTCGGAAGTTGTAGGAAGCTCATCCCATGTTGGATTTGTATCCATTTGAGAAGTAGATGCTTTTGAGTGGCTCCTTTCATTTGCATATACTTCTTCTAATTTTCTCCATACTTCATGAGCCGATTTAATTCCTACAATATGATCATATTCCAAAATGGTAAGTGAACAATAAATAACATTAAGAGCTTTACCATTTAAAGAGATAATTTTCTTCTCTTCATCATTGAGCTCCTCGAGAGCTTTGTAGGTGTGAGGTGTGTCTTTCATCAGAATGGATTCTCCATTGATGACGGTGTTCCAAATATCGAACCCGCAACTTTGTAAATAGAATTCCATTCTTTCTTTCCAAAAAGCATAATTTTTGGAGTCGAATAGTGGTGGCTTAGTGGTGGAGGCGCCGACAAGGTAGACTTCATTCGTAGCCGATGATCGTTCCTCTTTACTCGCGATGTGGAACGAGCTTGCCAAAGAGTTTGGCTCTGATACCGCTTGTAAGTCCAAGCGACTACGATAATCTAGAGGGGGGGTGAATAGATTATCTCCATCTTTTCAATTTATCCCTCTTTTTCAACTCAAATGTGCCAAGACAATAATAAAGGTGCGGAATGTAAATAACACGCGTCGATTTATAGTAGTTCAACCCACCTAGGGCCTAATCTACTACCACCCCGGTATATCCGTGTAGGTCCCAAGGGGTGTGAGAGTAAGGTTTAGAAGGGGGGGTTGAATAAACCTTACCAACTTTTCGAATTAGTCCTTTTAAAAGTTCAGAGTTAATACTTCACAGTTAAGTCCTTGATGGACAGCTAAGTTAGTTAATCAGCAGAGTTAGCCACTCAACAGACTCGATTGAGCTGTTGATAGAATAACTCAGCTGTTTTGACTAAAGACTTAACTCAACTGTGATATGTATTCAGCGGAAGACTTAACACCCTTGAATTTGGTTTAAGTTTGTTTTAACACTTGGTTTTAGCACTTGTTAAGTATCAGTTGGATCCTGTGCCTTTGATTTCCCCTGGAGCTTCATTACCTCCAAATATGACTTTTGCGCCTCTAATCTCCTTGAATTTTGACAGATTATTCTTGTTTCCTGTCATGTGTCTGGAACAGCCACTGTCCATGTACCAGGTTCCTTGGTACTCAGCTGTTCCTTGAACCTGCAATCAAGGAAATCAGTTTTTAGGTACCCATACTTGTCTGGGTCCTGGGGGGTTAGTGCTGTAAGATGATCCAACCAACCTATAGCCAAATGACTTGACTCTAAGAGGTTGCCATCTATCTGTGCCATAATCATAATTCACTTTGGCAAATTGCTTGGGGGATTTAGGTTCATACAACTGTCTCTTTTGTCTGTATGCCTGTGTGTGTGTTTTAGCAATTGCCTTTCTTGGGTAATTGTGATATTTCTGAGTGTAGTACCTGGGAGTATATGTGTGCTGATAATAGCTCTTTTGCCTTTGGAATGGCCTTTGCTGAGTTCTAGGCCTTTGCCATTTGGGCTTATATTCCATAGGTCTTTGCTGATATTTCACATTGTTCCAATCAGCTTGGCTTGGGTAATTTCTACCATTCCCATCATTTGTGTTCCTTTGATAGAACTTCTGGGGATTCTGGTAGCTCTGTTTCTTTTTCACAGAGTACCTTTTATTTGGAGTCTGCTGAGGAACTTTCTGGATTTCTTCTCAGCTGTCCTCTCAAAGATACTCAACTGGCTGCTTTCCTTTTCCTTTATAACCAAGGTCAGTTTGCTTGTGATTGTGCTTAGGAATAAATGTGTGTGCAACATTTGGTGTCTTGGATTTTTGAGATGCTTCATTGCTTGAAGATCCCTTTTCCAAAATCACTCTGGGAGTTTGACTATGCACAAAGGAATTGAATCCTATGCCTGTCTTATCTCCACATTCCTTTTGGCTCATGATAAGGTCATCCAATGATTTAGATGCCTTAGTGAAAGAAGCAATCACATTTTTGAGGTCATTTTCTCTTTTCTCTATAGCATCTATTTCTGCTATTAATTTGGTATTTTTAGCCTTCAGCTCTTTGTTCTCATCAGCTATGTGACTTAGAGAACTCAGCTCCTTAGTCAACTGTGAGTTTTGGCTTTTGAGCAGGCTGTTTTCCTCATTTAAAATTGTGTGTGAGGATTTAATGTGCTCAAAGTCTTTCATCATTTTGCCTAATGAATCATAAAGATCAGTGGGTGATGAAGTGTGTGTATCACAATCACTATCACTCGAATCTGAATGAGATGAGTTAGAGTGTACCTCATCTTCATGTTCTGATTTGTCTTGTTCTTTGGCCATGAGGCAAATCAAGGCTTCTTCTTCATAGTCACTTGAGTAGTCATCTTCACTACTCTCTGAGTCAGCTGCTTCTTTTGACTTAGGCAATGTCTCGGTTTTTCAAAGCAAACCAACATTGCTCTTTTCTTTTCTTGTCTTCTTTCTCTCAAGACTTTCCTTTCTTCTTCATTCCTGTATTTATTGACTACATGGTATGAACAGTCAATAGCAAAGTGTCCTGGTTGTCTGCAATTCCAACACGGAGTTCTCGCTCTTTGATCAGCTTTCTCGATTCTTGGGTTATCAGCTCTTTGGTATTCAATCTTTTGATGCTCAGCTCTCTTAGGAGGCCTTTCTTCCCTTGACTTGAAGGGTGCTGAATGTCTTCTGGAGGTCTCACCCTTATTCCTTTTGTAGTTCTTATTAAAGAACTTATTGAATCTTTTAACCATTAGGGCTATTTCCTCCGGGTCAATGATTTCTTTGGCCTCAGCTCTTTTGCCATCCTTGACTATTAGTGCAGCCGTCTTGGGTACAACTGTCTCTTCTTGATCTTTTCTTCTTAGCTCAAATTCATAAGCTTTGAGGTCTGAGAATAGCTCATGATTGGATGTCGTAGATAGATCCATTGAGTGTCTGAGAGCTATGGTCTTCATTTCCCATTCAGCTGGGAGGCTCCTAAGTATCTTCATACACATCTCCTTCGTGTGTATTCTTTTTCCAAAGTCTGAGAGCTCATTTGTAATTTCGGTGAATCTGCATCCAAATGATCCATTGTTTCACCTGCAAGCATTTTAAAGTTTTCAAATTTTTGAACAACAACAGATAATTTGTTTTCCTTAATTTGTTCAGATCCTTCACAAATTAAAGTTAATTTATCCCATATTTCTTTGGCTGTCTTGCAAGATTTGACTTTGTTGAACATGGCTTTGTCCAATGTTTTGTAAAGTATATCCTTGGCCACATTGTCAGTTGTATCTTTTTCATCATCATTTGTCCATTCACTCTTGATTTTTCAACCATAGCTGGTCTTGGAGGGCACCTCCTCCTCTCCTTCACCGCAGCACTCCCTGCATTGTGTTCACCTTCATTATTTGCGATGGCCCATCCTCTATCACTATCCACATCTCATCATGTAAAGGCGATAGATGAGCCCGCATGCGTATTTTCCAGTCGTCAAATTCCTCAATGGTGAACATAGGAATACGTGTCAAATTTGCTTCCATGATAATAACTTTGCAAGTGAAAAGAGTTTTAAAAGAACAAGTGTTAAAATTCTCTTTTGAAAGTTTAGAGATCTAGTTCAGTGACCAGTGCGGAAGGCTCAATGAACCAACCGCTCTGATACCACTTGTAGGTCCCAAGGGGTGTGAGAGTAAGGTTTAGAAGGGGGGGTTGAATAAACCTTACCAATTTTTCGAATTAGTCCTTTTAAAAGTTCGAGTTAATACTTCCACACTAAGTCCTTGATGGACAACTAAGTTAGTTAATCGTGAGTTAGCCACTCAACGGACTCGATTGAGTTTGTTGATAGAATAACTCAATTTGTTTTGACTAAAGACTTAACTCAACTGTGATATGTATTCAGCGGAAGACTTAACACCCTTGAATTTGGTTTAAGTTTGTTTTAACACTTGGTTTTAGCACTTGTTAAGTATCAATTGGATAGCAAATTTATCAGCAGATATAAAGTAATATGCAGAATTAAAATGCTGAAATGTAAATGACACAATCAATTTTATAGAGGTTCGAAGATGGGGTAATTCTTCTAATCCTCTCTTCTCCAACTCCTGGAGGAATCCACTAAGTATTGATCAGAGTACAAAGTGGTTATCGGTCCCGGATGCAAGTCTTGATCACACACGGTGACTTGATCCTTTGGGACTCGATCCGAGATGCCTTGTCACGCACCGGCTTCTCGTGCGACTCGGCTTTTCTTCACAGGCAAATGCCTTGCTACTACAGACTCACTTGCTCAAGCTTTTTGGATTTGATCACGAAGCCCTCCAATAACTTGAGATGGGTTCGACCTTGAACCTTTCTACAATCCTCCTTGGAATGTAGACCCCCTTTTGATTCTTCAAAAGATTTCCTCTTCAACAGTTTGAAGTTGTCTTTCCTTCACAGCTTGGTGTTGGATTGATTTCCTTCGATGTTTAGGCTTGAGGATTTGACTTGTATATTTTGAGAATATTTTGCAGGTTACAGTTCTTGATAATTTCTTGAATGTTCCTGGTTCAGGTAGTCAAGGTAACCTTTTCTCAAAGTGATTCCTCAGCCTTTTATAGTGTTCTTTTAAAAATCTGCCCGTTGAAGAGATAGGCTGATTTTTAAAAGACACTTTAGTTCGTTGGCTTGTCTTGTTGCAGTCCTCGATGTTGACATTTCCTCGTATTAAATGAATGTCCACTTTTGAGTCGACCAAAGTGCGATGCTTCCCGTTGGTTCATTCCTTTTGCACGCTTCGGGGTGAGCACTTTAAGCATGGCGGCATGGAAGTATTACTTATTTAAGTAATCTTCTTGACTTCACGTACAACGGATCCTTTTCGGATGTCTTGACTTGATCGCAGCTTCTTTCGACTTTCCCCCTGGTGACTTGAGTCGACTTCCAATCATGGATGACTCATCCGTCACTTCAACTAGAGACTTGGCTATCTTGAGTTGACTTGACCGATCCTTCACACAGCTGTGTCATAGCTGATTCTTCTCCAGTCGAGTTCTTGTCTTCTCTTCCTTGCCATGCTCAGCTGTTTCACAGCGGAGTCTTTCCTCTAGTCTCCAGTTGACTTCTTGCATATCCAGGCATAGCCGACTTGACTCGGCTAAATGCACCCTATCAATTACAATGAATTTTACAAGGAAAATGGGGTGCCAACTTTCTAGTCTAAGTTTTACATGGCATTCATCAAAATCTAAACAATAAATTTCCCAACAATCCGAAGTGGATTTCAAAAAGAAAAAGAATTTTATTAATTACCACAATTAATACAAATTCAACTTACAACACCTTTGAAGAGCGCCACACTCTTCTTCAACACCACCTTGGAGATTACCACAATCTCCCTTTGAAGATTACCACAATCTTCAATTGCACCTTGTGAAGATCACCACAATCTTCAACCTTGAAAAACACCAAATTCTTCAACACCTCAACAAGAAGATTACCACAATCTTCTTACACCTAACACCTAGATCATCCAAGTGTGTTCTTACCACAAGAACACTCACAAGGATATCTTGTGTTGAATGATGACAAACAAATCCAAGATTACAACTCAATAATGAATACTACAAGTTTGAGTGCAAGTGTAATCAAGAATTAAGCCTAGACCTCAAGATGTGAAAGTGAAATACTTAGGCTATAAATACAACAAGAATGTTGAATATGAAGGCTTGGAAATTTGCAGATTTCTTGTTGTGTATTTGCTTGTGTTGTACTTGATATTTGTGTCTTCAAATCATCCTCTATTTATAGAAGAGTCTTCACAAACATAGGCTCCTCCTTCTTCAATTTTGTCTGCAAAAGAAGATCACAAGATGTAGAAATAATGTACAAAATTGAAAAGCAAATCTTTTTGCTCAAGGATACCAACGGTACAAATTTTCTTTGTCAAAAAGATTACACAAAATGACCAGACGTGCATCTATAGAAAATTTCGAGCGTTGGAGAGAATTAGTGCGATCCAGTGCCGTCAGATGAGGGTGCGACCGGTCCGGTCGGGTCGGCCAAATTAAGCCGCCTTAGTGCGGCTGATCGGCCCCCATGGGGACCGGTCACCCTCCCTTAAAAACAAGTCGTAATGTTTCTTTTGATTTTTTTCTTTCT
Source organism: Rehmannia glutinosa (assembly GCA_016081115.2). NCBI lineage: Eukaryota > Viridiplantae > Streptophyta > Magnoliopsida > Lamiales > Orobanchaceae > Rehmannia > Rehmannia glutinosa. The sequence goes on along the minus strand of JABTTQ020001344.1, from coordinate 861,006 downwards.
TTCGAGATACCGTTCGACCTTTGTTCGACCTGGTCGACCTCAAATTGAAATGTTGTCCGATTTTTATCAAAAATAAACTTCAAGAAATACTCAGAAAAATTAGTAAAAACATTTTAGATCGATTGGGAGTATTTGGACAATATTTAGAAACATAGAAAAACTCATTTAAACAAAACCAACAAATGTGTTGTCCATTTTTATCGAATAATAAATTCTAAGAAATACTCCAAAAATTAGTAAAAACATTTTAAATCATTTAGGAGTAATTGGACAACATTGTTTTGGTGTAAAAACCAATTAACATAAAATCATCAAAAGTGTTGTCCAATTTTATCGAGTAATAAACTCTAAGAAATACTCCAACAATTACTAAGAATATTTTAAATCACTTGGGAGTATTTGGACAACATTTATAAACATTGTTTTGGTGTAAAAACACATTTAAACAAAATCATCAAAATCTTGATAAAAATATTTATCTAACAGGGCAATCTCTCTCCAATATCGGGTTGTACTTGAAGAATCCAGTGTTCAATCATGGCCAGTTATACGTTGCCGTTTCCCGAGTTATGAATCGTAAGAGTTTGAAAATATTAGTTTGTGGTGATGACGAATCAAACAATAAACAAACGATGAATGTTGTGTATAAAGAAGTATTCCAAAAATTTATAATATGTATGAGTATTATTTTAATTTGAAAAAGTCGTTTGTAGTCTTTGTTATTTTTTGTGCTCATTACAATTGTTTTGTGTACCCATTAAAATTATATAATTCGACAAATCAATAACATATGATTCACATATTATATGAGCCAATCATTACATCTTCCGTGCATCGCAGGGGTCAGTACCCTAGTTAATGTATTAAAACTCACGTAAATTATAATTTTTCCATATAATTAAATTAATATTTTTACACTGTCTTTTAGGTGGAAATTTTGTTTGCCTGCTATTTATAGACTGATCTCACTTTATATATATAGATACTAGAATTCTTGCTATAAAGATGAGAGTTGGATATGATATCCATATCATATCTATAGTCTATATTCGTTTAAAAGATATGATATCCACATCTAATTAGTAATTATCTATGTGAGTAAAAGTTTGTAATTTGGCTCGCACCTCTTTTAATTCCAATTCTTAAAAAAAAGAAGATAATTTCTATCATTTTGAGTTCTTTTTTAACCATTATTTGGTTGGACATCTTAATATAAATTTATGAAATAGTGTGTCATGAAAAGTTTATTTATCGAAATCAAATTCAGATTACATGATTAATGGGTAATGGCGGAAAGATTATAGAATCTCAAAAGTAAATGAAAAACAAATAAATATTAATTCATGGTATTTATTGCAAACCTATATAGATGAACAGACCCTGTATCCAGTTTTGGTTCTTATTTAATTTGATGATTTATTTCGTGTTTGATAGCATAAATTTATTTTTCAAAAAATGAATAAACATTCTTTTTTCCTAATATACATTTAAACTTTTTTTTGGAGAAAATAACATACATATCCCCCTTTTTTTTTTGACAAATAATATACATATCCCTATAAACTAAAATACCAAACATTGGACATACCGACCCATTCTTTTAGCAGTCCAAAATTTATAGGACTAGAACAAACTAGTGGTAAATGGCAGTACTTTGTTCTTAGGCCCATCCATGTAAAAAGCCCTTTGGGAGTTTCAGAAATAGAGGGGGTTTGTTCCATTGAGGGGAAGCCCACAAAGAATCCAAATTCAAAAACTCCTAACGAATGATCAAGAAAATTAAAGTTTTTCCCGTACTGGAGTTCAACTCTATAATAATAATATTCTTTTTCTAGTATAAAAATCCTGGTAAGAGAGGTGGTAGAAATCGAACCTCATACCTCCGGTAGGGGCGTAGCTAGGGGTGGCCACCCCGGCCCTCCGCGCACCCCAAATTTTTTTTGTCCCGTTTTTTCTATGGAAAAAAATAAAAAAAATTTATATGTGCTTTTTTAAGCGGAAAAAAATAGTTGAGCTAGGGGGAAAAAATTTGGGCTAGGGGTAACCAGTCGGGCTGGTTACGCCCCTGACCTCCGGTCTAGGCACGAGAATCTTGAACAACTCGACTACTATCCAATTCTCTTTAATAATATAATTAATAAATAATAAATACTAACAGAGCTGTAGAGCACATCAAAAAATTTAATTATTCTACAGAGTTTTTTTTTTTAACCATTGTTCTATAGAGTTTTTTTAATCAAAATGTAACTTTCAAAATAATTTTTTATCATTGTTCACTGCAAAAAATATCAAACATTCGCTATATGTATTTACTTTTTCAATTTTCATTTAAATAATGATCATTCGTTGTTGCCACTTGTTGGACAAGAGATTAATATTAAAGAATGCTCCTTTATTTACTCGTCTAACCCCAAATATATATATTATTTCTGTCAAAAAAAAAACCAAATATATATATGTAAAAATAATTAATTAAATAATGCAAGGAAAAAAAAGCAATGTACAGTTCAAAAGGATTCTGTGGGACCTGTGAACATATGTATCAGTATTTGTACGCTAATGAGATTTTGCTAGTGCCCACCCGAAGTGCCATGATAACATTGATAAGCCATTCATGCACCCCTTCTTTTCATTCCAACAACAAAAATAAATAAATAAATAAATAATAATAATAATAGTAATAATAATAATTCTACTCCCTCCAAAACTTGTAGAACCTTTTTCAATTAATGAAAGCTTATTTTTTTAATAGAAATATATAATTTACGCAACATAATTTCAGGTTAATATATTGAACTAAATATGAAATCAATATTGAGATTTATAATTCTATTATTAATTGTTCAAATATTAAATACTTTAACTTTATATGGTAGCAAAATATGCAACAATTTGGAGGCATGAATATAATAGGGTAAATCTCACTTTGCCCCCTATACTCTACTTGATTATCATTTTACCCCCTTGTACTCTCAATTGTATCACTTTATCCCCTTATACTCTTAATTAGTATCACTTTACCCCTTATACTTTTAAAATATTATCTTATGCTCATATACTCAAAAAAATAACCATTTTATCCTTACCTATTAGTTTTATTAAAATAACAAAATTATTTTAAAAGTATTTAATATTAATAAACTTGTATTTATTTTCTAAATTAATTTTCACAACTTAATTAATTAACGCTTAATATTAAATCTATTATATTTTATTATTTAGTTGCTAATTATTTAACTTTAATATAGTCCCTATTAAATTAATATATAATAGACTATTTCTATTAGCTAATACATTTATACTTTTAATTTATTATTCATCATAACCTTAAAATTATATAATATATAATATAAATTTATTAAATGTGTGAAATATTATTAGTAATTTTTAAATTATTGATTCAATTATCATAAATAAAAACTATGTTAAATAGAAAAAATAGTAATTTTAGTGATTAATTTTTTGAATACAAAATATTAATTTACTATATAATACATAATTTTTAGATTTATTATTAAAAAATATATGAATATATTAGTTTGCATAAAATAACCTACAATATAGTTATTTCATAGGAACTCGTATTAATTTTAATAAATAGCAAATAAGTTTTCCAAATATATATATATATATGTATTTGATGCCATGGTTAAATTAAAATAATAGTATTGATAATTAGATCATTTAATAAATGAATTGGAGGATTAAATGATATTTTAATTGTATAAGGGGGTAAAGTGACACAAATTTGTAGTACAAGGGGGTAAAGTGATACAATTAAAAGTATAATGGGGTAAAGTAATATTCAATGAGAGTATAGGAGGTAAAGTGAAATTTACCCAATATAATAACAATCAACAAAGAACATTTTTTTCTAAAATTAATATAGAAAATTGTTGGCAAAAAAAGAGGGGGAAAGAAAGAAAAAAACGAAAAAGAGGAGTTTGGTATAACGATTTACTACTATTTTTCTCAGATAAACGCGTTTTATGGGCCCTTTTGCGGAGGGCAACCCATTTTAAGGTTTTATATTCAACTACTTTGGAAAAAGACGTTTCCGCGTTGCAATTTGCATGTGATTCCTTATCCCCTTTCATTATCCAATTTCACTTTAATTAATTGTCGATTATGAAATTATGATACTTTTTCAGCCTATCATTGGAAATAGAAAACAAAAGCCATGCATTCTAAAGTTGTATGCATGTTCACCCTATATAATTTACAAAGAGTTTAATAGTTCAAAATATTTTAATTTTGTATAGTACTTTATATATCACATATAAGCCAACAATAGGGAGGACAATTTTCACCTAATTCGCGGGTACCCATCCCGCCCCGTTTAGGTTGGCCCGTTCCTTGACCCGCGGCGAGGCAGGCGGCAGCGCGGCCCAGGTATCGATTAAGCCCGCGATCCTACCCCACATAGATTTTTTATTTTTAAAATATATATTAATATATATTTTGCATATATAATATATATTATAATATAATTTTTATGTATTATTATATTATATCTAACGTTTATAAATTGATAATAATAATTTTTGTAACTAATATTTTACAAATATATATATTTTTTTTGTATTTAGTTTAAATATATTTAAAACGGGACAGAATAAGTCGACCCGCCCCGTTCCGCGATTGGTCGCCTTGTCCTAAGCATGGGGGCAGGTCTGGGTCACCACCGCCCTGCCCTATTACCATCCCTGGCCAACAATATTTTCTAAATTGGACAGGTGATCAGATACATCTAGCTGTTGATCCATACTTTAATCAGTCACATCGATTCAACTGTCATTCAAACAATTTAATGAAATTAATTATATTTTTTATGACATTACATAAAAAGGTGATAACAAATTAATTGTTATGTAACACATTTTAAAGTTAAGAGAAAAAAACATCAAAGTTATATATAAGTATATAACAACGATCGAAATTCAAATAATCATATATGAATATAGGATTTGGATCCTCTAAGTCCACATATTTGGAGGAGTACGTGAGAACAAATCTCGATCCTTGGTTATTTTTTTTAATGGTCATGATTTAATTGACTCTTTTCCAATTTTTAATTGTTTTAAAATAATATTAAGGGTAATGGTGTAATTTCTATCCCTCTTTTCACACCGAATCAAATCGTATCTTTTATTGGAAATGGTAAGTTCCGGATTTACAGGTTTCATTAGATATCAATACGTTTCCTCGTCTTCTACAGAATCCACCGCTTGAAGACTGAATTCTGCAAAATTTTGGAGTGAGTTTTTTGCTGTATTCCTTTGCTTGTTCGAGTACAACGAAGAAGTCGTCGATATTAATCTATGAAGGTTCGATTTTTATTTTTATATTTATTTATATTTTTTTTGGCTATTTTTCTGGCGATTTTTAGTTGTTTTTTGGGTTTTGATTTTTTATATTTATTTGCTTTTTGGGTTTCGTTGTTTCGTTGATATTTATTTTCTTGATTCTGCGGTTTCGACATTTCCATGTTTTCGTCGACTGATGTAAATTTTTTTAGGGCTTTCTGAATTTAGGTTTTTATTTGGGAAAAATATCTATGTTTTTGGTCCTCCACAATTAAGGCTTTCTGAATTTATACGAGTGTGAGCAAGCTTTTAGTTTTAATATATGTATCTTTTAGTTGTTGCTTATAATATATATGCATATTGCTATTTGGTTGTTGTAATTATAAATCCCCTCCAAATTATCCCTATTTTCTATGTTTTGCATATTTATTACATTTTTTTGCTTTTATTTCTATAATATATGCTTATGATGTGTATGTCTGTTGCAGGTTAATATTTTTGTGTGTTAAGAGACGGCTAAAGGTACTGGTAAAAGAAAGAAATACAACCGAGATAAGCATGATGGGGTGAAGACTGATAATTTTGCATGCGGTAATTATTGAGTATGCATTTATACTGATTAAATTTTGCTTTTATTGTAGTAGACTGTTGCTTAAGTTAGTTAATATAGTTGTATATATATAATTAGTAATTTGTTATGAAAGTAATGGTTGACCTTTTTTTTATATTTAATTTCAGAGGCAGATATTCTCTCAGCATGTTTTGTCGAAGAGAGCAATGTTGAAAGCTCGATATATTCAAAATTCATTAATTACTCGATTGCGTATGCCTTGGAGGGATACAAAAAACAAGGTTGATTGCGCCATTTTTGCCATGCGTCATATGAAGACTTACAAGGGTGGCGGTGTTAAAGATTGGGATTGTGGTCTTGAGAAAGGGAACTATGCTCAGATCTCGACTTTAAGGACAAAGTATTGTGCTGCAATTATTCTCGACGAGAAAAACGAACAAAGAGCGTCAAATTTGGAGAAGGCAACAAAGTTCACTAGTTCATAATAGAGTTATTTTGGTGAATTTTGATGGATTTGAAGTTGTAAATTGATGTCGATAATTTTTTTTGGTTTACCTGTATAAGTAGATTTTTTTGTTATTGGTCGTCTATTAAGCAACAAGTTTTGGGTTTTGTCTAGCTGCTCGTATGGATCACTTTTTAGTTGATGGAACAGATTTTACATAACGACTTTTCTAAGTAATGTTAATTACCAATTTTTGTGCATGTTTAGTACACTGTTTTTGCTTGTGTATATTCTAAATATGCATTTATAATGATTACATCAATTTTTGCATGTGGTATTTTCTAAATATGCATTTATAATGGTAACATTTTGCTTCTATACCATTGGATTGTTGCATGTGGTAATTCTTAAATATACATTTATGATTAAAATATTTTGCTTTTATAGCATTGGACTGTTGCTTATATAGCATTGGATTGTTGATTATGTAAGTTTAATATGCAATTATACTGATTAAACTTTGCTTTTATAGTAGTGGACTGTTGCTTATGTAAATTAATATAGTTGTACATATATGAACTGGTAATTTTTGCATGTGGTAATTCCTAAATATGCATTTATAATGATTAAATTTTGCTTCTATAGCATTGGAATGTTGCTTATATAAGTTAATATAGTTGTAAATATATAATCATTACATTTTACATTTGGGCATGTGGTCATTCTTAAATATGCATTTATACTGGTTAAATTTTGCTTGTATAGTAGTGGACTGTTGCTTATGTAAATTAATATAGTTGTATATATGCATTTGTAGTAATTGCATTTATACTGATTAAATTTTGCTTGTATAGTGGTGGACATTTGCATTTGGCATATGGTAATTCGTAAATATGCTTTTGTAGTGAATAAATTTTGCTTATATAATAGTGGATTGTTGCTTATGTAAGTTAATATAGATGTATATACATAAACTGATAATTTTGCATGTGGTAATTATTGAGTATGCATTTATAATGATTAAATTTTGCTTTTATTTGCAGCTTTGTATGTTGTAATGGTTAATGTCTTTCACACATGTTAATATTGAAAAAAATCCTCATAAAACGTAGTTTTGTAATGAACTATTGGTGCCCGAAATTCATGTTTCGGCTGACTTTCAAAAAATGTCGATGTATTCCAGGAGTCAACTATGTGCGTGTCGCAAATCAAAACTTTTTATTGTGTAAGTACCATATCCAGCATGTTCAAACACGCAACGTGCTTTGCAACCAACCCTTGCTGATATCATTTCTTTAGTTTTGCCATTAGTTTTGTCAATTTCATTGGCTTTTTCTTTAACTGAACTACTGACATTCTTGAACCCTTCCTTGTTGCACACAATATATTGCAATCATATATATAAGCTCACTTTGATATCGCTTTGTTGTACTTATCCGTATATCAAAACCAATGATGCGCCCATAATTTTTGTAGAATTGCACTCCTTCTTCCAAACTTCCGTCCCTTTTGTGGCGTGAACTGTTGATCGCATTCTGGTATCCAATACTCTGTTGAATCATTCATTATTTCAAGTCGTTGATTAGGCCATTTGCTCTACCTGTCCCTGTTTGAAGCAATGCATGTAGTCTTCATAAGCAAATCATAATGCATAAATATGCAATGTTGTGTAGTATCAGAAGTTTTTTTGACATGAGGGAATTTTCCTTAACAAGCAATATATATAGCATTCATAAGCATCATATCATGCGTGTATATGCATTGTGTTGTAGTATCATAAGCAAATAGTTGTAGTATCACAAGCAAATTATTTATCATATGCAAAAGTTGATATTTTCACAAGAAATCAAATGATATTACATATGCAAATTACCAAATCAATTGACAACAAGTTTTATTTACAAATTTTAATAGATGCCTGGAACTCAGAAATTAGAATGAAGAATCATCCATGCTTATTTTTATGCGATTTTTTGTGTTAAACACAAAATATAATGGTAATTTGCAAATACTTTCATCTAACGACGTTGCTTGTAAGCAATACCATTAGCTAATATATGCAAATTATCTACTCTAAACATGCATTGTAGTGTAACTTAACAAGCATGAGTGTGAGCAAGAGCATTGTTATTAGAATTTACATATTAGAATCATTACATTAAAATACGTATGCAAAAGTTCATATGTAAACAAGCAATAAAATGATATTACATATGCAATTACCAAATCATTGACAACAAGTTTTTATGTACAATTTTAATAGATGCCTGGAACTCAGAAATTAGAATAGAGAATCATTCATGCTTATTTTCTATTCGATTTTTTTTTGTTAAAAATAATATATAACTGTAATTTGCAAATACCTTCATCTAATGGCGTAGCGAATGCATTTTCAAGAAAATCTTCCATGAATGTTTTTCTTCTGAAATTTGCGAGCCTTGTCTTGTGTTTTGCAGCGCAATGAGATTAGTGATACAGAGCATCAACTACAATCTGATGAGGAGATTAATGAATTTGACAAAAATCGCAGATTTTTTTTTGGGTTTTGTAAGATGATTTCTATGGTTTTGTCGATGATTGGTTTTGGGTTTTGGAAGAGATTTATTTGATTGAATATATTTTCATCCAAATCTGCATGATAACCACCCCCTACATTAATGGGATGATAAAGTTTCAATTTGGACTAATTTACCTCCATACGTTTTCAATAAGGAAAAATACAATTGGATGTCTTGTAATTTATTGGCCATTGAAAATAGCAGATCCGTGGCTCAGATTCGTCTCTACGGATTTACTCTATAAGGTGACCCTATATAACCCCCTCCCCTGAATATAACCAAATATCAAATATGCGTTTAAGGCTTTAATCTTCCTAAAACTTTTAAAAAACAATAATAAAAAAAACCGATTTGATCTTTTTGCCCGGTTCAATCAATTGACCGTTAAAATAGTTTTTTAGTGGTAATCAAAATGGAATACCAATTCCTGATCGAACCAATCGGGCTGGGTGGTCGGATTTGATTTTTAAAACAGTGTATCAACTATCTAAATTAATTAAATATTTGTTAAATATGTAATTGATTAATATATACACATGCCGTGTATGTGTTAATGCAATATAAGATGCAATGCAAAATTATTATAAACGACTCAAAATAATATATTAAAATTTTCAAAAACTTATAAAGCCAAAGCGAACATGCAGGAAATAATTGAGTCTTGATACAATAACGACCAATTGGTATATAAGGAGTGTTGTTTGCAATTATTTTTAAAAAAATGATTCTCAGCTTATTACTGAAGGAAAAAAACGTAGTATTCAATGCTTGCAAATGTTACTTCTGTTTTGAGACTTGAGAATACAACCATCGATTCTATGCCCTAGCGTGAAGATGCTTTCTTTCTTTTTCTTTCCCAAAAACTTTACGTGAATAATCGTGATCTTCATCATAATGGACCTCGATTTTGATCTGAACTTTCGAACACGCGTCTGTTGATTAACCCGCTGATGTGAACCGTAGCAACGAACGTGCTTACGACCCAAACAACAATATGTTGGTAACCCAAGATCTTCACTAGTTCGGTTAAAGATGGTGGAAACCTCGACCCGTTGCTTAGCAAAGCAAGAACCTCGGTATGCGTAGACGCTACAAACAAATGCGGAAGTTTGTTTGATAAGTCAGAATTCGCAACAAGATGAACAATCTTGAAACTCTTCGAAAACCCAAAAGGTTGGAGAGAAAAATCTCAATTCAATATTCAATATCAAAGTTCTTGTGAAAAATAAACAAGTGTTTGCCTTATATAGGCGACTCAAAACAAACCCTAAACCAACTAGGAAACAACTTAAAAATCGAAAAAGGAAACAAAAACAGCATAAAACCCTAAAACGCGCCCTCTGACACGGCCATATTGCTGAACACGGCCAGGCCGTGTTCCCTTCTGTCCCCCGTTTCTCTTTTGACGTGTACGCGAGCACGGCCATGTCTATGAACACGGTCAAGCCGTTTTGGCCTCTGTTTCATCCGTTTGAATCCGAATTAGCTCCCGGGATCTTAATGAAAGTTGTATCTCTTTCTCTTAGCTTTCCATAACATCTTGAATTAGCTCAGTATCAATTTTGTAGAGAAAGTTATGACCAAAATACTAAACCCTGCCAGTGCTGAAAACTGTTAACGCGATTGGACGTTTTTTAACGCAACCTCTTGTTGTTCGATCGTCAATGCTTCCTTTCAACACATGATTAACTAACATGACTCTAGACTCAATATACTTGGCCTCTAACATAATTTTGGCCACTCAAATGACTCAAAACAACGAAAATAAACATCTAATCTATGATAAACAAATATAAGAACTCAAGAACTCAATTACATAGTCTTCAAGAACTTGAAATAACTTGCATTTGGTGTTGCCCGAATCCTTCGTGATTGGATTCACATCATTCCCCTCCTCTTGAAAGGGATTCGTCCTCGAGTCCAAACATTGGATCCCAAAGGTTGAACAGTGATATCAATCCACCCGGATTAAATATTAAACGGCACGCACACTCATCCGGTTGCCCAAATCCCTGCACATGAGAAACAATAGAACTAGACAAAATATTATTAGATATGTTAGCATTCAAACACTCATGCCTAATGTCTCTCATTTTAATCATAATCACACATTTTCTCTCTTTTTTTACCTCATTGGCCTTTTCCCCCATATTTTTGGCCCACTCGAAATTTGTACTCTCATTTTTCTTGGCCATCTCTCGAATCTCACAACTACCCTTGGCCAAACTCTCAAGCTCTCTATTTTTATTTTCACTCAAGCTCTCATTTTTCTCAGCTTTTATCTCATTCTTTTGCTCACTTGCCGAAATATCTTTTTATTTTGACTCATCAACTCTCATCCTCACATGATCGTTATAGATTTCTGTAGGTGTAAGAGATGAAAGTATGAACTTTCTCCGCTCATATTCAACAGTATAACAATTAGTGTATCCATCATGCACAACTCGCCCATCAAACTGCCATGGTCTACCCAATAAAATATGACAAGCCCGCATTGGCACTACACACTACTACAAAAAAGCTGATAGACACCGGTTTTAAACCGGTGTCTATTAGTAAACCAACCGGTGTTAAAGCCACTGGTGTTAAAAGTCTGAACTTTTTGACACGGTTTAAAACCGTGTCTTTTCCTTGAAAGACACCGGTTTTAAACCGTGTCTATTAGTAAACCAACCTGTTAGAGCCACTGGTGTTAAAAGTCTGAACTTTTTGACACCGGTTTAAAATCGGTGTCTTTTCCTTGAAAGACACCGGTTTTAAACCGGTGTCTTAGAGAAAACATATCCGCTTTCTATGGCCCTGATGTTATAAATTTATGTATTTGACACCGGTTTTAAACCGGTGTCTTTTGATGAATAGACACCGCATCAAAACCGGTGTCTTAATGTTTTTAGAAGCGATTTTAAAAGGGTTGTTTATTTACGCAAAGACACCGGTCCAAAGCTGCAAAAAAACCATATAAATAAACAATTCATTATGAACTCCAATTCTAGAAACCATCATAAGTTCACTACCAATTAAACATGAAATCCATTAATACTAAAGTCACCTCCAATAGCCAAAATCCAACAAAAAGTACAAGTAGCGAAGTTTCCTTTCGATAAAACAATTATACATTCATGGTCCAATTCCATCAACCAACAAAAAGACTACATAATTCAACTAAAGGCAACAAAATCCAGATGATCAACATAGCTCGTGTCATTCAAGCTTTCAAAAATGCTCAAGCTTCTCATACTCATCCTTTAACCTTTGTTTCTCGTCACGAAGCTCATTCTTCTCAGCCTACAAACATACAGACAGAGTTGAATGATAAGGGAAAGATTATAGACAGCAAGTCCTCATTCGAGAAAGGAATAATTACAAAAATTACCCCCGAGGTTCGGGTTAATTAAAAAAAAAACCCAAAGTTTTTTTGTAAATTACAAAAACAGGCAAAAACATTTCAAAACCGCCTACATTTGTTAAAAAAATATTACACTTGCCCCTTACATTTACACATGATCAAACTTCAGAGGGGTTCATCTTTTTGCAATATTCAAACATCTCGGAGTTTTTTTGTAATTAACTCAGACCTCAAGGGTAGTTGTTGTAGTTATCCCTGAACAATTTAACATGCTTAAAGACAAAACTATGCAAGTTAACACAATTAATCAAAAACACAATTTTTGCTTTGCACTAACAGTTAAATTTCTGAAAATTAAGAACATGAACAGTAAAATCCCCAAGAATTCAACTTTCAATCCAAAAACTAAAAGGGTACCCATACATCAGCAGCACATTGATGTTAAAACAGAAATAAGAAACAGAGTCCCAAACAATTATATTACCAGCAAGATCGTTCTGAGAAGTGAGGGATTTATGCAACTCAACAAGCTGTTCGCAAATGGTGGCGTAAACAGCTATCTGCTTGCGGAGTACTTCCATCTGCTCATCGGTCATCACCTTCACAAACATCCCACCGCCACTCCGCAAACTAGGGGAAAATATACGTCATTAAATAAGAGAATAAATAACATGAATCTAATTGAAGTATTAGTCAAAAGAAAGATAATAAGCAACACTAAATCCATCCATTACAGCAACCGCAGAAGGGAACTCAACTCTTGATGTTGAACTGCAGGATCCACCACAATAGAAGAGGAACAAGGATATAATCAATCAGCAATAAGATTTGTGGAGCAAAAATAGATGATGTGCTTATTTTACCTGCTCTGGAGAACTACGTACACAAGGCATGCTAATTCGCTCAGCAGCAGCGACTCCAGATTAGCTTCCATCAACCAGAACGCACTTGTCAATTGGTGCTTCTGCATATTCTGCCCCTGCCCTCAATGCAGCTACAATATTTTGCAAACTGTATAAACCATGGGAAGATATTCATGAAGGTTCACTGATGTAATATGTCATACAACAAAGACCAGATAATGCAAGCTCCAAAACTTCGAAAGAAGCATATAAAACAAAGTATCTTGATTAGCCTTGTATGAATATTTGCAAGAAACAAAATCAAGTGTTCCTTTTGGTTCCTGACATTGTCCCTCTGTAGATATCAAATTAATCCAGTGACTATATATCCTCATCTAAAAATAAGCAAGAACGGATTATCTCATTCTTCGGCTCAACAATTCACAAGACATGCCTGAAACCGAAACATGGCCCTCAGCCAATCAAGTAGGCAAAACTCTTTATGATGTCAATGCCTAAATTGCATGTAGATTTTTTTTAAGAAAAGAGAGCACACCATTTTAACTTATTATATATAAGACAATTCATATAACTAAGATGAAAGCTGACCTCAGGAGCAACTTCCTCAACTTTTTCAGTCTTGTTAACAGCACAAATCACTTCAAACAACACACCGGCTGTCAGGTAAGCTTTTCCAAGCTGAGCTCTGCTAAAGGAAAACTCAATTATAATATATTCATAAGCTTAATCAAATACACACTTGTCAATCGTATAATTTTCCATGAAAAGAACTGCTGAAAAACTAGTGAATTCTCTTTTTATTGCATTAATTTCTGAAACCGGAACATTCACACCCAATGAGAAGAACGCAAATTTATTTGTGACTTTATTTGGAGGTTATTATCTAATGATAGGTGAACATTCAAACTGGAACTACATAGAAGGCTCATTTGTTAGATATTAAGTTAACTAAACTACCTAACAGTAATATAATCCTATCTAATGAAAAAAATCAGCTAACAATTTAATGGCTTAAAACATAAAAATGCTGATTATGTTAACATAATTCTTTTATCAAAATTTCAATTATTCAAAAAATGAGTCTAATGTTAACAGGAAATAAAAGGAATGTCATATATTGACTTGTAACATCGACATATTTCGAGGTAATCATTGTTGTGTAAATAATACCTACACAAAGGAAGTCAATCATATAAATTTGGTAAAATATACCAGAAATTCATGAGAACAATACTGGATGAAGCAGACAAGAACAATTCAATTCCATGGAAACAATGACATGAATCTGCATCCAACTTCAATGGAAAGAAACTATCCTACTTGATCATTAAAAAACCCAAATTATACAGAAGCAATACCAAAAAAACTGCAAAAATATCAAGTTGTGTAACATCCATTTGGTATAGGTTTGCATGAATAGGTATAGTATCTATACAAGCATGTGCATCCATACAAGTATACAAGAGTTCCATTGTTGCATTTGAGAGGATACTTAACCCACAGAGCTAAAGAGGTAATGGAAAAAAAATACGGGAAAGTAAAAAAACAAAATGGCGCATACCGAATCATCAGTTCGTAGTATATGCGCTTCAACTCCAACAACGATGGAATATCAGCAGAGATTTTCCTTGGGCAGAGTGCAACAAAAATCGCATTCCGGCTTTAAAATTTCACTATACCAATTTAGAATCTGGAAATAACTTTAATTACTCTCAGAAAAACAATGCCATATGAGTCATATCTGAGTTGGGATGTTAATATGATAAGTCAATTGTTTTTTAGGGCTCTATGAGTTGTTTGGACTGCCATATTCCTGCATCCATCTTCACATCTCAACTTCTCAGCCAACTAGCTGAAAGTTAAACAAGATTTGTAATTTACAACCAGAAACTAAAGGTGTGAATATGGCAGCACAAATATAAAGTCAAAAAATTCAAGTTAAAGTACCTTAAGCAGAAGACAAAAGTTTTGAAGCTAATTTTAGTTTATTTCCATAGGTTATCGATTTATGTATCCTTACTTTTCTTATGATTTTTCATGCATTGGTGGCAGGTTCATCTCCCTACCCCCCAACTAATCTCCTTAACAAAGTATATGCTACCAATCTTAGATACTAGGGTAACTAAAGAACTTGAACACTATGCAAGGCCGAGAAAGACAGCCAAAATCAAGGCTTCAAAAGTTCTGAAACTTGGTCTTTTTTTTATTAAAGCATATGGAAGGTGCAAAAGAAAATTTCTAAAATTTCTTGAAGAAGTGTATATTTAATTGTCAATCGAAAGTAAGCACGGACATACCAGCACATAGATAACATACCTTATCTCAGATTTTAATACAGCACTATGCAGGAACCACCAGGGACCCCTTGGTTGCGATAATCTGAAAGTCTGTGCTAGTGAGCATGACAGAATAATGCAGCCTGATTTAGTTGAAGCAATAAAATGTTCTCAGACAAGAAGAGAGTAACTATCAAACCACTATTAACAAGTTTTGGAACATAGAAGTTTTCTCCAAAAACATCAATTACAAAGAAGAATTACAGGGTCCTATATCAGAAACATTGTTTAAAGATATTTCCAAACGTTTCTTAAAAAACCAGATTGTAAAGTAAGTGAAATTAGGGCTTACCGAATGAGGGCTTCGAGTGGGCAAACTAATACTAGAGCAAATTCACAAAACTATTCAACCTATTTTGAAGAATAAGCACAACTGATACCTTCAAACTGAACCTCAAAGGAGAATTTACAAAACTATTCAACATTTTTTTTTCGCACAAAAAAAACATTCTCAGAATAGATTTCTCCTCAAAAACCAGTTGTAGTTGAATGACAATAAATAACAAAAACTATATGAAAAGTGCGAATACAAAATTAACCTCTTCCAGCTCAATCTTGGGGAATCTCCACATCGCCATCGGCGATCTCCTGCTGCAAATCCTTGGGATCCTTCCCATCAACCGTGCATCCAACAGAAACGCACGTTCCTAGAATCTCCTTAACGGTGCCGGACAACTCCTTGGCCATGGAGCGAGGCTTCATCACCTTTGCAATCTCAATGACGTCGTCAAGGGAGATATTCCCATTGTGCTTGATGTTTTTGGTTTTCTTGCGGTCGCGTTCGGGCTCCTTGAGCGCCTTAATGACTAACGCGGCGTCGGAGGGGACAACGGTGACCTTAGCCTGACGATTTTGCACCGTGAGCTTCACGGTGACGCGGAGGCCCTTCCAATCCTTGGCGGTTTCCTTGTCAATGTCCTCACCAATTTTCTTAGGTGAGAGACCGAGGGGACCGATCTTTGGGGCGAGGGAGCTGGCGGAGACGACCCCATCGCCGGTGACGCGGACGTAGAGGTCGACGACCTGGCTAGGATCGAACTTCGGCGGCATTGTGGGCTCTGGCTAGGGTTTGGAGAATATGAGAGAAGTAAAAGATGAGGATAAACTTAATTAATTTCACTGTGACCTAATTAATTAGGGGCCTAACGACACCGGTTGTAGAACCGGTGTCTAAAGATCTGGTGTTAAAAAATAAAGACACCGGTTTTATAACCGGTGTCAAAAAATCTGGTGTCTAATCTAAAATAATTTATATAAATAGACACCGGTTTCGAAATCCGATGCCAAAACCGGTGTCTATTTGGGACATTATTTTACAATAGACACCGGTTCTAGATAACCGCTGTTGTTTATCAAACGACAGCACTAATTAGACACCGGTTTCTTACAAAACCGGTGTTAAAAAGGAAAAGACACCAGTAAAGTCATAAAACCGGTGTCTTTTTGGTGGTGTCTATCAGCAGTTTTCTTGTAGTGACATCACACAATATATCATCCTTATAACCCCCAATTTGAAAAGACAATAACACTCTTTTATTAACTTGTACCTCGCCACAATCATTGAACCATTGTAGTGTATACGGCTTTGGATATTCAAGTGTAGGAATATCCAATTTCTCTACCAATTTCGCACTAGCCACGTTTGTACAACTACCTCCATCAATGATCATACTACACACCTTATCTTTAATTAAACATCTAGCTAGTGTGAAAAATATTTTCTCGCTGCTCATGATCAATTAACTTCGGCTCAATATTCAAAACTCTACGTGACACTATTGATAACACATTGCCCTTCACCGGCTTAACTACCTCCGGAACCTCTTCCAACTCCAGCATATTACTATAATCCGACTCATCCTCACTTTTGGATTCTACATCACCATTAGCCCGAACCACCATCACTCTTCTATTTGGATATTCACTAGCTCTATGACCCCTCCCATGACATTTAAAACACTCAATGTCTCTATTGCGTGAAGTAGAAGGATCAAATTTACCTGATGGTTTTGCCTTGTCCGAGTCTATCTTGTTCTCCACAACTTTGGGTTGTTGTGAAAAACGTGTATCATCCATCGTAGGAGTATTCGAACCCCAAGTACTGGTGCTACTGTTGGGATTTTTCCGTGTAAAACCCCTCCTCTTGACCTGCTCCTCAACTTTGACCGCCATGTGCACCATTTCCTCAAGATCGACACAATGATGTAAGTCGACGACATCTGCTATAAGAGTATTCAATCCCGAGATAAATCTCTCCATCATAACCTCCTGATCCTCCTCTATATTAGCCCTTGCCATCAACATCTCCATCTCTTTATGGTAATCCTCTACGCTTTTAGACCCCTGTGTCAACCTCTGCAACCTTTGATAGACGCATCGGTAATAATGATTTGGTACGAAACAACGTCGCATCAAACTCCTCATCTCCTCCCATGTGGAAATGGGCCACTCGCTGCTTCTCGTCCTCGAGACCATTAGGTGATGCCAATTTCACCTTTTTCAATTCAGAGTAATTCTGGCAGTCAAACACATTCTCGATTTTTCTCTCCCAATCCAGGTAGGCGTCCGGATCACGCTTTCATTGGAAAGATGGAATTTGCATTTTGATGTTACTCAAATTGCCATCCTCCCGTCCCCTATCAACCCTATTTCCATGCCGACCTCTGTCTAGATTATAATTTTGCTCCCTTTTGGAATCAAAATCATCCATATCATCTGCCCATTTCTCCAGTTCGAACCTTCTAGGCCTCCGTGCCCTAGGGATGTGCTCCTTTATTTTCGGCGCCTCACTGGGATCCCCTTTCGCCTCTATCACCACTTTCTTCAAGAGGCTTGCAAGTGCCTTCATATTCAACTTATTACCTAAATCTAATGGTTGTCGGTTTTCTTCGGACATGGTTGGTTCACTCCCTAATGTGTATATGCTCGTGTTTCACTCAACTCACAATTTTCAAGTACTCTCACTTCTCACGATTATAAACCAATTGGTCAATCGCAAGTACGTCCCAACAAACCAACACAATCACCAAGCAAACAATGGATCTCGATAAGATGAGATTTGAAGACTAGGATTTGCAAATCCCGATTTTTCCAGAATTTTTGAACTTTTTCTCGTTTTTTTTGTGCACACGGATTATGATTCTTTACCCGCTGATTTTTTTGTGCAATTTTCGATTTTTTTGTGTACCATTGAAGAACTAGGGTTTATAAGAAAATCTGGAAAATAACAAGAATTAAAGAAACAAGAATAGATTTAACCTTGCTAGATGACTCTATTTACCAACTGATGTGAACCGTAGCAAGGAACGTGCCTACGACCCAAACAAAAATTTGTTGTTAACCCAAGATCTTCACTAGTTCGGTTAAAGATGGTGGAAACCTCGACCCATTGCTTAGCAAAGCAAGAACATCGGTATGCGTAGACGCCATAAACAAATGTGGAAGTTTGTTTGATAAGTCAGAATTCACAACAAGATGAACAATCTTGAAGCTCTCCGAAAACCCAAAGTATTGGAGAGAAAAATCTCAATTCAATATTCAATATCAAAGTTCTTGTGAAAAATTAACAAGTGTTTGCCTTATATAGGTGACTCAAAACAAACCCTAAACCAACTAAGAAACAACTTAAAAATCAAAAAAGGAAACAAAAACAACATAAAACCCTATAATGCGCCCTCTGACACGGCCATGTTGCTCCCTTCTGTCCCCCGTTTCTTTTTTGACGCGTACGCGTATGGCCGTGTCTATGAACATGGTCAGGCCGTGGTGGCTCTGTTTCGTCTGTTTGAGTCCGAATTAGCTCCTGAGGTCTTCATGAAAGTTGTAGCCCTTCCATAGCATCTTGAATTAGCTCAATATCAATTTTGTAGAGAACGTTATGGCTAAAATACTAAACCCTGCCAGTGCTAAAAACTGTTGACGCGATAGGACGTTTTTGAACACAACCCCTTGTTGTTCGATCGTCAATGCTTCCTTTCAACACATGATTAACTAACATGAATCTAGACTCAATATACTTGGCCTCTAACATAAATTTGGCCACTCAAATGACTTAAAACAACGAAAATAAACACCTAATCTATGATAAACAAATACAAGAACTCAAGAACTCAATTACATAGTCTTCAAGAACTCGAGATAGCTTGCATTTGGTGTTGCCTGGATTATTCGTGACTTGATTCACATCCTCCGCCAAAGTGCGTTCTCATAATGTTTCATCCTTCTCAGGTTTCGCGTCCTCTTCGCACAATCAGTTAATTGATTGAAGTACTCCGATGCATGATCACCCAATCATCCCTACACATTCTCTCTTGGATGCACTTTCATCTGCAACATGTCGTCAAGAAGAACAGTTGATGAGGATTCTTCAACGTCCCACAATGGCAATCCCTTTTATACCTTCTCCTAGGGTTCTACCTAGAATTTCACAAAACCCTAATTTGGAGAATTGCAAATTTTCAACATCTGATGTTCGAATTGATACATCAATACAGCCTGTGATTGGCTTTGCATCATCTTCTGATTTTACGTCAATTCCATCACATACCACAACCACATGTGATCAAGAAATTCAAGAAAGGGTTCAAGCTCCATGCATGGCTCCATCTTGATCCCATCCCATTGAACCCGCTTCCGAAATTGCCAAGAATTTGTCAAGTACGTATCAAGATTTTCCAAGAATGCCTCAAGATTATCAAGAACCGGTTGTACTACAAACTTATGCCCAAACGGTAAAATATGTGGAGGATATGATACCAATTAAGAAAGTGGACTATTATTCAATTACGATGGATGAGGGGATCTACCATCAACGAGCGGCAAAGTTACGTGATTATTTAATTGGACGTCTCTTGCTTCCTAAAGCGGCCAAACCTTGTGCTTTGGATGTTTTTAAATCGAAGTTATAGGCTGCTTGGAAAATTCAACATACATGGCGTTTGGTTCCCCTTGGCTAAGGTTATTATAGCCTACAATTCAATGATATGGCCGATTGGAATCGGGTTTTCGCCAAAGCTTCATGGAATTTGAATCCGGGCACTATGCGGATTACAATTTGGGTACCGGATTTCAATCCTTACAAAATAAATACTTCGGTGGCATAATTTTGGGTTCGCATATATTAATTAAGCATCGAGTATTGGCATTCTTATCTCATTATGAAAATTTCTAGTGTACTCCTATTCAAGTCGATGGACGTTCGTTGTTGGGGGAAGTGGGATATTTTGTACGTGTTTTAGTCGAAATTAATTTAAATAAACCTCTACAGGAGTTTATCAAGGTTGAACGGGTGGGACATTGTTCATTTGTTTCACTTAGTTATGAAAATTTGCCGAAATTTTGTGTCAATTGTCGCATAGTTGGGCACTATATCAACAATTGTCGTCAGGTCAAATCTAAGGAGATACAACATAACAATGATATTGGGTGAAAGGAAAAAAGTCCAGTTCATGGACGTTCCACTGTTTGGGATCGTGTTACGGCAACTAAGGGCAAGGCGGTTGAATCTGGAACTTGGGTGCAAGTAATGGGACAACAAGATCGTGCGTGTTAAGGAGGGTGAACCTTCTTCTTCACATATTGATACTAAAAATCCTTTTGATGTTCTGGGTGCTGATTTGGATGATGTGGCATGTGATAATACCAATTTGGAGCACAAATCCAATAGTGTGAATCGCATTATGGCTTTGGAGGATAATACAGACAGAGCCATGGTTCCTTCTCAACGTTATTGAGGATTCTATGATTGCAACGAATTTGGATGAACATGGACATGCTAATTTGCAACGTGCGGTAAAAAAGGTTTCTAATAGCCTTCCTCTTAATGATTATGCCCTTAGCTCCAATGATCCTTCTGAGGGGTTCAAGGTTATGGCCGCTGCTGCCCTGAAACGTTGGTCAGATATAGCGAATGAAGAAGATAAAATTGATGCAGACAAATTGGAAGCTTTAAAGACCAAGTTAGGCGGCTTCTCAACTACTCCGTTTGTCTTTCACTCATGTAATTCCTCAAAAGTTATGAAGGCTATGGCAATTGTGGCTAGAGGATCCTAGGCCGACATTTCACATGATACATCAGACCAGCAGGATGATACTCAAGCCAAAAAAAAAAATGACAATGTCATTCAAAAATCCTCTAGAAATAGACGCTCATCATTTAGATTGTGATTTTAAGTTATTTTTATTATTTCTTTTATGGGGTACTTTTTTTTTCCTATCAAAGATTTTTCCCACTGGGTTTTACTTTGATAGGATCTAGCGAAACCCCTATTTTAAAGCTAGTTGTTTGGCTTGTAAGCAGTGCACTACATTTTCCTTTTTAATAATATTTTGCATTTATTCGAAAAAATATTATTTCTGTTTTCGGTTCTGCTTGATTTTAATAATAATCTAAAAGGATTTTTTTCAAACAAGAAACACTTTTACAATTCATTTACTAAACACTCTTAATTAATAAACCAATTTTAGATGTACTTTCAAGTTTCAGCACCAACTTTTAACTACTTTCAGTTTCTGCTGTAATAAATGACTCTTTTAAAAGGGAAAGTTTTTCCAAACACTATCGATAACCTGGTCTTGAAACCTTACAAATTACACGTACATGAAATAATGACATGATATACCATGACTATATCATGTAGAAGAAAAAGCGTACGTACCACAAATTTATGGCGGATTATGTTGAAATTAGTTTATAGAAATTTGGTTTTGACCCAATTTTGACTAATTATTTAAGTGGATTCATTTATTTGATGTATGAAATAAATGAGATAAACCTAATCTACGCCGCGGATAGATTAGTTTAGCATTTTAAATTTCTCAAAACCAATGTCGGGTGACTGAGAAATAAATGCATGAAGTTGGCCACTTAAAATGCCTTTTATATGGAATATAAAAGGGTGGGAATATGGAAAGCCATATCCCACATAGGAAATACATTAAATGTTTGACTAGTTTATAAAGAGCTACACCACTAATAAGGAGTAATCATGCGAAGCTTCTTATGGTACACCCTAGTGGACCAAGTCAATTTTGACTAGCCTTTGGCTAGCTCAAAAAATACCGAGGATGGTGCGGAGCACCGTCCGAGCCAGAGTTAGAGCTAAAGCCGGGGCCGTGCACATTGCTTTAGAGGCGCACTTTGCACGTACTCATCGTCGCGAAGAGCTTTGAGGAGCATTAATGTTTTGGAAAATCGAACCAGGGTTCGGTCTAGTGGCTTGGTGACGTGGCAGGGTGGAAATGATTTGGTATAGTCGTCCAGGTGGCGACACGTGGTAGGCAGGCGCTGATTGGACATGTCTATTTGCTGACGGGGCGCCATGACTGGACACAACTGTCCAGTGTGCAGAGTTGTATACCAAAGGGTGTGTTCCTTCAGTCAGATGCAATCAGGACCGTCAGATAGCAGCTGTTGACCACAGGGCAAGATCTGACGGTCACGATTGATTCGGACCTGGGGTTGCAACCAGTCTGAAGAGGCACCAGAATCTCTCTATATAGCAGTCCTTAGAATTCATTTTTGGCATCAGAAAATTTCGAAATTCTTCATACATTCTGCATAAAGTTGTGAGAGTTCAAAAACACTATAAAGTTCGTAGTGTCTTGTGATTTGTAGTGTTGCTATCACAAGACATAAGTCGTTGTATCATGGGAGGCGATTGCTAGTTTCCTTAAACATCGTGAGTGGGGCAATTTTGTCTTAAAGACGAAGAGTCAAACTTTTGCCTTGATTTTCATACTGTTACTCTGCTCGCTTTGTTTTCAGCCATTCGATATATACCATCATATTTTTCTAACAGTTTAAGACGAATTTTTTCGTGCATATCAAATGGCTTCTATATCATCAGTTCCAGCACCATCCGTTCCAGCACCCGCACTTTGAGAGAAACCAGAGGTGTTTGGTGGTTTAGATTTCAAAAGATGGCAACAGAAAATGTTGTTTTATCTTACTACTCTAAACCTTGCTCGATTCCTGACGGAGGATGCTCCAACTGTGGGGAAAGAGGAGACTGATAAAGAGAAGAGAATGGCATTGGATGCTTGGAGTCAAAGCGACTTCCTATGCAAGAACTACATTCTCAATGGACTGGACAACACATTGTATAATGTGTATTGTTCGGTAAAGACTGCTAAAGAGTTGTGGAGCACTTTAGAAAAGAAGTATAAAATGGAAGATACTGGCACAAAGAAATTTATTGTCGGCAAATTCCTTGAGTTTAAGACGGTTGACACCAAGACGATGATCAGCCTGGTTTAAGAGATTCAACTCATTTTGCACGATATAAATGTAGAAGGAATGGTGCTGAGTGAATTCTTTCAAGTAGTTACTGTTATAGAGAAGCTACCGCCTCTGTGGAAGGATTTTAAAAACTACCTGAAGCATAAGCGGAAGGAGATGGGGCTTGAAGACTTAATTGTCAGATTGCGAATTGAAAAAGACAATCGCAAGTTTGAAATTAAGTCTGGCAAGCTTCCAATTAGAGGTGGCCACGGTTCCAGAACTGCCGGTTCCGGTTCCTCATTTTGGAGGAACCGGAAGTCACAATTTTGGTTCCAAAACCAGAACCAATAGTTCCGGTCCGGTCCAGAATCCGGTTCCTCCACGGTTCCTGTTGCAGTTTTAACCGGAACCGTTTGTTTATCTTTTGATAATTATTTGATTTTTTAAAAAATTTATCAATTTCAGTTAAAAAAGGAAAAACTTGCACTTAATATTTAATTAAGTTTTATACTTAATATTAATAATCTTAAACTATCTATATATATACTATTAGAGCATAGAAAAATTAAAGTTCACGTAGTTTGCTTACAACATTTGGTCTAAAATGTGTCTCATGTAGTTACGAATATAAAACATCATATTAAACATTTAACATTTCTTCTAGCATATGTTTACAAAAAAAAAAAAATTGGTTTTAAATTTCAAAAAATGGTTTCATCACGGTTCTATCACGGTTCTACCGACGGTTAAAACCGCCGGTTCCACGATTTTTGAGACCAAAGAACCAGAACCAGAACCGGTCTACACGGTTCTGGTTCCAGTTTTGGAGCCGTTGACCACGGTTACAGTTTAGGAACCATTGACCACGGTTTTGGTTCCGGTTTGGAACTCGGTTTCGGTTCCATTTGGCCACCCCTACTTCCAATAAAGGCAAAGAAAAACTTGTGCGAGCAAAAAGAGAAAGCACCCAGAGAATGGTCAGAAACAGGGGAAGGCTAAAAAGTTAAAAGGGAACTACTACAACCGTGGAAAGCCAAATCACAAGGCTAAAGATTACTGTCTTCCTAAGAAAGCCAATCAGAACCAGGTACATGTGACCGAGGACAAATCAGTGCCAATTGATATGTCCGAGCTTGATCTCTCGGCTGTTGTGTTTGAAGCCAACATGTGCTACATGGTGGATAACCCGAGAGAATGGTGGGTGGACACAGGTGCTACACGCCACATATGCTCCGACAAAGACATGTTCTCAACGTATACTCCTATCAATGGAAGAAAGTTATACATGGGGAATCATGCAACTTCTGAAATTGTTGGTCTTGGCAAGGTGATGCTAAAGATGACCTTGGGCAAGGAGCTGACCCTCGTTGATGTCTTTCATGTTCCAGACATTCGGAAGAATTTAGTGTCAGGATCGTTGTTGGTCAAGGCAGGGTTTAGACTATTATTTGAGGCTCAAAAGTTTTTACTTATGAAAAATGGACAGTTCATAGGGAATGGGTACTTAGAAAATGGACTGTTCAAGATGAATGTAATGAATGTACTCCGAAACTTTGAAAGCAATAAAACTAATGCTTCTTCTTATTTGCTTGAGTGTTCAAATTGATGGTATGTTAGATAAGGACATGTAAATTTTAACACTTTGAGAAGGTTAGTAAACATGGAATTACTACCTAATTTTAAAATAGATTCACATCACAAGTGTGAAACCTGTGTTGAGGCAAAAATGGCCAAAACACCATTTCACTCGATGGAAAGAAAATACAGAACCTCTAGAGTTAATTCACAGTGGTATATGTGATTTAAAGTTTGTGCAAACTAGAGGTGGGAAAAATTATTTTGTTACTTTTACCGATGATTGCACAAGATACTGTTTTGTATATCTTTTGAGAAGTAAAGATGAGGCCTTAGAAGCTTTTAAAAGCTATAAGAATGATGTTGAAAATCAACTTAGCAAACGGATTAAGATAATTCGAAGCGATAGAGGTGGAGAATATGGAGTTCCTTTTGATGAATTTTGCTCAGATTCTGGTATTATTCATCAAACGACAGCTCCTTATTCACCACAATCATATGGTATTACTGAACACAAAAACCAAACTTTGAAAGAGATGATTAATGCTTTGTTGATAAATTCGGGTTTACCTCAGAATTTGTGGGGGGGAAGCAATTCTCTCAGCTAACCACATTCTTCATAAAATACCACACAAAAATAAAGATAAAACTCCGTATGAGTTATGGAAAGGTCGAAAACCTTCCTACAAATACCTTAAAGTGTGGGAGTGTTTGGGTAAAGTAGAAATACCTAAGCCAAAACAAGTCAAGATAGGGCCTAAAACAAAACAATCGATTGCATTTTTATTGGATATGCTAATAACAGTAGTGCATAAATCAGCAATCCCAGATGTACAAGAAGGTACAATTATTGAGTCAAGGAATGCTGTATTTTTCGAAGACGTGTTTCCTTGTCAAGAAAGAAAAGAAGCAAATTCTGGCAAAAGAACACTTGATACTGCTGATGGTGATCATCAAAGTGATGAAGAACCAAGACGCAGTAAAAGGACAAAAATAACAAAGTCTTTTGGTCCAGATTTTCTAATTTATGTGTTAGAAAATGAATCAAGGACAATTGGTGAAGCATTATCCAGTCCAGAAGCTCCATTCTGGAAAGAAGCTATTAATAATGAAATAGATTCCATTATGCAAAATCATACCTGGGAGTTGGTAGATCTCCCACCGGGAAATAAGCCTTTAGGATGCAAATGGATCCTTAAAAGAAAATATAAAGCTGATGGAACTATTGATAAATATAAGGCCAGATTAGTAGCTAAAGGATTTAAACAAAGAGAAGGCCTTGATTTCTTTGATACGTATTCACCTGTGACTAGAATCACATCTTGTAACGCCCTAGAATTTCTTTAATAAAATAAACGAGCATAATCCTAATTTTAACGATGAAAAGGAACATGGATAATTTAAAAATAAAATTAAACTGAGTCAATTGTAGCGGAAGCAAAAATATTTCATAAATAAAATTCTAACTATCGTCTGAATCTATCAATTTCAAATAAACTGGAAATAAACTAACAACTTAAAAAAGTTAATAGTTCGACATTTTTTTTAACTAAACATTCGTAAATAAATCCTTAGGCCTTGTCATATCCACTCTTGCTTGAGCGCCATCTCCTTCACTTAAAAGTTTGTTATATGTGGGGTGAGCGACACGGCTCGATGGAGTATAAAATGTCCAAGCTAAATACACATATATCTCACATAGGCATGCAAATACAATCCAATAGGACATAGCATAGATCATTTGAAAAACCGTAGACATAGACAATAGTTGCACGCAGGTTCCACCCGAGGGATACATCGACCGGACCTCTTGAGTCCCTGGCTCAATAGTGCCTAAGCAATCGTACTACATATTCATGCAAAATAATCTAAGCATTTAACAAGGACAATAAAGTTTAGAAAAACAAACCCCACTTGAACGTAGCTTTGAAAATTTAGTAGAGCTTAGAAGTGTCGGATGCAAGACGCTAATCCTCGCTCGATAAATCGCCTAATCAATAGAAAAATAATACTAGTCAAAATCCTCGAATAATCTAAACTTAATCTTAAAAATAATAATCTAAAAATCCTAATTTAGGGGCTTAATAGGATATAACAATAGAATCAAGGGCTGAATTGGAATCAAAATAGAAATTGGAATTTAGAGGCTAATTTGATGGTTTGAAATGAAAGGTAATCACATTGGTTTGTGGGGACCACATCCCCAAAAATCCTCATTCCCTTTTTCCTTCACCTCCCATACGTAACCTTCCATCCCCCACCCCTCTTTTCTCTCTCCTCTTTCTTTTTCTTTTTCTTTTTCTTTTTCCTCTCTTTTTCCTAATCACTATCTCACGCCACCAGCCCACTTCTTCTTCTCTCTTTTCTTTCTTCTTTCCCTTCTCTTTCTTTCTCTTCTCTTTCTTTTGTTTCGTACCAGCCACATCCCCCATTTTTTTTTTCTTCTTTCTCCCTAAATCAAATTCTCTCAACCAATTTAAAATCAATCCCCCCACACAAAGGTGCGGCTCTTCCCCCGCCCGTGAGAGTCGGAGGTCTATAAGCGGCGAAACTGTTCCACCACATGTGAAGTGTTATTTGTGGGGCCAGTGGTTCTGTTGGTTCAAAGCACCCTTTGAGTTAGACCCTCAACGACTGTGGCTAGGCGCGCCACTACGTCTCCCAAATTTTCTAGTGTTGAATTTGTGGCAGTCCCGGTTCTAGGGGCTCTAGGATTCATCCTATAACAATGAATATAAAATTAAGTCAATTTCCAATTGGAATTTTTTTTAAGCTCATATAAAAATTAAACCATAAATAATAACGAGTACTCAAGGCAATAAAAGAAAAATGATCATCCATTAATCTTATTTTATTACATCGAATTTGATGATTAAAGAAACAACTGCTAGTTTGAAAATTAAAAACATAAACTAAAATACTAATGAAGGGAAATATAAAATCCAAAACATCGACTATTAAAATAAATAAAACAAAAGCTGGCTAATCAACATCTTCTTCTGGGTCTTCCTCCTGATCTTCCTCCGGATCTTTCTCCGGATCTTCCTCCGGGTTTTCCTTTGGATTTTCATCATCACTGGAATCAGGTGGAGGGGCATCATCATGTATGTCTTGCTCTTCGGGCTAGAAGTCAGAAATGTCCATTGTGAGTTGTACATGGTCTATCCACCACTATCGGAAAACCGAAACAAAACCCTCATAGCTAACACGCGACTGAACACCTTGGACATCATCTATCATTTGACTGTATATCTCTCTTGCTCTTCGCAGGGGTAACTCCGATAAAGTATTAATAAATCTAAGTATGCCCTTTCGATCAGACACCGAGTGACCGGCATATCTAGCTTTTATCCATAATTCAAACATTGTGTCTAGATGTATGCCAACGTTATGATTAGGGTCCCATTGGTATTGTTCATATCTCTCTATCTTAGCTCTCATATTAACGCTAACAATATCAGACTTCCGTGCTGTATACCTTCTACGAGCCATCTATAGATCATAAAAATAATTAAATCCTCTAAGTTCTTTCTATTGTCCATAAAGTTCACAATTAACATAATATCTCAATAGTTCAATGGCATTCTATCGTGCTATGCATCCAAGAAAACTTAGCATATTATTCATTTTTCTCTTTGCAATAGGAATTGTAAAATTCATTACAACTGTATTTAAAACACTTTAGCGATGGCATTTGACAATAGCAATAGCAATAGCAGTAACAATAGCGATGGCATAAGCAGTAGAAAACGAAATCCTTTAGAAAAAATTCGTACCTTGGCTTCGGAGTTGGCGTGGCATAGCGGCGGTGGATACGTAGACTCTTTTCGTTTTTAAAAAAAAATTCTAATTCATTTATCAGAGTACACACACGTAAATTACACATATTTATTTTTGCAAGTCTACAGAAAGGTAGACCCGCTCTGATACCACCTGTAACGCCCTAGAATTTCTTTAATAAAATAAACGAGCATAATCCTAATTTTAACGATGAAAAGGAACATGGATAATTTAAAAATAAAATTAAACTGAGTCAATTGTAGCGGAAGCAAAAATATTTCATAAATAAAATTCTAACTATCGTCTGAATCTATCAATTTCAAATAAACTGGAAATAAACTAACACTTAAAAGAAGTAAATAGTTCGACATTTTTTTTTAACTAAACATTCGTAAATAAATCCTTAGGCCTTGTCATATCCACCGCTCTTAGCCAGCGTCATCTCCTTCACCTGAAAAGTTTGTTATATGTGGGGTGAGCGACACAGCTCAGTGGAGTATAAATTGTCCAAGCTAAATACACAGATATCTCACATAGGCATGCAAATACAATCCAATAGGAATAGCATAGATCATTTGAAAAACTCGTAGACATAGACAATAGTTGCAATCACAGGGTTCCACCGAGGATACATCGACCCCGGACCTCTTGAGTCCCTGGCTCAATAGTGCCTAAGCAATTGTACTACATATTCATGCAAAATAATCTAAGCATTTAACAAGGACAATAAAGTTTAGAAAAACAAACCCCACCTTGAACGTAGCTTTGAAAATTTAGTAGAGCCTAGAAGTGTCGGATGCAAGCACGCCTAATCCTCGCTCGATAAATCGCCTAATCAATAGAAAAATAATACTAGTCAAAATCCTCGAATAATCTAAACTTAATCTTAAAAATAATAATCTAAAAATCCTAATTTAGGGGCTTAATAGGATATAACAATAGAATCAAAGGCTGAATTGGAATCAAAATAGAAATTGGAATTTAGAGGCTAATTTGATGGTTTGGGGCTGAAAGGTAATTCTGTCATTGGTTTGTGGGGACCACATCCCCAAAAATCCTCATTCCCTTTTTCCTTCACCTCCCATACGTAACCTTCCATCCCCCACCCCTCTTTTCTCTCTCCTACTTTTCCCTTCCTCTCTCCTCTTTCTTTTTCTTTTTTTTTCTTTTTCCTCTCTTTTTCCTAATCACTATCTCACGCCACCACCCCACTTCTTCTTCTCTCTTTTCTTTCTTCTTTCCCTTCTCTTTCTTTCTCTTCTCTTTTTTTTTGTTTCACCACCCACATCCCCCATTTTTTTTCTTCTTTCTCCCTAAATCAAATTCTCTCAACCAATTTAAAATCAATCCCCCACAACCGGACGTCCGCCATCTCGCTCTCTCCTCTCTATTTTTTTCTCTTAAACCTCACGCACGAGACACACCGACAAAGAAGGCGGCGGCTCGACGGCGATAGGCGAGGTTGCGTTCGGGCTTGAGTTTGGGTTTCGGGATCAATCGGAGAAGTGCGAGTTTCGGTGGTTCGAAATTTTTCGGCGGTGGCTGAATCGGGTTTTAGGTTTTGGAATTTTGCCGGCGGCATTGGGAAAAGGCGTACGGTTGTCGTTTGGTTGAATAGTTTTTGGGTTTGGGAATTGATTCTGGTTTGGGCGGTGAAAATTAACGTGAGGGAAGAAAAAGATGATGGTTACTGTTTTCTTGTTGTTCTTTGAACGTGATTTTTTTCTTGGACTGTAGGTTTGCTTTTATAAGTTACATTAGGGTTAAAGAATCATAGTTTAAATCGATTAGTCAATTAACAAAAGAGGACTCTTATAGATCCGGTTGAAGGATAAGTGAAATCTTGTCATTCCATAAGATACGACGTATGGAGTTGTAACAGACTTGGTCAATGTGTTTTATTTGATGAAAGATTTTAATATTGGACTTAAAATAATTTGGGCTTTGCCTCGAATCGGGTCTGGTTTAAAAATTTGGACTTGGGTAAATAGATATTGATTGGATAATTGGGCTTGGATTTATAAAAATAATAAATTAGCCCCTAAATAAACTAATCTAATCTAAAAATTCAAAATTCTTAATAAAAGCCTAAAATAAAATTCTGGGTATTACACATCTATTAGAGTTCTCATTGCTATTGCTGCATTGCATAACATTGAGATACACAAAATGGATGTGAGAATGGATTTTCTAAATGGTGAATTAGAAGAAGAAATCTACATGGAACAACCCGAAGGGTTTGTTGCTCTTGGGCAGGAGAAGAAGGTGTGCAAACTCGTTAAGTCATTGTTTGGCCTTAAGCAAACTCAGAAACTATGGCACGAGAAATTTGACAGAACTATGATGTCGAATGGTTTCAAAATTAACGAGTGTGATACATGCGTTTACATTAAAGACACACCTAATGGTTATGTGACTGCCTATCTTTACGTTGACAACATGTTGATTATGGGTAGTAATCATGATATAATCATGAATACTAAGAAAATTCTGACCAAACATTTTGATATGAAAGATATGGGTGTAGCCGATGTTATTTTGGGAATTAAGATCTCTAAAACAACTGATGGACTTGTTTTGTCACAGTCTCATTATATTAAGACAGTACTTCGAAAGGTCAATGCTTATGACAGTCCTCTAGCTAAAACACCTGTTGATTTAAGCTTACACTTAGCTAAAAATCAGGTGAGCCTATACCTCAACTAGAATATTCTCGCATTATTGGCAGTCTAATGTATGTAAGAAACTGTACTCATCCGGATATTGCCTACGCAGTTAATAAACTGAGTAGATTTACAAGTAATCCTGGCAATGACCATTGTAAGGCATTGATAAGGGTTCTTAGATATCTAAGACTCACCTTAAATTATGGATTATATTACTCTAGATATCCAGCTGTATTAGAAGGATACAGTGATGCTAATTGGATATTTGACACAAAAGATTCCAAGTCTACTAGTGGTTATATTTTTACCATTGGTGGTGGAGCAGTGTCATGGAAATCCTCTAAACAAATATGTATACCTCGATCCACGATGGAATTAGAGTTTATAGCTCTGGATAAAGCTGGTGAAGAAGCAGAATGGATTCACAATTTTTTAGAGAATATTACTTGATGGCCTAAGCCGGTGGCTGCAATCATGATACATTATGATAGTCAGTCGGCTATAGGAAGGGCTCAAAATACTATGTGCAATGGTAAGTCTCGACATATACGTCGAAGACATAACACCGCTAGGCAGTTGATCTCAAATGGGGTTATTATAATCGATTACGTGAAATAGAAAGAAAACCTAGCGGATCTGTTAAATAAAGGTTTGAATAGAGATCAAGTATACTGCTTATCGAAAGGAATGGGCTTAAAATCCATAAAATAAGAGTGTTCATAGCGGTAATGATGAGAATCCATGGACGAAGGATCCAGTGACGGTGCCGGTTGGTCCGATAACAAGGGCTCGAGCAAGACAGTTCAAAGATGCGCTCAATGGGTTAATTCAAGTCATGCAGAACGAGACCGAGATTGCATTGTCGACGGAAGATGAAGTTCGGGTAGTCCAGTTGATTGGCGTCGTCGACGTTCCGGAGTCAACCTCAGACTGAGCAAGCTAAGGATGCTAAGAATACGAGTCACTTTGCGTCTTGGAGACATTGTAATCAAGTCTCATTAGTGTCTTGTGTTCGTTTATCGTAGTTAGTTGTAATTTTCATTATTTTGGAGTTGTTTTGATGTTTAGAGGCTAAGTAAACCTTTAGGGCCGCATCTTAAGTTGTTATTTCGATTTCGGGACGAAAGGGGGGTCAAAACAGGACATGTGCAGGGCGACACGGCCTGGCCGTGTCAAGCAACACGACCATGTTGCATGTTAGAGGTTTGGTCCCGAATTCTAGCGGAGAACACGGCCTGGCCATGTCCCACGACACGGCCGTGTCAGGATCCGCGTTTTTGACTTTTTTGAGTTTTTTTTCCAGTTTTTTTGGTTTCCTTTTTCGGTTTAAGTTGTTTCCTAGTAGAGTTAGGGTTTGGATCCCTTATAAGGGTGAACACTTATTGTTTTTCATTAGTTATCAATCAAATCAATCTTTTACTCTCAAATTGAGTGTTTTCTCCAAGTGCTTCAAGATTTACGTTTCTTGTTGCAATTATCGACTTATCAGGCAATCATCCATAATTGCTTGTGGCGTCTTCGCATACCGAGGTTCTTGCTTTTCTAAGCAACGGTCGAGGTTTCCACCAAATTAACCGAACTAGTGAAGGTCTTGGATTCACAACATCTTGTTGTTGGGTCGTATGCACAATTGTTGCTGCGGTTGACATCAATTGGTAATCATAGCCATCTAGCAAGGTTAAGTTTATCCTTGTTCTTTAATTTTGTTATTTTCCAGAATTTCTTCTAAACCCTAGTTCTTCAAGGGTACAAAAAAAATCGAATTGCACATAAAATCAGCGGGTAAAGAATCGTAAACCGCGTGCAAAAAAAATGAAAATTCTGGAAAATTCGAAACTTTAAACCCTAGTTTTCAATTTCATCTTATTACGATCCGTTGTTGGCTTGGTAATTTTCTTGGTGTGTTGAGACGTACTTGCGACTGTCTGATTGGTTTATAATCGTGACAAGTGCGGGTACTTGGAGATATTGAGTTGAGTGATACACGAGCGTATACATGTGAGAGAGTGATTTAAACATGACCGAAGAAAACCGACAACCAACAAATTTGGGTATCAAGTTGGATATGGAGGCGATTGCAAACATGGTAAAGAAAATAATGTTTGAGACATATGGGGATCCCAGAGAGGCGCCGTGAATCGAGGAGCCTGCTACTAGGGTGCGGAGGCCTAGGAGGTTCGAGCTAGAGGAGTGGGCAAATGAGATTGATGATTTTGATTCCAAAAGGGAGCAAAATTACAATCTGGGTAGAGGCCGACGCAGAAATAGGGGACGTGAGGATGGCAATTTGAGTAACATCAATATGCAAATCCCCTCATTCCAGGGAAAGAGTGATCCGGATGCATATTTGGATTAGGAGAGGAAGATCGAGAATGTGTTCGATTGCCAAAATTATTCCGAATTGAAAAAGGTGAAATTGGCATCAACTGAGTTCTCGGATTACGCAAGTGTGTGGTGGGATCAATTAATGGTCTCAAGGAGGAGAAGCGGTGAGCGGCCCGTTTCTACATGGGAGGAGATGAGGAGTTTGATGCGACGTTGTTTTGTTCCAAGTCACTATTATAAAGGCGTCTATCAAAGGTTGCAGAGTTTGACTCAGGGGTCGAAGAGTGTAGAGGATTATCACAAGGAGATGGAGATGCTGATGGAAAGCGCCAATATCGAGGAGGATCAGGAGGTTACTATGGCCAGGTTTATCGCGGGTTTGAATACTCCTATAGCGGATGTCGTCGACCTACATCACTGTGTCGATCTCAAGGAGATGGTGCACATGGCGGTGAAAGTTGAGCAGCAGCTCAAGAGGAGGGGTTTCAACCGACAAGCACCGAGTTCTAACTCCAATGCATGGAAGTCAAACACCAACAAAAAGAAGGAGCAGAATTCGAAGGTGGCGGACCAAAGGGGGAAGTCGACCGAGCCTAAACCCGCAGGTAAATTCGAACCCTCTACTGCTCGAACGAGAGATATTAAATGTTTTAAATGTCAGGGGCTTGAGCATATAGCTAGTCAATGTCCAAATAAGAGGGTGTTGGTGTTGCGTGAGAATGGGGAAATGGAGTCGAAAAGTGAGGGAGAGCAGGATTATAGTGATATGCTGGAGTTGGAGGATATTCCGGAGGTGTTAGAGGCAGCGAAGGGGAAGTCGTGGTCCTTAGTGTCTCGGAGGGCGCTGAGTATTCAGCCTAAGTCAGATGAGGGAGTCCAGCGAGAAAACATCTTTCATACAAGGTGTTTTGTCAATGGAAAGGTGTGTAGTGTCATCATAGATGGTGGGAGTTGCACTAATGTAGCAAGTGCAAAGATGGTGGAGAGATTGGGAATTCCAACGATAAAACACCCACAACCTTATAAGTTGCAGTGGTTGAGCGACTGTGGGGAGATGCAGATAAGTAGGCAGGCGAAAGTAGCATTTCAAATAGGGGGATATAAGTATGAGGTGTTGTGCGATGTTGTGCTGATGTAGGCAGGGCACATCCTGTTGAGTAGGCCGTGGCAGTTTGATAGGAGGGTGCAACATGACGGTTACACCAATCAGTATACTCTTGTTCATAATCAAAAACGTTTTGTGCTTGTTCCTTTGACTCCAAAAGAAATTTATGAGGATCAAGTAAAACTGAGAGTTGGAGAGGCAAAAGAAAAAGAGAGTTCGACTAGTGAGTATAAAAATCAAAATAAAGCCGAGAAAAAAGAGAGCTTGAGAGAAAACAAGAGTGAGGGTCCGGCTAAGGGTAGAAGCGAGGTTCGAGAGATAACCGGGAAAAAGGAGAGCAATATTATTGAGAGGGCCAAAAAACAAAAGGGGGGGAAAAATGGCCATGAGGTAAGAAACGAGGGAAAAAATAAATTTGATGGCAAAAATAAGTGACCTTAGGAAAGCCACCACGAGTGGTTGTTCAATAACACTCTTGGTTTACAAGGGCGCTTATTTATCTACTGACAGTCTTAACCCGGATTTGCCTAGTTCTGTCTTATCTTTGTTGCAGGAATTCGAGGATGTGTTCCCAGACGAGATGCCGGACGGACTACCGCCTATTCGAGGAATTGAGCATCAGATTGATTTCATTCCGGGGGCATCACTGCCTAACCGACCGGCGTACATGACTAATCCAGAGGAAACTAAAGAATTGCAGCGGCAGGTTGATGAGTTGCTAAGTAAGAAACTTATTCGGGAAAACATGAGTTCGTGTGCAGTTCTGGTATTACTTGTTCCGAAGAAAGATGGGTCTTGTAGGATGTGTGTGGATTGTCGGGCTATTAATAACATCACCATTAAATACCGACATCCCATACCTCACTTGGGTGATATGTTAGACGAACTACATGGGTCTAGCATTTTCTCCAAGATAGATTTGAGGAGCGGGTATCATCAGATTTGGATGCGAGAAGGGGGTGAGTGGAAAGCGGCTTTTAAGACGAATCATGGTTTGTATGAGTGGTTAGTCATGCCATTTGGACTAACCAATGCACCCAACACGTTCATGAGACTGATGAACCATGTTCTGAGAGCTTTCATTGGTAAGTTTGTGGTGGTTTACTTCGATAATATTCTCATTTATAGTAAATCATTGGGCGATCATTTGGGTCACTTGCGAGCCGTCTTGGAGGTATTGAGAAAGGAGCAATTATATGCAAACGTCTAGAAGTGCACGTTTTGTTCTGAGCAATTGATATTCTTGGGGTTTGTGGTTAGCTCGAGGGGAATTACAGTGGACGAGGAGAAAATTAGGCTATCCAGGACTGGCCTAAGCCTACGTCGGCCAGTCAAGTGCGTAGCTTTCATGGCCTTGCAAGCTTTTATCGGAGGTTTGTGTGAGACTTTAGCACTATCGCGGCACCATTGACGGAAACTATTAAAAAGAGTGTTGCGTTTCAGTGGGGCGAGGCCCAAGACAAGGCATTTGAGTTGTTGAAGGAAAGGCTAACACATGCATCTTTGCTAGCATTGTCGGATTTTACCAAGGTCTTTGAGATCGAGTGTGATGAGTCGGGAGTTGGGATTCGAGCCGTACTAATGCATAAGGGGCAGTCGATCGCATTCTTCAGCGAAAAACTGAGTGGGCCGGCCTTGAACTATCCGACGTACGACAAGGAGTTGTATGCTTTGGTCCGAGCCTTGAAAACGTGGCAGCACTATTTGTGGCTGAAGGAGTTCATAATCCACACTGATCATGAGTCCCTAAAGTATCTCAATGGGCAGCAAAAGTTGAACAAGCGACATGCACACTGGCTCGAGTTCATCGAGACATTTCCATACATCATCCGGTACAAGCAAGGTAAGACTAATGTTGTAGCAGGCGCACTATCTCGAAGGTACACTCTTATCTCTACTTTAGATGCTAAAATCCTTGGGTTTGAACATATTAAAGAGTTGTACTTGCATGATGTTAATTTTTCCGAGTCATTTGTTGCATGCGAAAAAGGGGCAGAGGGTAAATTTTATAAGCATGATGGTTTTCTATTTCGGGAGGATAAATTGTGCATTCCTGAATGTTCTTTAAGAGACTTACTAGTGAGAGAATCACATGGTGGGGGTCTTATGGGACATTTTGGGGTAGCCAAAACTTTAGCAGTCTTACAAGAGCATTTCTATTGGCCACATATAAAGCGAGATGTTGAGCGTATTTGTAGTAGATGTGTTACTTGTAGGCAAGCTAAATCCCGGGTTCAAAATCAGGGACTTTACACGCCCCTACCTATTCCAACGACACCTTGGGTTGATATTTCTATGGACTTTGTTTTAGGGCTTCCGAGAACTAAACATGGGTCCGATTCTATATTTGTTGTCGTGGATTGTTTTTCAAAGATGGCACATTTTATTCCATGTCATAAAACTGATAATGCGTCTTTGATTGCCGATTTGTTCTTTAAAGAGGTTGTGAGGTTGCATGGTATGCCTAGAACCACTGTGTCGGATATGGATTCTAAGTTCTTAAGTTACTTTTGGAAGACCTTGTGGGGAAAATTGGGAACTAAATTGTTATTTTCTACTACATGTCACCCCCAAACAGACGGTCAAACTTAAGTAGTCAATAGAACGTTGTCTATGTTGTTAAGGGCTATCATTAAAATGAACATTAAAACTTGGGAAGAGTGTTTACCGCATGTTGAGTTTGCTTATAATCGTGTTGTGCATTCTGCATCGAAGTTTTCACCATTTGAACTTGTTTATGGTTTTAATCCACTAACCCCATTGGATTTATCACCTTTACCTGTTTCTGAGCATGTTAACTTAGATGGGCAGAAGAAAGCTGATTTTGTGAAACAGTTACATGAGAAAGCAAGACTCAACATCGAGCGACGAATGCGGAAAGACACGCGCAAGCTAACAAGCATCGTAGAAGATGGTGTTCGAACCGGGTGATTGGGTTTGGGTACATATGTGGCCCGAACATTTCCCGGCATATCGAAAGTCCAAGCTGCAGCCTCGGGGAGATGGTCCGTTTCAAGTGCTTGAGAGAATCAATGATAATGCTTACAAAATTGACTTGCCGAGCGACTATGGTATTAGTGCTTCTTTCAATGTTGCTTGATCTTAGTCCATTTGATATCAATTTGGATTTGAGGACAAATCCTTCTCAAGAGGAGGGGAATGATGAGAATCCATGGACGAAGGATCCAGTGACGGTGCCGGTTGGTTCGATAACAAGGGCTCGAGCAAGACAGTCTAAGGATGCGCGCAATGGGTTGATTCAAGTCATGCAGAAGGAGACGAGAGTGCATTGCCGACGGAAGATGAAGTTCGGGTGGTCCATTTGATTGGCGTCGTCGACGTTCTAGAGTCCACCTCAGACTGAGCAAGCTAAGAATGCCAAGAATACGAGTCACTTTGCGTCTTGAAGACATTGTAATCAAGTCTCATTAGTGTCTTGTGTTCGTTTATCGTAGTTAGTTGTAATTTTCATTATTTTTGAGTTGTTTTGATGTTTAGAGGCCAAGTAAACCTTTAGGGCCGCGTCTTAAGTTGTTATTTCGAGTTCGGGACGAAATGGGGGTCGAAACAGGACGTGTGCAGGACGACACGGCCTGGCCGTGCTCACGAACACGGTCGTGCTTAGAAACATGGCCTGGACGTGTCAAGCAACACGACCGTGTTGCATGTTAGAGGTTTGGTCCCGAATTCCAGCGAAGAACACGGCCTGACCGTGTCCCACGACACGGCCGTGTCAGGATCCGCGTTTTGACTTTTTCGAGTTTTTTTTCAGTTTTTTTGGTTTCCTTTTTCGGTTTAAGTTGTTTCCTAGTAGAGTTAGGGTTTGGATCCCTTATAAGGGTGAACACTTATTGTTTTTCATTAGTTATCAATCAAATTAATCTTTTACTCTCAAATTGAGTGTTTTCTCCAAGTGCTTCAAGATTTACGTTTCTTGTTGCAATTATCGACTTATTAGGCAATCATCCATAATTGCTTGTGGCGTCTTCGCATACCGAGGTTCTTGCTTTGCTAAGCAACGGGTCGAGGTTTCCACCAAATTAACCGAACTAGTGAAGGTTTTGGGTTCACAACATCTTGTTGTTGGGTCGTATGCACAATTGTTGCTGCGGCTCACATCAGGTAACCCAACCTTGTGAATTGGAGATCCCAAGACCTTTGTATAATGGGACAACTAAGTTATGAATATTCAGATAAACACTTGGAACATGTTACATCTCATTCCTATCCAAGTGGAGAAACCTACTGAATGTGGTGAGGTTAAATTATAAATTTTTAATGATTCCTATACTTGAAAGAAGTGGAGTATGGCAGGATACTCTTAATAGGAGATCACCTATATAAATGTGAAGACGGACCGCTTCAACGAAACACTTATGAATCCAAGATGTTGTCCAGGGCAAAAATGGACAAAAATGGACACAACCGTGAGAACCAAATGGTGTTAGGAAAGATATTGTGTGGATGCTGTTGTTTTGGTTTACATAAACAGCTAAACAATTCCAGACATTGCGTCACTGTGCAACCGAGTAACTCCGATAGTATTCCACTAAGAAAGGTTCAAAGCCACAAGCTGCCTCTCCGATGCAGTAGCTTTCCATTTGAACTCTCTTTAGTGTCTGCATACTCATATGTATTTATTTTCATTCACGTGGGAGATTGTTGAAATTGGTTTATAGAAATTGGATTTTGACCCAATTTTGACTAATTATTTAAGTAAGTTCATTTATTCGATGTATGAAATAAATGAGATAAACGTAATCTACGCTGCAGGTAGATGAGTTTAGCATTTTGAATTTCTCAAAACCAATATCGGGTGAATGAGAAATAAATGCATGAAGTTGGCCACTTAAAATGCCTTTTATATGGAATATAAAAGGATGGGAATATGGAAAATCATATCCCACATAGAAAACATATTAAATGTTTGACTAGTTTATAAAGAGCTACACCACTAATAAGGGTAATCATGTGGAGATCCTTATTATACACCCTAGTGGACCAAGTCAATTTTGACTAGCCTTTGGCTAGCTCAAAAAGCACCGAGGACGGTGCGGAGCACCATCCGAGATGGAGCCAGAGCCGGAGCTGGGCCCAGGCCCGCGCACGTTGCACATAGTCACATTGACCACTTTAGAAGTGCACTTTGCACTTCGCACGTACGCATCATCGCGAAGAGCTTTGAGA
Source organism: Rehmannia glutinosa (assembly GCA_016081115.2). Classification (NCBI taxonomy): domain Eukaryota; kingdom Viridiplantae; phylum Streptophyta; class Magnoliopsida; order Lamiales; family Orobanchaceae; genus Rehmannia; species Rehmannia glutinosa. Next base: position 820,722 of record JABTTQ020001344.1, on the reverse strand, counting down.
AGCCTTAATGTTTTGGAAAATCAAACCAGAATTCGGTCCAGTGGCTCGGTGACATGACAAGAAGGCAGTGACTTGGCATAGTCGTCCCGTGGCGACACGAGCGATCGGGCGCGATTGGGCATGTCCGGCCGACGGGCGCCATGACTGGACACAACTATCCAGTGTGCAGAGGTGTATGACAAAGAGTGTGTTCCTTCAGTCAGATGCAATCAGGACCATCAGATTGCAGCTTTTGACCACAGGGCACGATCTGACGGTCACGATTGATCTGGACTTGGGGTTGCACCCAGTCTGAAGAGGCACCAGAAACTCTATATATAGCAGTCCCCAGAATTGAGTTTTGGCATCAGAAAATTTCGAAATTCTTCGTAAATTCTGCATAAAGTTGTGAGAGTTCAAAAACGCTATAAAGTTCGTAGTGTCTTGTAATTTAGTATAGCTATCACAAGACGTAAGTCGTTGTATCTTCGGAGGCGATTGCTAGTTTTCGTAAACACCGTGAGCTGGGCAATTTCATCTTAAAGACAAAGAGTCCAACTCTTGCCTCGACTTTCATACTCTTACTCTGCTCGTTTTATTTTCAGCCATTCGATATACACCATCCAGTTTTTCCAACAGATTAATCATATAATATAGTTATGCGGGTGACCAATATTTTAGGTTGCATGTGGATTTTTAGGATTTGGATTTGAAAGGGATGATTTTGGGGGAAGAATTTGAAATCCACCACAATGATTCAAAGAGTAGCTCAAAATGAGAACTTAGGGATTTAAACTTAATCCATTGTATCCGATAAAAACTTATATTACACGGTTCAATGGGCCAAAATATGTTAGATGGATCCCAAAATCGACCCAATGGTATTTTTGTAATGTTGGGGGCAAAAATATCATTTAATATTTAATATATAATTCAGCTTATATATTGGAATAATATTATTAATTGCCCAATAATCAATGGGTTCAGATGGAATAAAATGACCCAAAGGAGTCCGGGACTAGCCCACATGCCACTTTCTCCTACACGTCCCGCGAGGCCCATCACCCAGGTATATAAAGGTCTCTCATCTTCATTTGTAAGTTAATCTCTCATAATCTCACTTAATCACTATTCAGTATTCAATTACTGTCTTACATTCTCTCTCAATCACCGTGCTAACTTGAGCGTCGGAAGTGGCCTCCCTGGGATAACTCCGAGGCCGGTCTAATGTTTGCGTGTGTGCAAGCAAGTTCCCAGTGATTTCGAGCCTCGGAGAAGAAGGCTTGGAAGACTTCCTGCTTGGTAAGGATAAAACTTGAACTTATTCAGAAACCCTGACATTTGGAGTAATCTGCCCTAAAAAGCAGCATCATATAATAATAGCGGACCCGTGATGAAAACCCGGTCAAACGGGTCCGAAGGCGGGTTAATTACGGACCCGTTTGATGAAAACCCGCCGAGTCCAGGGCAGGTAATGGGTCTAGGTGGACCCGCCCCGTATTAAATTAATTGTAATAAAATATATATAAGATTAATTTGTAATATGCAATAGTCAGCCAACTATTAATTTAGAGATTATTGAATTTCCTCAAATTTACGGAAAAGAAACTGTATAATATTGCTTAATCTTGTTGGGACTTTTAAATTATGGAATGGTTCTTGCTTGAATGCTTCTTGCTAGTGGCCGCTGGAATGCTTCTTTCTAAACTCAATGTTTACTACATGTTTGGTTTTTAATTTAAAATCAAATAATAATTGCATATGTTTACATAAATTCAGGTAGCGTGCCAAACTTAGTGCCATACTATCTAATTTTCAGTCAATATTAAAACTTGCCCCTCCCACTATTAATTCTTGGAGTTGTAGTAATGGAGGATGAAAAAATTCAAAGTCCGCTGCAGTGTCCAGTAAAAAATCCTTTTTGGCGGGTCCTGTGGGTTGGACCCGCCGGGTCCGGGTCCAGAGCGGGGCGGGGCGGGTCCCGAATCCTGTTTTCCTTAGCGGGGCGGGTCCGGGTTTAGCCAAACCCGTCCTGCCGCCGTTGCCATTGCTAATATTTAGCAGTGACATAGAATTACTAGGATCCTAAAAAGTATATCAGTTTTTTCCGCCCAAAAATAGATTTTGATAATAACTCAAGTGAACAAATTACAGCCTGATATCATCAACTGATAACAGTACTCTAACCCTGGAAAGAACATCAAATCCATGAAGGAAAGGGGTAAAGCCAATCACAAGAAACTTTACCTTCAAAAGCAAAACAAGCTACTCTTTTACAGTAACTAACATATACAAACACTTTTTTTGAGACACCAAAATCTTTTACGTTTTACCGCACATATAAAGATTCGATCAAGATTATCGGCGATATAGCACAGAAGAGGAAAGGCTTATGTAGCCTATGTTTAAGTGATTTAAGATGTTTTGGAAATCGTGGTTTGAGAGAAGCTGTGTGTTAAAATTTTAGTTTGATTAGTTGCATCAGCCGTTATATCATTTTTTTAACAAAGTACATAATTATATTTTTTAATATAAAAGGATAATATAGTTATAGTAATATAGTAATTGAACAGTAGAATAATATTCATGTATATCCTATTTTCTGAGAAGCCTTTTTTATTTAGAGTTTGCAAACACTCTCACATGGCTTACACTTATTTTTCTTGAAGAAAAGTAGAAAACAAATAAAAAAATAAGCTTGTTTCGGATGAAAAAAAAGTCCACCGACACCGAGAAAATAGTTATTAGTTTTAACAGATTTCAAATATTGTTGAGCATGAATTATTTAAGAAAAAATTTAAAATAGTTTAAATGTTTTCATTGTGCAAATGAGATATCTCTCTCTCTCCCTCTCCCTCTCCCTCTCTCTTAAACTAGTACTTTTAATTTTTTTTCATTTTTTCTTCAAAACAGAATGGTATAGATGTTTCTCATAACAACTCTCAACTCATAGCAAAACTTATAGAAAAGTGGTGCACAAACTGACGGAAACAAGGGCCATATTGGGCCTCACAAAGCCATTTATGGTTTTTTTTTTTTAACTCATATCATTCAGAAGTTTAACAAAAAAAAAAAAAAAAATTAGTTAGAGTAGTTCATGTGATTCTTTTTTTTTTTAGTTTTTTTTGCAGTTCACCCTACTTTCTTGTGTTAGTTCTGCCTCTTTGCATATTTTACCATGAAAATCATCTAGTGTTTTGAGAGAGTGAAAGAGTGAACAGTAATCCCAACGAGATCTTCTATTGCAAAATGGTGTCTTATCTCATATTTCACCGCACGGATGATTGACACGTGTATAAAAGTTACCATATTAATTTTGAAGATAAATCAAGCCTAAATTATGGGCTTTTCATATGGTAACTTTTATACACGTGTCAATCATCCGTGTAGTGGAGTAAAAGATGAAACATTATTTTGCAATAGAAGATTTCATCCGATAAAATAGTATTAAATCATATATGAACAATAATTGTATATTTTCGGACTTTTTTTAGATAAAAATTACAATTTGCACCATAATTATAATAAATAACGATTGAAATAAAATCCAAGTTAACTTTCCTCAATAAAAACAATAACACATAAGTAGAGCTGCCAAATGAATATGGCCAGGTAAAAAAGTTGGGTTGTGCTTCATTTTTGGAACCCCAAAATTAACCGGATCTATTTGGCCCGATCCATTCTGCTCGAAGCACAAGGCCGACCTAGTCGGCCCATCATTATAAGTGTTTTTTCATCGATTGGGTCAGGATGAACTCCAAAAATAGTGACTCGGTCACTATTAACTCGGTCCGGTCAAACACCGGCCCGACCCCTTTGACAACTACACCCATAAGGGTGGAAAATCAACTCATATGCCAACAGTGGAAATCGAACCTAAGACTTAATAGAAGTGACATTCCCAAATTTTTTTTTTTTTTTTGTACTTTAAACATGTACCAATTCCCTCATTAGAAGTGACATTTCCAATTTTATTTATTTTTAAGAACAAAGAAATTAAGAAATCAAGCAAATAAATGAAAAAAAAAAGAATTTTGAATAGAGTGCTTAGAGAAGAAGGAAAGAGAAGGACCCTCAAAGAAGTTCTCAAACCTGGAAAGGCCGAAAGATAAGGAAAAGAATAAGACTTAGTTGGGATGACAGCTCTGTTTTGAGTAGCTAAAAAGAGGAATCCCTCCCCCTCACTCACTCACCCCAAATCACTCCCACTTTTTTTTTTATTTTTTTTTATAATTGATATTCCGTATCCTATTATACTAATTAGGGATAATTATAAAAACTGTTTAGCCTAATTACAAAAGAAAAAAACTCCATTTTTCTTATAGTGCTATATGTATTTACGAAAAAATAACCCCTTCTTGAGGGTTGTTAAGCTAAATCTTAGGGATAGCAACTTCCCAACTAAAATTCAAATCAGAATATATTTGTAATGTTTAGTTTCATAGTCATTCTAGCTTGTATTATGACTACGTATTTATCACTAGTATTTTCGATGAATGATCATATTTTCATTCTATGAGAATACCAATCATTCTTTTACATCATTCAAGAATCTACTATACCTTGCTAGCTATAACTCCGTCCATTTGGAATCTCCTATTCCCTATGATGTTTCATCTCGTATTTCATTTCCTCATATGAAAGACATGTATAAGATAAAAATTATTATTGTACCTGTGACATGCACCAAACGTATCAGAGTATCACATGAAACACCACTGCAACAAAACAACATTTTTTCAATAAATGGTGCAACAAAACATACATTAATGACAAAATATTTCAAAAATATTTATCAAAGTAATCACGGCATTTCCTTTAATAAAATATTCAAATATATTTACTAATATATATAAATATATTTAACATTATCTTGCCAAAAAAATGATCAGAAATAAAACCAAATATAGCCACCCCCAAATTTAGGAATAAACAGTAGATTGTGGGGTGGAGGTTAGGGGTTCAAATCAGGTGGCTTAGCCCACCTGGCCACCACAAGCAATTGTGGGGTGGAGGTTAGGGGTTCAAATCCCTGCTCCATCAAATTGCTCCCCGGGGCATATGCGAGCTGATGAAGATTTGGTGGGAACTCATACTGAATAGCATCCGTGTGGGTTCGATTCGGGGAGAGATCGTTATTAGTAGATTGGGGGGTCGAACATAAATTGTTCTCTTTACCGGAGGATCTGGTTGTACGTCGCCAGACCCGTCGAACAACACCGCGGTCGTGCACATCCCGCGGTTTACCTTAGCGGCGAAAGAGGAGCCGGAGTTTGTTGTCCTCGAGCATAGTCGGCGTAAGCGCAAGGCCGAGTTATCAAAAAAAAAAAAAAAAAAAAAAAGGAATAAACAGTAGAAGGAGAAGCTGACTCCATGCAAAATGTAATTTTTCTATTGGCAGATCCTCTTTTAATGCTCCACCTGCCCCTTCACTTTATACATTCTTGACCGGATAGGATCCTCTATTTCAAACTGTGTTTCATCTCGTATTCCAAGTATCTTAATTACACGCCAAGTGTAAAATAATGATGTCATCAATACACTTGGCGTGTGTGGGTGATATTTGGAACACGAGATGATACACAATTTGGAATAGAAAATCTCGAGTGATTCCTGACACTTTCCACACTGGCTATTTCCCATTGCTCCCCTAGAGCTGGCAAAATACCGTCAGGGCCCCACGTTTAGGCTGAGTTGGACCATGATTATTTAGATTCGGCTCAATTGGTCTGATGAGTCGGGATTGGCCTGACTTTTAGCCCGATCTAGGGCTGCAAATGAACCAAGCCGCTCGTGAGCTATTCGGATCTCGATTCGATAAAAGCTCGTTCGAGTTCGTTTAATGAGACTCGTTAAAATAAACGAACCAAACTCAAACTTAGAGATATTCGGTTCGTTAGCTCGTGAACAAGCTCGTTAGTAAGCTCGTGAATAGGCTCGATAGTAAGCTCGTATAAATTAAACTAATAATTTGATTTTAATTTTAATTTTTCATATTTTTACTTAATATAATATAAAAATATTTCAATAAAATTATTTTTCTGAATAAAATTATAAGTTTTAATAAATATATTATGAATTTTAAATATAAATAATTTTATTTTTTGTAATAAATTGAAGATATTTTAATTTTTAATTAATATTTACTAAGCTCGATTAGGCTCGATAAGGCTCGAAAAAGTTCGTGAGCCATCAACATGTTCGATAAATTCAGGCTCGAGTTCGACTCGATAATAAACGAGCCAAACTCAAACACTCAAAAGCTCGGCTCGGTTCGGTTCGATTGCAGCCCTAGCCCGACCCGACATTTTTTGTTTACAAAATGCACATACAGACTAGGCTGGGCCAAGTATTTTCGCGAAGGACCGACCCAACCCAGTCCGGATCTTTTCAAAAGCCCGATGGGCTTGACTGGGCCAGTCCGGCCCAGCCCATTGCCTCCACCCTATATATATTAGTACTGCCACTTTACTTCTTCATCCAGCAGCCAAACATCCATCTTTCCACCCCTTTCTTTCATTCCCTTTGCATGTTCATTTTCTCCCAAGAAAATATCAAAATATTAACACCCTTTATTTTACTCACACTATATGACGTGTAATTGATTAACTGCGCTAAAAAATCTCAAAATGGCGGCTTCTTACCTGAAAATTATGTTTCTGTTGATACTTTCGTGTTTTGTTTATGTTGGGCATTCGGGTTTTGGTGAGTCCAAGTGTCTAAAGGTGCCGGAGTCGGAATTTGAAGGAACAGTGATGTCCGCCATCGGCGTAGTTCGGCAGGTGATAACCACCGTGTCGAAATTTTCGGGCGAAGTAGGCAATTTCCGGCTTAGTAACGCTGTTACTGACTGCCTTGATCTGATGGACGTTTCTGTGGACCAGTTGAGCTCGGCCCTCTCTGCTTCTCAGAATCCATATGGTAACCCTTCTCAATTTTTTTTTTGGCCCCTATGTGCTTTTATTAAAGTTTAATTTAGTATATAGTGAAACTTTAATCTTTGCTACAGATGGAAAGACTTACTAAAAAAGAAAAGGGCTAATTAAACAGAGTTGCATTGTAATTTGTAATGTCACTCAGCATGGTTGTAGCCAGCCGACTCGGTTACCCTAGCCCAAAACTTTTTTTCTTCTATCTCCACTATTTTATTCCCTTAAAAAGTATATAATTTTAATTTGTTTTTGGCCCATAGAAAAAACGGCACAAGATAAATTTTAGGGTGTGTCGGGGGCTAGGGAGGCCCCCTTTGAATCCGCCCCTGTCACTTAGGGGCCTAGCCAGCAGCACGGATTATCCATAACCTAATTATTTTTTACCTAGTCAAAAGATATAACTTTTTATTTTTATTTTTTTCCTTAAAAAAAACAGGATAAAAAAAATTGGACATCTGTAGCGACCGGGATGCCACCCCTAGGCCCTAGCTATGTGCATGGGATAAAATTAAAATCTGTGTGTTTTTGTATTGACGAGAAAAGGTTTAATGATAATCAAACAAAATAAATGCCAGCTGATATAGGCAATTTCACATCAGTACCACCTCAAAACTATTTATAATGTTTGATAGGATAAACTACCCTGTGATTTAATTCAATTATCTTTCAAAATAACAAATACTCTTTAAATGTTGCAAACATGCCTTTGAAATTTGTGTTTACCTAACAATTATCAATATGATTATTTATAATTTTAAATGATAACATGGCGTTTTTGTAATTAGGCTAAACTTTAAAAGGTAATTTTTATAATTAACCCATTTTTGATGAAAAAAGAAAATTAAGTCCACGGGGTGATGGAATTGGCTTTCATGTAACAGGCAGAAATAATAGCACTGGAAATGCGAGTGCCGACATTAAGACATGGTTGGGTGGAGCACTCATCAATCAAGACACTTGCAATGAAGGCTTTGATGGCACAAACGGCGTCGTCAGGAGTTTAATCTCCGGCAGCCTAGACCAAATCACCTCATTGGTCCAAAACCTTCTTTCCATGGTAAAACCAAATCCCACCACCACCCCATCCCGTTCTGGCGCTAGAAAACTTGTCGCAAAAGAACTATTTCCAGATTGGCTGAAGCCCCATGACCGGAAACTCCTCCAAACCGCCGCCACCGGCATGGCAGCCGACGCGGTGGTTGCTGCCGATGGCTCGGGGAATTTCACGAGCATTGAGGAAGCTATTCGAGCGGCACCGGAATATAGCAGCAAAAGATATGTTATTTACATCAAGAAAGGTGTGTATAAGGAGTATCTAGAGATTAACAAGAAGAAATGGAACATTATGATGATTGGGGATGGCGTGGATGTTACGGTTATTTCTGGTAATCGAAACTTTATTGATGGATGGACCACTTACCGCTCTGCAACATTTGGTAACAATTCTGATCTTTAATAATCTAATTAAATTGGATTCATCTTATTACTGATCATGTATATTTAATTAATTCATAGACACTTAGCATTATTACTGATCTTTAATAATCTAATTAAATTGGATTCATCTTATTACTGATCATGTATATTTAATTAATTCATAGACACTTAGCATTATAGAAAATTATCTTTAGGATATACTAATTGTGATTGCATAAATTAAAGGGCTAATTATAAAAAATCCTCGAGGTTTTTGGAAATTACAAAAAAAAAAACAAATACTGAGGCTTGATTATGTCTTAGTTTCCTAACAAAAAACATGTCAAAAACCCCATCTGACATGTATAAAAATATTACAGTTACCCTTAAATTTAAACAAAATTAACCTCAAAGTGCTTTTTATAATTAGCCCAAATCTCAATTTTTTTAGTTATACTTGAATTAAAATTTGTGACAATCTTGGATCTAGTTTAATGCATATATGAGATTATGGAACAAGAAATCTTAATCCGTAATTTTCTATGCATCCACATTAATATGGTTCAACTGTACCCACATAGCACTTGGGAGTTGGGACATGTCCCGTGGATTGTTGGCAACGATTTTACACGTGTTATATCTCTATGAATCCTTAATTCTTTATCCAAGGGCTATGAGGCCATCTATTACTCATAATTAGAGCTCTTAAAATAAGTCCAGTCCGACCGACCCGGTAAAAGCCGTATCGGACTTCATTTTTAGAGACCCAAAATGAGTCGGATCTATCTGGTACCAGAAACACTGGGCCAACCAGATGAGTTCCAAAAATAGCAACTCGATCACTATTTGGTCCGACCAGGTCCATTTGACAGCTCTACTCATAATAAACAAAGTCATCACATCAAATAACCATCCTTCTGTGCTCTAAGGCCTAATTAAGCATGTTCCAATCGGCTCCATGTTTATATGTTTTTCAATCGAAATCATTTGACTGTAATTCGTAGTCCACCTAAATATGCATGTTACGCCATGTTACACAATTAATACGATTTGAATAAGACCCATTAACGATCATGGTACACCGACACATTAATCTCGACTATAGCGGGAAAAAAAAATATTGTGTTGCTAAATCTAATTCATGTATATGTACTTTTCTTGATGTGACAAATGCAGCTGTTAAAGGGAAAGGATTCATAGCCCGGGATATAACATTTGAGAACACGGCCGGCCCGGGAAAGCACCAAGCCGTAGCATTCCGGTCCGATTCCGACCTGTCGGTGTTGTACCGTTGTGCATTCAGGGGATTCCAGGACACGTTGTATGCCCATTCCATGCGCCAATTTTACAGGGAATGCAAAATCACTGGCACCATAGATTTCATGTTCGGCGATGGCACTGTCGTCTTCCAAAAATGCGAGATTCTGGCCCGGAAAGGCCTCCCCAATCAAAAGAACACAATAACGGCCCAGGGCAGAAAACATTCGACTGAGGATTCGGGCTTTTCGATCCAATTCTGTAACATCTCGGCTGAACCTGCAGTGCTAGCTTCGTTGAATTCCACTCCAACGTACCTTGGCAGGCCCTGGAAACTGTATTCCCGCACGGTTATCATGCAATCTTACATTAGTAACGCCATTAGGCCCGAGGGATGGCTGGAATGGAATGGGGATTTCGCGCTTAACACTTTGTTTTATGGGGAGTACATGAATTACGGGCCGGGAGCTGGATTGGGGGGCCGGGTTAAATGGCCCGGTTATCATGTGTTTAATGATTCGGCTCAAGCGAATAGCTTCACAGTGGCTCGGTTCATTGTTGGGAATACATGGCTGCCTTCGACCGGGGTGAGGTACACGGCCGGCCTGGTGAATTGAGATATATTGAAATTTTTCTAAAAAGTTAATATTTATTGATGATAAATTTTACTTGTATGAAATTAAAAGAAAAATATGAATGTTTTCTTGTTATGGATGTCTTTATGTTTCGGGGAAATGCAATATTGTGATGAGTGATTGAAGTAGTTGGTGAAGGGACTTGATTGATCTATTTTTGGCTCTTTTTCCTTTTTCGTTCTCTTTTTTACCTTTTCATATCAAGGTGGTTGTGAACCAATTAGCCTAATTGGTTACAAGTGAGGTAATCCCTGGCTTCTCGATGAGAAGTCAAAGGGTTTGAGCCTCAGGGTGCAATAGTGGAACTATTAATATTGAGGGCTTTAAGCGGCAATGTGGGAGACTGGAACTCAGTGGGAAACTACGACTGGATTGAGAGTAGTCCAGTTTGAAACAATCACTTAGGGGACAACTCATTGTGCGCGGTATTTGAGGATATTAGGAACCCGAGAGCTATTGTACATTCTCGCGGTTTATTTGGGGCAGTTCCTGAGGGGTCCCCCTATATTAGGAACCCGGGAGCCATTGTACATTCTCGCGGTTTATTTGGGGCAGTTCCTGAGGGGCCGGAGGCTGTTTCCCTGAGGACTAGTCATGTGGGGAACATGAAATCTCGGTTATCAAAAAAAACGTTGGGTTGTGATTTTGTAATTTACTTATTCATGGCATTGATTTATCTAATTAAAAAATAAATACTCAGAAATAGTTCGATTAATCGATGGTGGAAACTGGAAAACATCGATACACCCAATGGGTTCAAAGGGTTAGGATCGAATAAGAATTCCACTTAATTCATAATTATAATTCATGCATGAAACATGATTCTCAAATTGTGCTCATTAAGATGGCTTAATTGCAAAATATGCCCTGTAACTTAGCCATTTTGTATTTTCGGACTTTTATTGTTTCACTTTTAATTTTTGCACTCCAATTTAAAATTTCAGGCACATTGTGCCCAAAAGTCGCCGGATTCCGTCCAATTCCCCGGAATTGCTCACGTGATGTGCATGTGATACCTTCAATTTGGGGACATTACATTTTCAGCTGACTTGGCTGGTGATGTGTAAAAAAAACAAACAAAAAAAAAATAAAAAAACTTGCCACATAGGATGGCAGAGGCGAGAACAGTGATGAGAAGAAAGAGAAAACAAAAACCACCCCTTCGTTTTCTTCACTCTAAACACACGAAGTCTGAGAGAGAGAAAAATTCCCACCCAAAAGAAGAAAAAGAAAAACCCTAGCTTCCTTCCTTCTGCAAATATTCACGAAAAAGGGAACGACAATGGTGTATGTGCGCAGTGATAGAAATGCAAACCTACCTCCTCCACCATATGGTAAGTTTTCTGTATTTTTTCGAAGGGTTTAGGGGAGCTTTTTACGATTGCTTTGAAAAAGTAGAATCTTTAGCTTTTGTCTTGATTCAGGGGTAGGTGGTCCTCAAATAAATTTTGTAAACTCACGTAGGGGTCAAGATTCATTTTTTATTTGTTTGATAAATGCATGTTACCTACTTGACAGACATATGGGGTTGGGTTGCTGTCGAAATTCCTTTTTTTATTTTCTTTATTTAATCTAAAATTAATTTAATAATAATTTTTTCATTTTTTTTCTTCATATACACAGATCGTGGAGGAGGTAAATTGACTCTGGTCTTTCATTATGGAGGTGAGTTTAAACATAATCCTATTGGACATTATGTGGGAGGTAATGTGAGTGTGTATGATTATGTGGATGTTAAAACCTGCATGTTAGGTAACTTACAAGAGTTTAGTGGTGAAGTATTAAAAGAACCTGGAACTATGAGGTTTTTTATTCATATGAACAACACATTTAGAGGCTTGTTTTCTGATGAACAAGTAAAGGAATGGTGCATTAAACATCTTCCATTGAGGGAAATGCATGTTTATGTGGAATTCAACAAGAGTTGTGATAGGGAAAGTACTAAGGCAGAGGCAGATGGGGAAAGTACTAGGGCAGAGGATGATGGGGGAAGAACTAGGCCACCTACTGAGGGTTTAGGTGAAAGTGTGAGACATGAGCAGAATGAGGGTTTAGGTGACTATGAGCTTTATGATAGTGACTATGATATGGGGAACTTAAGTGATGAGAATATTGAGAAGAGTCCAAGTGGTCCAAGTGATGATAGTGAATGTGATAGTGACTATGATATTGAGAATCTATCTAGTGAAGATGATGATATGTTGTTTGATGAGAATGTTGATGGTTTAGGTAAGAGTGATAGTTCAGGTGAGAGTGATAGTTCAGAGTCAGGAGAAGATGATCTTATGCAAAATGAAGTAGACTTGGATGAGCATAAGATTAGTGATGATGAGGGGGATGGACCTAGTGATCCTGTGTTTAATCCTGCTATGATATATGATCCTGTGTTTGATCTTGACATGGTCTTTAGTTGTAAGGATGAGTTTAAAAAGGCAATAACTTCACATGCAGTTAGTGTTGATCCTAATAACAATTTGTACCCCATTGCTTGGGTTGTAGTTTGCAAAGAGAATAGAGAAACATGGCAATGGTTTCTTCTAATCCTAAAACATAATCTCAATATTGAAAACAACAGTCTCTACACTTTCATGAGTGATAAGCAGAAAGGATTGGTCCAGGCTATGAGTGAAGTGTTTCCTGATGCTGAGCACAAATCTTGTGTTAGGCATTTGCATGGTAACTTCCAGTCAGCTGGTTTCAGGGGACAAGCATATAAAAATGCTTTATGGAGAGCTGCACAGGCAAGTACAATGGGAGAGTTTAATGGGAGAATAAGGGAATTGAAAGCAATGAATGAGAGTGCATGGGCATGGTTGAATGATAAGCCACCAAGTCAGTGGAGTAGATCTCATTTTAGGGAACAATCTAAGTGTGAAATGCTGCTTAATAACTGTTGTGAAACATTCAACATGTGTATACTTGAAGCTAGGGAGACACCTATAATCACTATGCATGAGTGGATCAGAAAATATGTCATGAGAAGGCTTCAAGAAAATAGGGACAGAGCAGCCTCAAAATGGAATGGAAAATTGTGCCCTAAAATACAGAGATTTTGGAGAAACATGTGGAGAAGGTGGCTGATTGCATGCCCATCAAGTTAGATGACAAGCACTATGAAATCTCATGTTATGATGGGGGACAATTTTGTGTGAACTTGGAAGAACAAACATGCACTTGCAGGATGTGGGGGCTGAGTGGGATCCTCTGTAAGCATGCAATTAGAGCTATGTTGGAGCAAAAGTTAGATCCAACAGATTTTGTGGCAAGCTGCTATACTGTGGAAACATATAAGAAGGTTTATGCTCCAGCAATTCTTGGTGTGAATGGCTCAGATCTATGGGATGAGACAAATTTCATTCCACCATTGCCTCCTAAATTTGGAAGAGGGATTGGAAGGCCATCAAAGTCAAGGAGAAGGGAACAAGATGAACCATGTTTGAAGCAGAAAAAAAAGGGAAAGAAAAACTACCAATGAAGTCAAGGAGACAACAAAGAACATTCCATTGCAGGACTTGTGGAAATGCGGGGCATAATGCAAAAACATGTCCCAAAAATAAAGAAGGGAATGCAGGTCCAGACAATGCAAATCAAGAACCGTTAGCACATGAGACAGTAAGTTATTTTCATTTACATATTATATTTATTAAGGTTGGTATGTTCCAATGAATAACTTGTCATTACTATTTCATTTACATATTTGCAGGTCACACAAGACTTTGAGATGAGTACAGCTGATTTGGAGAATGAAATGAATGCAGCTGATTTGGAGAATGAGATGAATGCACAAGATGTGGTAAGTTCAAATGAATAACTTAACTTAACTATGATCAACTATGACCCTTAACATATGTTTACTTGACATGGTTGCAGCCTCCATGCAAAAAAAGATTGTTCATTCCACCAAGGCCAGCTTCTAATGCATCATCCAATATTGGTGTTTCTCTGACCATCTATCCACCTACTCAAAGTGAGGTTGAAAATAAAGCAGTTGCTGAAGTTGACAACTTTGTGCCAACTCAAGAATCTCAGGTTGTTCCAGCAAGCCAAGGTCTTTCAGTGTGGAGCCAATTTCAGATGTCCAAAAATCTGTTCAGACCTCCAGGTGTTTAGTCTAGGAATTTCTTCTTTTTTGGTATGAATTGTGAACTCTGTTTTGTTAGAATAGGCAGGGATGTTTTACTCTTGCAAATATGTAAGATGTTATTTTGGTTTTGTTAAACCCCAAAACAATGCCTATTTTGTATTTCATGACAATATTTCTACTTAATGATTTGGTTACAAAATGTGCTTGCCACCTCTGCAAGGAAGCACATTGACATATTAATGTTTTGGAATGCAGTCATAATTCATACAATATGAGTTTAGTTCTGATGTGCTTGTGCTTATTTTATCTTGTTTATTTTCATTGCCAGTTAGAGTTATTTGCTGTATTTCTGAAGTTCAGTATCTCAAAATAACACAATAAAACAACAAAAAACACACCAAGCATAACCAACATAACATGAAAGGATGAAATATATTACAACACTGCAGATATCTATAGACAAGATAATATTTCAAGTTCAAATCTAAATTACAATAACCAAACATCACTATTCTTAGAATACCAGAAACATATAACCAAAACAACATACATTTCTACCTAAAAACCAGAAACATATCATCAAAACATAAACTTCAACATTATACATCATCTTCAAGCTACCATCTTGAATTCTGAACTACCAGACAAACCATTTGCATCGGACTGCTTGAATCGAGACCAAATAACGCAGAATATGCCAAGAATAATTAGAATCACAATAACACAGATAATTAGTTTCTTGTTTTGTGACTTCAACTTCCCCACTTCTTCTTGCAAAAGAACCAGTCATGCATTCTTGTCTTTCATCTTCTCTAATTCATCTTGAATCTTGTTTATCTTACGAAGCAGCCCAGGAATTATTTGTCTAGCTCTGTTACACATAGGAGGATCTTCCCAGGAGAAAAATTGACATCCACCTCTCTATTTTACAAAGAAAAAACAAGAATGTATTTTACTGCAAAATTAAATTAAAAAATATTTTAACTGCATTCCAAAAAATTTAAATTACAACTCGAATCCTTACCTTGAAGTTGAGGCACGATTGAAACCTTCTCCCATGATTGTCCTCCGTCCATGAGGTTCGAATCACAGTCGTTCGTCCACAGAAGCAACTCTCATATCCAGTAACATGAGACATTTTCGGATATTGATGTTGACGAATTGAAGAAGATGAAAGGAACGAGCTCTATTTTGAAGAAGGAAGGAAGAGGAATAATCTAGGGTTGGGTTTAATTTTGGTTTTCTATTCCTGTTTTCATTCCTAGCGGAAAAAAAAAGAGGGGGGAATTTTGGGGAATTAGGGCTCCTTATTTTCCCTCCAAAAATATTCCATGTGGGCATAATATTAAATATAAATATATATTTATATAATTTTCCACATCAGCAAATCGGCCGGAAAATCATAAAATTCCCAATTGTGGGACCACTTTGGGATGCCACGTGAGCAATTGGACGGAATCCGACGACTTTTAGGCACAATGTGCCTGAAATTTTAAATTGGAGTGCAAAAATTAAAAGTGAAACAATAAAAGTCCGAAAATGCAAAATGGCCTAAGTTACAGGGCATATTTTGCAATTAAGCCCATTAAGATTGATGAGGAATAAAATCGTATTTTCTCGTTTAAATATTTAATTCATTTCAATTAAATTAGACCATAAAAATTGCTAATTGGGTCATGCCAATGGAAAAGGTCCACGAGGGTTAGTTCATCCCACCAAGCCCATGAGGCTCAACCTATAAAACCAGGCCCTAGAGGTCCAGTTCATTATACTAGGCTCTTGAGGCCCAACTCATTATATTAGGCCCATGCGGCCCACAATTCACATTATACAATTTAACGATTGGATTTCTTTATGCTCTGATTTTTCTCCTACACATTGCTGACTTAAGCATCAGATGGGATTTTCGGGATCCTTCTAACCGTGTTTGCGTGTTGCAGGCTGGTTCCCTCTATGTGTATTAAACATTACACCAGAGACAAATATCTTAACTCGGAATATATACCTTAACTTGACTTGAAGTGAGTGTTAGTCCAAGTGGCTACGAAAATCTAGAGAGGGGTGAATAGATTTTCCCAATTTTTTGATTTGCGCCATCTTTTTTGAGTATTAAGATGATAAACAAATAAAAGTGCAGAAATATAAACAACACACGATGATTTATAGAGCTTCACCCCACCTAGGGACTATGTGCTCTACCACCCGGTATGTCCGAATAGATTTCGAAAAGGAAAAAGTTTATTAATAGATACCAAACTATTGCCATATTTGCCTTAAAGAGTACCACACTCTTCTGACGATACTACCGATGAAGATTACCACAATCTTCTTACAACAATGAAGAGCACCACACTCTTCAACACCTAGAATCAACCAAGTATGTTCTTACCACAAGAACACTAACAAGGATATCTTGTTTTGGATGATTTAAACCAATTCAAGATTACAACTCAAATGAAGTATACAACTTTGAAGTGCAAGTGTAATCAATAATGAAGCCTAATACTCAAAATGTGCAAGTGTAAGACTTAGGCTAAATACAACAAGAATATGAAAGTGGAGAACAAGAAGTTTGCTTGTTGTTTGTATTGCTTGTGTTTTTATGTTGTGTCTCTTGATCCTTCAAGCCTTTAACTATTTATAGGAAAGCACTTGGATTTGAATCCCAGCAATAGACTCCTCCTTGGAGATTGAAGTCTGTAAAAAATTGCAAATCAAATGGAGAAAATAGCTATTAGAAATCAATCCCACGATTTCATAAAAAGATGTCTGATGTGCAACAGATAGTTTCTGCTGATAAAACCTTAGGTCGGCTGGTCAACCTCTACGTTTAAAATTGAAAAACGCATGAAAAACAAAGGGGTGGACTGGTTTAAAGGGGGTTGGACCGGTTGACCTTGGGTTCGACCGGTCGCCCTCCATGTGGATAGGTCATCCTCTCAAATTTTTGAGCGAGAAACATTTGTTTCAATTTTGCAACATTCAGAAACCAGTCAACCGGGTGGTCGACCGGTCGGCCCACTGGTCGACCTCCTCCAATTTTTCTTCTGTTTCGTTTCTGTTTTAGTTTTCAATCTTCAAACACGAGTTGCCCTCTAGGGCGACTGGTTGGTCTCGAAATAAAAGTGTTGTCCGATTTTTGTCAAAAATAAACTTCAAGAAATACTCCAAAAAATTAGTAAAAATCATTTAAATCGATTGGAAGTATTTGGACATCATTTGGAGTCATTGTTTTGGTGTAAAACTCAATAATATGAAATCATCAAAATTACAATAAAAATATTTATCTTACAGTGAGCTGGGTGATTTTTGGTATGTATCATCAAAGATCTAATGAAATTCTTGCATGCATCAAGCTCAATATATATATTCTCACTTCATCTTATATGATTAAGAGGAATGTATAACGAACCCTTTTCTCTTAATCTAATGATAATTCATCAGTGGATCAAATGTAACCAACAATATATATATATATATATATATGTTAGTTCTTGTGAGACCATCTCCTGCGGTGAGACCGTATGGACTGATCTGGACCATTATAATAAAACAATAGATAGTTGAGATTAAAATTAAATCTAAGACAAACACTTATTATAGAGAAGGTCTTATGTGAAACCGTATCATGGATCTAAGTCCATGAGACGAATCCTAAATACATACAAATATATAAATTATTTTCATGTGTATGGATTTGGGTCAAAATTCTATTTAAAAATAGGATCCGTCTCATGAATTATATACATGAGACCATCTCACGCAAGTTTTTGTGCTTATTATTTTCGCCAAAAAATATTTGGATTGTACAACTGCAAATGTACGATGTAGTTTATAGGATAATGGCAAACAAGGTCGTATTCCTCAGGGATTGACTACAAAACACTTAGGCTATAATAACATCGCATTCTAATTTTATTGAAGTGACCGAATATCACGAGTTATAAAAAATAAAAAATAGAAATAAAAAGAAATAAATTTGCGAACCCCACAAGTATTTTCACCAACTACTAAAGCAACCTTAGTCACATAATCTGAACATGCTTCTTCAAAATTAAATCCAATTAATGTTTCACAAAACCAATTCATGTAATTCTATGAGTCCAATTCCTAAGTCAGTCTATTCCCCCTCCCGGGTGGCGCATAAACAGTAGATTAATAACAATTGTAGATCTCACAATACGTTACAATTATTATTAACTCCCAAAAGATCTATGATATGAATGACTCCCCACAAACAGTTGTAGATCTCCCGACTCGTTACACCCGTTTATGTCTGAATTTGATTTTCGTCTTTGTCAGAACTCTTCTCCTGAATTTCGTACTAACAAATATGACAAGCAAATTATTGGCCAAATAATATGCTATTAAGAACAAGCACTCGAATTCATAAAATAGAACTCATGAATTAATTAAAAAAAACAATTAATCAAGATTTAACAGGAAGCCACAGTTTTGATTATGCCCTAAGATCCGAAAGATTAGCCAAACATTGATAACAAATTCATAGACAAACTTGAAATCAACATTGTGACATCATTTAAGTACAGACAAGAGATCTAAACTAAGAAATAAAACCCCTTCTTGTCAGGATGGATCTTCCTTCCAAGCCTTCGAAGCTCTTGTGCTTTCGTAGATGTGAAAAGCCTTGTGGTGTTCCTCGTAACCTAGCCCCCTCTCTCAGAAGACCTTTGATCTTGTGTTCCTGTGTATTTTGGTGTGTTGTATGTTGTATGAATGAATATAATTTCGTGCAGCCCTTGTGTCCTTTATATAGGTGCATGAAGAGATCACTTGTAGAGTTTGAGTAGGAAAAAGACACAAATATCCGCTACAGTCAATCGTACGGCCGTGTGGCTTTCACATGTCACTCCACATGGCTGTGTGGTCTCACACGGTCCAGCCGTGGGGGTTGGTTTTGTCCCTGTTTTCTCCCGAACACTTTGCACGAACATGTATCTTCACACGGGCAGTTCACACGGTCATGTGGTCCCACACAGTCCGATATTGTGACTGATTTTCATCTGGTTTTTTCGTCTTTTTGATCTTCTCTTTGCAGTCGTCGATCTTGTCCGGGTTTTCCAACTTATATCTTTTCAATTAAGCTCTGTCTCTTGCAAAAAGTTACAAGAATACGCAATATCATGTCCTTCTAAGGAACCCAAAAAAAAACACACTAAATATACATGCAAATGCACAATTATATACCATTTTAAGCCCCTAAATGCACGTATATTTTATACGTATCAAATTCCCCCAAACTTAAAGCATTGCTCGCCCTCGAGCAAATTAAGAAAAATAATATCAAGGGGTACAAAGAACACACAAGAACACTATAAACATTCAATCTCATTTGACTCCATATCTAAGTAAACCATGCAATTCATTACCAAGAAGTCATCAATCACAAGTTCAGCATAATTAATACTCTCTCCGGTACTCGACATCGTGACTCACAAGTAGCAGTGTATCACTCAACTCTCAAAGTGTATGGAAAGTATTTGCCCTCAAAATCAATTCAGTGAAAGTAAAATTACCATAGGCTTGCAAATTGTCTATCATCTCTACCACTTTAGTGTGCACAACTTAAGAATCAAAAATGAATTTTCATTTGGTTGTAATGTAGGTTCTTTGGTAAGGGTAATAAAAATTTGGATTAAGTGACTCGATTTGAGCAAATAGAATTTAAGCGCACAGACTTGCAATTCACCAACCCAATTTTATCATAAAACTCATTTTTTTCAAGATATATTCTTTTTTAACTCAACTCCACCCTTGTTTGTCTTTTTTCATTCTTAGACCTTTTTGCCTTTTTTTTTCTTTAGTCTGAAGCTCTCAATTTTTTAAAATTTCCAGAATTTTTTCTTTTCTTTCTTTGCTTGATTTTTTCTTTTTTTTTTCAGAGATTTTCTTTCTTTATCGAGCTTCAATATTCTTTCATTCACCTAGACACTGCTCATCCTTCTTTCTTTTGCCAACTTTCTCTCTTTTTCATAATTTTCACCACATCTCCCCCAAACTTGTTTATCTCTATAAGCTTAAGAAATTTTAGGGATAAAATCATTTTTTTAATTTTAAAGATCAAAATGTGGCTATCAATAAAAAGTTAAGGATCAAAGTAGCTAACTAGGGAATCACGAGTTCATATGTGGGCGTGGTCTGCTTCTTTTTGCCGAAGTCCACACGACCGTATCATGTGGTGAGGTCTTGGTCCGCTACATCGCACAACCCATGTGATTCGGTTCACACGACCATGTGAGGTGATTTTTCAATTTTTTTTTCATATATAACCTGGAGTTTGTCGTGACGCCTCCTACACAACAACTCACAAAATCAAACACAACTAAAAATTAAGTTAATTCTAAAAAAAATTGAAATTAAAATTTAAATAAATTGAAGGCGATCAAAAAAAGAAATAAATAGGAAATAAATTGGATTGCCTCTCATAAAGCGCTAAGTTTTACGTCTTCAGCCAGACTTCAGATTTCTACAATTACTGTCGTTCAACCGTATTGGTTGAAATTTGTGAGCCCTCATAATCTACACCATCCATCAGACGAATGACATTGCATTGTTCTCTCAGATTTAGTTACGTGTTGCTTGGGAATTTGCCCTTTTGATGTTGGCCTCCCACTGCAGTTGTGATCTGGGCTACTTGTGTTTCTAGATATTTCAATCTTACATTTATATTTGTGTTCAATTGAGTGACCTGTTCTTCAATCCTGTCTATCTTTGCTTCATCCTTGTTCAGTCTTGCCCTAGTTTCTCCAATAAACGAGGATAACATCTCTTCTACAGATGCTTTCTTATCATTTTACTCCGCTCTGCCTTGATTACCCTTATTAAATCCTGGAGGTTGCTGCAAAATGTTTTTGTTATTAGCATATGAAAAATTTTCATGGTTTCGCCGCCCCGGATGATAGTAATTGGGTGTCTGATTATTTCTATAATTGTTGTTGAAGTTTATTTGTTGTCCCACAAAGTTTGCCTCTTCTTCAACAACAACATGATCTCTTGGAGTCACTTGCTGTATCGCATCCAGTTTTATGTTTAGCACGGATACCTGTTCTGTGAGCATGGCGACTTTCTTATCCTGAACCTCTGCCACACGCCGGATATTGGATCTTTCGGATGGCCATTGGTAACTAATATTTTCCATCTCCTCTAACAGTTCTAGTGCCTCCTCTGGATATTTCCCTAGCAGTGCACCTTAGATGCAACATCTAAAATAGTTCTTGTGTTGCCACTTAAACCATTATAAAAATACTGAACCTGTTGGTAGTCGGGATATCCATGTTGAGGGCACTTTCTTAGATATTCTCGGAATCTATCTCATGCCTCATATAATGGCTCTGAATCTAACTACCTAAACTGGGCGATTTCAGATTTCAATTGCAGCGTATTACTAGGGGGAAAGTATTTGGCTAAAAACCACTGACTTAGTTCAGTCCAACCTGCTGCTGGTGTCGTTAGAGAGCATAACCATCCCTTAGCCTTATCGCGCAGAGAGAATGCGAAAAGGCGGCATCGAATGATATCCTCAGAAACACCATTCATCTTAATAGTATCGCAGATTTCTAAGAATTGCGCCAGATGCGCGTTTGGATTCTCAACGCCTCTGCCCCTAAACTGATTCTGTGAAGCCATTTGGACCAATGCAGGTTTTCGTTCAAAGTTAATTGCATTGATCAGCAGACGGGCCACACCCCCATAATAACTTCCGGCTGGAAGTAGTCCCAACTGCCCTTCTCGCGGGTCTTCCCACAATTCGGTCAAGTGCATCATCCCCAGGTAGGCGCTCCTCATTGTTTCTGTTGTTCCTAGCATTCTGATTAGTCCCATCCGCCATTGCTTTAGATCTTTTCCTTAGTTATTTTGTTGTCTTCTTGATTTCCAAATTAATGGGTATTGGCTGGGTAGAACTAGACCGCGTGATCATGCACTACCTGCACTTAACAAACACAATGTTAGAACCGAAAAAAATAAAATAATTTTACAAAAATAAAAAAATCGAAAAGAAGGAAATTTTACAAAAAAAATCAAAAATAATAAAAACAATTATTTACAAACTACTTCAATTAAGATTGAACTACTTATTAATATATGTAAATAGAATCTTTTCAATCCCCGACAAGGGCGCCAAAAACTTGTTCGCCAAAAAATATTTGGATCTTACAACTGCAAGTATACAGTGTAGTTTATAGGATAATGACAAGCAATGCCGTATTCCTTAGGGATTGATTACGAAACACTTAGGCTATAATAAAACCGAATTTTAATTTTATTGAAGCGACTGAATATCAAGAGTTATAAAAATCAAAAAATAGAAATAAAAAGAAATAAATTTGCGAACCCCACAAGTATTTTCTACAACTACGAAAGAAACCTTAGGCACTTAATCTCAACATGCTTCTTCAAAATCAAATCCAACTAATGTTTCACAAAACCAATTCATGCAATTCTATGGGTTCAATTCCTAAGATAGTCTGCTCCCCCTCCCGAACACTTCGCACGGACATGTATCTTCACATGGGCAGGTCACACGGTCATGTGGTCCCACACGGTCTGATTGTGTGACTGGCTTTCGTCTGGTTTTTTCGTATTTTTGATCTTCTCTTTGCACTCGTCGATGTTATCCGGGCCTTCCAACTTATATCTTTTCAATTAAGCTTCGTTTCCTGCAAAACATTACAAGAATACGCAATATCATGTCCTTCTAAGGAATCCAAGTAAAACACACTAAATATACATGCAAATGCACCAATTATATACCATTTTAAGCCCCCAAATACATGTATATTTTACACGTATCAAATTCCCCCAAACTTAAAGTATTTCTTGTCCTCGAGCAAATTAAGAAAAATAATATCAAGGGGTACAAAGAACACACAAGAACACTATAAACATTCAATCTCATTTGACTCCATATCTGAGTCATCAATCACAAGTTCAACATAATTAATACTCTCTCATGTACTCGACATCGTGACTCACAAGAAGTAGTGTATCACTCAACTCTCAAAGTGTATGGAAAGTATTTGCGCTCAAAATCAATTCAGTGAAAGTAGAACTACCATAGGCTTGCAAATTGTCTAACATCTCTAGCACTTTAGTGTGCACAACTTAAGAATCAAAACGGACTTGTCATTTGGTTGTAATGTAGGCTCTTTGGCAATGGTAGGAAAAATTTGGATTAAGTGACTCGACTTGAGCAAATAAAATTTAAGCGCACATACTTGCAACTCACCAACCCAATTTTATCATAAAACTCATTTTTTTCAAGATATATTCTTTTTCAACTCAACTCCACCCTTGTTTCCCCTTTTTCATTCTTAGGCCTTTTTGCCTTTTTCTTTTTTTTTCTTTAGCCTCAAGCTCTCAATTTTTCAAAATTTCCAGAATTTTTTCTTTTCTTTCTTTGCTCTATTATTTCTTTTTCTTTTTTTTTTCCAGAGATTTTCTTTCTTTTTCGAGCTTAATTATTCTTTCATTCACCTAGACACTGTTCATCCCTCTTTCTTTTGCCAACTTTCTCTCTTCTTCATAATTTTCACCACATCTCCCCCAAACTTGTTCATTTTTATAAGCTCAAAAAAAATTAGGGAAAAAATTATTTTTTCAATTTTAAAGATCAAAATGTGGCTATCAATAAAAAGTTAAGGCTCAAAGTGACTAACTAGGGAATCATGAGTTCATAGGTAGACTTTTTAGGCTAAGTAGGCTAAACAAAGATGGCCTTAAATTATTTTCAAAAGTTGTACACACACATGTCTTCAATGAAGATACCAGAGCAAGTTATAGAGTTCTATCAATCATGAATGACACACTCAAGAAAAAAGAAGACTGCATAAGATAAAAGCAGTTAAAGGCACAAAAGCTCAGAGGCTTATTTTTCGCAACATGCTCAAATACCCAATTTTCTTAACTATTGCCAAACAAATAAATGATATATCCTCAACTATTCATCACATTATTCACAAAAATATGTCATCTCATAAAATCAAATGCCCATAGTAAAAATCATATGGAAGCTTTGCACTCTTTCTAAATCTTGATCAAAATCACACACAAAAGCGATTAAACGTGCTAAAGCAATAAACGTGCTAAAAATATAAAAAAACAAAAATAAAAAAATGAAAAATTTTTAATGCAAATTTTATGCTCTACATTCAATCCTAAATGCAATGCAAAATGCAATAGTACTAAATTACACATTCTTGATAACCCCCCCAATCTTAAAATATGCTTCGTCCTGAACATATGAGGAAATTATCAAAAGAAAAGAGGAATGCGTAAAGAGTACTTATTGGATCACTGTGGTGGTTGAGGTGGAGGGTAGTGGCCATGTTCGCACGGCCCGCCCGTGTGGCCCTGGGCGTGGTCTACTTCTTTCTGCCGAAGTCCACACGGCCGTGTGGTGAGGTCTTTGTCCGCTACGTCGCACGACCCGTGTGATTCGGTTCACACAGCCGTGTGATGTGGTTTTTCAAATTTTTTTCATATATAACCTGGAGTTTTCTGTGACGCCTCCTACCTAACAACTCACAAAACCAAACACAACTAAAAATTAAGTTAATACTAAAAAAATTGAAATTAAAATTTAAATAAATTGAAGGCGATCAAAAATTGAAATAAATAGGAAATAAATTGGGTTGCCTCCCATAAAGCGCTATGTTTTACGTCTTCAGCTAGACTTCAGATTTCCACAATCACTGTCGTTCAACCGTGTCGGTTGAAATCTGCGAGCCCTCATAATCTGTACCATCCATCAGACGAATGACATTGCATTGTTCTATCGGATTTAGTTCCCTGTCCCTTGGGAATTTGTCCTTTTGATTTTGGCCTGCCACTGCAGTTGCGATCTGGGCTACTTGTATTTCTAGAGATTTCAATCTTGCATTTACATTTGTGTTCAACTGAGTGACCTGTTCTTCAATTCTGTCTATCTTTGCTTCATCCTTGTTCAGTCTTGACCTAATTTCTCCGATAAACGAGGATAACATCTCTTCTACAAATGTTTTCTTATTATTTGACACCGCTCTGCCTTGATTACCCACATTAAATCCCAGAGGTGGCTGCAAAACATTTTTGTTATTAGCATATGAAAAAATTTCATGGTTTCGCAGCCCTGGATGATAATAATTGGGTGTCTGATTATTTATATAATTGTTGTTGAAGTTTCTTTGTTGTCCCACAAAGTTTGTCTCTTCTTCAACAACAACAGGATCTCTTGGAGTGACTTGCTGCATCGCATCCAGTTTCATGTTTAGCACGGATACATGTTCTGTGAGCATGACGACTTTTTCATCATGAACCTCTGCCACACGCCGAATATTGGATCTTTCGGATGGCCATTGGTAACTATTATTTGCCATCTCCTCTAACAGTTCTAGTGCCTCCTCTGGATATTTCCCCAGCAGTGCATCCCCAGATGCAACATCTATAATAGTTTTTGTGTTTCCACTTAAACCATTATAAAAATACTGAACCTATTGGTAGTAGAGATATCCATGTTGAGGGCACTTTCTTAGCAATTCTCGGAATCTATCCCATGCCTCATATAATGGCTCTGAATCTAACTACCTAAACTGGGCGATTACAAATTTCAATTGCAGTGTTTTACTAGGGGGAAAGTATTTGGCTAAAAAAACCGACTTAGTTCAAATTCTACTGGCCGGTGGTGTTAGAGAGCATAACCATCCCTTAGCGTTATCGCGCATAGAGAATGCGAAAAGGCGGCATCGAAAGATATCCTCAGAAACACCATTGATCTTAACAGTATCGCAGATTTCTAAGAATTACGCCAGATGCGCATTTGGATTCTCAACGGCTCTGCCCCCAAACTGATTCTGTGAAACCATCTGGATCAATGCAGGTTTTAGTTCAAAGTTATTTGTATAGATCGGCAGACGGGACACACCCTCATAAATCCGACTAACTTCCGGCTGGAAGTAGTCCCTAACTGTCCTTCTCGCGGGCCTTTCCACCATTCAGTCCTGTGCATCTGCCCTAGGTGGGCGCTCCTCATTGTTTCTGTTGTTCCCAATATTCTGATTAGTCCCATCCGCCATTGCTTTAGATCTTTTCCTTAGTTGTTTTCTATCTTCTCGATTTCCAAATCAATGGGTATTGGCTGGGTAGATCTAAAATGCGTGATCATGCACTATCTTCACTTAACAAAAACAATGTTAGAACCGGAAAAAATTAAATAATTTTACAAAAATAAATAAATCGAAAAAAGGAAATTTTACAAAAAATCGAAAATAAAAAAATATTTACAAAATGCTTCAATTAAGATTGAACTACTTATTACTATATCTAAGTAGAATCTTTTCAATCCCCGACAACGACATCAAAAACTTGTTAGCTAAAAAATATTTGGATCTTATAACTGCAAGTGTACAGTGTAGTTTATAGGAATATGGCAAGCAAGGTCGGATTCCTCAGAGATTGACTACGAAACACTTAGGATATAATAACATCGCATTCCAATTTATTGAAGCGACCGAATATCAACAATTATAAAAATTGAAAAATAGAAATAAAAAGAAATAAATTTGCGAACCCCACAAGTATTTTCAACAACTATAAAAGCAACCTTAGGCACATAATCTCAACATGCTTCTTCAAAATTAAATCCAATTAATGTTTCACAAAACCAATTCATGCAATTATATGGGTTCAATTCATAAGTTAGTCTATTCTCTCTCTGGCGCATAAACATTAGATTAATAATAATTCTAGATCTCCCGATACGTTACAACAATTATTAACTCCCAAAAGATCTATGAATTGAATGACTCCCCACAAACAGTTGTAGGTATCCCGACTTGTTATACTCGTTTATGTCTGAATTCGATTTTCGTATTTGTCAGAACTCCTCTCCCGAATTTCGCACTAACAAATATGACATGCAAATTACTGGCCAAATAATAAGCAATTAAAAATAAGCACACGAATTCATAAAATAGAACACATGAATCAATTAAGAAAACAATTAATCAAGATTTAACATGAATCCACATTTTTTATTATGCCCTAAGATCTGAAAGATTTGCCAAACATTGATAACAAATTGATAGACAAACTTGAAATCAATATTGTGACATCGTTTAAGTACAGACAAGAGATCTAAACTAAGAACGAAAACCCCTTCTTGTCAGGATGGATCTTTCTTCCAAGCCTCCGAAGCTCTTGTGCTTCCGTAAATGTGAAAGGCCTCGTATCAGAGCATCGGCAATCCCCTTGTACATTTCACTGCGCAGTTGTTTCTGATGGGTTCTGATATGCCACAATCTTGATGACTCAACCATCGTGTATCCATCTACAATGAATTGCTGTGTTAGTCTTCTACAGAATAGTATGGTGGAAAACTTAATATCTCTTTCATGCATGCAAAGAACTCCCTTTAGCTAACCCTTTTTCTACCTCCATTAGTGGGTGTTCTAGTTTCAGAAAAAGGTATATCTTCCCTATAACCATCTTCACCATAAGGAAATAACAATGGGTATTGTAAACCAAGATACAAAGGGTGCAATTCGTTGATACGTTTCAACTTTCCAGTTCGTGTCTCTACTATAATATCTCTATCACACATTGACTGATCAAAATCGCCAACAACTAATGCATCAATTTCTGAAACTGAAGGCAAATTATACCTCCTTGCATCCCCGCCTCTTCTACCAATAAGTCGTAATCTCACGTCTAATATACCTTCATCGGCAATTTTTTCTCTGGCCATTCTAAACGACCTTACCAAAATATTGTATTCATCCAGCATGGTTTTGAGTTCAACTACGATTTGACTGTGTAAATCAGAAATCTCATCATTGTTCATGCATGAGAAATTTATTACAATTTGTTATTATTGCATGAATACGTAATACAATACTAAGCTAATGTTAAATGATATCTTATGTTGATATAATTTTAGAGAAAGATTGTAAAGTAAATACATACCTAACCGAATTCATTCGATTTTGGACTTCATTCTCAGTGTCATAAATATAAAGTTGAGCAAATTTAGGGTAGCACCTTCTTCTGGCAGCAAGCTTCCAATCAAATGATAGTTCTGACCGTGCAATTGAAAAACTGGAGGAGAATTTCCCGTGTTCATGCTCGAATCGATTTTTCCTCCCATAGAGGTGAAACAAAACATGTTGTTGTATGACCTGATATTTTCGATAAAATGTTTACTTTTATCACTTATACCAAATATTAAATCATACAGTACTTGTGGGGGTTTCCTCATTGAAGCCAATTGGATTTTCCCTTGTGTACAACATCCAGAGTATTTTGGCTTCATGGTATTAACACGAGAATTCAATCTCTCGTCATACCAAAAAAGTGCAGAACAATATTCACATTTGAATGATGGATCTCCCAGGTCCCAATAACCTATGATGCAAAAACCGAATATTGTATAAGATATTCATGGATTTGGGTAAATATGATTACTATGTAAATATTATAAGGTTATAAAATAATATAAAAAAAAGCACTATAAAAAAATATAACAATTGTTCAAATAATATATAATCAAAGGCAAAAATTTTTTTTTGGTCCTTTATCTAACACCACTTTGAGATTTCATCCTTTTTCTTTTCGCTTTTGACAAATAGTCCTTTTTCTCAACAAAAAAATTGAGATTTGGTCCTCTTACCTGCTATAGCAGGTTACTTTGACCTGTTGAGCTGATGTGGCATTTTTATTTTCAAAATTTTTAATTTTCATTTAGAAAACAATATTTAAATCTTACATGGCATCCTAGTTGGCTTAAATGATGGAAAAATTAATTAAATAAAAGATTTTTTTTTTGAAAAATCTGAAAAAAAGTAATCTAAAAATTCTGAAAATTGTTTTACTAAAATTAAAAATTATTTGAATTTTTGTAACAAAGTCTTAAAAAATTCAAAAAAATATTTTAAAATCTAAAAAATAAAATATATAAAATCTGATAGCTTTTGTAAAAAACTAAAAATAGAAACAAATCGAAATTGTTTTAAAATTACAAAAAAATAAATATGAAAATTATTAAAAAAACTATAAACTGTTTTAAAAAATCTGAAATTTATTTAAAATATTATAAACTATTTTAAAACGTCGAAAATTGTTCAAAAAACGAAAATTTGTCTGAAAAGCTGAAAATGGATTAAAAACAAAGACTTTTTGAAATATAAAAAAATATCTGATTTTTTTATAAAATAAAAAATAGAGTAAAAACTTAGAATTATTTTTAAAAAACTATAAATTATTTTCAAAAATCTAAAAATTATGCCAAATATGTAAAAAAAAATATGAAAATCAAAGGAAAAAAATCTGATTTTTTTTTTAAAATTAGATTATTTTTATATATTTGGCGTAATTGTCAGATTTGTTTTAAAAAATAATTCATATTTTTTTGTAAAAATTTTAAAAGTCTTAGTTTTAATCCATTTTCAGATTTTTAGATTAATTTTCTTGTTTTTAGACAATTTTCAACTTTTTATTTTATATTTTAATATTTCAAATAATTGTTAGTTTTTTAACAATTTTTTTAGTTTTTTTAAACAAATTTTCTGATTTTTAAACATCTTTTAGTTTAAAAACAACTTTTTCAAAATAATTTTGAGTTTTTCTATTTCAAAAATAAAATATTTTTCAATATTTCAAATAAATTTCTGATTTTTTCAAACAGTTTATATTTTTTTAACAACTTTCGTATTATTTTTTCGTAATTTTAAAATAATTTCGATATTTTTTTTTACTATTTTTTAGTTTCTTAAATAAATTATCAAATTTTAGAAATTTAATTTTTAGATTTTAAAATGATTTTTCGATTTTTTAGGATGCCATGTAAGATTTAAATATTGTTTTCTAAATGAAAATTAAAAATTTTGAAAATAAAAATGCCACATCACCAACAAAAAAGTAACTTTTGCTATAGCGAAAGAGGACCAAATCTCAATTTTTGTTGAGAAAAAGGACTATTTGTCAAAAGCGAAAAGAAAAGGATGAAATCTCAAAGTGGTGTTAGATAAAGGACCAAAATTTTTTTTTGCCTATAATCAAATATAATAATTAACACTCATCTATGTTAAGATAATAATTATATATATTATTTATGGGTATGGAGTTACCATCATTATGAACATTGTTTGCTGCAGTTGTCCTTTTTTCTGGATGGTGTTTGCTGTAGTATACCAGATTCCAAATTTGTAACAGTTGATGCTACAATCTGTGCTTGTGTACATGAATAATATGTAGACGCATTCTTTTCATTTAAACTCGACAAAAAACTTGGAACCGTATTCCTTTGTACGGAAACTGCAGTGTGTAAGAAATGTAGATGAATAAATGGACATCAAAATTATTTTAAACAATTACAAATAATATATAATCAAATACAATAATTAACACTCATCTATGTTAATATAATAATTATATATATTATTTATGGCTATGGAGTTACCATCATTATGAACATTATTTGCTGCAGTTGTCCTTTTTCTGGATGGTGTTTGTCAGCAAAGATAATGATTCCAAATTTGTAATAGTTGATGCTACAATCCTTGCTTGTGTACATGGATAAGATGTAGACGCGTTCTTTTCATTTAAACTTGACAAATAACTTGAAACCGTATTCCTTGGTACGGAAACTGCAATGTGTAAGAAATATAAATGAAAAACATGAATTTCAAAATTAATTTAACCAATCACAAATAAATTTAAGGCTTTGCCTATGAAAATTACCATTGGAAATATCACGGAAAGGCGATCTTGAAAATGGATAGGTCACAGTGCTCAATTCAAAATTTTCACTATTTGTAAGTTTCTCGGACTTTTTAGTGCCGCGATCTGTAGATGTGGATCCTGAGAATCCAATATTTTCTGCACACATACAAAGTACCAATTATTTTGTGAGACATGGAAAAGAGTCTACGACTATTATATGAATATTGTAAAGAATGAATACATATAAAAGCGTAATACGATTTTATAATTCATAATGTTGAAAGTGAAAAGAATTGAAATTTTAATGAATGATATAACTGAATAAACATATTGTCCACTGGAATTCCTTACCATTGTGCATAATTAAAATCACGTCAATAAAGTCATGTTTATATTTATTGAAATTTTAAAATATATGTCAAATAATTATTACAATAAAAACTAAGAGAGTAAAACATTTTAAAAAAAAATTTCTAAGAAGCATAGGGGTGAAAAATGAATATTTAAGTGTTTATATAACTGTAATTGTGTATCCATGGTTTAGCTTTGGAATGCTGTTACTTTCTTGCCCAACTTTACCCATTACGACATTCAGAAACAAAATTCTTAGGCAATTATTTGTGTCTTAGACCAAGACAGACGCTGAGACGCATCAAAAAAGAACCACAAAATGAAATCAAAGGGGAAGAGCAATAGTTGGACATGGTTAAATACATGTCATGGAATACCTCAAGACAAGTCACTTTTTATTTTTCCTTACTATCATGAGAAGATATATACAATTTCTAAACCTAACATTTGTAAAATATGAGAAAGAAAAGGAGGACAAAATGTCTTGAAGCAAAAGAGAAGATCACTAAGACATGAACCTTCTACTTTTTCCCTTCCAAGAATTAAAGCAACCAATAATATCAATTATCACTGCATCTTCCAAAAAATAAACAAATTAGCAAATTTGTATAAGTCTTGCTTAATATCATGAAAAACTCCGGAAAAGGCCTGATCTAGATTGAATCAAGAATGAAACCGTTAACGCAGACAACATACTCATTACAGCAACCTAAAGATCCTTATTGTGAATTAATCTTGATTAAGACAAACACTTTAAATGTTCTGCCACTATCCCCAACATCTACTTCCGGAAGTCTAGCAATACCAAATGACTTAAATTCTCTTTAAGATATTTCCTTTGGCCACACAGTAAGCTTAAGTTATATAAAGGCTTGAAAAGAAACCATTATATTAAAACATCCTACATGAGTTATACCTAAATCATGTCACAAACTCTGATACATATTCTTCAAGCTATTACATTCATGACTCTATGATATTATTTGATGCTGATTCACGTCAGAGTACCAAAACTAGAAATAAAAATATATCCAATGAAAACTATTTATCATTATAAAAAGTCCATCAAACATGTTGAAATATGAAAGGTTTCAGGCTGCCATGAAAAATGACATTCCACAACCACCAGAATAAGTGCATAACTTTATTATAATTAAAAGCATACTTTAGATTATTAAAAACAAAAGCAGAATAAATTGGTAATATTTTAGATTTATCCTTTATCAATATGTCCTTATTTTTAATTTTGATTCCTTCACCCATAAAGAGTTTATGACTTTTTACGGTAATAAATACATGCAACTCATTTTGATAAACTAATTATATTTAACAACTATTTAAAAAAAATTATATTAAAGAACAGTAACAACTATATAAATTTATGAACTTTCAAATGATATTACTGGAAAAGAGAATAGAAATCGTACCATTGCTCTCTATGTTTGTTCTCTGTCATTTATTTCCAATAATTGTAGACCCCGTGAGTTTTGGCATTCTAATCAACAATGCGGATTAATAATCAATCAAAAGAGATTGTAAAACCCGATGCAAAGTTTTATAGATTAAAGAAATAATTATGCTTTGAACAGTTAAGAGAAAAAATAATTAGTACTTATAACTTGATCAATTGAATTCAATAGAAAGAAGTCAACGTCCAATTGAAACATAAAAATCAATGGTAAAAGATACATAAAATATTATCATAAATATTTCGTGGAATATAATTCGTCCATTTTAACTTTCCGTATTGAGTAATAAGGAAAGTTTGAAATGACCCTGATTTACATACCATTTACAATATTTTCCTAATCTAAAATATCACCGAATATATGAATTAAAAAGATCGGATATTTTTTTGTTTCGGAATCCAAATTTTTATATAATATTTTCCTAATTTAATATTATTTATAATATTTTTCTAATTTATATTCATACATAATTTAGGAATACAATAAAAGTCAACAACCAATTAGTGGATAAAAATCAAAGCTATATATAGTTTTTAAAAATTATATACGTTCACTACTATGTTTCTTTTAAACATAAAACAAATCGATTATATATAATTTAAAAAAATGATATACGTTAACTACTATAGATATATATATATATATACGTTAACTACTATATATATATATATATCTTATAATAATAGATAGTCTTTGATATCACTGATATCATCTTTTAAAATCTTATGACGATAATGCATCTTTGTAATGATGATGACTTTTTTAAAATTCTAAATTATAGTTGTCTAAAATGATAGGAATATTGATAATGATGCATATATATTATTATGAGTAACATATCTTTTGGTAAACTTTGAATTTTAGATTCTTGATTTGCAATAATAAATGCAAAATCGATAACATATCTTTCTTTCTAAACAATTATTTTCCTTTTCATTTGGTAACTTTTGGTAACTTTATTCCTAATATAAAATTACCATACTAAACAATTATATTCACAATTTATATAAAATGATAGGAATTATTTCTAATATAAAATTGTGAATATAAATCTGACGCGTAGGAAAATTTTGACGATAACACCATACGATCATTTGGTAACTTTATCAGGGAAAACAATTCCTATCATTTGGTAACTTTATTTCTAATATAAAATTGTGAATATAAAATTTATTTCTAATATATTCACAATTATATTCCTAATAAAATGATAGGAATTATTTCTAAAAAAAATTACCATACTAAACAATTATATTCCTAATATAAAATTGTGTATATAAAATCCTTTCTTTGTAAACTTTTGGTAACAATTATTACAAAGTCCTAACATTTGGTAACTTTTAGTATAATAATAAGTAAAATACCATTCATAATAATAATTAATTGTTGCAAAAATGCAGAGAATGTTTTAAAAACCAAGAGTGGTGATGCATTTGTTGTTACTTCTGTTGGACCATCCTCTTCCAAGCCGAAAGGCAATGGAGGAAATAAGAGGAAAAAGTCCAATAAGAAGGGTTCACAGCAAAAGGCTAAGAAGGCTAAGACAGATGTCAAGCCTAAGGGAAAGTGCTTCAATTGTGGAGAAAATGGTCATTGGAAGAGAAACTGTCCGAAATACCTAGCTTCTAAAAAGCAAGGTGATGGTGAGTTATCCTTTATTGAGTCATGCTTAGTTGTTGATTCTACAGATACTTGGATAGTAGATTCTGGAGCCACTAATCATATCTGCAATACATTGCAGGGGTTCCAAGTAACCAGGGAGCTCAATGAAGGAGAACATACTCTCAGGGTTGACACAGGAGCTGTGGTGTCTGCAAAGGCTGTTGGAGTTGTTTATCACTATTTTAGCAGTAATAAACATTTGGTTTTGAAGAATTGTTATTATGTCCCAAATATTACTAGAAATTTAATTTCTGTTGCTTTTATTGTTTAAACAAGGATATTATATCCATTTTTCATCGATGGCGGTTGATATTACCTTGAATAAAACTCTTATGTGTAAGGGACATGTGAATAACGATTTGTATACTTTGAAACCTTCTGACTCATTGCACCACACTACATCTAACAAACGCATGAAGTTATCTCCTACTAATGAGACTTATTTGTGGCACCTAAGACTTGGTCATATTAACCTTGATAGGATTCAAAGACTAGTACGGGATGGTCCTTTAAGTGATTTAAAGGTAGAATCCCCATGTGTGAATCTTGTGCGGAAAGGTAAAATGACTATGAGGTCATTTACTTCTAAAGGGCTTAGGGCCAAACAAGTCTTGGAATTAGTACACTCTAATGTATGTGGACCCATTAGTGTCCAAGCTAGAGGTGGATATGAGTATTTCATCACTTTCACTTTGATGATTACTCTCGATACAGTTAAGTTTACCTAATGGCTCGCAAGTCCTGAAGCACTTGAGAAATTCAAGGAATTCGAATCAAGACGAAAAGCAATTAGGTAAGAGCATAAAGATACTTGATCGATTGAGGTGAGAGTATCTATCCAACGACTTTACAACATACCTATCGAAAATGGGATTTTATCCCGAGTTGAGCGCACAGTGCACGCCAAATGAATGGTGTCTCGAGAAAGGAGAAACAGACCTTGTTAGACATCGTCGATCTATGCTTGGCTTCTCTACTCTTGCTACATCCTTTTGGGATATGCTATACAAACTGCAATATACTTATCAATATGGTTCCCTCTAAATCATCCTAAGATACCCCTGGAATTGTGGAATGGACGTAAGCCCAATCTAAGACATATCCGGATATGGGGATGTCCGACACACGTGCTTAAGGGAAAGATGGAAAAGATGGAATCAAGATCAGAGGTATGCATTTCTATAGGTTATCCTAAGGGAACAAGAGGATATTACTTCTATAGTCCTCAGGATAAAAAGGTATTTGTCAGTACAAATGCAACCTTTTTAGAGGATAGATATATAGAAGAATGTGAATCAAAGAGTAAGGTCCTTTTGGAAGAGATGAGGGAAAACCTTCCTAGTTCATCTATTCCAGAGATCCGCACTGAACCTACTCAATTTGAATTCACATTTTTACCTCCGTTGGTAGCTGGATCTAGTGAGAGATATGATTAGTGGCTCCAGATTCTACTATCCAAGTATCTGTAGAATCAACAACTAAGCATGACTCAATAAAGGATAACTCACCATCACCTTGCTTTTTAGAAGCTAGGTATTTCAGACAGTTTCTCTTTCAATGACCATTTTCTCCACAATTGAAGCACTTCCCCTTAGGCTTGACATCTCTTAGGCTTGACATCTGTCTTAGCCTTTTCTTAGCTTTTGTTGTGAACCCTTCTTATTGGACTTTTTCCTCTTATTTCCTCCATTGCCTTTCGGCTTGAAGGATGGTCCAAATGTAAGAACAACAAATGCATCACCACTCTTGGTCTTTAAAATATTCTCGATTTTGGAGCTCTTTCATCGCCTATCGATTCGGGGACATGTTAAGCTTGTTTATATTATAACTAACTTTGAACTGCGAGAACATCTCCGAGAGAGTCTCCAAAGCCATGTCAACCTGAGAGTCTGATTTGATCTCAGCCCCTAAAACCTCAGCCATGTTAAACTGAGCGATCAACGCAAGCATATGATCTCTCACGGGCGTCTCAAGCTTCATGCGCACGTTCATTATAGACCTAATGGCTGTTTGGCGGGCCTGCCGTCCTTGGTGCTCGAACATTTCCCTGAGGCTTTCCATGATTTCAGTAGTAGTACTCATACTCTGATGTTTCTGATCCAACACATTTGAGATAGATCCCAAAATGTAGCAGCGGGCCATCTCATCAGAATGAGTCCACTTATCATAAGCCTCATTTTTTTCAGCCAAGGACTCCGCAGTGGGAACAGTGGGACATGGTTCAGTTAGCACAAATTTTAGCTTCTCCACAGTGAGAACAATCATGAGATTTCTTTTCCAATCAAATATAATTTTCTCAACTAGTTGATTTTTAGATAGTATCATGGACAGTGAATGAGCAGACATTTTTTTCTGAAATATAATATTCAAAATAAAATGAGCTTGCATACAACAAAAGAATTTCATATATGATGCATAAGAAATGCATGAGTAGACTGTTCGCCTTATTTTTAGCTTCACCGCAAGTGTACGGTGCAGTTTATAGAATAGAGTTTGCAAGGTCGAATCCACAGAGACTAATAAATTAATATACTAAGTATTGGATTGTAATATCCTTATTTTTATCCAGACGATCGAACTGTGATGGATTGGTTTTGTTAATACTAAGACAAGAATTTATCCTAAAAGAAACAAAGTAAAGATTGATTGAAAGATCAAGTAAATGAATGGATTCCTGGGCTATGGTTTCAGTTAATATCCCCTTTTATTATGAGATCAATCAAACCAAAGTTAAACGTATTCTTCCCTATAGACCGATCACAAAAGTAATTTACTTTCTCTCTCGAGATGCATGTAAAAGCGTTGATTGGACTATCTATGCTAGCATCTCTAATCAACATGAGATATCCAACTCCCAAAAGCTCAAAAGATTATAAAGCCTCACGCTTCTCAATCATGCAAGATATTCATGTCAAGTACTCATAGATCTAGTATT
The DNA here is from genome assembly GCA_016081115.2 of Rehmannia glutinosa. NCBI lineage: Eukaryota > Viridiplantae > Streptophyta > Magnoliopsida > Lamiales > Orobanchaceae > Rehmannia > Rehmannia glutinosa. The sequence goes on along the minus strand of JABTTQ020001344.1, from coordinate 783,289 downwards.
GAAACTCATCGGCTAGAATTATGAATCAATACATCAAACAAGTCAAACCAAACGCGTTTTGGTAAAACAAGAATTAAAGCAAAGTACTTGAATAGGGTTGGAAAACATTAACTTCAATTGCGATTAATCATCAAATAAAAGTGTTCATTAACCTACTCCCAAACCCTGGAATCACAAGATGTTTAGCCAGACATAGAAAATAAATAATCCATAGACAAATTATTCAAGTTCATATCTAACTAATTGAAAGTAAATTGATACTATGGAATGAGTGAACTCGAGAATGTTGATGATCTCTCGATCTATCTTCAATCCTCGAAGGTGTGGTTGCGGTTTTGATCGATCTCTCCAATTCTCCGGTGGAAGATTGCTCTTTTCTCTGCTTTCTAGGGCAAAAATCAGTGTGTCCTTATTTGTGGCCGCCTCGTCTCTATTTGTACTTCGTTGGGTCGAAGCTAGTTCAAACTCGTCGGACTCTTTTTCCCATAGAAGAGCACGGGCGTGCGCTAGCCGCACACCCGTCCCGTCTAGGTGCCGCAGTTTTATTCTTTTCATCTTTGAATGACGACGGGCCGTGCGCCTAGCGCACGACCAACCCGTGCGTATGGTCGAAGGTTGAGTCTCAGTGTTAGGTTGAGCATGGGCCATGCTAGGGTCGCACGCCCTGCCCGTGCTCACCTGCAGCAACTAATACTCGGCCGTTTTCTTTCGTTTTTCGCCAGGTTCGTCTGACTTCTTCTCGATTCAACTCCAAACTTCGTCCATCACATCAAGTATTGGCAGTTCTTTATTACCATGCTCGGAATTGTTGCCAAAGAGCTACAATTTATCAATCAATTCCTACAAACACGCAAAACACAAATTAAGCCCAAAATACACGCAAAACACAAGCCAGTCAAACCCCCAACTTAAACTGTTGACAGTCCCAGTCAACACTTTATAAACAAGACAAAACACAAATGGGGTAAAGAAAAGTAGATCAAAAACAACGCATCACAATTCATGGCGTTTATCCATAGACATCAAGCACAAACCAACCAGGTTTCAAATATCTAACACGGAGCACAAGTCTATCAAAATCATGGCAAACACTTCAAATCACGCCTCTTATGGATAAAGTGTATACTCTACTCACTAGGATAATAAGGGACGTGTATTCGCTCAAGTCATTTCAATGTTGAAGAATTACCATATGCTTGCAAATCGTCTCACATCTCCGCCACTCGATTGTATGCAATTCACAAATCAGAAAGGACTTTGATTATGGTTGTAATGAAGGCTCTTTGGTTAAGGTAGGGAAATATGGATTAAGTGACTCAAACTCAAGTGTATAGATTGGTAAGCACATCGTTTTTCTCAAACAGTTATTCTAATACAAATCAACTATGCACTCCCAATCGCCTTTTATTCTATCACCTCTCTATTTCTCCCTTCTTTTTCACACAATTTATTCTCCTTCGCCTTACATCACAATTTTCAGCCTATTTTTCTTTTACGGCTAACTCACTTTTGCAGTCGTTTTTTCGATATATTTTTTTCCGACTCTTTGTGAGTATTCTTCCTTTTCCTCCTTTTCTTCCTTTATTCCCAATTCCCCAATATATAAACCATTTTCTAACTTCTCAATACCCTTTCATTCAATCCTTTATCCAATTCCTTTACTCAATGCTATACGCTCAAGCTCAGGGTAACAAATATATCAAGTTAAGGCTTAAGGCTTGAAATGTGGCTATATAAAAAAAATCAGGCAATAGGCTCAAATTGGCTAACTAGGGAAATCAAATATCATAAGGTAGGCAAAAAGGCTTGAAAGGCTTAACAAAAATGGCCTAAAATCATTTTCATAAATTGCATACAACATGTGGCTTCGACGGAGATACCAGAGAAAGTTCTAGAATTCAAATCAACATGAATGACACACTCAATCAACAAACAAAACTGCATAATATGAAAGCCGTAAAGGCTCAAAAAGCTCACAGGCTTGCAATGGCATAATTCAAAGTATATCAACCATGATTTCAATATTCACATGCTCCATATCATCTATTCTCAACCCGGTCAACTCACGCTCAATACCTACTTCAAAACAACACAAATTTCTCAAGATAAGCTCCCAAAATCAAAATCACAACAAGCACACAATAGCGGTCAACTCACTCCCTAACAACTAAGAAAACAATAAACATGCTAAAGCGATAAACGTGCTAGAAATCAAAAATAAACATCTAATGCAATGCAACCTATATGTACTAAATGCGACTACATGAATGCAAAAACGCCACACCCTTCAATAAAATTACTACCTCTCCCCCCAAACTTGAATGAAATTATAGCGCAAAGAAGAGAAGATAGAATTTCAAAGAAAAGTGTGGAGATGGACTTGTTTCACTGTGGGGGTGGCGGCGGGAAGTGGCCCTGGGAGATGTGTCACATTTGTATCTGATGCATAGTCTGCAACATCTCCAACTCCCGCTGCTCTTGAGCCTGATACCTCTGCTCCTGCTCTGTTCGGAAAGCACGGAACTCCTCCTGGTGAATGCGGAAATCATCCCGGTACTGCCGGAAGTCATCCTGGTGATGCCTGAAGTCGTCCCTATGCTGGCGCATGCTCTCCTCAAGAGCATAGAGTCTATCCTGATACTCCTGTCCCCCATGCTCTTCACCTTGGTGGGAGCTCTCTGGAATGTCGGGCCTCCCCTGTGGGAACCCGTGGTCAAAGCCTCCCTGCTGGAAGCCTGGCTCAAAGCCCCTCTCTTGCCGATCATACTCCCTCGCCTCAATCGCCAAATCCTCTTCATCCGGCAACCCGGCTACCTGCCTCCTTTTCCTTGCAGTTAGCCTTCCATGACCCTGATATGTGCCTCAGAGTTCATGAGCCAATTAGTTTCATTGTCCACCACAGCTGTGAGTTGCGGGTAAGGAAATGGGAAGGCCGGTCCAACCCTTTGTTGGAAACAGAGGATGTTTTCTTCATCTGTTATTATTTTCATCTGGCGAAGGGCGCTCATGTTTATACCCCGACTGCCCGCTATCGGCTCCATTCTGCGCATATCAACCCCAAAATATCGAGCAATGGGGGTTATCATTCCCCCAATCAGTACTGTCCCCGCGTCCTACCTGGTAATAAACACGGCGTGCTCCACAAAGTGGGCTGCCATGTTGTAAGGTGTGCGGGTGAGCATACACCAAAGTAGATATAGCTCTCGAGATTGCATACCTCCATTATTGTATCGGGCATAGACAGAATGTGCGGTGACTTTTTGGATATATCGGAAGATGGGGTTGCGGAGTGATGATGCCTTGGCCGTGCGTGCCGCATATAACATCGGGCCAGTCTCTGGTGTTTGAACCAATGATCGCCAGAAATCATACTGGCTGTAATTTGTGGCGGACTGGAAGGGGGCGTTAGATGGTACCCCAAAAATTTCATTGAGTTGGGCGACTGTGACATTTCTCCACACGTTGCCCAATCGGAAATGGATTTTCTAGGGCTCATTATTTGCACGCGTCTCAGTGATATCTAGGGGTGGCAATGAGTGACACGACACGATAGCACGACACGAACATGACACGATTACAAACACGATTACAGACACAAAAAACACTATAAGGCACAACACGATATGACACGACACGATAGCACGATATGAACACGAAATTAAAAATTAATTTAAATTTTCAATTATTATTATATTAAAGATCAAATGAAATAGATAACACGAAAACACGATAGTGTAACACGAACACGACACGATAACACGATTTGCCACCCCTAGTGATATCCAGGGTGCACAAGAGCTCGAGCGTCAGTGCCTTAAACGTTGGCCACCGCCCTTGCATGAAGGCGGTCCATCCTACTCGATCGAACATTTGCGAAACCTCCTCATGTATCCCAAGGGCTTGGGTACATTCACCGTCGGCGTATCTTGTTGGCGTGAACGAACGAGTGATCATCCTGGCCCAGCGCTCCAAGTGATCGTCGTCAGTCAAAAGCAATCTATAAGCCTCGGAGCTATCTGGATTAACCTCCCTACGTTGAGAAGCGGCTCCCCTTTGACGTCCACCCCGACCTCTTTGGTTCCTTTGTTCAGCCATTCGTTCGAGTTAGTACCTGGCAAAACAACTGTGAGAATATGTAAGTGCCAAGTATAACAAAACAAACTGATGAATTTCATACAACAAAGCAAATATGACATAGTGACTCATTCCTACAATTTGATCAACAATTAAGCTCCCTAGCCAAAATAACAATGTAATTGTAGAGAATCCTAGTCACTAGCATACTACAAAATCACGCTCATGTACAATTCATCAAACAATCAACCAAAAACATCCTAATTCAACAACCCACAAGGTGTTCGATAAAATGCCCAATAGAAAAAACCAATCAAACTCATGGCAAAATCATCAAACATGCACCATATAATAACTCTAATCCATAATTCTCAAGAAATTCGAAATAAAAAAGTGCAATTCATACCTTAAATCTCGAAAATTCGGAAAGAGATGAAAGTTGAAACCCTAGGTGCCCTTCTACTCAAATCCTCACTTCAAAGCAATTTAAGAGTGTAATTCTTGTGGGAGTAGTGTGGGGAGTGATTTGGCAAGGAAATCCAAGTGATTAATGGAAAAAATTTAAGAGGGGTGTTTGCTTGAGCTATGTCGCGCGCGAGAGAGAGAGATTGTGAAAAATTTTGGCCCTCTGCGCGTCTTATTACTGGTTCAGCCGACCCACGCACGGGCCGTGCGCCTAGCGCACGGGCTGCCCGTGCGGGGTGCCGAACTTTCAAAACCAAAACCTGGGGACCGCACGGGCCGTGCGCCTGGCGTACGGGGTGCCGAAATTTCACCTCCATGTGCTGGTGCCCGCACGGGCCGGGCGCAAGACGCACGCCCTGCCCGTGCTGGGTACCGTACTTCAGCTCGTATTTTTCACTTTTTTAAAAAAAAAAGGGAAAGTAAGAAAATATCCTAACCTATGAAAGCATGGAAATCCTAACTTAGAAAAGGGAAAACAAAACATGGAAAGAAATAAAAGAGCAAACCGTTGGGTTGCCTCCCAACAAGCGCTAAAGTTAACGTCTATAGCTTGACGCCTGTTTACTCGATCACGGTTCTAGCAAAGTGAGGCGTGTCACCTCCTCCTTTTGGTCTCTATGAAGGTAGTGTTTGATCCTCTGGCCATTCACCATAAATGTCTCCCCATCCCGAGTCAACAATTCCACTATTCCCGGAGGATTTAACACTTTCTTTATCACAAACGGCCCTGACCATCTCGACTTAAGTTTTCCCGGGAAGAGTTTAAGACGCGAGTTAAACAAAAGAACTTGTTCACCCGACAAAAACTCTCTCTTCTTTATCATTCGATCATGCCATCTTTTGGTCCGTTCCTTGTAAATCCGGGAATTTTCATAAGCTTCATCCCGGAATTGCTCCATCTCATTCAAGTGCAAGAGCCTCTTTTCACCCGCTGCTTGGAAGTCAAAATTTAACTTCTTCACAGCCCAAAAACGCCTTGTGCTCTAATTCCACGGGCAAGTGACAGGATTTCCCGAATACCAACTGATATGGTGATGTGCCCAATGGTGTTTTGTAGGCAGTCCGATATGCCCACAATGCATCATCTAATTTCAGAGCCCAATCCTTGCGATTTATATTCACTGTCTTCTCCAAGATTTGCTTAATCTCGCGATTGGCTACCTTTGCTTGCCCGTTTGCTTGCGGATGGTATGCTAATGCCACATTGTGCTTGACCCCGTATTTTGCAAGTAAAGTGCTCATCAATTTATTCACAAAGTATGACCCCCCGTCGCTAATCAAAGCTCTCGGGGTTCCAAACCGAGTGAATATATTTTTCTTTAGGAATTTGAGCACTACTCGCGCATCATTGGTTTGTGCTGGAATCGCCTCAACCCATCGAGATACGTACTCCACTGCAAGTAGAATGTACTGATAACCCGAAGAAGATGGAAAAGGACCCATAAAGTCGATCCCCACACATCAAAGAGCTCGACTTCCATCACATTGGTCATGGGCATCTCATGTCTCTCGAGATGTTCCCCATCCGCTGGCACCTATCATACTACTGCACATATAGATAGCAATCATTAGACAAAGTAGGCCAGTATAAACCACTTTGCAATACCTTTGCCGCAGTGCGTGTCGGACCGAAGTGTCCCCCAGAAGGTGAAGAATGGCACTGTTGTAGAACTCCCTCCCACTCTTCTTGAGGTACACATCTTCTTATGATAGTGTCCGCGCACCTCTTAAAGAGTAAAGGGTCGTCCCACATGTAGAATTTGACATCATGGAGGAACTTCTTCTTTTGATAGGAAGATAAATCTGGAGGCATGACCCCTGCAACCAAATAATTAACAAAATCTGCATACCATGGGAATTTAGCCTGTAACATTAGAATTTGCTCATCGGGGAATTCCTCCTTAATTGCCTCCGTGCCTTCTTTCTCATCTTTCTTATACTCTAACCTGGACAAGTGGTCGGCAACCACATTCTCACAACCCTTCCTATCTCTAATTTCCACATCAAACTCCTGCAACAAAAGGATCCACCGAATCAGTCTCGGTTTGGCATCCTTCTTGTCGAATATATATTTGATCGCCGCATGGTCTGTGTGGACTATCGTCTTAGTTCCAATCAAGTAAGATCGGAACTTGTCGAATGCAAAAACAATTGCCAGCATTTCCTTCTCAGTGGTGGTATAGTTTTGCTGGGCGCTATCTAATGTTCTGCTCGCATAGTATATAGCTCTGAATAGCTTGTCTCTTTTCTGACCCAAAACAGCCCCAACTGCAAAGTCACTGGCATCACACATCAGCTCAAAGGGCTGACTCCAATCCGGCACTACAAGAATTGGTGCTGTCACCAAAGCCTTCTTCAGAATCTCAAATGCCTGCAAACAATCATCGGAAAAATTGAAAGCAGTATCTTTTTCTAACAACTGACTCAAAGGTTTAGTGATTTTAGAAAAGTCACGAATGAACCTTCTGTAGAATCCGGCGTGTCCCAAAAAGCTTCTAATGGCCTTCTCATTTGTCGGAGGTGGAAGTTTCTCAATTGCGACGATCTTTGCTCTGTCAACTTCTAAACCTGCAGAAGAAACTCGGTGGCCCAATACAATGCCATCTCGTACCATGAAATGGCACTTCTCCTAATCAATACAAGGTTAGTTTCCGCGCATCTCTGCAAAACTAGAGAAAGATTATCCAAGCAATGATCAAATGAATCTCCAAACACAGAAAAATCATCCATGAATACCTCCATTATTTTCTCAATAAAATCATGAAAGATAGCCATCATGCATCGCTGAAAAGTTGTAGGTGCATTACATAGTCCGAATGGCATTCTGCGGAATGCAAACGTACCATAGGGGCATGTAAATGTCATCTTCTCTTGGTCTTCCGGGGCAATCATGATCTGGTTATACCCTAACCATCGAGAAAACAATAGTAATCATATCCCGTCAAGCGATCTAACATCATATCAATAAAGGGAAGGGGAAAGTGATCTTTACGAGTAGCATCATTCAATTTCCTATAATCAATGCAAATACGCCACCCCGTAACTATTCTAGTTGCAATAAGCTCATCACTTTCGTTTCTAACTACAGTCATCCCCCCTTTCTTTGGTACCACTTGTACCGGACTTACCCAAGAACTATCAGAAATAGCATATATGATTCCGGCATCTAACCATTTTAGAACCTCTTTTCTAACGACCTCTTGCATTATAGGGTTTAATCTTCTTTGATTTTGCACCGAAGGTTTATAGACATCTTCCATTCTAATTTTATGCATTACAATCGATGGACTGATGGCTTTTAGATCAGAGATTGACCAACCTATCGCTGACTTATGTTCTCTTAACACCCTAAGCAATTTATCGAGTTGAACTGAAGTGAAAAGGGATGATACGATTACCGGATTCGTGTTATTTGCTCCAAGGAATGCATATTTGAGATGTTCGGGCAAGGGTTTGAGTTCTGGGTTCGAAATGGGCTCCTTGGGTTGACGCACGGGCTGCCCATGCTCAGGCGCACGGGCCGTGCTCTCTTCAGGTATTGTAGCATTTTCTTCGATTCCACGCACGGGCTGCCCGTGCTGAGATGCAAGGGCCGTGCCCTCTTCAGGTTGTTCAGTATCTGGTTCGACCATGCGCACGACCTGGGCGTGCTCTAGGGCATGGGTCGTGCGTCCCTGCAGAACGGACTCCCGCACGTTTTTTGGGTGTGTGCGCCTCTTGCGCTTCTCGGTAGCTCCTGCATATTATCTAAACCACAAACACAGTCATACAAGTCTTGGTTATCAAAATCAATCATCATGTTTGATGTTGAACACGAATGTGTCAAACCAAACTCTAAATCATCCTTAAACAATGTATGATCTGCGTATTCATCAATGCAAGATTCTACTACGTCTATGAAATTACAACTTTCAATACCATCATGAAATTGAAGTGCCTTATAGATAGTAAATAAAACATGCTCATCATTAACCCGTAATGTGAGCTCTCCCTTTTGCACATCTATTAAGGCCTTTCCGGTAGCTAGGAATGGACGCCCAAGTATCAAGGGGACGTCTTTGTCCTCCTCCATATCCAGCACCAAAAAATCCATAGGGAATATGAATTTATCAACCTTGACAAGCACATCCTCGATGATTCCCTTTGGATACGTGAGTGATCGGTCTGCAAGTTGTAAGGTGACCGTAGATGGCTTCACCTCTCCCAATCCAAGTTGCCTGAAAATGGACAAGGGCATTAAGTTAATACTTGTTCCTAAATCACAAAGTGCTTTCTTGAAGAAAACATCACCAATAGCACAAGGGATAGTGAAACTCCCCGGATCTTTTAATTTATGTGGTAGTTTCCTCTGGATTATCGCACTACATTCTTATGTCAGATTGACTGTCTCGAAACCAGTCATCTTCCTCTTCTTTGACATAACATCCTTCAAAAATTTAGCATAATTGGGCATCTGCTCCAATGCATCTGCAAAAGGAATGTTAATATGCAGTTTCTTAAATATATCAAAAAACTTAGCAAATTGCGAGTCTAACTTTTTATTTTGAAAACGTTGGGGAAAAGGAAGGGGAACATTAAGTTTAGAAATATCAGGGTTAGAAGAAGATTTAAGCTTCTCAGCCCCTTTTTGTTCAGCAAGATGATCCTCCACGCCTTCCTCGGCCTCAACATCACCATTTGCTTTAGTTTCCGCGTCTCCCGGAGCATTTATCGCTGCCCCTGAAGGGCGCACGGGCTGCCCGTGCGGTGGCGCATGGACCGTGCTCCCCTGCGTCTGTTCAGTATTTTCTGGTATTTTCGGCCCCTCGTATTCCGTTCCACTCCTCAGACGAATGGCTTTACACTGCTCCTTTGGGTTTACCTCAGTGTTGCTTGGAAATTGGCCTTTCTGATGCTGCCCACCAACAATCGTAGCTAATTGGCCAATTTGGGTTTCAAGATTTTTTATTTGGGACCCCATAGTGTTCATTTGAGAGCCCAGAGTGTTGGCCAATTGTGCGACATGATTTTCGATTTTATCCAGCTTCGCCTCATCCTTGGTAAATCGATTCCTCGTCTCATTCATGAACGAGGTGAAGATATCCTCCATAGATGGCTTAGCCTCAGAATTAATGACACCATTTGTCACACTAAACCCCGGTGGTGGTTGCATCACATTCTTCGTGTTTGCATATGAGAAATTCTCGTGGTTCCTTAAACCCGAATGGTAATGAGTGGGAGTCTGATTGTTCCGAAAATTGTTGAAATTCCGGTTACTGACATAATTTGCTTCCTCCATGGGATCTAGAGGAGCTCCCCCATTACTAGCACCCATGTTTCCATCAGTCCCCTTAGTCAACACACTCAATTGGTTCATCAATGCAGTCATCTGAGCAGTCAATTCCTTAATTGGGTCCAAATCAGTGACTTCAGCAACCCTTTTCATACTAGTCCGCTCGGAGGGCCATTGGTAGCTATTCATTGCCATCTCTTCCAACAAGTTGAATGCATCTTGTGGAAATTTGGCCAGTAAAGCACCTCCTGTCGCGGCATCCACAAACGACCTAGTCTGTCCCATCAACCCATTGTAGAAAAAGCAAAGGTGCTGATCCTCAGGAAATCCATGTTGTGGGCACCTTCTCAGTAAATCCCGGAATCTCTCCCAGGCCTCATACAATGGCTCTGAGTCAAACTGCCTGAACTGCGTGATCTCACTTTTGAGCTGTAGTGTCTTACTTGGTGGGAAGTATTTAAATAAAAATCTCTGACTCAGCTCATCCCATGTATTCACACTCCCCTGAGTTAGTGTGCCTAGACAGTTTCTAGCCTTATCCCTTAAAGAGAAAGGGAATAGGCGTAAACGTATAGCATCATCAGTCACACCATTCATCTTGATTGTGTTGCATATCTGCATGAAGTTCGCAAGATGAGAGTTGGGATCCTCAGACGGGAAACCCCCAAACTGATTCTGCTGCACCATTGAGATCAGTGTTGGCTTCAGCTCAAAGTTGTTCGCATTGATTGGGACATTAGCAATTCCACCATAGTTGCGATTTGTCTGTGGGTGAAAGTAATCGCGAATCGCTTGCTGCTGGACTACCGGGACTGCCGGAACCTCTGGTATTCGTAACTCGACGTTGACCCTGTTGGCCCGGTTGTTACCTCCATTGTCGACCCCGTCATTGCCTCTGTTGTCATCTTCTACGCCTGCCATAGTCTGGTCTTGCTGTCTTTCTGCCCGTTTAGTAGCTGAACTATTTCGCCTAGCAAAAGCCTCAACCTCCGGTATGAACGGTGCTAATTCTCCTTGCTTCGAGCGAGTGATCATGCACTACCTGAACCAACTAAAGAAAGCAAGTCAAACACAATAGGAGTAAAATCAAACAACAAAATAAAAAGAAAGAAAAAAATGTCTAGATTAAGAATAATTCTATTTATCGCAATATTAGTACTAAAAATTTAATTAGTCCCCGACAACGGCGCCAAAAACTTGTTCGCCTTATTTTTAGCTTCACCGCAAGTGTACGGTGCATTTTATAGAATAGGGTTTGCAAGGTCGAATCCACCGAGATTAATAAATTAATATACTAAGTATTGGATTGTAATAGCCTTATTTTTATCCAGACGATCGAACTGTGATGTATTGGTTTTGTTAATACTAAGACAAGAATTTATCCTTAAAGAAACAAAGTAAAGATTGATTGAAAGATCAAGTAAATGAATGGATTCCTGGGCTATGGTTTCAGTTAATATCCCATTTTATTATCAGATCAATCAAACCAAAGTTAAACGTATTCTTCCCTATAGACCGATCACAAAAGTAATTTACCCTCTCTCTCGAGATGCATGTAAAAGCGTTGATTGGACTATCTATGCTAGCATCTCTACTCAACATGAGATATCCAACTCCCAAAAGCTCAAAAGATTATAAAGGCTCACGAATATTCACAGACTTCTCAATCATGCAAGATATTCATGTCAAGTACTCATAGATCTAGTATTGAAACTCATCGGCTAGAATTATGAATCAATACATCAAACAAGTTAAACCAAACGCGTTTTGATAAAACAAGAATTAAAGCAAAGTACTTGAATAGGGTTGGAAAACATTAACTTCAATTGCGATTAATCATCAAATAAAAGTGTTCATTAACCTACTCCCAAACCCGGGAATCACAAGATATTTAGCCAGACATAGAAAATAAATAATCCATAGACAAATTATTCAAGTTCATATCTAACTAATTGAAAGTAAATTGATACTATGGAATGAGTGAACTCGGGGATGTTGATGATCTCTCGATCTATCTTCAATCCTCGAAGGTGTGGTTGCGGTCTTGATCGATCTCTCCAATTCTCCGGTGGAAGATTGCTATTTTCTCTGTTTTCTAGGGCAAAAATCAGTGTGTCCTTGTTTGTGGCCGCCTCGTCTCTATTTGTACTTCGTTCGGGTCGAAACCTAGTTCAAACTGGTCAGACTCTGTTTTTCCCGCAGAAGAGCACGGGTCGTGCGCCTAGCGCACGCCCAGCCCGTACTAGGTGCTGCAGGTTTTATTCTTTTCACTGAATGACGCACGGGCCATGCGCCTAACGCACGACCAGCCCGTGCGTATGGTCGAAGGTTGAGTCTCAGTGTTAGGTTGAGCACGGGCCATGCTAGGGTCGCACGCCCTGCCCGTGCTCACCTGCTGCAACTAATACTCGGCCGTTTTCTTCTGTTTTTTGCCCGGTTCGTCTGACTTCTTCTCGATTCAACTCCAAACTTCGTCCATCACGTCAAGTATTGACGGTTCTTTATTACCATGCTCTGAATTGTTGCCAAAATGCTACAATTTATCAATCAATTCCTACAAAATGAGCAAAGCGTAATACCTTTTCCACAAAAACAGGAATAAAGCCCTATTTACTCATGTAATGCATGCATAGCAACACATTCTAGCCAAAATTAAGCCCAAAATACACGCAAAACACAAGCTAATCATAGACCCAAAACTACTACAATATGGCGATAACCTAAAACCCCAAAATCTTAAACATATTTCTCTATAGGAGAAATAAATGTGATTTATGGCTATGTTGGAACCTTCCCACTAAATTCAATATATCTAGCAACTCATGCAATATTAATTTAGTACCGCATCATTTTGGCCATCCTTGACATCGTTTGGATATTCTATAGGAAGTCCCCACGGTGTCTTTGATTTAAGTGCATAACCCCTATATTGATTATTTCTAAGTACCAAATTAATTACGTTACCTATAGGGTAATCATAATTAATTAACACTTAAAAATTGATCACCATAAAAATGGACCCAATCTAGTAACCGAAACAATATAGCTCTCCTATAAGGAAACCAATAACATTGGCACGAGGCATACATATATTCTTACAAATGGGCTAATAGAGGAGACCGTGGGCTCACTAAAATAGGGCACCCTCTCTCACTTAATATTTTTAACTATTGGGTTTTTAGAAAAATTAATAATTCCCAACCAAGTTTTAAAAAAAAAAATTGGTCCAATTATTAATCACAATATAAATTTTCTAATCTAATTAAAAATTAGAAAAGAAAATAAATATTATAACTATGCATGACAATATAGTACCTAGAGCGGTGTACATGCGATCTATATGGCATGTTATATGAATGACATTTAATACACAAAATAATTAAAGCAATAAAAGAAATAATTAAAAAATAAGAACAAATTTATGGCCCATCCTAGACACAAAATTACAAATAAATCAAAGTCCAATTGAACCACAACCTGGCCCAATTCTTCAATTTCCATTTGCAAGACTCCAACCCTTTATTTGAACTTCTTCAAAATCTGAAGCCCATTTCTGTAAAGCCCAAACTTGCAATCCATAACTTTTGCCCAAACTGAAATTGGTCCAAAAGCAATCTGCAACCCAATTTCAAAAGCGAATGACATTGCATTGTTCTATCGAATTTAGTTCCCTGTCCCTTGAGAATTTGCCCTTTTGATTTTGGCCTCCCACTGCAGTTGCGATCTGGGCTACTTGTGTTTCTAGAGATTTCAATCTTGCATTTACATTTGTGTTCAACTGAGTGACCTGTTCTTCAATCCTGTCTATCGTTGCTTCATCCTTGTTCAGTCTTGACCTAGTTTCTCCGATAAACGAGGTTTTCTTATTATTTGACACCGCTCTGCCTTGATTACCCACATTGAATCCCGGATGTGGCTGCAAAACATTTTTGTTATTAGCATATGAAAAAATTTCATGGTTTCGCAGCCCTGGATGATAATAATTGGGTGTCTGATTATTTATATAATTGTTGTTGAAGTTTCTTTGTTGTCCCACAAAGTTTGTCTCTTCTTCAACAACAGCAGGATCTCTTGGAGTGACTTGTTGCATCGCATCCAGTTTCATGTTTAGCACGGATACATGTTCTGTGAGCATGACGACTAATATTGGATCTTTCGGATGGCCATTGGTAGCTATTATTTGCCATCTCCTCTAACAGTTCTAGTGTCTCCTCTGGATATTTCCCTAGTAGTGCATCCCAGATGCAACATCTATAATAGTTTTTGTGTTTCCACTTAAACCATTATAAAAATACTGAACCTGTTGGTAGTCGGGATATCTATGTTGAGGGCACTTTCTAAGCAATTCTCGGAATCTATCCCATGCCTCATATAATGGCTCTGAATCTAACTGACTAAACTGGGCGATTACAGATTTCAATTGCAGTGTTTTACTAGGGGGAAAGTATTTGGCTAAAAACCGCTGAGTTAGTTCAGCCCAATATGCTGCTGGTGGTGTTAGAGAGCATAACCATCCCTTAGCCTTATCGCGCAAAGAGAATGCGAAAAGGCGGCATCAAAATATATCCTCAGAAACACCATTCATCTTAACAGCATCGCATATTTCTAAGAATTGCGCCAGATGCGCATTTGGATCCTCAACGGCTCTGCCCCTAAACTGATTCTGTGAAACCATCTGGATCAATGCAGGTTTTAGTTCAAAGTTATTTGCATAGATCGGCAGACGGGATACACCCCCATAAATCCGACTAACTTCCGGCTGGAAGTAGTCCCTAACTGCCCTTCTCGCGGGCCTTTCCACCATTCAGTCCAGTGCATCTACCCTAGGTGGGCGCTCCTCATTATTTCGGTTGTTCCCGACATTCTGATTAGTCCCATCCGCCATTGCTTTAGATCTTTTCCTTAGTTGTTTTCTATCTTCTCGATTTCCAAATCAATGGGTATTGGCTGGGTAGATCTAGAACGCGTGATCATGCACTATCCGCACTTAACAAAAACAATGTTAGAACCGAAAAAAATAAAATAATTTTACAAAAATAAATAAATCGAAAAAAGGAAATTTTACAAAAAATCGAAAATAAAAAAAATATTTACAAAATGCTTCAATTAAGATTGAACTACTTATTACTATATCTACGTAGAATCTTTTCAATCCCCGGCAACGACACCAAAAACTTGTTAGCCAAAAAATATTTGGATCGTATAACTGCAAGTGTACAGTGTGGTTTATAGGAATATGGCAAGCAAGGTCGGATTCCTCAGAGATTGACTACGAAACACTAAGGTTATAATAACATCGCATTCCAATTTATTGAAGCGACCGAATATCAACAGTTATAAAAATTGAAAAATAGAAATAAAAAGAAATAAATTTGCGAACTCCACAAGTATTTTCAACAACTACAAAAGCAACCTTAGGCACATAATCTCAACATGCTTCTTCAAAATTAAATCCAATTAATGTTTCACAAAACCAATTCATGCAATTCTATGGGTTCAATTCATAAGTTAGTCTATTCTCCCTCCCGGGTGGCGCATAAACATTAGATTAATAATAATTCTAGATCTCCCGATACGTTACAACAATTATTAACTCCCAAAAGATCTATGAATTGAATGACTCCCCACAAACAGTTGTAGGTATCCCGACTCGTTATACCCGTTTATGTCTGAATTCGATTTTCGTATTTGTCAGAACTCCTCTCCCAAATTTCGCACTAACAAACATGACATGCAAATTATTGGCCAAATAATAAGCAATTAAAAATAAGCACACGAATTCATAAAATAGAACACATGAATCAATTAAAAAAATAATTAATCAAGATTTAACATGAATCCACATTTTTTATTATGCCCTAAGATCCGAAAGATTTGCCAAACATTGATAACAAATTCATAGACAAACTTGAAATCAATATTGTTACATTGTTTAAGTACAGACAAGAGATCTAAACTAAGAAAGAAAACCCCTTCTTGTCAGGATGGATCTTTCTTTCAAGCCTTCGAAGCTCTTGTGCTTCCGTAAATGTGAAAGGCCTTGTGGTCTCTCAAAAGACCTTTGATCTTGTGTTCCTGTGTATTTTGGTGTGTTGTATGTTGTATGAATGATTATAATTTTGTGCAACCCTTGGGTTCTTTCTGTAGTTGTTTAGAGATATCACTTGTAGAGTTTGAGTGGGAAAAGGACACAAAAATCTGCCACAGTCAGTCGCACGGCCCGTGTGGCTTTCACACTTTCACTCCACACGGCCGTGAGGTCTCACACGGTCTGGTCATGCGGCTTGGTTTCGTCCTTATTTTCTCCCGAACACTTCACACGGACATATATCGTCACACGGGCAGGTTACACGGTCGTGTGGTCCCACACGGTCTGACCATGTGACTGGTTTTCGTCCGATTGTTTCGTCTTTTCGATCTTCTCTTTGCACTCGTCGATCTTAGCCGGGCCTTTAAACTGATATCTTTTCAATTAAGCTCCGTTTCCTGCAAAAAATTACAAAAATACGCAGAATCATGCCCTTCTAAGGAACCCAAGTAAAACACACTAAATATATACATGCAAATGCACCAATTATATACCATTTTAAGCCCCTAAATGCACATATATTTTACACGTATCAATTATATAGGACCGTCTCACGGATTTAGACCCGTGAGACGGAGCTCCATATTCAAATCCATCTCATTATACGGTGGCATTTTGGAGATTATAAGGAAATATAGTATAAATTTGTAAAGAAGATATATCAGACGGGTTGAACATATAATCCATCTTCCTTGGTGCCCATCGTCATCTCCAACTGCTCGAGCTTCTCAGCAACGTCCGCCATGTCTGAAGACTTCATTTTGTATCCAAAACAAAAAAAATAATTCATTCATACCATTTTTCTCATTGCATCAACTTGAGAAACGTCCAATATTCCGACATATTGCTCCACTAGACATTCGTTGGGTTCATGTTTTCTTGTTGAATAGCCTCTGTGTAGGCCATTAAAATGTGTACGAGATCACTCCAGTTCCTAGCACCACCAGCCGCGCCTCCTCCGTCGCCGCAACAATGGAAAAATATTTTCAAGAAATTTGGAAAAAGTTTGGATCTGCTTATTCCCATATTCAATATCAACATCCTTCTGCTTGTTACTAAAGATAAACCCACCAGGAATCTCTCTTGAATCATAATCATGGATGAAATTTCCACCATCTATCCCCATGTTTGAAGCCAGGGACGGATCCAAAATATTTTTATAGTGGGACACACAATAAATAAAATTATAAATTATATCAAAAATAATTAATGGGCACATTATGCTTCATAACTTAATTAATATTAGTTTTTAAAAACTTGTATTACACTAATAATACTAGTAATTCCACCCGTGCATTGCACGCGTATCAGTATTTTAACATTATTAATTTGTAAGAAAACTATTTATTAACAATGAGTTGGTATTTATTACTTTATTTTAATAATAATATTAATATAAAGTAAATAAAATAAGTATTTGTATATCAAATTTATATTTTGAATTATAAACTTAAATGTCAAATTCAGCTCGTTTATATTTATCTCTCAATATATGAATATTTCTATATTGGTATTATATTTGTCACTCTCTTTCTCACACACACTTTACCTCAATACAAAAAAATCCATATGAGACATATATTTTCATATTGAACTTGCATTGATGAAAAAAATAACACTTGACATTATTAATAAATAAAAATCTTCACAAGATTGTATTAATAAATCTATCAACTCTCCATAAATAATGTCAATGAAGAAATGTAGTTTACAAATTATGAAAAACTTCCTTATATACAACATTTGTAGTTTTGTTGCTACATTTATTCTCATCATCACAAATTATGATTTTTAAACCCTACGATTAGTCACCCCGGATACAACACGCGATTGACCATGGTCAAATCGGCTTTTTCAAAAGAAGTCCAACATGAGAGAGAGACTGTCCTTGACTTTTGTTGATAGTCATCGCATATGAAACAATCAAAGGAAATTGTCTTCGTTAGAACTTGAAAAGCAACCTCGGATCGGATGGAGTAACTGTCATTAGAGGAATTAATACCTTTTGACCCTCATTGTTTCCTGTCAGAATCTTTGCCTCGAAAACATGATCACCAAGCTTTGTAACAGCCAACCTAGTGCCGTTGCATAAACCAAGTGAATGGTCTATATTCCTCAACAACATCACTGAAGTTCCAACCTTCAACTTTAACTCATGATTCGACACTCCAGAACACCTAATTGTGTTTAAAAACTCCGGTGCGTGCACATCCTGCAATAGGTCAACATTTGAATTTGATTTGCACGCGCTGTCAGAGCTCAAATATATTTTACATTCCCCTTCATTCAATGAAGTCATATATTCATTTACAGAATCGACCACATCAAGTGTTGGTGCAAGGATGGCGCGACCCTCCAAATAAACTGAGCATTCATTAGTTTTACCAAACTGTGGATATGTGCTTTCTACAATTGTCGCAATAGGGTCCCCATCACATTTCAATAATATATCATCAGGAATTTCAATATCAACAATACCATCATTCGGACCTCCAACTGATCCATCTCCTACGCTCGCGATCCATTTTGAAAAATTCTTCAATTCAAGATACTCAGAATCTGAATTTAGATTTTGTAGCCTCATGTTCTTGGTTAATCTCAAAACCGTGCAATACCTCCATAAACGTGAAGAATTGATCGTCGCACGAACTATATCTTGTCTGGTGCCTTTTGGAACCATATGTAAGATTTGGTGAAAATCCCCACCGAGCACCACTGTCTTACCTCCAAAGGGTTGATCTGAGCTATTTGGATTGTTGTATCTCATAATATCTTTCAGTGATGTATCCAAAGCTTCAAAACAATGTTTATGCATCATGGGAGCTTCGTCCCAAATTATCAGTTGTGCATGTACTATTAGTTCTGCAAGCGGACTACCTTGAGATATTTTGCATGTTGATTCTTCAGTAAGAATGAATGGAAGTTTAAACCTCGAATGATCAGTTCTTCCGTTTGCGTAAGCGAAGCTATGCCGCTAGACGCTACATTCGAACAATTCCACCCCTGACCTTATGGTGAGAAAGTGTTCGCCACACAAAAGTTTTTCCGGTGCCTCCATATCCATATACGAAGAATATATCACCCTTCTTCGAATCAACTGAGTCCATAACTTTATCATAAACATGTCGCTGCTCACTGTTCAAACTTTCGATCAGATTTCTGTGTTCTTCGCTGAATGCTTGACGATCGTATTGCATTTTATCAGAGATAAACTTATTGTGAAAGATATCACAAATCACGACATTTGGTACTGGCATCTCCGGATAATCCTTTAAACTTTTTCCGAGCGTTCTGCAACAACTTCTCAACTTCTACTAATGCTAGATTTTTTATCTCATCATCACTCGTTCAATTCTCAAAATATCAAATGAATCAGTTAGTTGGATCAATTTAAATATAGCAAAATTTAATAATTCAATATAATAACATTATTCATAACAATTTGTCTATACTTGATACCTTTATATTTTCTGAGCTGGCGTTGTTTGTATAAAACATCATCCGATAAATATTTCCAACATTTTTCCCAAACATATTCTGGACTGCTCAAAGAGTCTGAATAAAGCAAAGTAGTGAACAAACCTCTTACGGATTTGTCAGGATCCCCAATAGCTTGTCTCAGTAATACCATCAATATATTCTCTATCATCTTCCAATAACCCCAAAGCATAACAGGCATCGCGATATGAACCGTACTCTCTGTTGTAAAAATCATCGCGATATATTCTCTGTTGCAAATTATCAAGTTATAAAAAATTAGGCAAAACCGAATATAGTTTCGAAACACTATATTTATAGCTTGATAATGTCAAAACAACGAATTATTTTATAAAAGTTGGAAAAAATAATGTTAAAAAGTATATTTATTACTAAATATAATTTAAATTATTTTTTAAAATAATAAATTATTTATAGAATAATTTGGTATTATTTTTTTAAATAATAAGCAAAACAAATTTTCGAAACAAATAACTTATATTATTTTTTTGGAAATTATAATTGTTTAATTTTTTTTTTCCAAAATATTGATTTTTTTCAAATTTTTATTTATCTTTTTATATTATTTTTAATTTATTTACTTTTTGAATGTTTGAATTTTAAATAAAATAATATATTGACGTTATTGAAATTGATTATATGTAAATAAAATATAATTTTTAAAAATTAAAGATATTTAAAAATTTAATATTTATATTAAATAGCTTTTTCTATAAATAATTTGTAATTTTTTAAAATAATTTAAGTTACATTTAATTATAATATAATTTTTAACATTGTTTTTCAACTTTTATAAATAATTAAGTTTTTTGAAATTACCAAATTATTAAAATTTTAAATTGTTTTGTTTTATTTATAGAATTAAATATTTTTTATATTTAAATGATTTTTAAATATTTATATTTTCCTTAATTCTCAGCCTCTACAATTGTAATTCCACATATGACGCCTAGTCAACAAAAAATGAATTAGACAATAAGCTTTTTGTTTTTAAATTCCACATCAGCACAACAGGTAACATTTACCTGTTATAGCTGGTCACATGACTAAAAACCTGAAAAATGCTCACTTAAAGGACTAAATGTCAAAATCGAAACAAGTGAGGACTAAAGCTCCGAAGCTTAGAGGACTAAAAAAATAATTTTGCCTTCTTTATTTTATGTTTTTGTTCTACTGTTTTTGTTTCTAGACAGAGTAAGGGGCACGAGAAGAAGAAATTTCTATTATCGAACTATTTTGGAAGCCCTAGTTTTTTGGATATGGGTTTTCAAATTCTTGTTTGTTTGTTGTTCAATCGAGGATGGTTTGTGAGATGCTGATCTTTTTTAGCTCTAATTTTTATTGGGTCGATTAATATGTTCAGTTGTGGAAGAGGGTCGGAGTTTGGCCATTTGAGATTGTTGAGCGAAATGGAGGTTGATGGAGAAGAGAGAGAGGAGGAGGAGAAGAGATGATGGTGTAAGTGTGGAGGTGGAGAAGAAGGGGGAACTAGGAAGGAGGGAAAAACAGAAAAAAAGGAAGACATAAGAAAACAAAGATGAAGGATACTTTTTTCCTATTTTTTTTTTCTTTTTAGTGGGTTTGGGTTTTGGGGTCCATCTTACGGGTCAAAACCCGTGAGACGGTCTCACAGGAGACCTACTCTAAATCTAATACTATTATTTGACTACTAAACCAATCAAGGGTATAATCAACCACACCAATCTTATGGAAATTGGTAACTGTCGTGTGATCTCCTAAAAATATGGAACCATATCTTCCATATTGGAAATTGGAAAACATTAAATATACTTCCCTTTTATGCCAAACATTAAATGTCGTGTGATCTCCTAAAAATATTTCCCTAAAAATATGGAAATTGGTAGCTGCCTTGTGATCTCCAAAACTATTTCCCTTTTTAAGCAAAACATTAAATGCATGTTTCCAATGATATCTTTGCGTCCATGACTCTTTAAATATATATTGCTATGCTCATAAAATAATTGACACGTACATTATCAATTAGCGCTATTTGTAATATAATTCAATATATTACTTGCATATACATATCATATGTGTTGCATATATAGCTTGTTTTCATGTTCGAAATTTTGTTGGTTAGATTATTGTGTTTGTTTAATCGATCATGCGTATCTCAATCAATATATATGTGAAATTCTGCATCTATTTATACGTAAAAACCGCACAAAAATTTGTATAATTTCCCTACAGAAAAACTCATGTCGCAAAAAAAAAAAAACACACACCATGTGTCTGTTTATGCATCAAAAATTGGTTAGATTAGTGTGTTGTATATATAGCTTATTTCCATGTTCGAAATTTTATTGGTTAGATTAGTGTGTTTGTTTAATCATTCATGCATCTCTCAATCAATATATATGCAAAATTCTGTATCTATTTATACGTAAAAAATAAACAAAAAATTTATAATATGCATCACTAATTAAACTTATGCATCAACAAGTACTTATTTATGCAACAATAATTACCTATTTATGCATCACTAATTTAACTTATTACATAGCCAAAATTATGTCTCACTAATTTAAATTATGCATCAATATTACCTATTTATGCAGCAACAATTACCTATTTGTGCATCACTAATTTAACTTATCACATAGCCAAAAAATGTGCACCACTAATTTAACTTACGCAACAACAATTACCTATTTATGCACGAATTATATGTAAATATGCTACGAATTACAATCAAAACACTTAACATGTAAAAAATATTAAAAAAGTATTATCTATGCAATAAACATGGTTTATACATACATTACACTATTCCCACCATAGCAGTTGTGATGCACAAGAAACAAAATAAAAAACTCTCCCAACAAAAACAATGAAGAACAATGCTTGAAAAAATGATGCATAAATATGCTCATCTTGTCGCATACACATTGAATGACACATGCATCATTAAATCAAACATAAAAAACCTGTTGCATATATAAAACATAAATAATGCATCGTTTATATCAACATAAAAATCAGATAAAGTTCTTAAAAATCATATAAAACTCCTAACAATTTGCATACAGAACCGAAACAAGTTCTTAACAATGAACTATTGTTATCACATATGATTGAAATAGCATAACCCCAGAAATGAAACCTAATTGAAAAGTTATCACTAAAATTTCATTAAAAGAAAAAAGCAATTCAACGAGTTTTAAAAAACTTGAAACCAAAAACCAAATGCAACAACACACATAAAAAACTCAAAAGAAAAAAATCACATAGAAAGTTCCCTACCTGCCGAAAAAAACCAAAAAAGACAAATAATCATAACCAAAAAAATTCACCAATTTAAAATTCTCATAGATGGCCAATACATGAAATCAAATGAAATATTCATACATACTAAACAAAAAATACATGAAACTTGAACGAAAACCTGAAAACAGAAAAAACGAAAGAATTTTCGAATTTTGTTTTCGAAAACACATGCAAATAGTAAGGAAAAAAAATAAAAAGGGGAAAAAATTGCATAACATTCACCTATACAAAAAACCAAAACTAAAACCATACCTCTAAACTGGAAATTTGGTTGGATGTTTCTCGGCCTACTGCAAAAAATGGAGTCAAAGAGTTTTCTTCTTCTCTTCCAAACTCTTCAACTGATGTGCCTCTTCTTTGCAAAACTCAGAAGTTGAAGAGAAGTGATATCACTTTTTGGCAAAAATCACATACCCAAAAATCTCGGTCAAATCAAAATCCAACTCTACAGATATCATTCCAAATTACAATTATGTCCATAAATAAAAATCGGCCCCTTTAGACAGTTACGTATTTGCCCTTGAAAACAATTAAGCCCATTTAAATTACCTTAAATACTGAATTAATCATAGCCATCTAAAAATAAAAATAAACGGACCAGATCAGTCCTTACGGTCTCACCCTAGGATATTGGTCGCATTTGAATCAATACATATATATATGGGCTAGTCTCCTGTCTGACGGTCTGACGGATCGAATTTGTCAGACGGAGCCCCAACAAAAAAAAGAAAAATTAAGCAAATTTAGGTCTCTGTTCATCCTTCTGCTCGTCTCTTGCCCTATCCCATCTCTTAATGGTTCCACCTCTCTCATCTCTTCTCCAACAATCTCAACATTGGATATGGTGAAGGTAATTACCTACGCTTTTCGAATTGTCTTTGAGAATTAGTCTAGAATGTTCCATGAAAGTGGAAAATGGAACTCGACAGGTAACAGGGGGCTTGTAACAGGAGTAATCGACGAGGTAAATCGATCGGGGTTTCGAAGTGAAATAGACGGTGGTGATGAAGATGACGAGATCGAATTGGAGGGAATTGTAAATGGAGAGAAGTTCTTCAGGGCCTAATCGGAGGATTTCGAGGAGGATTGCGATCATGATTGGGACGAGCAAGAAGGTGAGAATGTGATTGACGAGGTATTGGTAGCCGAGTTTGACGTATTTGAGTTTTACGGAGGTGGAGAAGTTTGGTAGGATTTGAGGCATTTTGGTAATCTAATTGATAATCTAAAAAGCACGCACACACATATTTGCTCTGTTTTTTTCTTTAGGTATATTTCAGAATGAATATTGCAATAGCAGAGTATTTGAAGATGAAACACTAAATGATACAAGTATTAGTATCAGCTAATACTTTTATGGAGAAATACTAATACATTTTATAAGAAAAACTAATACTTTGCAGGAGCTCTACTAAAATACTCTCTAGGAAATTACTAATACTTTTTCGAGAAACTACTAATACTTTTCCGATGGACAACTAATACATTTCAGGAGTATATTCATGAGAAATACTAAAACTCTTCAGGGAACTACTAATACATTTCAGAAGAACTGCTAATACTTTTTAGAAGGACGACTAATACTTTTCAGAAGGATTGTTAATACATTTCGGGAGAAAAATTTAATTATATTCAGGGGAACTACTAATGCATTTCAGAAGAACTGCTAATACTTTTTAGAAGGACGACTAATACTTTTCAGAAGGATTATTAATACATTTTGGGAGAAAAATTTAATTATATTCAAGGGAACTACTAATACATTTCAGAAGAACTGCTAATACTTTTTAGAAGGACGACTAATACTTTTCAGAAGGACTATTAATACATTTCGGGAGAAAAATTTAATTTATTTCAAGGAACTACTAATACTTTTTCGAGGAACTACTAATACTTTTTTGAAGGATTGCTAATACATTTCGGGAGTGTATTCAGGAGAAATACTAAAAAACTCTTCAAGAAACTACTAATACATTTCATAAGAACTGCTAATACATTTTAGAAGGACGACTAATACATTTCAGAAGGACTGCTAATACTGGTGCTCCATGAAAACTAGTACAACACCACTGCTAATATTACGAAAATGCCACCGCATCCGCGGGTCAGATCCGTCTAACAGGTCAGACCCGTTAGACGGTCTGACAGGAGTTTTTGTGTGTATATATATATATATATATATATATATATATATATGAGATTAATGGAGATTAATTCTCTTGTTCAAGAGTTAAGTAAAATATAATCATATAGCAAATCATTTTGGACGCTGTAAGATACAGGATCCATGCAGATGTAACATAGAGTTAATTACCAAAAATAATCAGTCTTGTTTTACAGCATAATTCGAATTATAATTAAAAATAACTTTTTTTTGCATGATCACTTGGTTATGTTTAAAAGATTGAATCTTGAATTTATTGAGAGATAAAAAAGTAATTAATTTTTTGAAGGTTGACCGGAAAACAGAGAAGAGATTTTTTTTAAAAAAAAAATTAAGTTAGGAGGAGTGGTCAGAGAGAGTAGATAAATTTCAAAGAAATTGAAAGACTCAGGGTTCAAACGTTGATCAACACTATTATAAGTTTCATTTGGGTGAATAAATCAGATGTACTTCGGCTCGGGTCGCTTCATCTCGAGCCTAGGTACTTTCGGTTCGGGTCCTATAAAAGAGTGAACGTTAGGCTAGCCGGGATGGTCCCCCAGCTAAGACCCTCCGATACTTAAGTTAGATACAGGTGTAAGGTTGCTAATAAACTGAAAAGCAAGGTGACTAGCAATAAATGGGATACCTGTATCACAGAGAACAGTGGGGTATTTATAGGTTTTGACTTCATAGACCATACGAGGCCGTACGACCTAGCTCCACGTGTCGACCTCGCCTTGGTCCACCTGGCAAGATTCAATAAACTAACGGGTTAGGGTCAATAAGCGACCGGCACCGTGACCTCTGGTCAGGTCGCGACCCGAATACAAAAAGTTGTGGATCCTAGCCCCCTTTAGCTATTTTGTCTATGAGCGAGGACATTTAGGTAAGTTTGATTGGATGTATATCATTACTCCCGCAGTTACTTTAGTATTAATTACTAAGGTAACTTTTAATCAGGACCGTAGAATTCAAACATGCATTTAATATCAGCCGCTTGATTTTCCCACCTCTCCCTATATATATATATAGAGAGAGAGCCCTTTTAGTTGTTCATTTTTCTCTCTTCCTATTAGTGCGGTAAAAATTCATCAATTCGCTGCAAGCTCGGAGGTTCTTCTTCAGTCGAAAGTTCTCAAAGTTTTTATTCGGATCTCCTACTTCAAGGTAGCCCTTAGCTTCGCTTCGTGTACTATTTTTTGATTTATTTAAATTTTCTTTTTTCCCTTTGCTATGCCTTCCAGTTGTACCTTAGGCTCCTCGGATTCGAGCTCGAACCAGGTTCCAGCTCGAAATCTAGCTCTGACCCCAACCCTCTTTCAGGGGCTCGCATCGTTTTAAATGTAAGCCCACTTAGGGCTGTTAGGGCAGTGCCTCACTTAGAAAACCCTAGCCCCGACCCAGACCAAAATGACGAACCTAAAGAAGTCGAAACGTCTGTAGATCCTGACTTAGAATTTACGGCCCATCGGGCTTTGCTTCGCTCTATCGTACATAGATCCCACATAACTGAAATTAGGGAAAGATTTTTTATACCCAATAATTATCAAATAATAATCCCGGGTAGGGATGATCGAATAGATAAGCCTCCTTCCCAATGCATGTCCTTCCACTTCCCTAGCCTAGAAGTGGGCCTGCGTATTCCCCTAGCTCGCCTTATTGTAGATTTTTGAGGGGACTAGGTGTGTGCCCTGCCCAGCTCATCCCAAATGTGTATCGCCACATTCTAAGCTTTGCGATCTTAATGCGTTATTTCTAGGAGACGCCCTCCTTTCCTCATTTTTGGTTTCTTTATTCTATTAATACGTCCTCGACCACTAGCAAAAAGGTTTTTTTCTAACTTTTCCCCAGACCTAATCGCAAACTGCGTCACCATCTACCTTCTTCTGTACGGCCTCGGAAAGAGAAATTTATTTACGTCCGAGCCCCCGTAGAGACCCCTGGGAAGTTTCTTTTGAGTGCAGGGTCACCCGTCCTCGCCCTCGTGACCTCGCCTCTGTCACTTGGGATGATGATTCTGTATATAATGAATTATGTACAAACTGATTTTTGGCAGATAAGCTCTTAATTGAGGAGGTTCTTTCTCTTCTTGACCTTAGCCCCGCCCCGAAGCCATCCTCATTAATTTTGGGTAACTTTCAACTCCTTTATTCTTACAATGCTAATTTTGACTTTCCTTACTTATCCATTTTCTTTTGTTGCTTTTTCAGAGACATGTCGATTAAAGCCTTGCTTATAGCGAAGCAGCTAAAGGAGCAAAAGGAAGCCTTACTTGCTCGTCATAAAGAACGAACTCCCCCAGTTCCAAAATCAGCTGGCACCCATGCTGCCTCGGGATCCGGTACTGTTCCATCGCCTTCTGAGAATGTTCAGCTCGAAACTCAAGACGAGGTGCCCTCTGGATCTGCTGACAATTTGTGAGCTGCTCGTCCTTCTTCGGCTCAGTCTACTCCCTCGCGCCCCTCTACTGCTCAAGATGCTATTGAAGCCGACAAGGCCTCTGGATCTCGAAGTAAGTCCCACAAGGATAAATCGCAGAAGGATAAGTCTCATTAAGACAAATCTCACAAGAACAAGGATTCGGGGGGTAGAGATCGCGAAGCTCGCGAGGGTCAATCCAACAAGAGGCCTCGGGTCAGTCCCGAGGTAGAGATATCCAGCAAGAGGCCTCAGGTCGATCCTGATGAGGAGATATCTAGTAACCCTGAAATGGAGGCTCAACTCAAGTGGCTGAAAATGTGCGAGAATCAGCTCTCCAAAATACGTGCTATGGAGAGGAATAAGACTCCTCCCGAGATATCCTATTCCTTCAATGAGTCTCTTCCTCGCACGATTCCAAACTGGTTAATCAACGGCCGAAGTTTGATCCTTGAAACTCATGCCGGAGAGGATTCTTTCGAACTTTATAAGCATATTCTCCTTGCTTCCGAATAGTTTGCCTTGATGCCCTTTGAGTTTACTCGCTTGGAGGAGTTGATAGCTCATAATAATTTTTCATTAAGTCAACTTACTTTTCGCTACGTTGCTTTGTTTATGTAAGCCTCTTTTCCCTTCCTTCTCTAATATTTATTTTTTTATTCTTTTTAGAATAATACTATTTTGCATCACCTTTCTCTCCAAGCTGCGAACTGGATGAGCTTACTCGAAGAGCAACGAGCCAAGGTAGAGAGGCTCTCTGAGGTAATGAAAGGGATGGAGGTTGAGAAAGAAAAGGCTGTGCATGAAGCCAAGATTGCCCTAATGAAGGGGAATTCTTCCTTGTTAAATAAAGTACAATGGCTGGAAAGAGAGCTCACTAAAGCTCGCTAGGATCTGGTCGAACAAAAGAAAGCCCATGAAACTGAGCGAGAAGAGTCCTATAATTTGGGTTGCACTCAAGGCTCCCAAGAGTACACAAATTCCGTGGAGTATACTTTCGCGATCCAGAAGGCTCGTGAGGAGGGTGTGAGGTCCTTCCTGAATTCACACTCCTATGAGACTCTAGTAGCTCATCGTGTTGTAGTATACTTGTTCGAGGGCTTTGAGCGATGCAGGGACCAAGCTATCCAAGAAGAAGCTTCCAAAAAGGATTTTGATCTTCGCAAACTGGACTGCATTTGCACAGACAATTTGGAAAAGGCTACTAAAGGCGAGGCTACCAAAGAAGAGGGTCTTGACGTCGTTCGCAATGTGGATAAGGTGGACGAGACATATGAATGGACTGAAATAATGGGTTCACACATTGCCCACACTGAGCAACCTCCCCCGACTGTTATTGATGTCGAAAATGAGGACGAGGAGTCTTAGGCTTTATATTCACCTTCTTTTGTAAATGAGCCCCGCGCTCCTTGTAAAACACTTAGTTTACCAGTTGCTTATTTTGTAAGGACACATTTATAACCCAATTATTCCCTTTGAGACCTAGGGTGTTTTGTTGAAAATTATTTTTCCAAGTCATTTCGCATTATACCTTTGCGTTACTTATTTTCTATTTACAAATCGCTTTTATTTTCATGCTCGTTGTAAACCTTATAAGGTTCTTGAATGCTCGCTGACTTTGAGAGGTTGTTTTTTATTTATCACAATTTTTCAGAGATCGCTTTTAATTTTTCTCTAAAGCTGACTTCGTGGAGGTCTCTTTTTACTTACCGCGATCTTTCACAGATCACTTTTGGCGTATTATTAGAGCTGACCTCGTGGGGTCTCTTTTTACTTGTCGCGATCTTTCTCAGATTATTTTTAACTTTTCTTTAGAGCTAATTTTGTGGGGGTCACTTTTTACTTGTCGCCATCTTTCTCAGATTATTTTTAACTTTTTTTTAGAGGTGGCCTCGTAGGAGTTACTTTTTATTCGTCGCGATCTTTCACAAATCACTTTTGGCTTTTCTTTAGAGCTGATCTCGTGGGGGTCGCTTTTTACTTGCCGCGGTCTTTCACAGATCGCTTTTGGCTTTTTACTAGAGCTTACCTCGTGGGTCGCTTTTTTCTTTCTGCGAGCTTTCTTAGATCGCTTTTGGTCTTTTATTAGAGCTGACCTCGTGTGGGTTGCTTTTTTTTTGTCGCGATCTTTCTAAGATCGTTTTTAACTTTTCTTTAGAGTTGACCTCGTGGAGTTCGCTTTTTACTTGCCATGATCTTTCATAGATCACTTTTTGCTTTTTACTAGAGTTGACCTCATGGGGTCGCTTTTTGTCATATAACCTGTTCGTTATTTTTGCACAAAATAAGGGGGTATTTCCCCTCCCAGTAATATCTCATATATATTTGTTTAAAATGAGCTATAAATTACAAGTTATTACCTAGGTATAGAACTTGCGTAAGTTGCGGATATTCTATGGCCTAGGAAGCTCTTTTCCTTCCATGCTTTCCAAGTGATATGTGCCTCTCATGAGAATCTTCGTCACTTTGTAAGGATCTTCCCAATTTGCCTCCAACTTTCCTACATGTATTGATACTTCAACCTTCTTCAACACTAAATCTACTACTTGAAAATTTTCTTTCGTGCACTCTTTTGTCATAGGTTGCTCGCATTCTTCCTTTGGGTGTCTTTATCTGAACTAAGGCTTTATCCCTTTTTTCTTCAATTGTCTCCAAGTCTAGCCTTCGAGCTTCTTTGTTTAGTGTGGGGTCATGATAGGCTACCGTATGAGATGCCTCCCCTATTTCCACCGGGACCACATCCTCTGATCCATACACTAAACCAAATGGAGTCTCCCCAGTATAGGTCCTTGGTGTAGTTCTATAAGCCCTAAGAAACCCTGGGAGCTCCTCTACCCAATATGTCTTCATTGCACCTACCCTAGCTTTTAAATGCTGCAATATAATTCTATTTGCAACCTCCATTTGGCCATTAGCCAGTGGGTTTCCAACTGCGGTGAAGTTTTGCCGAATTTTCACCTCCTCGCACCATGCTCAAATTTTCTTTCCTTGGAACTGCGCCCCATTGTCCAAAATTAGGGTCCTAGGCAATCCAATTCTACTAACAATATTTTTTCAAAAAAAGTCCATGACTTCATGTTCTGATATTTTTTCCACAGCCTCAGCCTCGACTCACTTCAAAAAATATTCTACTGCCACTATGTCGAATTTTTTATGTGCCCTTGCTACAGGAAAAAGTCCTAATATATCAATCCCCCATTGATCGAACGAGCATGCAATAGGAATTCTCTCCAAGGGCACCGCTGGATGATGAGCTAGGTTGGCATGAAATTGGCACTTGTCACATTTCTTGGCGAATTCCACAACTTCCTTCATTACTGTAGGCCAAAACAATATCTCTGCCTCAAATTTTTTTGAGCTAGCGAGCAACCTCCCGAGTGATTTCCACATTTTCCCTTGTGAATCTCTCTCATCACATACTGTGCATTCTTGGGCAATAAACACTTTAATAGGAGCCCACCAAAGGATCTCTTGTACACATCTTCTCCTATTATTTGAAACCTAGATGCCCTGGTTTGTATTCTCCTCCCCTCGCCTGGATCTACTGGCAAGGCTCATGTTCTCAAAAATTCCTTGATCCCCTCAATCCAATTTACCCGAATTCCCACATGAAGAATCAGGGCCTCCTTTGTGAAATGACCAAGAGGCTCGCTTTCCCACATCACCTCGGAGTGCTTCACCACCAACACTATCACCTTCTTCGAGCTCGTCCCCGGGACAACACTAGCAAATCATGCTAATGCATCTGCTCTATCATTCTCTTCTCTAGGAATCTGTTGTAGGAAAATTTCAAATTTCTTTACCAATTTCTTGGTTCTGCTCAAGTATTCGGACATAGACTTATCTTTAGCCTCGAACGAACCCTCCATATGCATCGCCACTAACTGAGAGCCAGTGTAAGCAATGAGTTTCCTTACATTACACTTATGCGTTATCTTCATTCCGACAATTAAAGCTTCATACTCAGCTTCATTATTTGTGATTTCGAAGTCAAGTTTTAATGTTATTTCCACCTCAAACGAATTTGGGCCTTGCAATAAAATTCCAGCCCCTCCTCCAAATGTCACAGACAAACCGTCGACATGCAATAGCCACAAAGCCTTGCCTTGGGTCGCTGGTTCTTCTATCGCAGCCTCACTAACGAAGTCCGCTAGAACCTAAGCTTTGATTGCTGACTTACACTGATACTTGATATCAAACTCTCCCAACTCCATCGACCATTTAACTAAATGCCCTGATAATTCCGGCCTTCCCAAAATTTTCCTCAACGGCTGATTCGCCAAGACAATGATTTGATGAGATTGAAAGTAAGGATGTAGTTTTCTTGCTGCCACCACAAAGGCCAATGCCAGCTTCTCAGTTTCCAAGTATCTTTCTTCTGCTCCTTGCAACATCGTACTCACGTAATAAACTGGTTTATGCACTTCTCCTTCTTCCTTGACTAGGACTGAACTTACTGCTTGCTTAGACACGTCTAAGTATAAGCAAAATGGTTTGTGTTTTTCAGGCTTTGACAACAGAGGCAGCAAGCTTAAGTATACTTTTATCTCATCGAAGGATTTTTCACACTCCTCCGCCCATTTAAATATTTTCATATTCCTTAAAGTAGCGATGAAAGACAAGTTTCGATCGACTGACCTCGAAATGAACCTGTTTAATGAGGCTAGCTTTCTAGTAAGCTGCTAAACCTCGTTTATGGTTCTGGGCGAGGTCATTTCCAATATAGCTCTTATTTTCTCTGGGTTCACTTCAGTTCCCCTCTCGTTGAACATAAATCCGAGAAATTTTCCACCTCGCACCCCAAAGTTGCACTTCGTCGGATTCAGCTTCATTCCATAGGCTCAGATAATATTGAAAGCTCACTTTAGGTGTTCCAGATGATCTTCCTGTTTTTCACTTTTTACTAACATATTGTCTACGTATACCTCCATGGTTCTCCCGATCTTGCTTTTGAACATGAGGTTAACAAGACGTTGGTATGTTGTTCCACCATTCTTAAGCCCAAACGGCATCACCACATAGCAATATACCTCTTTATCCATAACGAAAGAGGTCTTGTCCTGGTCTTCTTCCGCCATGAATATCTGATGATAACCCTGATAAACATCCATCATATTCAACAAAGCACAATCGACCGTAGAATCCACTAGGAGATCGATGCGAGGTAACGAATATGGATCTTTGAGACATGTTTTATTTAAGTCAGTGAAATCCGTGCACATCCTCCATTTCTCAGCTGCCTTTGGAACAATCACAACATTGGATAGTCATTCAGTGAACTGAATCTCGACAACATGCCCATCCTCGAGGAGCTTATTCACCTCGCTTTCGATGATCATGTTCATTTCTCCTCCAAAACTCCGCTTCTTCTGCTTAACGAGCTTCACATCTGGGATAATATTCAAGCGATGCACTACTACCTCTGGGCTGATGCCTTTAAAATATAATGATTTCCATGTAAACATATCTGCATTCTCTTTCAGGAATTAGATTGTTAGGAGCTCGAGACTAGGGTCCATCTGCGAGCGAATACGCGTGGATTGTTCTGGGTTATTCACGTCTAACTCCACCATTTTATATTGCTCTGTGGGTTGAATTCTATATTCCATCACTTTTGCTTTTGTATGCTTCTCCTTTTCTTTTTTTCTCATCCCTGCCTCATCCTCTCGCACGATCTGCTTAATAGTTATGATTTTGTTTACTCCATTATTTTTCTTCAATGATAAATTGTAGCACTCCCATGCACTTTTCTGATCTCCACATACCTCGCCAATTCCATTGAGGTTGGGAATTTCATCTTCGAGTGATATGTAGACACAATAGCTTGGAACTGATTTAAGCCTGGCCTCCAAATAATGACATTATATGCAAAAGGGGCATCAACTACCAAATATTTAATCATTATCGTTTTTGCGGCATGGTGAGGTCCCGAGCGAGGTTGGGAGGTCAATAATACCCATCAGAATCACCTCATTTCCGCCAAAATCCGTCAAGGGTGTATCCACTGGTTGTAATGTTGCAACATCTAATTCGATTTTCCTCAAGACTTGTAGAAAAATCACATCCGTCGAGCTCCCATTGTCTATTAAGGTCTTCTGTACTGCAAAGTTTGCGATGTCCATCGTTATCACCATGGGAGCGTTTTGACCTTTTTCTAGTCCAACAAGGTCACGATTATCAAAAGTGATAGGATTCACCTCCTGTATGTTTAAGATATTTAGGGATCGCTTAGGGGTGTGAACTAAGATCCGCATATTTTTCCTTCTCGCACTCTGGGAATCACCTCCGCTCGGGCCCCCAGCTATCACATGTATCACTTCTCTACGAGGTAAGTTTTCATCCTGCCGGTCTCGCCTCGCCTCGGATCACTCGTGATGCTGGTCTACTCTTTCCGTCACTGGGAAACGAGCTTCAGATCTCCCACGTGACTGATGCCTCAGCGGCGACCCCAGTCTGGCATCCTTCCCAAGCCTCATATCCTCTGCCTCGCTTCCTTTTATTTTCACAAAAATTTTCAAGTATCCCTGCTGGATAAGTCTTTCTATTTGGTCTTTAAGTTGAAAGCACTCCTTCGTGTCATGACCATGATCTTTATGGAAAATGACAATATTTTCCATTATCTCTCCTACCTGGCATTGCCCTAATCTGTTTTGGCCTTTTCAACATATTTTTTCCTTTGATCGACATTAGAGCATGCACTCGGGGAATATTTAGTGGGGTATATCTGCTAAACCATGTAGATCGCTAGTGATCCTGATCTCTACCCCATTCATGTTCTTTTTCAGACCTAAAATGAGGTCCTTCTCTAGGATCCTTTCTTGCTCGGACTTCAGGGTTGACTGCCGACAACTCGAGATCCTTCAATTCATTCATATCCTCCTTATGAATATACCGTTGGGTCATTCCCATCAATTCTTATTTATCCGTTGGAGGATCATGTGCTAAGGCTGATGTCCATGCTCCCTATTTTAACCCATAAACCAATATGTTTGTCATCATATCGATCCTCATGTCCTGCAACTCGAGAGCCTCGTCGTGGAATCTATTGATAAAATCATATCGATCCTAATGGTAAAAAGGTGGGTCGCTGATTGGCATGTATTTTGCATGTATTTTAGGGCATATTTATGGCTATAATTGTTTATAAACATGCAATAACTCATATGAAATGGTATATATTCTCTCTTTGTGGAAAAGATATTACGCTTTGCTCGTTTTGTAGGAATTTAACGATATTTGGAGTGATTTTGTGACAAATACGAGCATTGCGACCTAGAAGCATCAAGAATCGAGCGATTACACCCAATTGGAAGCCAATTATATTGAGTCAAGAGTCATAGTAATGATTCGTGTGTTAAAAGAAGCATGGATGATCAAACAACGAGGGATTTATCTCAAAGAACGCCCAAACGCTGGATTGGATTTTTCCAAAGACCTTTGGTAGGGTTTAGTATTTTGGCCATAAATCTCTCTACAAAATTGATATTGAGCTGATTCAAGTGGCTACGGAAAGCTAAGAGAGAGGGCTACAACCCTTATGAAGACCCCATAAGCAAATTCGGACGTTTGGGTGGCGCACGGGCAACCCGTGCCATTTGGCACGCCCGTGCTCCCTCCTATGATCGAACAATTTGTGCGGCTACCGGCCAAAGACGGGGTGTGCCGTATGGCACGGCCCGTGCCGTTCTGCGGGAAAAACAGAGTTTGACTCGTTTTCAACTAGGTTTCGACCCAAACGAAGTACAAATAGACCCGGGGCGGCCACAAACAGAGGCACGCTGAATTTTAACCTAGAAACCAGAGAAAAGAGCAGTTTTCCACCGAGAACTTCGAGAGATCGATCAAGACCGCAACCACACCTTTGAGGATTGAAGATAGATCGAGAGATCGTCATCATCCCCGAGTCACTCATTCCATCGTATCGTTATTTCAATTAGTTAGATTTTGATTATGAATAATTTGTCTATGAATTGTTTATTGTCAATGTCTGGCTAAACATCTTGTGATTCCCGGGTTTGGGAGTAGGTTAATAAACACTTTTATTTGATGATTAGGGATAATTGAAGTTAATGTTTTCTTCTTCTATTCAAGTACTTTGCTTTAATTCTTGTTTTATCAAAACGCGTTTGATCTAAACTTGTTTGATGTATTGATTCATAATTCTAACCGATGAGTTTCAATACTAGATCTTGAGTACTTGTGTAGGTCCCAAGGGGTGCGGGTGTAAGGTTTAGAAGGGGGGGTTGAATAAACCTTACCAACTTTTCGATTTAATCCTTTTAAAAGTTCAGAGTTAATACTTCACACAACTAGGTCCTTGATGGGCCGAGTTAAGTTAGTTAATCAGTGAGTTAGTCACTCAACGGACTGACATTGAGTGTTGATAGAATAACTCAGCTGTTTTGACTAAAGACTTAACTCAACTGTAATGAGTATTTAGCGGAAGACTTAACACCCTTGAATTTGGTTTAAGTTTGTTTTAACACTTGGTTTTAGCACTTGTTAATTATCAATTGGATAGCATTTATCGACAAATGTATAAAATAATATGCAAAAATAAATTGCTGAAACGTAAATGACACAATTAATTTTATAGAGGTTCAAGATGGGGTAATTCTTCTAATCCTCTCTTCTCCAACTCCTGGAGGAATCCACTAAGTATTGATCGTAGTACAAAGTGGTTATCGGTCCCGGATGCAAGTCTTGATCACACAAACGGTGACTTGATCCTTTGGGACTCGACCGAGATGCCTTGGTCACACAAATGCTTCTCGTGCGACTCGAACTTTTCTTCAGGCGCCTTGCTACTACTGACTCACTTGCTCAAGTTTCTTGGATTTGATCACGAAGCCCTCCAAATAACTTAAGCCTGGTTCGACCTTGAACCTTTCTACAATCCTTCCCGGAATGTAGACCCCTTTTGATTTTTCAAAAGATTTCCTCTTCAACGATTGAAGTTGTCTTTCCTTCACAAAACTTAGTGTTGGATTGATTTCTTCGATGTTTAGGCTTGAGGATTTGATTTGTATATTATGAGAATATTTTGCGGAGTTACTGACTCTTGACAACTTCTTGAATGTTCGTGTTCGGTAACCTCTCTCGCATGATTCTCGGCCTTTTATAGTGTTCTTTCAAAAATCGCCAAAGAGATAGACTAATTTTCAAAAGACACTTTAGTTCGTTGGCTTGTCTTGTTGCGATCCTCGATGTAGACATTTCCTCGTATTAAATGAATGTCCAAACTTTTCGTAGTCGACACATGTGCAAAGTGCTTCCCATTGGTTCATTCCTTTTGCACGCATCCTGGGATCGAGCACTTTAAGCATGGCAAAGATGGAGGTATTACTAAATTAAGTAATCTTCTTGACTTACGGCAACGGATCCTTTTCGGATGTCTTGACTTGACTGACGAGCTTCTTTCAACTTTCCCCAGGTGACTTAGTCGACTTCCAATCATGGATGACTCATCCATCACTTCAACTTGAGACTTGGCTATCTTGAGTTGACTTGACTGACCCTTCACACAGCTGTATCCCAGCTGATACTTCTCCAGTCGAGTTCTTGTCTTCTCTTCCTTGCCATACTCAGCTGTCTCACGGCGGAGTCTTTCCTCTAGTCTTCAGTTGACTTCTTGCATATCCAGGCATAGCTGACTTAACTCAGCTTGAACAGCTCTATCTATTACAATGCAGTTTACAACGAAAATGGGGTGCCAACTTCCTAGTCTAAGTTTTACATGGCATTCATCAAAATCTAAACAATAAATTTCCCAACAACTTGACACGAATAGCTTGCATGATTGAGAAGTCTGTGAATATTTGTGAGATCTTTTAATCTTTTGAACTTTTGGGAGTTGGGTATCTCATGTTGAGTAGAGATGCTAACATAGATATTCCAATCAACGCTTTTACATACATCTCGAGAGAGGGGGTAAATTACTTTGGTGATTGATCTATAGAGAAGAATACGCTTAACCTTGGTTTGCTTAATCTGGGAATAAAAGTGGGATATTAACTGAAACCATAACCCAGGAATCCATTCATTCATACTTGATCTTTTAATCGCTCTTTGATTTGTTATTTTTAGGATTAATTTCTGCTTTAGAGTTAATAAAACCAATCCATCTCAACTTCGATAGTCTAGATAAAAATAAGGCTATTATAATCCAGTAATTAGTACATTAATTTATTAATCCCTGTGGATTCGACCTTGCAAACCCTATTCTATAAACTGAACTGTACACTTGCGGGGAAGCTAAAAAAATAGGCGAACAAGTTTTTGGCGCCGTTGCCGGGGATTAATTAAATTTTTAGTACTAATATTGCGATAAATAGAATTATTTTTAATTTAGACATTTTTTTTATTATTTTTCCATCCTACATTATTTGATTTGTTTTTTTGAGTTTATTCAAGTAGTGCACGAACACCCGCTTTGATGGAGGAAGCCAATTATTTCAATAAGTGGAATCTCTACAATTACTGGAATAATCCTACCCCTACGTACTATTATCCGGAGGCAAGGCCATCTATGGAGGGCGTCCTCACCGCATTTATGAATGAAACAAGGAACCGGTTCAATACACATGAGGCTAAGCTGGATAAAATCGAAAACTATGTCACACAATTGGGCACACAAATGAAAAATCTTGAAACCCAGATTAGCCAATTAGCTACGATCATTGGTGGACAAAATCAAAAGGGCCAGTTTGTTCGCCTTATTTTTAGCTTCACCGCAAGTGTACGGTGTAGTTTATATAATAGGGTAAGCAAGGTCGTATCCACGGAGACTAATAAATTTATGCGCTAAGTATTGAACTAAGATAGCCTTATTTTTATTTAGACGATCGTAATTGGATGATTGTTGTGGAGGTAAAGACAAGAATAACCACAAAAACACAAGATGAAAATAATAATGGAATTATCAAGGGAATGAAATGGATTCCCGGGTTATGGTTTCAATTAATATTCCTCTTGTTTTCCGATTTAATCAAAGCCAAAGTTATTATCAATACCCCTATAAGACGATCACAACGGTATTTTATCCTCCCTCTCGAGATGTATATAAATAGTAGATTAAAATATCTATGCTAGCATCTCTACTCAACATAAGATACACAACTCCCAAATGCACAAAAGATCAAATATCCTCACAAATATTCACAAATCTCTCGATTATGCAAATATTCATGTCAAGTACTCAAAATCTAATATTGAAACTCATCTCTCGAATTATGAATCAATATATC
The DNA here is from genome assembly GCA_016081115.2 of Rehmannia glutinosa. Lineage (NCBI taxonomy): Eukaryota > Viridiplantae > Streptophyta > Magnoliopsida > Lamiales > Orobanchaceae > Rehmannia > Rehmannia glutinosa. The sequence continues at coordinate 744,794 of JABTTQ020001344.1, read as the reverse complement.
AAACAAGTTAAATCATTGGCCAAGTGATAAAACAAGAATAAGAACAAAGTACTCAAATAGGCTTCAAGACAATAACTTCAACTAAGACTAAAACATTCAACAAGAGTTCAATTAATCTACTTCCAAAACGCAAAAATCACAAGATGTTTAGCTACTCATTACAAATAAACAACTCATAGACAAATTGTTCATATTCATGACAAGCTAAAATGAAAGATTAAAGCACAAAGAATGAGAAAACTTAGGGAAATGGGTAATCTCTCGATTTATCTTTAATCCTCAAGCTCCGATTCCACCCGATTCTTCCCTTCATTCTTCCTTGATGAAGTTTAGCTATTTCTTGTGTTCTTGGGTCTTTTCCAGACCTTTCCTCGCCTTGGTGTGCGCCCCAAAAAGTGGTATTTATACCCTTTTAGAAGCCTAGGTCAATTTGCTGTCATTTTTGGAGTTTTCTGCAAGAACGCACGGGTCGTGCGCCCACGCACGGGCTACCCGTGCTCAAATCCGTAGGCATTCCCCTGTTTTTTACCAGCCACGCACGCGTCGTGCTCCCACGCACGGGCTACCCGTGCTCGAAGCCGTAGACATGCTCAAAACCTTCAAAGACGTCCGCACGGTTGCCCGTGCGCTACCCAAACGTCCGAATTTCCTTGCGGGGTCTTCATAAGAGTTTTAGCCCTCTCTCTTAGCTTTCCATAGCCACTTGAATCAGCTCAATATCAATTTGGTAGAGAGAGTTATGGCCTAAATACTAAACCCTGTCAGTGCTGGAAATTCCATACGCGTTTGGACGTTCCTTGAGATAAATCTCCTCGTTGTTTTATCATCCATGCTTCTTTTGACACACGACTCATCACTATGACTCTAGACTCCATATAGTTGGCTTCCAATTGGATGTAATCGCTCGATTCTTGATGATTCTAGGTCGCAATGCTCGTATTTGTCACAAAATCACTCAAAATATCGTTAAATTCCTACAAAACGAGCAAAGCGTAATACCTTTTCCACAAAGAGCGAATATATACCATTTCATATGAGTTATTGCATGTTTATAAACAATTATAGCCATAAATATGCCCTAAAATACATGCAAAACTCACACCAATCAAACCCCCAAACTTAAACTGTTGACCGTCCCGGTCAACGCTTTTAAAAACAAGACAAAACAAAACTGGGAGTAATGAAAAGTATAACGCACAACTCCATAAAATTCGTATTGTTCATCATATGTGTCAAGCAACGAATCAACCAAGCCTCAAATATCTAACATAGAGAACACATCAAATAAATCATGGTAAATGCTTTGAATCACTTCTCTCAAGATCAAGTGTATACTCTCATCTCACATGAATATAGGACGTGTTTACGCTCAATTCAATTCAATGTTGCAAAATTACCATAAGCTTGCAAATCGTCTCATATCTCCGCCACTAGAATGTATGCAATTTGTGAATCAAAAAGGACTTTTTCTTTTGGTTATAATGAAGGTACTTTGGTTAGGGTAGGAAAGTATGGATAGAGTGACTCAAACTCGAGCGTATAGACCGATGAGCATATAAATCATCTACATTAAAGCTCAATATGCTACTAAATTATTCTCTCATTTTCATCAACTCTTCTTATCTCCATCCCCTTTCTTTTGTAAACATTATCACCTCACATTACAATTCCTAGCCTCCAAGTTCATTCAATGAAAACTCACATCATAAAGTCGATATTTTTTTTTCCGACTCTTTTATGAATTTTCAACATTTCTTTTCTTCTCCTTTTCTTCCTCTTTTGTTCCCATCAACCAATTTTGCACAATTATCCAACTTTTGAATTCCAACCCATTCAACCTCATTCAATCCCTTTACTCAATGCTATACGCTCAAGTATAGGGTAACAAATATATCAAGTTAAGGTTTGAATTACGGCTTTCAAAAAAAATCAGTCAATAGTCTCAAGTTGGCTAACTAGGAATTTCAACATCATTAGGTAAGCAAAAGGCTTGAAAGGCTTAACAAAAATGGCCTTTAATCATTTTCACAATAGTGTACAACATGTGGCCTTGACAGAGATACCAGAGCAAGTTCTAGAATTCAAAACAACATGAATGATACACTCAAATCAATAACAAGACTGCATAATATGAAAGCAAAAGGCTCAAAAGCTCACTGTGGCTTGCAAATACGTAATTCAAAGCATCAAACCATGTTCTCAATATCCACATGCTCAATATCATCTATTCATGGCTCAATCAACTCCTACTCAACACCCAATCATAACAATACAAATGTTTCAAAATAAAGCACGAGAATCTCAACATCGGTCAACTCACTCTCTAAACTCTATGAAAGCGGTAAACGTGCTAAAACAATAAACGTGCTTCTAATGCAACTGCAACCTAAAATGCTATACATGCAACTATATGAAAACACACAAAAATGCAAATTTTTTTTTCTATCCACACATTTCATATCAAGATACTATCCCTCCCCCAAACTTAAATGAAATTATATCGCACGTAAGAGAAGATAGAATTTTAATATAAAACTGTGTGGATTGGACCTGATTTATTGTGGGGATGGCGGTGATTCGTGGCCCTCCTTGGGAGTCTCCTCCGCACGGGCTGCCCGTGGGGGGGGCTGTAGCAACATCTCCAATTCCTCAATCACGCACGGGCCGTGCGTTCACGCATGCCCTGCCTGTGCGTGGCTGCGAAGCAAAATCAGGTAATTTTCTCTTTTTTTTAAGAAGAGAACAAACAAAAAACAAAAATCACACCACAAACCGTTGGGTTGCCTCCCAACAAGCGCTATATTTAACGTCTTTAGCTCGACGCCTATTAATTTCGATTCGTACCACCTTTGAATGCATATATTAGCTGCTTTGGATCGTGGTCAAGAACCGTTTTTCCATTGTTTGCATCTAGTAATGCATAATTGAGATTTCCAAGCAAGTATTGGAGTCCTGATGTTGGAACACTTTGATTTGAATTATGCTCATGTTGTCTGTGAGCGTATGTACCACCAGTGTTCGTTTCGTTGTGGAATAGCTTTCTTATGATATCACGCACGAACTGACTGGGATCCACGCACTGTTCATGTGTTCCTCGTCCTGTTTCTGCTCCTTTTCAACACCACACACGGGCTGAAAGTGCATAGACACACAGTCCGTGTTTGGTTCCGAACTTTCCTGCTTTTCCAGGATCTTCGACTCCTCGTATTCAGTACCACTCTTTTGATGAATGGCACTACATTGTTCCTTTGAGTTGGCTTTAGTGGTGCTTGAAAATTAGCTCTTTTGTTGTTGCCCACCAATAATTGTAACTAATTGGCCCACTTGGGTTTCGAGATTTTTTATCGAACTGGCCATCTGTGTCAGTTGTAGCTCTATTTTATCCATCCTTGCGTCTTGCCTTGCGAAGCAGCTCCTAGTTTCACTCATGAATGCATTGGATTGATTTATGAATGAGGTGAGGGCTTTTTCTAAAGATGGCTTATTTGCTTCATCGCGAGTAAAGCGGTCCCTCGACTCGCTCCTGAACAAACTTGTTTGAATCCTTAACGAGGTGAGGGCTTCTTCTAAAGATGGTTTTGCCTCTGCATTTGTAAACCCATTCATTACATTGGAGCTTGATGGTGGTGGAATCACATTCTCCGTGCTAGCATATGAAAAATCTTCGTAATTCCCCCAATCTGGGTAATAGCACATAGGAGTAGGATTATTCCAATAACTGTAAGAATTCCAGTTATTGAAATAATTGACTTCCTCCATTCGAGCGGGTGCACCTATACCAATTCAAAGAAACAAATCAAAACATTGTAGAAGTAGAATTTACAAAAGAAAAATGAAATAAAATAATAAAAAAAAATGTCTAAATTAAAAATAATTCTATCTATCGCAATATTAGCACCAAAAATTGTATTAGTCCCCGGCAACGGCGCCAAAAACTTGTTCGCCTTATTTTTAGCTTCACCGCAAGTGTACGGTGTAGTTTATAGAATAGGGTAAGCAAGGTCGTATCCACGGAGACTAATAAATTTATGCGCTAAGTATTGAACTAAGGTAGCCTTATTTTTATTTAGACGATCGTAATTGGATGATTGTTGTGGAGGTAAAGACAAGAATAACCACAAAAACACAAGATGAAAATAATAATGGAATTATCAAGGGAATGAAATGGATTCCCGGGTTATGGTTTCAATTAATATTCCTCTTGTTTTCCGATTTAATCAAAGCCAAAGTTATTATCAATACCCCTATAAGACGATCACAACGGTATTTTATCCTCCTTCTCGAGATGTATATAAAGTGTAGATTGAAATATCTATGCTAGCATCTCTACTCAACATAAGATACACAACTCCCAAATGCACAAAAGATCAAATATCCTCACAAATATTCACAAATCTCTCGATTATGCAAATATTCATGTCAAGTACTCAAAATCTAATATTGAAACTCATCTCTCGAATTATGAATCAATATATCAAACAAGTTAAATCATTGGCCAAGTGATAAAACAAGAATAAGAACAAAGTACTCAAATAGGCTTCAAGACAATAACTTCAACTAAGATTAAAACATTCAACAAGAGTTCAATTAATCTACTTCCAAAACCCAAAAATCACAAGATGTTTAGCTACTCATTACAAATAAACAACTCATAGACAAATTGTTCATATTCATGACAAGCTAAAATGAAAGATTAAAGCACAAAGAATGAGAAAACTTAGGGAAATGGGTAATCTCTCGATTTATCTTCAATTCTCAAGCTCCGATTCGACCCGATTCTTCCCTTGATTATTCCTTTATGAAGTTGAGCTATTTCTTGTGTTCTTGGGTCTTTTCCAGACCTTTCCTCCCCTTGGTGTGCGCCCCAAAAGTGGTATTTATACCCTTTTAGAAGCTGGAGTCAATTCTTTGTCATTTTTGGAGTTTTCTGCAAGAACGCACGGGTCGTGCGCCCACGCACGGGATACCCATGCTCAAATCCGTAGGCATTCCCCCCGTTTTTTACCAGCCACGCACGGGTCGTGCTCCCACGCACGGGCTACCCGTGCTCGAAGCCGTAGACATGCTCAAAACCTTCAGGTGCGCACGGGTCCGCACGGGTTGCCCGTGCGCCACCCAAACGTCCGACTTTGCTTGCGGGGTCTTCATAAGGGTTGTAGCCCTCTCTCTTAGCTTTCCATAGCCACTTGAATCAGCTCAATATCAATTTTGTAGAGAGCGTTATGGCCAAAATACTAAACCCTGCCTGTGCTGGAAATTCCATACGCGTTTGGACGTTCCTTGAGATAAATCTCCTCGTTGTTTGATCATCCATGCTTCTTTTGACATACGACTCATCACTATGACTCTAGACTCCATATAGTTGGCTTCCAATTGGATGTAATCGCTCGATTCTTGATGATTCTAGGTCGCAATGCTCGTATTTGTCACAAAATCACTCCAAATATCGTTAAATTCCTACAAAACGAGCAAAGCGTAATACCTTTTCCACAAAGTGCGAATATATACCATTTCATATGAGTTATTGCATGTTTATAAACAATTATAGCCATAAATATGCCCTAAAATACATGCAAAACTCACACCAATCACAGTTTCCGAGTACTACTGAAGTCAACTCAAAGGAACAAAATAGTGCCATTCATCTAAGGAGTGGTACCGAACACGAGGAGCCGGAGATCCTAGAAAAGCAAGAAAATTCGGAACCAAACACGGACTGTGTGTCTATGCACTTTCAACCCGTGGGTGGTACCGAAAAGGAGCAAAAACAGGACAAGGAACACACGAACCGTGCGTGTACGCCCGGGCAGCGCGTGCGAGATGCCATAAGAAAACTATTCCAGAAGGAGACGAGCACAGACTATGCGTACGCGCATGGACAACACGCGCGTAACTCAAATCAAAAAGTTCCAACACCAGGACTCCAATCCTTGCTTGGAAATCCCAAGTATGCAACATTAGGTGGAAACAATGCAAATTTGGCACTTGACCATGACCCAAAGCAGCTAATATATGCATTCAAAGGAGGCACAAATTCATGAGAGTTACAGGCGTCAAGCTATAGACGTTAAATGAAGCGCTTGTTGGGAGGCAACCCAATGGTTTGTTGTATTAATTTTCGTTTTTTTTTCCCCTTTATTAGTTAGGATTTTTTATGCTTTCATAGGTTAGGATTTGTTTTTGCTTTTCTCAAAAAAAAAAAAAAAAAAATCTGAAAAATCGAACACAAGGTGCGGTACCTAGCACGGGCAGCCCGTGCGCCATGCGCACGGCCCGTGCTGGTACCAGCATTTGAGGAGTTTTGGTTCGGCCCCTAGCACGGGCCGCCCGTGCCATTTGGCACGGCCCGTGCTCTTTCAAGTTTTTGGGTTCCACCGTTCGGCCCCTAGCACGGGTAGCCCGTGCCACTTGGCACGGCCCGTGCTCTTTCCAGGTTTTGAGCAGCGGGAGTTGGAGATTCTGCAGACACTACATCAAATTCAAAATTGGCATATCTCCCAGGGCCACTTTCCGCCGCCACCCCCACAGTAATCCAGGTTATGTCCACACTTTTCTTTGAAATTCTACCTTCTCTTCTATGCGCTATAATTTCATTCAAGTTTGGGGGGAGAGGTAGTAATTTTATTGGTGGGTGTGGCCTTTGCATTCATTTAGTTGCATTTAGAGCATATAGGTTGCATTGCATTAGATGTTTAAATTTTTTTTATGGTTTTAGCACGTTTATCGCTTTAGCACGTTTATTGCTTTCCTAGTTGTTAGGGAGTGAGTTGACCGATATTGTGTGCTTGTTGTGTTTTGATTGTGATCTTGATCTTGGGAGCATGCGTGGATCGGTTTATGTTATTTTGAATTGGGTGTTGAGCGTGAGTTGACCGGATTGAGAATATTTAATATGGAGCATGTGATTATTGAGATCATGATTAAAATACTTTGAATTATGCACTTACAAGCCTGTGAGCTTTTGAGCCTTTACTGCTTTCATATTATGCAGTCTTGTTTGTGATTGAGTGTGTCATTCATGTTGATATGAATTCTAGAACTTGCTCTGGTATCTCCGTCAAAGTCACATGTTGTATGCATTCATGAAAATGATTTTAGGCCATTTTTGTTAAGTCTTTCAAGCCTTTTTGCCTACCTTATGAAATGTATTTTCCCTAGTTAGTCAATTTGAGCCTATTGCCTGATTTTTTGATAGCCACATTGCAAGCCTTAGAACTTTATATGATATATCTGTTACCCTAAGCTTGAGCGTATAGCATTGAGTAAAAGGGGATGAAAAAAGGGTTGAATGAATGGGTGTCAAGAAGTTAGAAAATATGTACATTTTGGGGTGCTTGGAGGATAAAAGAAAAAGGAGGAAAAAGTGATAAATACCCACAAAAAGTCGAAATTCAAAAAAAAAAAAATCGACTGCAAATAAGTGAGTCGGCCAGAACTGAAAAAAGACTGGAATTTGTGATGTAAGGCAAAGGGGATGATTTGTATGAAAAGAAGGGAGAAATAGAGAGGTGATAAAAAAAAAGGCGATTGGGAGTGCATAGTTGATTTGTGTTAGAATAACTGTTTGAGAAAAACGATGTGTTTACCGATCTATACGCTTGAGTTTGAGTCACTTTATCCATATTTCCCTACCTTAACCAAAGAGCCTTCATTACAACCAAAATCAAAGTCCTTTCTGATTTGTGAATTGCATACAATCGAGTGGCGGAGATGTGAGACGATTTGCAAGCATATGGTAATTCTTCAACATTGATATGACTTGAGCGAATACACGTCCCTTATTATTCTAGTGAGTAGAGTATACACTTTATCCAGGAGAGGCGTGATTTGAAGTGTTTACCATGATTTTGATAGACTTGTACTCCGTGTTAGATATTTGAGACTTGGTTGGTTTGTGTTTGATGTCTATTGATAAACGACATGAATTGTGATGTCGTGTTCTTGAGTTGCTCTTCTTTACCCCATTTGTGTTGTCTTGTTTATAAAGTGTTGATCGGGACTGTCAACAGTTTAAGTTTGGGAGTTTGATTGGCATGTATTTTGCATGTATTTTAGGGCATATTTATGGCTATAATTGTTTATAAACATGCAATAACTCATATGAAATGGTATATATTCGCTCTTTGTGGAAAAGATATTACGCTTTGCTCGTTTTGTAGGAATTTAACGATATTTGGAGTGATTTTGTGACAAATACGAGCATTGCGACCTAGAAGCATCAAGAATCGAGCGATTACACCCAATTGGAAGCCAATTATATTGAGTCAAGAGTCATAGTAATGATTCGTGTGTTAAAAGAAGCATGGATGATCAACCAACGAGGGGATTTATCTCAAAGAACGTCCAAACGCGTCTGGATTTTTCCAGCACTGGCAGGGTTTAGTATTTTGGCCATAACTCTCTCTACAAAATTGATATTGAGCTGATTAAAGTGGCTACGGAAAGCTACGAGAGAGGGCTACAACTCTTATGAAGACCCCATAAGCACATTCGGACGTTTGGATAGCGCACGGGCAGCCCGTGCCATTTGGCACGGCCCGTGCTCCCCTCTATGATCTGAACAATTTGTGCGGCTACCAGCACGGGCTGGGCGTGCCGTATGGCACGGCCCGTGCCGTTCTGCGGGAAAAACAGAGTTTGACTCGTTTTCAACTAGGTTTCGACCCAAACGAAGTACAAATAGACCCGGGGCGGCCACAAACAGGGGCACGCTGAATTTTACCCTAGAAACCAGAGAAAAGAGCAGTTTTCCACCGAGAACTTCGAGAGATCGATCAAGACCGCAACCACACCTTTGAGGATTGAAGATAGATCGAGAGATCATCATCATCCCCGAGTCACTCATTCCATCGTATCGTTATTTCAATTAGTTAGATTTTGATTATGAATAATTTGTCTATGAATTGTTTATTGTCAATGTCTGGTTAAACATCTTGTGATTCCCGGGTTTGGGAGTAGGTTAATAAACACTTTTATTTGATGATTAAGGATAATTGAAGTTAATGTTTTCTTATTCTATTCAAGTACTTTGCTTTAATTCTTGTTTTATGAAAATGCGTTTGATCTAAACTTGTTTGATGTATTGATTCATAATTCTAACCGATGAGTTTCAATACTAGATCTTGAGTACTTGACACGAATAGCTTGCATGATTGAGAAGTCTGTGAATATTTGTGAGATCTTTTAATCTTTTGAACTTTTGGGAGTTGGGTATCTCATGTTGAGTAGAGATGCTAACATAGATATTCCAATCAACGCTTTTACATACATCTCGAGAGAGGGGGTAAATTACTTTGGTGATTGATCTATAGAGAAGAATACGATTAACCTTGGTTTGCTTAATCTGAGAATAAAAGTGGGATATTAACTGAAACCATAACCCAGGAATCCATTCATTCATACTTGATCTTTTAATCGCTCTTTGATTTGTTATTTTTAGGATTAATTTCTGCTTTAGAGTTAATAAAACCAATCCATCTCAACTTCGATAGTCTAGATAAAAATAAGGCTATTATAATCCAGTAATTAGTACATTAATTTATTAATCCCTATGGATTCGACCTTGCAAACCCTATTCTATAAACTGAATCGTACACTTGCGGGGAAGCTAAAAAAATAGGCGAACAGTCACAGATCTTTGAGCTCGCTTTTGGCTTGCGAACTAGTATAAGAATTTCCTCGCTAACTGTTCGTATGACACGACGGTTCTCATGGGTAACCCTGTGAACCATTCTTGTGCTTTTTCCTGGAGTGTTGTGATAAAAATCCTAGCATTCATTACATCGGACTGTCCATAAAGCTGCATCACATGACTAAATGCAATTAAATGCTCTTGTGGGTCCTTATACCATCATATTTAGGGAGATCCGGCAGCTTGAAGCTTGTAGTGACAACTTCTGATAAGATTTATGGAGAGAAAGAGGATCCTCTCTTTTGCAGAGCGGATGTAACGACTAACGACCCCCCTCCTCTTCAGGTTATCTTGCTTTCGGGTAGCTTGTTCGATCTGTTCCTTAAGCTCGTTTATATCTACAGCCTTTAGAAGCTCGTTTTGGGCCACCATAGGTTGCTTTGCCCGTGGTGCCAATCGACTAGCTACCTCCACCTCCACATCTTTCGGTCCCCTATTCTCCCCAACCTACGACATCCTTCTCCTTAGGTAACTCCATCGGATGGGAGGCCATGGGAGCTTTGCCATTTCTCTTTCTCTTTCATCCAACATTTTTTCTAACATTTTTTCAAAATCACTAGTGTGCATATTGATCATAGGGTCTTCAGTTTCCTTCTGGGGTTGTTCCTGGATTTGCAATGATAAGGATGATCCCCGAGATGAGGTCTCTTTCGTCTTCTTTGGTGTCTCCTCCATATTCAATTTTGACCTAATTTTCCACAGACGGCGCCAACTGATTTGGGTAAATAAATTAGATGTACTTCGGTTTGGGTCACTTCGTCTCGAACCTAGGTACTTTCAGTTCGGGTTCGTAAAAGAGTGAACGTTAGGCTAGCCGGGATGGTCCCCAGCTTAGACCCTCTGATGCTTAAGTCAGATACAAGTGTAAGGTCGCTAATAAACTGAAAAGCAAGGTGACTATCAATAAATGAGATACTTGTAGCACAAAGAACAATGGGGTATTTATAGGTTTTGACTTCATAAGTCGTACGAGGCCATACGATCTAGCTCCACGTGTCGACCTCTCGCCTTGGTCCACCTGGCAAGATCCAGTAAACTAATGGGTTCGGGTCAATAAGCGGCCCGCACCGTGACCTCGGGTCGCGGCCCGAATACAAAAGGCCACGGACCCTAGTCCCTTTTAGCTATTTTGTCTATGAGCGAGGGCATTTAGGTAATTTTGATTGGATGTATATCAAAGTTACAAAAGGTGAGCAATATCATCTTGAGCTACAAGCTTATGGGATTATCGGATGCATCTATTTTGTCCTTTTATTTTCCTAACATTCAGTTATAATAAGAGAGATGGATGATTACGAAAACTAGCTCTAAGGTGTGGTCTAATTATCAAAAAAATCAGTTAACTTTTAAAATTATAAAAACTACCTTGAAGTTGTTATATTCCCGTCTTGCATTTTGCAACTTCTGTTAATTGAGCTATAACGCTATATTGTTGATGACTTGATGTAATAAAAAAAATTAATGTGAATATCTAATTTTGCCCCGACAATATTGTAAATCTTTGAAGACAGTAATGTCTTTCAGGGCTATTTGTAATACTTCGTATTTTAGAGGGTCATGATTGTAAAAAATTCATATTCATTAATATCATAATTGTGATAAAGAAAAAGTCACTTGCAATGATTTTTAATATTCCTTAGTTATCAACCACTAGTTTATAGCTCAAGTGGTATCACTCACTCTTTGTGAGGGCATTGACCAGGGTTTGAACCCTGTACCTTTCATTTTATTTGGAATTTATCCCCTCCCCTCCAACCAGTAGTCCCAACTTATTAAAAAAAATATTCCTTAGTTATCTTAGACTAAATATTACCCATTTGTGGCCCAATTATTTCGTCTTTCTTATTTAGCAGTATGCATTGATTTGTGGGTCTAATTATTTCTTATGTGTATATTTAATTATTTATGAACGAGTTCTCAATCGTAATGTTATAACGTATTTGTAATAATATATTTGTATTTTGAGCAAATTATAAACTTTGAAATTCTATGTGATGACGCTCGAGCTGAGCTGGCAGGAAATTTCGTCCACGTGGCCATTCCGCATGTGAAGGTATGGGACCCACGGGGCTAGCATGGACTAGGCTGGTGACAGTAATAACCGACCCCGATGATGTCATGGATTGGGCTCGGCTACCGAGCCCGCCCCAAAGAGGAGGCCAAAAGAATAAGCATCTAGTTAAGGCTTTAAGTGCTCCATTAGCACCTCAAGATGCCACCTGTCAACCTGTTAGTGAAGTGGTTGGACAAGTGGCAGGTTACCTGGCAGCCATGCATGATTAAGGAAGGACAAATGTCCCATTATCCTTATTTTAGTAATTAAATGTAGAAGTGGCTATTAAATGCCCACTAATTAGGAAGGTATAAATAGGTCTCATTTATGAGGAAAAAGACAAGAGAGAAAAACAACACTTGTACACAAAACGTTAAAAACCGACTGAATATTCCTACGGCATAATTATAAAAAGAAAGGCAGAGATAGCCCTTAACACTCTTTTATATTCCCACGTATTACACTTTTCTGCGTTTGTTGCTTGTTGGCCGAAAAGTACGTCAACAAATTGGCGCTAGAAGGAGGGACGTTGGTCCACTCCAAATTCCGCACAATATCGACACTCGAAAGTCGTCGTGCAGTCAAGTCTTGAATCCTTTTTAAATAAGCAAAAATGAGTCACCAAACTCGAGATGCTCACGAAATCAAGATCCGCCCGCACATAACCAGACCGGCCAAACCACTAATGGCCAAAACGTGCCCCCGGCTGAAACGGGGAGCGCGAATTTACTTCCCCTTGCCCAACTTATAGCTAATCCAACTTTTGTACAGCAAATGAACCAGCTCATATCCCAAACGCTAGCCACCACCGGTTCACAGGTACCTCCACCGGTTGTAAACCCTCATCCGCTTAACCCCCCCGTAAATAACGAGGGCAATCCTCATGCTCCTGTACCTCCTCGCGAAGGAGGTCAAGAGTCCAGCTCTTGCCATGAACAGCGTGGTCGCCGTGATAGGAGGCGGCCGCGCGAGGACAACGAGGAACAGAGCCGCGTGGTGGAGTCACAGCCAGAGCCTACACGTCACCGCCGTGCCCGCTCTGTGTTTGCCGGGCGATTAGGGGATAATCCTCCTCATCCCGCTCGTTCGATAAGTTCTAGACTCCGGTTTCCGGATGAAAGAGAACCGGGGAGGGCCCATCAAACTCAAGGGCCTACCACGTTGGAGGAAAGAGAGGCGGAAATTCTGCGTCTTCGCCACCGATTGAACGAATTAGAGGGTGGTCCTGAAGATGACCGACTTCAGAGGCCGCACCAGGTATCTAGCCAACCTATTGTTATATCACCTTTTGCCCCCAGCATCTTGGCAACTCCACTGCCACCAAAGTTGAAGATCCCACAGGTCGGTCTGTACAATGGGGAGACCGACCCGACGACGCACATCCACAAGTACTTGGCGTGGATGGAACTTTATAGCCCTAGCGACGCTATTCTCTGCAGGGCATTCCCATTAACGCTGGGCGACCGAGCCCACCGCTGGTTCAGGACCCTACCGCAAGGGTCCATTCATTCTTGGAGCGATTTGGGTCCCGCGTTCACAGCGCATTTTCTCACCTGTAAGGTCCGAGCTGCACCAAAGGATTCCCTTGTGAATATTAAGCAAGGGAAAGATGAGTCGTTAAAGAGTTACATAACCCGTTTCAATAAGCATGTTCGGGAAATGGAGCCTGTGTCAGACGACGCTATTTTAATTGCCGCCATGGCCGGCCTCGCCCCCGAGACTTGGTTTAACTATTCTATTCATGAATCGGGGGCGACCTCATATCAGGAATTCTTGATCCGCGCGGAACGTCACATCTGCGCGGAGGAAGCCATGACAAGTCAACGCCCCGAACAGAAAGCAGGGGGCGTAAAGAAAAATGGAAAGAGGGATCCTGTTTTAGGACCGGGGCCAAGTTCCCGACCATTTTTAGAAAATCCGGCTACCGGTTATAAGGCCCGCCAGGAAGTGCGAGCCGAAGTTGCCGCACTGAGGAGTACTTTGACCCACGCTCCTTCAGCCATATGGAACGAGATACAGGGTCTGAATCTTCTACCACCAGCTCGGCCTCTGAGGCTTGAGCCGGCCAAACTGGATGCGCGACGATACTGTGCCTATCATAAGTCAATAGGCCATGATACTGATGAGTGCCGCGACCTCATTAGGGAGATCATGCGTATTGTTCAAAAGGGCGGCTTGAGAAGATACGTCCATGAATTGCCGCCTCCACCAGCGCTGGATCCAGGCGTAAATCCGGAACGAGTGGTGAACCCAGCTCCCCTGCCGCTGCCGCCGAATGAAAATCAAGGCAGGGAGATCCTGATGATGTCTAGTGTAAATAGAATCAACACCAACTCGGCCGAGGATGGTCGATCAAATCGAAAGAGGAAAGCAGATATCAGACAGGCCGCTCACGCGGAACGGCAGGTCAGGGTAGCGGAGATTAGGGAAGGCCAACCAACCGGCCATTTTGTGTTCTCTGATGCAGATGCTGACCAGGTGGTCCATCCACACTCTGACCCCTTGGTCATCACTGCACCAATTTTGGGCATTCCACATAGAATTTTGATCGACTCGGGAGTTACTCATCGCTGATCTATGTCCGAGCTTTCCGGAGGTTGAACGTGGATGACACTTACGTACGCCCATGTAATGATAGTATATTGCGCTTTGGTAGAGGAAGGATAATCCCGCTAGGAGAGGTTGACCTGCCCATCCAAATGGGACAGGGCTTGCGTAAACGGACCGTTATCACCACGTTCAAGATAATCAATGCCGATTCGGAGTATAACGCGATAATTGGAAGGCCGTTGCTTTACCATTTAAAAGCGGCTGTCTCCATATACCACTTTTGCATGAAGTTTCCGACCCCGGATGGGGAGGCGATCCATAAAGGGAACCAGAGGGAGTCGCGAGAATGCTCTCTCAAACTCCGACCAGCGGAGATTAATGTAGTGGAACGAGGTGAAACCAGTGGGACGGTAAAGGATGATTTGGAGAAGAAAGCTGAACTTGAGTGGGAAAAGAGGGCAGTCTCAGAGGACGACCCGGGCAGACGGCCTGGAAAAGAACCAATGATGGAAGTGGAAGGTAAAATGGAAAAAATAAAGGAGGAATTAGTGACTGAAGACGAACCCCCTCTACAGAAAAAGGAGGGGCAAAGTAAAAAGAGAAAACATGCGGAACCGGTAGAGCAGATCGACACGGTCGACATTGATGGGCCGACTGGGGGACGCCAATTACGTGTTGGCCACGACCTCCAAGAGCCATTTCGGACAGAGTTGATCGAGTTTCTGGGCAACAACCTAGATGTCTTTGCGTGGACACATTCTGATATGCCAGGAATTGATCCCAAGCACGCCTGTCACCGGCTGAGCATCGATCTAACGTTCCGCCCGGTAATCCAAAAAAAGTGTAAGCTTGGCCCTGACAGGCAGGTCGCCCTAGAGGCCGAGGTAAATAAACTACTTGACAACCAATTCATCAGGGAAGCCCTCTATCCCCGGTGGGTGGCTAATCCCGTACTAGTGAAGAAAAGCAATGGCCAATGGCGCCTGTGTGTGGATTTCACCGACCTCAACAAGGCATGCCCCAAGGACAGTTATCCTTTGCCTAATATCGATTACATGGTAGACGCCACATCCGGGCATGAGCTAATGAGTTTTATGGACGATACTCGGGTTATAACCAGATACGAATGCATCCAGGATGACGAAGAAAATACGTCATTCTTTTAAAGCTCGCTGGCGTTTTTGCATCGCTATAAGATGATGCCCTTTGGGTTGAAGAATGCAGGCGCGACCTATCAGAGGTTAGTTAACAAAATATTTGAAGAAATGATAGGTCGTACTATGGAGGTTTTTGTGGATGATATGTTAGTGAAATCTTTGTATATGTCTGATCATCTCAGTGATCTTAATAAAATGTTTGCTGTTTTGAGAGAGTATAAGATGATGTTAAACCCGAGGAAATGCACCTTTGGGGTCGGTTCGGGTAAATTTTTGGGTTATATGGTCAGCCAACGGGGGATTGAAGCCAACCCAGATAAAATAAAAGCCATTATTGATCTCGAATCGCCCAACTCAGTTAAAAAAGTACAAATCCTAACGGGCCGATTAGCTGCCCTCAATCGATTTGTTTCCCGGTCCACGGACAAGTGTAAACCCTTCTTTGAAATTATAAAGAAGAACAAAAATTTTGAATGGACCGAGCAAGCCCAAACGGCCTTTGAATCACTCAAAACACATTTAGCCTCCATACCCTTACTACAAAAACCTACCCGAGGGGAAGACTTGTATCTATACCTCGCCGTCTCCGAGTACGCTGTCAGCTCGGTATTGATTCGATTGGATAATTCTGTCCAACATCCGATTTACTACACAAGCCAAGCACTGCATGATGCCGAACTCCGGTACCCGCCCATGGAGAAGTTGGCCTACTCACTGATCATTTCAGCTCGCAAACTCCGCCCTTATTTCTTGGAACATAAAATTGTGGTCCTCACCAGTTATCCGCTGAAGCAAGTGCTGCACCGGCCAGATACCTCTGGCCGAATGATCAAGTGGGCTGTTGAGCTCAGCCAGTTCGATATTTTGTACGAACCGCGTACAGCAGTCAAAGGGCAAGCCTTGGCGGACTTCGTCGCTGAATTTACACCCTCCATCCAACTGGAAGTAGTGGAGGATCAAGAATGGAAGTTGTTCGTTGACGGCTCCTCCACCGCAGTCGAGCAGGGGGCGGGATCGTGATAATCGATCCAAAACTTAAGTACTCACTGCTCGGCCGTGCGGTTCCAGTTCCCGGCCACCAACAACGAAGCCGAGTACGAGGCCCTCTTAGCAGGACTGGAAATGGCGGCCTCAATGGGCCTTAAACGGCTGTTGATACACAGCGACTCACAACTGGTCGTCCATCAGATCAATGGCGAGTACGAGGCGAAAGAACAGAAAATTGCCCGGTATTTGGACTTGGTTAAGAAGAAGTTATTACATTTTAAAGCAGAGGTCCTACACATTCCTCGAACAGAGAACATGCAAGCGGACGCTTTGGCTTGGCTGGCTTCCAGCCCGGGGACTGAGGCGATCGCGGATGTCACCATTACTCAACTTACTATTCCGTCGCTTAATACGCGACAGATACATGCTAATGAAGTGGTCGAGCCGACCTGGATGACACCTATCATCCAGTACTTGGAGAAAGGCACTCAGCCAGAAAGCAAAATTGAGGCCAGAACCTTGCGTACTCAGGCTGCTCAGTTCACACTGGTCGATGGCATCTTATACAAGCGTGGATACTCTGTCCCGCTCCTTCGGTGCCTATCAGAGACGGATGCTAATTATGCACTCCGAGAGATACACGAAGGTATATGCGTAACCACGGGGCCAAACATTGGCCTACAAATTAATACGACAAGGCTATTATCGCCATCTCTCGAAGAAGGATGCAACCGACCTCGTCAAAAATGTGAAAGGTGCCAACGGTTTTGCACCGCAGTCAGTCGTACCACCCTGAGCGGCTCACTTCAATCTTTAGTCCTTGGCCGTTTGCCAAGTGGGAATGGATCTCATTGGACCACTCCCCACCGCAAAGCAAGGGGCATGAAGTATGCCATTGTGGCGGTGGATTACTTCACAAAATGGGCCGAGCGAACCTCTAGCAAAAATAGACGAGGAAAAGGTCGTCAATTTTGTATGGAAGTCCATTATCTGCAGATTCGAATACCACACTCAATCGTCACGGATAATGGTAAGCAATTCGATAACCGGAGGTTTCAAATTTTTAAGCGAGGATTTCATATCAAGAATCATTTCTCGACTCCATACCACCCCAACCAATGGGCAAGTTGAAGCAGTTAACAAAATACTGAAACACACGCTGAAGGCAAGATTAGAAGAGTCTAAAGGCAACTGGCCCGAGGAGCTACCCGGCGTACTGTGGGCGTATAGAACGACACACCGAGTGGCCACAGGAGAGACACCTTTCTCCCTGGCCTATGGAACCGAAGCAGTCATTCCTGTTGAAATCGGAGCCCCTACCTTTAGGGTTGCGAATTTTTCCGAAGAAAACAATAATGCCGCGCTCCGAGCCGAGCTGGACCTTTTGGAAGAGAAAAGGTGCGATCTTTGAGATGCGAATGTCGTATATAAGCAGAAAAGTGAGAGATACTACAACTCAAGAGTGAGGGAAAGGAAGTTCCAAGTTGGTGACCTCGTCTTAAAAAAAATAACGGGAGTTGAGCTCGGCCCAGCCCAAAAACCGACACAGGAGGGCCCATTTCGGGTCAGCAAGGCCTTGTCGAACGGAGCATACGAATTGGAGTACTTAAGTGGAAGGAAGTTTGAACATCCATGGAATGTAATATACCTTAAAAGGTACTATCAATAAATAAATTAATTTATGATATGATTGCGAGGATTTATCCTTTCATCTGATATTCTATGAGCTCTCTCAAAGGGGGGGATAATACGCCTCGGCTAAGATCCGAGCGCCGTCCTAATACACCTCGGCTAAGATCCGAGCGTTGTTTCGATCGCCTCGGCCAAAGGCCGAGCGCCGGCTGCTCGTCTCGGGTACATCCCTTGCACGTCAATTAAGGGAGGCTCGCCTGAATGGCGGACCTGCCCTCAGAACAAAGACTCGGCTCAAGCTCCGAGCATAAAACTTCGCAAACAAATTCAGGCTAATAAAGCCCACTACTTGAAAGGCCTTGGCATTAAACACCGAGCCCCATACTTGAAAAAAAAAGAAAAGGCAAATAAAACAAAAGCCATACGACATGGAAGGAAAAACGAACACAATACTTGGAAAGAATTCAAAGGCGTGCACAAGTAATGGAAAGGGTGTTTTCATTCCATCAAAAATAATTACATTGGAGGGACTTGAGCCCATTACATTCAAAGGCCTATGGCCAACTGGCAAAACATAAAAGAAAAACACTTTCAAAGGAAAATATCAGACTCCTGCGGAAGGGGGGTTTTCATCAGGCCTACTGGAAGCCACTTCTTCTTCTGGAGGGGGTGGGCTTCGGTTTTCGGCAGCATCAGCGAATTGCGGGCGAAGGGTGTCGAGATCAGCCTCCAACAGGGCAAGGTCCCCCTCGAGCTGCTCAATGGTCCTGCCAGCTCTAAGTTCCCTGAGGATTTCCTCAATCCTGGTTGCGTGTCCGCAAGTCGGATAAAGCGTACTCCTCAATTCTTATATGCCGGACGGCGCTACCCGAGCTTCCTCAACACATGCGTCCGAGGTAGGATTCTTCGGCTTCCCGCGCACTTCGGCCACGCGCCTTTCCATTTCATCAACATGAGCAGCCGCCGCACGCTCCAATTCCGCGACCTTCGCATGGAGTTCTTCCTCGGCCTTACGAGCCTGATCTCGCTCGGCCTCGGCCTTCCACAGTACTTCTTCTCTTCGACATTGGCCTTGGCCGCGGCCTCCTCCTTTGTGTCTTGAGAGACTCGTGCACCCTTGGCAAGGCGTGAGCCTCCCCGCAATCTTGATGGCGCGCGCTCCGGCCTCTCCCATTCCGCCGATCATATGCCACAAAAATCCCCGTCATCCGCCTGCACAATCCCGACGCGTCGGGCCTTCTCCTTCCAATCCACCTCTGAGCAAAATTTCTCGATCCCGGTGGTCCACGCCCTAGCGGCCACATCTCTGGCCGCCCACCCAGCATCAGGCAAGTTTTTTACCTGCTCATCAGTAGGTGTGGCACACCTGACGAACTCCACAAACCACTGGGGGTGCGACCCAGCTACCCTTTCGCAAGCCTCATCCCTCACTTGGCTAGGAGGGATGAAATGGTCCTCTCGGCCAAGTCATCCGAGAACGCCCTCGGGATCCCACTGCGGCTGTGGAGATACCAATAGGGTTGGCCCAGCCCTTTCAGTATGCCTGGGCTCCTCGATCACAATCCCCCATCTTCTTCTTCGAAGTGGGGGCTCCTCTGCCTCGGGGACTTCGTCAGCAGGGCGCTTTCCCGCCCTAATTTCATCCCTGCGCGGTCGCCTCGGCGTCGACGACAGCTCCCGCGGCCGCCGCCTCGGCGGGTAGGCGTGCTCCTCACGCGATTAAGGCGCGCGAAGAGGTCCAAACCGCGCCCTGCAAAAGACATTGGTCAAGTGAGAAGCGGAAAACAGAAAATTGAAACGCAGGAATAGAGCATAGAGGATAAAGAGCACATACCTTGAGTCCCAGTCGGTACCGGCGGCTCAGGTGTCTGTGTCTGCACCCGCCCGAGGACCTGCCTCCTTTCGGCCCCTGGAGGGCTCCTTTCGGCCCTTGGAGGCTCCTTTCGGCCATCTCTCCCGGCCTCTTCCCCCGCCACCACTACCTCTCCCCCAGCATCGGAATCGGTGGGCAGAGCAACTCGCAAGCCAGCTGCGGCCAAGCGAGCCTCGGTGGCCAGCCTCTCGATTCGCCTCTCTCTCGCCCCCGTGGCTTGAATGTTTCCCAGCCGTCGCACAAAGGCGGCCGAGAGAGGGCCTGCGGAGGACCGATTTTCTGAACACAACCAAAGGCAAGGTCAGAAAACCTCTAAAACAAAAACAAAAACACAACAAACAACCAACAAACAAACACAACAAACAACAAAAAAACAAAACAGAGAATGAGAAAGGGAAAAAGAAAGGAAAAGGTAAGTGTACTTACTGAAGGTTAAAGTAAATTCAGAAGGGGGCAAGAGTATGTTCCCCTCTTCCCCGACGCGAGTCTGCCACTCGCCAGCAACCCAGAGCCACTTGTCCTTCCACTCCTTCAGGGATTGTGGAAGGCCCTCGACCAGCCCGTCCGGGTACCCGGGTCTGGTTTGAACATAGTACCATCCAGAAGGTTGCCCTCGGCCCGACGTGGAGGGGGTTGCCTTCCAGACGAAAAGCTCATTCATTTCTGTGAATTTGGGGCGCGGGTACCCCTCCAAGTGGAACAGCACTAAAAGCCCGATAATGCGACCCCATGACAGAGGATGGACTTGTGTTATGGGAAGGCCCCATTTGCGGAACCACCGCGTTAGTACCAGCGGCAGCGGGAAGCGCAATCCGTATAGCAGACTGGGGAGATGTATGGCTACACACCCCTCCGGTGGATGCTCCGGGCATTCCGTGCCATCCGGCGAATAGAAGTAGACATCCCCTGGAAGCTTGTACTTCCGGTGAAAAAACCTTAGCTCTGGGATCGTGAGCATGCTAGGGTAATCGTTTAAATCGCAAGGCCTCCATCCGGCCTCTACGCGCAGCAGGGGGCCCCCTCCCTGTCGGACATCCCCGTGACGGTGACCGGCGGGCCCTGCAGGCCTCTCTACTCTTAAACCATCTGAAGGTTCATCTACACGTTCTTCATGCTCACGTTCTTGAGGATTCATCTCCTCTTCGATTAAAGTACGCGGCGGACTAGGAGGCAAATTGACTTCACTAGAGTCTCCACGAATCAACCCGGGAGTGAAAGAAGGACCTCCGCGATGAATGGGGACGGAAACAAAAGTATGGTGCGCCTGCTCCAATAGCGTTTCTACCGGCGGCGAGTGACTGGAACTCGAAACAGGGATAACACTTGGACTGGGAAATACGATTCGTCGGACTGGAGAAAAGGAAACAGAAGGTTCAGAGGGAGGATTTTCAATTTCCACCTCAACACTGTAATTACGATTTTGACTATCTTCAAAAGAAGACATGTATTTGAAGCAAGGAAGAAAAAGAGGGTTTTCTGGGAAAAATACCTAATTTTGAAGTCTCTGAACCCTAAGAACTGACTCGGGAATTCTGCTCGCTCGTAAGGAATTCTGCTCGGAAGGATGTGAATGCGAAAGTGTGAAATGGAAAATGAAAGGGGTATTTATAGGTTCAAAACCCTCGAAAAAAGAGATACCCGCTCGAAAAGTGTGTCCTTTCAAATTAAAAACTGTCAGAAGAAACGTCACATCCCCACGACTGGTACTAAAGGCGTCCCACCTCTTCGGTTCCTACGCGGAGATGGTCCAATTCAGAACTGCCACGTGTCCGTCATCATAATATCGCAATTAATGCGCCGTTTCAAAAATTAACTGATGAGTGACGGATGTCAAGGAGAGAACTTTTGAGATTTCCTCTTCCCCAATAAAGGCTCATGATTAACATTAAAGTTCAAATCCGATTTCAGAGTTGCTTCTCTCGGAATTAAACTTGGGGGCCATTGATGACGCTCGAGCTGAGCTGGCAGGAAATTTCGTCCACGTGGCCATTCCACATGTGAAGGTATGGGACCCACGGGGCTAGCATGGACTAGGCTGGTGACAGTAATAACCGACCCCGATGATGTCATGGATTGGGCTCGGCTACCTCGAGCCCGCCCTTTCAGCAGAGCCAAAAGGATAAGCATCTAGTTAAGGCTAAGTGCTCCATTAGCACCTCAAGATGCCACCTGTCAACCTGTTAGTGAAGTGGTTGGACAAGTGGCAGGTTACCTGGCAGCCATGCATGATTAAGGAATGACAAATGTCCCATTATCCTTATTTTAGTAATTAAATGTAGAAGTGGCTATTAAATGCCCACTAATTAGGAAGGTATAAATAGGTCTCATTTATGAGGAAAAAGACAAGAGAGAAAAACAACACTTGTACACAAAACGCTGTAAGAAACCGACCAGAATATTCCGGCTCGGCATAATTATAAAAAGAAAGGCAGAGATAGCCCTTAACACTTCTTTATATTCCCACGTATTACACTTTTTTGCGTTTGTTGCTTGTTGGCCGAAAAGTACGTCAACACTATGTATCGCAAATTAATTTAAGTAAGTAAAATTAATAATTTGAAGATTAAAATACATATTTTAAATTCAAAATTTAAATTTATATCATGTCAGATTGGGATTATTGTAATTTATGGTAAAACTGATGGATATTTTAAGGAACAATACTTTTCAAGAGGTATTTTGTAATATTTTGGGAACAAACAATTTACACAATTGGGTTGTTATTCCTGTACTAGTTTTTCTTCTTTTTTTGTAGTGCAAATTCAAACCATTACAAGGAGATTGTAGAGGAGGGAAGGGGTTTGAACTATTGACATCTATAATAGGTGAAACCAAGTACCATCTCTCTTCGTATGATATGATTCTTGTATCATGTTAATAAGTTATAAAACAGTATGTTGGTTGTTGTATGTGTTGTAAATTGTTGCCCAATTAGTATGTGTTATTGTTGGTTGCTTGTGTGCAATATTCCTAAGCCAAACACAATACCTCAGCCCACTTAGTTGCCAGCCCCCACCTGGATCTCGGGTCATGCAGTACCCGTCTCGCAGATCCTTCTGTGTTTAATCGTCCTTTTGAGGTATTCAAAACCGGTTTCAGTACTGTGCTTCAAGCTTTAGTCCGGTTTCAGTTCCGGAGTTTGGATAATTGGATATTCTCTGTATTCAACCTTTTTCAGCTTCTGTGTTTCTATTCTTTGATGTTGCTCTTGAATGGAGTAAGTGCCTGTTCGTGAGTGTTTGTTTTCTATATCAAGAACTTGGAATTTTCGGCTTTTATTTAGGAAACAGGTTTTAATCATTAAATTTCCCCATAGGCTTTCTAATCGTGTAATAGTTTATTCGTTAGTTTTTGTAATCTATTATGGCGATCGAGTTGTACAGTGGGGTTGATACCTAACAATATGATATATATCACAAAAGTTTCCTATGGCATTCAGTTTATGTACAACTGTTTTTTTTTTGGCAGAATCCTTCAATTCTGTAAGATTGTAGTACAATTTATTCTTTCGAAATATGTGTGTGGAACTGGAGCATATAAAAGTTGCAAATGCATGTTTGGGAGCACTTATGCAAAAGTCTATTCTGAAAATTGACTTCCTAAGAAGTGACTTTTTAAAAAGTCTCTAATTGTGACTTCTCTAGAATGGACTTTTTAGAGAAGTTACTTATTCAAAAGTCCACTCTAAATTAACTACCAAACATCATATTTTATTGAAATATACTCTTAGATCCAAAAGTTCATTTCAAAAGTGCTCCCAAACAAGCACGTAATATCAACAACTCTTAATTGAACAGTATCGTAAAAATATAATATTTTGACTTTTTAACTATAATTCAATTTTTTTTATTGAGAATCCAAATTAATCAAAAAGGATATTGATTACCAATAGAGCACTTGAAATATAGCTAGCATAAAATGTGTTGAAGTATCTCTCTGTTTTTTTTTTTTTTTGTTTTTTGAAAAGAAGTATCTCTATGTTTCATCTAATGTTCTAATAAATTTTATAGATATATACGTAATGTTATTATTGTACACATAACATTGATATACTACATTGTTGGGAAATTTATTGTTTAGATTTTGATGAATGTCATGTAAAACTTAGACTAGAAAGTTGGCACCCCATTTTTCTTGTAAATTGTATTGTAATAGATAGGGCTATATGAGCTGAGTGAAGTCAGCTATGGCCAGATATACAAGAAGTCAACTGAAGACTGGAATGAAGACTCTGCTGTGAAATAGCTGAGTGTGGCAAGGAAGAGAAGTCAAGAACTCGACTGAAGGAGTATCAGCTGGGTTACAGCTGTGTGAAGAGTCAGTCAAGCCAACTCAAGGAGCCAAGTCTCAAGTTGAAGTGACAGATGAGTCATCCACTGATTGGAAGCTGACTCGAAGTCACCTGGGGAAGTTTTAAGAACTGCAGTCAAGTCAAGACATCTGAAAAGGATCCGTTGCACAGAAGTCAAGAAGATTACTTAAATAAGTAATACTTCCATGATGCCATGTTTTAAAGTGCTCAGTCCCAGAAGCGTGCAAAAGGAATAAACCAATGGGAAGATCGCACCTCGTGTCGGACTACGAAAAAGTCAGTACATTCAATTAATACGAGGAAATGTCAATATCAAGGACTGCAACAAGACAAGCCAACGAACAAAAGTATCTTTTGAAAATCAGCCTATCTCTTCAATGGGCAGATTTTTAAAAGAACACTATAAAAGGCTGAGGAATCACTTTGAGAAAAGGTAACCTGAACCTTGACTACTAGAAATACGAGCAAGAAAGCAATATTCATTCTATAACCTGCAAAAATATTCTCAAGTTATACAAGCCAAATCCTCAAGCCTAAATATCGAAGGAAATCAATCCTACACTAAGCTGTGAAGGAAAGACAACTTCAAACTGTTGAAGAGGAAATCTTTTGAAGAATCAAAAGGGGTCTACTTTCCAAGGAGGATTGTAGAAAGGCTCAAGGTCGAACCAGTCTCGAGTTATTGGAGGGCTTCGTGATCAAATCCAAGAAGCTTGAGCAAGTTTTCTCAAGAGCAAAAGTGCCCTGTGAAGAAGAAGCCGAGTCGGACGAGCCAATCAACCGTGTGACCAAGGCATCTCCGGACCGAGTCCCAAAGGATCAAGTCACCGTGTGATCAAGACTTGTATCGGACCGATAACCACTTTGTACTCTGATCAATACTTAGTGGATTCCTCCAGAAGTTGGAGAAGAGAGGATTAGAAGAATTACCCCATCTTCGAACCTCTATAAAATTATTTGTGTCATTTACATTTCAGCATATTTACTTTACTGCGCATTTATTTTATATCTGCTGATAATTTGATATCCAACTGATAAATAACTAAGTGCTAAAATTAAGTGTTAAAATAACGTTTAATCAAATTCAAGGGTGTTAAGTCTTCCGCTGAAAATCTTATCACATCCAAGTTAAGGTCTAGACTAAACAGCTGAGTTATTCTATCAACAGCTCAATCGAGTCTGTTGAGTGGCTAACTCTGCTGGTTAACTAACTTAGCTGTCCCTCAAGGACACAGCTGTGAAATACTCTGATTTGTTTTTAAAAAGACTAAATCAAAATTTGGTAAGGTTTATTCAACCCCCCATTCTAAACCTTACTTACACCCCTTGGGACCTACAAGTGGTATCAGAGCGGTTGGTTCATTGAGCCTTCTGCACTGGTTACTGAACTAGATCTCTAATCCTTCAAAGAAACTTTTAACACTTGTTCTTTTAAAACTCTCTTCATTTAGCAAAGTTATTATCATGGAAGCAAATTTGACATGCATTCCTTTGTTCACTATTGAGGGATTTGATGACTGGAAAATTCGTATGCAGGCTCATCTATCAGCTTTACACGATGAGATGTGGTTAGTGATAGAGGATGGGCCACTGCAAATACTGAAAGTAAACACAGCTGTAAGGAGAGCAGCTGCAGCAGAGGATGAAGAAGCTCCTGCTGAAGAAAGACCAGCCCTGGTTGAGAAACCAAGGACTGAATGGACAAATGAGGACATAAAAAGATACAACTTGGACAATGTAGCCAAGGACATCCTATACAAGACATTGGACAAAGCAATGTTCAATAAAGTCAAATCCTGCAAATCTGCAAAGGAGATTTGGGATAAATTAACTTTAATTTGTGAAAGAACTGAGCAAATTAAAGAAAATAAACTGTCTGTTGCTGTACAAAAATTTGACAATTTTAAGATGCTTGCAGGTGAAACCATGGATCAACTAGATGCCAGATTCACTGAGATTACAAATGAACTTGCAGCTCTTGGGAAAGAGTACACACAAAAGGAGATGTGTATGAAGATACTAAGAAGCCTCCCAGCTGAATGGGAAATGAAGACCATGGCTCTCAGACATTCAATGGATCTATCTAAGACATCCAATCATGAGCTATTCTCAGATCTCAAGGCTTATGAATTTGAGCTGAGAAGAAAAGATCAAGAAGAGACAGTTGTACCCAAAACAGTTGTACTAATAGTCAAGGATGGGAAGAGAGCTGAGGCCAAAGAAGTCATTGACCAGGAGGAAATAGCCCAGATGGTTAAAAGATTCAATAAGTTCTTTAATAAGAACTACAAGAGGAATAAGGGTGAGACCTCCAGAAGACATTCAGCACCCTTCAAGTCAAGGGAAGACAGGCCTCCCAAGAGAGCTGAGCATCAAAAGATTGAATATCAAAGGGCTGATAACCCAAGAACGGAAAGAGCTGATCAAAAAGCTGAGAACCTGTGTTGGAACTGCAGACAACCAGGACACTTCGCTATTGATCCCATATCCAGCAGATCAATAAATATAGGAATGAAGAGGAAAGAAGAGTCTTGAGAGAAAAGAAGACAGAAAGGAAAAAGGCTATGTTAGGCTGCAGAGACACAAAAATGTCCCAAGTCAAAAAAAGCGGTGACTCGAGAGTAGTAGTGGTGACTACTCAAGTGATTCTGAAGAAGAAGCCTTGATTTGTCTTATGGCCAAAGAGCAATATAAACCAGAACAAGAAGATGAGGTACACTCTAACTCATCTCATTCAGATTCTAGTGATAGTGATTGTGATACACACACTTCATCACCCACTGATCTTTATGATTCATTAGGCAAAATGATGAAAGACTTTGAGCACATTAAATCCTCACACACACTATTAAATGAGGAAAATAGCCTGCCCAAAAGCCAAAACTCACAGCTGACTAAGGAGCTGAGTACTCTAAGTCACATAGCTGATGAGAACAAAGAGCTGAAGGCTAACAATGCCAAACTCATAGCAGAGATAGCTGTTATTGAAAAGAGAGAGAATGATCTCAAAAATGTGATTGCCTCATTTACAAAGGCATCCAAATCATTGGATGACCTTATCATGAGTCAAAAAGAATGTGGAGACAAGACATGCATAAGATTCAATTCCCTTGCGCATAGTCAAACTCCCAGAGTGATCTTGGAAAAAGGATCTTCAAGTAATGAAGCATCTCAAAAATCCAAGACACCAAATGTTGCACCCACATTCATCCCAAAGCACAATCACAAACAAACTGGTCTTGGATATAAAGGGAAAGGAAAATGAACAATGAGTGATATCTTTGAGAGGACAAAGAAGAAATCCACAGAGTTCCTCAAAGAAACTCCAAATAGGAAGTACTGTGAAGAAGAAACAGCTACCAAAAACCCCAGGAAGTTTCATCAAAGGAACACATATGATGGGAATGGTAGAAACTACCCAAGCCAAGTGATTGGAACAATGTAAAATATCAAAGAAAGACCTATGGAATATAAGCCCAAATGGCAAAGGCCTAGAACTCAAAAAAGGCCATTCCAAAGGCAAAAGAGCTATCATCAAAGACACTTATGCACCCAGGCACTACACTCAAAAATATCACAACTACCCAAAGAATGTAATTGCTAAAACACACACACAGCATACGACAAAAAGAGATACCGTATGAACCTAAAACCCCAAGCAATTTGCCAAAGTGAGTTATGATTATGGCACGATAGATGGCAACCTCTTAGTGAGTCAAGTCATTTGGCTATAGGTTAGTTGGATCATCTTACAAAGACTAACCCCCCAGACCCGCATACAAGCATGGGTACCTAAAACTAATTTCCTTGATTGCGAGTTCAAGGAACAACCGAGTGCCAAGGAACCTGGTACATGGATAGTGGTCTGTTTCCGCATACACATGACAGGAAACAAGAAAAATCTGTCAAAATTCAAGGAGATTAGAGGCGCAAAAGTCATATTTGGAGGCAATGAAGCTCCAAGGGAAATCAAAGGCACAGGATCCATCAAGAAAAATGGATTAGAAATCACAGATGTTGCATATGTTGAAGGCCTCAACTTCAACCTGTTAAGCATCAGCCAACTTTGTGACAAAGGCTACAA
Organism: Rehmannia glutinosa; assembly: GCA_016081115.2. Taxonomy (NCBI): domain Eukaryota; kingdom Viridiplantae; phylum Streptophyta; class Magnoliopsida; order Lamiales; family Orobanchaceae; genus Rehmannia; species Rehmannia glutinosa. Next base: position 716,455 of record JABTTQ020001344.1, on the reverse strand, counting down.
TGTTGGATTCAATATGGGAGTGTGCCAAATCAAGGATGCTGAATCAAATGAAGTAGTGCTGCAAGTATCAAGGAAGAAAAATATGTATGTGGTGGATTGGTCCACTGCAACACCAAGCACCTGTCTGTTAGCAAAAAGTACAGCCGAATCAAGTTGGCTGTGGCACAAGAAGCTGAGTCATCTGAACTTCAAGACAATCAACAAGCTTGCAATGAGTCATCTTGTTGAAGGATTGCCAGACTCAGTATACAAGAAGGAAAGTGTATGTGATGCATGCCTGATGGGAAAACAGATCAAATCATCATTCAAAGAAAAGTCCAATTCTTCATCAACAAGAATATTGCATCTGCTGCACATGTACTTATTTGGTCCTGTTGAACCAGCCAGCATAAGTGGAAAGAAATACACTTTAGTGGTGGTAGATGATTATTCAAGATACACCTGGACAATCTTATGTGCAAAAAGAAGGAAACCTTGCAAAGGTTACCACAACTGATGAAGAGAATTCAAAATGAGAAGAGTCAAACCATTATAAAAATAAGACCTGATAGAGGAACTGAGTTTGTCAATGGGATAATAACTCATTATTGTGTTGAAAATGGTATTGCTCATGAGTTATCTGCAGCAAGGACTCCACAACAGAATGGAGTAGCTAAAAGAAGAAACAGAACACTCGGATCTTTGCAAGGACCATGTTAGTCAAGTCGGATTGCCTAAGAGATTTTCAAGAATCAACACCGCATGCTACACTCGAGAATAGATGCATGATCAATAGACAAACACAAAGACTCCGATGAAATTTGGATGCGGGAGGAAGCCAAATGTTGGATACTTCAGAATATTCGGATGTAAATGCTTCATCCACAACAATGGCAAAGATAATCTAAAGACTTTCGATGCTAAAGCTGATGAAGGTATCTTCTTGGGATACTCAGTTGAGAGCAAAGCCTATAGAGTGCTGAACAAGAGGACTATGGTTACAGAAGAGTCTATCCATGTGGTTTTTGATGAACCTAATGTGAATGGAGAAGATATTGAAGAGTTAGCTGATAAGCTAAATCAGCCAACTATGCAGAAGAGCCCCTATGTTGAAGCTGAAGCTGGAGCAATCAACCAAGATGAAGATGAGATAGCTGAATCTCAAAAACAGCTGGAAAATCTGCAGTTAAGTGATGATGAGAGAGTCGCTCAAGGCAACACAAAATTCGAGACGATCAATCCACCGACTTACTTCAACCCGATGTGAGATGGCCGAGAGACCATCCACCAGAGTTAGTCATTGGAAATGTGAGAGATGGTGTAAGAACCAGATCCAGAGCTCAACAAGAAGCAATGTTCACTTGTTTTATTTCCCAAATAGAGCCAAAAGATGTGTCTCAAGCATTAGATGACACACATTGGATTCAGGCTATGCAAGAAGAGCTGAATCAATTTGAGAGGAACAAAGTATGGGAATTGGTGCAAAGGCCAACACACCAAAATGTTATTGGCACAAAATGGGTTTTCAGAAACAAGATGAATGAGGAAGGATCTGTGGTAAGAAACAAAGCAAGATTGGTAGCCAAAGTGTATTGCCAAGAAGAGGGGATAGATTTTGATGAAACCTTTGCTCCTGTTGCAAGACTAGAAGCAATAAGAATGTTTCTTGCCTATGCTGCACACAAGAACTTCACTGTGTATCAGATGGATGTGAAAAGTGCATTCTTAAATGGACTGTTAGAGGAAGAAGTCTATGTGGAACAACCTCCAGGATTTGAGCAGAAAACTCTTGGAGACAAGGTGTACAAGCTCAAGAAAGCTCTATATGGTTTGAAACAAGCACCAAGAGCTTGGTATGATACATTATCTCAATTCCTGATAGACAATGGATTCACCAAAGGCAAAGTGGACAGAACACTCTTCAGAATTCAAGATGGAGAGAGTATACTGCTTGTTCAGATATATGTGGGTGATATCATCTTTGGACCACAAACAAAGAGCTGTGTGATAAGTTCTCAAACCTCATGCAAGGCAAATTTGAAATGAGCATGATGGGAGAACTAACATTTTTCCTAGGACTTCAAGTCAAACAGCTGAGGGATGGAACCTTCATAAGTCAAACAAAATACACCAGAGATTTAATGAAGAAATTTGGTATGGAAGAGAAGTCTTCTGTGAAAATACCTATGAATACATCAGTCAAGATGGACATGGATGCAGATGGCAAGCCTGTGGATCAAACAAGATACTGAGCACTCATTGGATCAATGCTTTCTATCTAATAATTGCTAGCCGCCGGACATAACCTTTTCAGTAGGTGTTTGTGCAAGATTCCAATCTGCACCTAAAGAAAGCCATATGACTGCAGCTAAGAGAATCCTAAGATATTTAAAGGGATGCCAGGAAGTTGGCTTATGGTATCCAAAGGAAGGAGGATTCAAGGTGATTGGTTATTCAGATTCGACTATCTGGATGTAGAGTTGACAGGAAAAGTACCTCTGGCACATGTCAAATGCTTGGAACAGACTAGTTTCATGGTTTAGCAAGAAGCAAAACTCAATAGCCACATCCACACCAAGGTGACGAGAATACATAGTTGTGGGCAAACCGTTGTGCCCAAGTCTTATGGATGAGACAAAGAAATGAGAGATTATGATATTGAAGAAAAAGAGATTCCAATTATGTGTGATAACACAAGTGCTATTGCAATCACTCAGAATCCAATGTGTTGCACTCAAGAACAAAGCACATTGATGTCGATATCATTTTATAGAGATCATGTTGAAAAGAAAAGACATCACTTTGAATATATCTCAACCGATAAACAAGAATTACATTTTCACAAAACCATTATGTGAATCAAGATTTGAAGAGCTTAAGCATGAGCTAGGGTTAATTGAGCTGAGTTGATACTCAGAAGACTCAATGAAAAGAGATGGAACGTGAAGAGATGAGAATTAAACGTGATGCATGAATCAGCAAAGTGAATCAGCCATATCGAAAAGTCACCAGACGAGTTAGTCGACAAATGAGTCACTATGTGAATAGAGAGAAGAAGAGTTGAGTCGGCTAAGGAGTAAGCCGAGTCATTTATGAGCTAAGTGACAAAAACGCATCGTTTTAATAAGCGGGAATGTTTTTAAGGATGACGTCAGTAATAATAATAGCGCAATACGGTCAAAAGCCGCACAACAAAGCATATGATTGGATATAAATGCTGTCGCATTAAATGCGGGCAATTAAATGCTAATCGGCGTATTGAATCTGAGTCGTCGATCTTAATCAAATTTCAAAAACCTAAAACATGTCCTTTCATAACCCATATATACCATTTCGTTCAGTTTCTCTCTCACATTCTCAAAAACTGTTCATCTCTCCAAAAGTAAAGAAATCATTTTTCTCTCAAAACCCTATTAGTCTTCAAAGAAAGTTCATCAAGTTTCAATCGGTACAAATCATTGAAATGGCACCAACATATGATTTTACTAAGCTAAGGAAGCAAATCCACACTGGTTCTACGGTGGATTTCGAAGGGATGGTCAAACAGGGTTTTGATGAAACCCTTGTGAAGAAAATAGCTGACAAAATCGAGAAATCTGGACTGAAATCCTTTCTCACAATGGAGTTTCAGATGACGTACGTTGAAGAGGTAGCACAGTTCTACGTGAACGCTGAAGTTCATGACGAGGGCATCAAGTCCTCTGTTCACGGAAAGGATCTTATAATCACTGCTGAAGATCTAGCGGAGCATTGTTTGCTGCCGACGGAAGGTGTACCGGAGATTTCTGAGGCTAATGTAAACCTGGCTGCTGCATGGAAGGAAATGGCCAGACCGGAATGTGCCGCGAAGGTAGTTTATGCAGCTGATAAGAAGCTGTTGAAGGACGATTATCACAAGTTGTTGGATATCGTCGCAAAATGTGTGGATATGAAGTTTGGAAGCTTTAATCAGCTATCCAAAACGAAGTTGATCGTCATGGCTGCGATCATGGAGGAGAAGAAGGTTAACTGGGCAGAATTCGTCTACGGGGCTGCCCGAGAATCGTTACGAATAAGTCCTTCAGGGCGATGGGTCATTGGAGGATCTTCGGGATGTGGCCTTGTAATTGGCCGCTTGATGGAGGTGAAAGGTGTTACGCTCCCGACATGGAAAGGCATTCCATGTCAACAAAAGGATGTTCCGGCCAACCTCTCGTGCCCGAGAGAGCCTATGCCAATAGCGATAGGCACACAAGTGAGGGGAATCACCGACCACTGAAGAAGCGGTATTGTCTCCCCTCCAAAGAAGAAAGCTGCCCTCGCACTGTGAAGAAGAAAAAAAGCTGCCCTGCACTGTCTGGTAAGAAGGCGCTCCAAAGAAAGAAAGAAAAAAACCGCACACCTTGCCCCTGCAGCAGTCACCCGCCCCTGCGGCGCGGTGGAGAAGGAACCCTTAATACCTTCTCCCGAATGAAGAAGAAAGAGACGCGAAGGAAAGAAGGGCCCACCTCTAAAACGACTCAAGGCCTTTACCTTCGAAGAACCGGAGGAAGTGGAACCGGCGTTCCTCCGGTGAAAACTAAGAAGAAGAGAAGACTCACCAAGCTTTGAGCTTGAAAAGGCAAATGAGTCTACCACTCGGCCTGAAGAAATCACCGAGACTGCTAAAGAAGTGCAGTCTCCAGAAGAACTTGATGAAACAGCCAAGTCTGCTGAGGCCGATCAGCAGAGGCAAACAGAAGACCCACCAGTAGTCGGGGCGAGAGAGAAAGAGCGCGACAAGACAACCGAGACCCCTGCTGAAAGGGTTGTCTCTCCGCCTGCCACGGATGTTGCTGAGGGCGAAAAGCAGCAAAGTATGCTCCCTTCCATTCCTACAATGGAGGGACAAGACGCCGATGATGAGGATGATGATGTCATTATGCTGTCCCCTCTGTACCCAGACATTCAGAATCGTCTGAGAGCATGGAGAAAATGGAAGCTAAGTCACTCAAGGGTGCAATTTGAACACCCTGAGTTTATCCTAGAAGAAGAAGAGCTGTTCGAATTCCTTCAAGTTACCACAGTGCTTCAAGCTCTGGATGAGGAAAATTGTATAAATATTCTCCACATATACAAAGAAAAGGAGAAAGCCAGAGCAACTGAGGAAGCAGAAGTTGTAGAGAAGGCGAACATATGCTCTCTTACTGGAACTCTCGAGCACACTCACCCTCATTTCGATGTGCTATCTGAGAGTGATGATGACATGGATCCCATTGCTGTGACGGAGAAGTTGGAGATGCAGCAAGCCATGCGGGAATCCAGGGAGATGCACGAACAACAGCTGATGGAAGGACCTGGAGAGTCTTCCAAAACTCAGCTGGAGATTGATCCGTTGGGAGTGGTCCAGCAAATTGCCTCAGACATTGCTGCAACCACTTCCCCAGCTCACTCAGAAGACAGATCTAGGGGAAATGGCGATGAAACTGGGAAATTGGGGACCCAAGTCGAGCCAACCCCTGTTGAAGGTATCTTACCACCTGGCCCCACGGCTGAGCGTACAGAGGAAACAGCCAGGAGTCTGGACCAGAGTGACCCCACCATCAGTCACTCAGCTGGTGTCCCAGCTGAGGGGGAAACTCCCTCCACTGCAGCTAGGTCGGAGGTTGCTGCAGATGACTCCACCCTGAATCTTGGAGGTGAAGTGGGGAAGGAAAAGGCAATTGAACAACAGCAGGTTGCCATTGACGAAGCTCGGACAGTTGAGTCTGTCCCAGCTGAGATGACAACTGCTATGCAGGCCGATGACACTGCTGCTGCAGTTGAGGCAAAGGATGGAGATGCCCCGGGAGTTAACACTCTGGGCACTGAAAGTGCAATCCACGGAGTTGAGACTCCTGTGGATGCCATTGCCGAAGACCCCAAGACAGCTGCGCCTGTCGAAGGGATTGTACAAGGCCCCGCTGCAGTTGAGACTGCAGGAGGTAATGAAGGTCTAAGGGAGGTTGAGACTTCCCTAGGTAAGACTCAAGGAGATAAGAGCATTCCTCCAGCCTTTATTGCTGATTCAGAAGAGGAAATCAGTGCTCTACATGACTCCCAAGATGATCCTGATACAACATTCCTGGGATCTGCTGATGAAGCTGAGTCAACCCCTGCAGAGAAGGACTCAGCTGAGGATGCCTTACCAAGCACGAGCAAGCCAGAATTCAAAGCTGCTCGTCAAGTATTCAATTTTGGACGAATCTTCCGATGACGTTGATGGTGCAGCCGAGGACCCGAAAATAAAAGTAGCAGAAACCACTGAGACCGAGGAAGCTGTTAAGACAGCTGAGGCTCAGTCAGCTGGCCAATCCTCACACCAAGGCCCAGCTGCAACAGAGTCGTCTGCGCAGGCTCCCAAAGCTGCAGAAGAATCGACTCAGCCAGGCACATCACAGGCTCGCACGACTGAACATTCCATACCTTATGTCCGTGATGATGCTTTTGAGGAAACCTTCCCATTTTCCATTGAAGTACCTGATCTTCTGGAAGAAACAACCCGTGAGCGACAACGATACCACATCGATTCTCCCGAGAGTTCACAACAGGCCTGATGCAGTCATTCCTACTGATTCAATTGTCCCAGCAGATTTCGACTTTGATGCTGCTTGGCCGCCAGCTGAGACGGAGGTTACAGCTGGGTGCGTGAAGTATTCAAGACTATTCTTGGAGAAATAGAGAAGATTGAAAGGCACCAGGCCTCGCTAGATATGCGGCTGGACAACATGGATGCCACCCTCACAGCAGATTTACGAGGGTTTGTGCTAAGGATCAGAGAATGGTGTCAACAGCAGAGTACAATGCGATTCGAGCAAGTCGATATTTCAAGGCGTTGTACAATAAAATACTGATATGGAGCGCTGATAACGCTGATATGAAAAGGAGAATGCAAGATAACATTGACAGAATGCATGCCTCTCACAATACAGAAATGGAGCTGCTGCGAGAATTTCATAAGAAGGAACTTCTGCGCGTCGAGGAGAGTATGAATGCTAAGTTCAGCCTTCTAATGGCTGAAATGAAGGTGGTGGCAGCCGAATCTAAGGCCACCCGCTCAGAGTTTCGAACAGCATACTCCGCAGCAGATTCAAAATAGAACTCAGCTATCAGTCGCCTGGACTTTATGCTCGCAGGGATGTTTCCAGGTGTTCCTCTCTCTTTTGATGATGCCAAAAAGGGGAAGGAATACCGAGGATCTTTGAAAGAATCGGGGGATCGAGAAAATGGAAGAATCAGCTGTCGAGAAAGAGAAGAAGACAGCTGAAGAAAAGAAAAAGAAGAAGGGTAAAGCCGTTGAGGGGGAAGGATCAAAAGATGTGACCCTTATGTTTGCTGAAACTCCTCAACAAGGCAATGTCACTGCTGGTATCATCAGCAGACTTCCTGTAACTCTGCCGCTTCATCACTCTGTTGTGCCTATGTTAGAAAAGAAAAGAATTGTAGAAGCAGAGATGGAGGATTCCGATAAGAGGACTGAAGCCCGCGTGGAAGAAATGTTGAAACAATTTGGAGGCATTCCGGCAGGAAGAGTTACAGATGCCATTTCGGACGCGTCGGAGCAGAGCAAGATCGTTGATGAATTCAAACGCTCGAATCCGAAGGATACTTGAAAATATGTCCATGCCCCGAGCACTGGACTTATCTTTGGGAAAAAGGCCTTAAGTTTGTGCGAAGAAGGTTTTATAAAGGAAAGACAACCGGCGGACAACAGACTACGAGCAGCAAGTCAGCTGAGAGAAGAAAGGCTCCCGTACAATACACACCCAGAGGAAGAGGGAGAAGCAGTGGAGGAAGAGGTTTCATACCTAGACCTCTACCCAAAAACATCGAATACATAGATCCAGGGAAGAAATGAGGTATCTATTGGGCTGGATATGACGAAGTAGCCAATATGGAAGTGGCTAGGAAGAATGCTGAGTATGTAAGGAGAATTGAAGAAGAAAACAAAAGACAAACTCATCAATGGCAAGAGAGACAGGAAAGAAAAAGAAAAGACGAAGCTGCAAAAAGAGCGTATGAGAAAAAGAAAGCAGCTGAACAAGAGAAGAAGAGAAAGAGAGCTGACGAAGACAGAGCTGAAGAAGAAAGAAGGAAGCAGCGAAGGAGATGAAGTGTTGTTGTCTACCCCTTCATGTATTTTACCTTTGTAAATACATATGTATGTAAGTCTTCTGTACATTTGATAAGAGATTTGTAATTTCTATCTTTTTGCGTAGAAATAGAATTGTATGTTTGCTCTGATACACATTGTAAACAGCTGTGTAAAGGACAAGAATGTTATGATCAATAAAAAGATTGATTCTACGCATACATTCTCTGTTACTGCATTGTCTGTATGTATCTTTGATGCTTACATTTTATGTGTATGATTTAAGTTTTGGCATCATCAAAAAGGGGGAAATTGTTGGGAAATTTATTGTTTAGATTTTGATGAATGCCATGTAAAACTTAGACTAGAAAGTTGGCACCCCATTTTCCTTGTAAATTGTATTGTAATAGATAGGGTTGTATGAGCTGAGTGAAGTCAGCTATGGCCAGATATACAAGAAGTCAACTGAAGACTGGAATGAAGACTCTGCTGTGAAACAGCTGAGTGTGGCAAGGAAGAGAAGTCAAGAACTCGATGAAGGAGTATCACCAATTATACAGTTACGTGTGAAGAGTCGATCAAGTCAACTCAAGGAGCCAAGTCTCAAGTTGAAGTGACAAATGAGTCATCCATCGATTGGAAGGCGACTCAAGTCACCTGGGAAGTTTTAAGAATCTGCATCAAGTCAAGATATCTGAAAAGGATCCGTTGCACAGAAGTCAAGAAGATTACTTAAATAAGTAATACTTCCATGATGCCATGTTTTAAAGTGCTCGATCCCGTAAGCGTCAAAAAAAGAATAAAACGAACGGGAAGCACTGCACCTCATGTCGACTACGAAAAGATGTACATTCAATTAATACGAGGAAATGTCAATATCAAGGATCGCAACAAGACAAGCCAACGAACAAAAGTGTCTTTTGAAAATCACCTATCTCTTCAACGGATGATTTTTAAAAGAACACTATAAAAGGCCGTGAGAATCACTTTGAGAAAAGGTAACCGAACTCGACTACCGTAAATACGAGCAAGAAAGCAACATTCATTCTATAACCTGCAAAAATATTCTCAAGTTATACAAGCCAAATCCTCAAAGCCCTAAATATCGAAGAAATCCATCCTACACTAAGTCATGAAGGAAAGACAACTTCAAACTCGTTGAAGAGAAATCTTTTGAAGAATCAAAAGGGGTCTACTTTCCAAGGAGGATTGTAGAAAGGTTCAAGGTCGAACCCGGTCTCGAGTTATTGGAGGGCTTCGTGATCAAATCGAAGAAGCTTGAGCAAGTTAGGCCCCGAGTAAAGCACGCCTGTTGTGAAGAAGAAAATAGTCGGACGAGAAGCCACCGTGTGACCAAGGCATCTCCAAACCGAGTCCCAAAGGATCAAGTCACCAAGTGATCAAGACAGATCCGACCGATAACCACTTTGTACTGATCAATACTTAGTGGATTCCTCCGGGAGTTGGAGAAGAGAGGATTAGAAGAATTACCCCATCTTGAACCTCTATAAAATTATTTGTGTCATTTACATTTCAAAGATATTTACTTTCTTTGCACATTTATTTTATATCTCACGATAATTTGATATCCAACGATAAATAACTAAGTGCTAAAACCAAGTGTTAAAATAACGTTTAATCAAATTCAAGGGTGTTAAGTCTTCCATTGAAAATCTTATCACAACCAAGTTATGGTCTAGACTAAACAATGAGTTATTCTATCAACAAATCAATCGAAACCGTGAGTGGCTAACTCTTTGGTTAACTAACTTAATTTGTCCCTCAAGACACAAAATCTGAAATACTCGATTTGTTTTTAAAAGGACTAAATCGAAAATTTGGTAAGGTTTATTCAACCCCCCCTCTAAACCTTACTTACACCCCTTGGGACCTACATACATTAAAATATCAAATGAAATAAAAGATATTGATTGATAGAAAAAGGCTACACCTCAAACATTTTGGAGTTTGTAACTGCAACTTGCAACTAAATATTTTGCAGATTGTTATTACAACTTGCGACTAATTCACATGATGCATTTTGCCAAAGGACAAGGGCTTGCATTGACTTGAGGGGAGATTTTTTCACGCGGTTTTCGTTGTTCTTATTGGATTGAATGCTACAAATGGGGCATATATTTCCAATTTTTTATTTGACTTTATAGCCTCTTGTTTTGTTAAAATACAACTTCTAATTCTTTTTTCCTCTAATTCAATTTATGAGGTATATATTGTCTTGATATCGACATTCAACCACACCTTTTACTACTCTCATTATGTCTCCATCACTTTGTAATGGAAGTGTTGACAAACACTACAAAAAGTGATTCTCAACATCTCATTTGAAAAATATCACTTTAGTGTTTACAAATGCCAAGTTTATATTTGAAAAGCAGGGGAATGGATACTTTATATTTCTAATTCTACATTATTTAAACAAAATAGAAAATTCGGGGAAAATGTGCTTTAGGTTTTTGATTCTATTTCGGGTTTGACTTTTATACACAGATAAAACACTTTTACAACTTCTATAATTTAATTAATTTCTAGATTTTATTTGCAAACACTAACAACTCTTGATTCTCGACCACTTACCGCACTACAGTAAATTATTTCCTCCAAAAGTAGAAGTGTTTGCAAACACTCCCTATATCAGTTGGTAAGCCTAAAACAGTAAAACTTAGACGGGACTCTCTTTACGACTAGCAGATTCAATTCCGTATATTTTGAATCCTTTACTTATTTATAGATGCATGCTAGATGTTTGTGGCTACGACCAAGTATTTAAGGTTTTATTATAAAAAATACCCATGAAACTGAGTTTCATTACAAAAAAACCCAGCTACCTTTTAAATGTTGGGTAAATTATATAAGTGTATGGTTTCTGTTTTCGGAAAATGGCTGGGAGATTGTGTAGGCTTAGTCGAGGCCTGTATTAGATACAGTCTCCGCAAGACGAAAACGCCCCGTATACTAGTGTTACGGTTCCGGCGCTCGCCTCTAAGATACAACGACTTACAATTCTGGTTTAGCAGCACTTGCAAAAACCAGAATACAGCGAACAGGAAGTGTTTTTCTGACTTTCAAGCTACAAAGGAAGAAATGGGCAATATGCAAAATGCAATGCTCGATTTTATGTTATCTGATTGATTTTCGTATATTTTTCAGTCACCAGGGATCGATTATTATAGGCCTTGGACGCCCCATATGGAAAGAACATGTCTTTTGGCTCGAAAAGACACCTTTTGAATCGAATGCACGCACTTTTCAGGAAAGCACGACCAGGCACGCACGGGTCCAAAAAGAATAAGGGTCTTGAACAAGCCCAAGCCCAAGCCCAAGCCCAAGCCCAAGCCCGCGGCCCACGGCCCGCGACCCGCGACCCGGACCGAGCCGAGGCCGCAGCGGCTGTGGCAGCGTGTGTGCTTTGTACCAAACCCACAAGCATGTAGGTCCTCACCCTTTAAAAACTTGGGTGCCCCTGAAGGGGCCCAAACCCATATGTCAAACTTGGGATATATTAAGTGTGCAACTTTGCCTCCTTTTTCCTATGTGGGATGGAGCATCTCTCCTCCCCCACATTTTCCATTTTCCATACCATTTATTTGTATTAAGTGGCTAACTTCTAGCATTAATTTCTCATTCACCCGGAATCGGTTTTGAGAAATTCCAAATGCTATTCTCATCTACTCTCTTAGTAGAATTTTTACAAATAATTTAATTCCATTTTTCCCTAATGGAAACCACTTAATTAATTGGTCAAAATCGGGTCAACATCCCATTTATCAAAGACCAATTCCAACAATCCCCACATGAATGAAATTAATGCATGCGTGTATGCAGATTCGCTTGAAAGTCTCGGCGAATCGTTATTGCATCGATAGGTAGCTTGTGGCTTTGAACCTTCCTTAGTAAAATACTATCGGATTTACTAGTCGCTAGGACGCGATGTCTTGAACTACTCACCGTTCGTGTAAACCAAGACAACAAGATTTACACAATAACAACTCTAACACTTTGTTGTTCTCACGTTGTGTCCATTTCACCGGACCATATCTTAGATTCATAAGTGTTTCATTTGAAGCGGCCATTACTTCTCACTTATATAGGTGATCTCCTATTGAAGAGTATCTGCAATACTCCACTTTTCTAGAGGAATCATTAAAAGTCTTAAACTTAACCTCACCACATTCAAAGCAGGTTTAAATACACTTGGATGTATCGAGAATGAGCTTACACATTTTCCAAGTGTTCAACTGAACATTCATAACTTAGTTGTCCCATTGAACCAAGGTCTTGGGATCTCCAATTCACAAGGTTGGGTTACCGCTATGAACATTCTTTAAGTTGTGGATTTTAAACCCATTCCCCTTAACAGTTTATACAATTGATCTCGATTTATGCCTTTCGTAAGCGGATCCGCAAGGTTTTCCTTTGACTTCACGTAGTCAACCGAAATAACCCCATTCGAAATCAACTGTTTATTGGTATTGTGTCTATGACAAAAATATCTAGACTTACCTCTTTCCTTTGCACGAAAGGACACCTTTAATAAATACAACATTTCATGATTTAATGATCGTACCATCACTTATATCATAAATGCTGAATTTATTTCCTTGGTGCTTCTACTTTTTCCAAAGCACCCCCACATTTCAAGGCAATCTCCTTTATGTGGGTTGCTAAAAATAAAGCTCCCCTTTCAACTTCCTCGGTATCTTTGTTTAACACAAGATCATCCGAAATTCTTATGGCTCTCGGCCATTTTTTTTTATTTTTAATTTGTTAGAACATTGTCCCGACAATCCAGTTAGAACCTCGTTCTACCAGATTTCAGATCTTAGTTACAACAACTCCATCTTTTACAAGGTGTGTAACCTTTGATGTTATCACATCTTTAGTAAGACTTCAGATTCAACTTGTTACGATGTATGCGCTTTAGTGTTACAACACTTTCGACAACACCTCTTGCAAATGTGGTTTCGGTGTTTACAACACTTTTGGCAACACCTTCTTACATTTAAAAATGCAAAGGCAAACTCCACCGGTGTTCCACAAAGTATGATCATACCCCCCACATTTGCCGATTTCCATTCGGAATCCCGGTTGTCTTCCTCAATCCGAAGTCGAACTATCAAATCCTCAAGCCCCATTTCTTTCCGCTTGTGCTTGAGATAGTTCTTAAAGTCTTTCCACGAAGGCGGCAATTTTTCGATAATCGCAATCGCTTGAACGACTCATTCGAAATCATCCCTTCGATACACTAAGTCGTGAAGTATAATCAAATTTCTTGCACTTGGCTAATCACCGCTCGGTGTCAACCATCTTATAATCCGAAATTTACCGACTACAAATTTCTTTGCACCGCATCTTCTGCTTTATACTTTTTCTCCAAAGAGTCCCACAACTCTTTGGACGTTTTGAACGAACTATAGACGTTGTAGAGGGTGTCGTCAAGCCCGTTCAAAATATAATTCCGACACAGAAATCACCGTTATGCCAAGCATCCACAACATTCTCCGCTCATTGTCGGATTCTTCATCACCAACGGCAGGGGGTCCTCCTTCGTAAAACGAGATTGACCCAAGTTGTCACGTAAAAGATCTTATGTTGCCATCTCTTGAAGTCACCACCGAGAACTTCATCGGTTTCTCGCCATGAGCAGGGAGCGAAACCTTGAACCTTGAACCATCGTCTTCAACGAAAATGAAATTTTCGCTTTGCGATTGTTGGGTAAATTATATAAGTGTATGGTTTTTGTTTTTAAAATGGGTCGAGATTGTGGTAAGCTTAGTCGAGGCACGTATTAGATACGATCTCCGCAAGAAGCGAAAATGCCCGTATACTAGTGCTTACGATTCGGTTCGCCGCCTCTAAGATACAACGACTTACAATTAAGGTTTAGCAAAGACTTGCAAAAACCAGAATACAAACCGAACAGAAGTGTTTTTCGACTTTCAAGCTACAAAGGAAGAAATAGGCAATATGCAAAATGCAATGCTCGATTTTATGTTATCTCGATTGATTTTCGTATATTTTTCAATCACCAGGGATCGATTATTATAGGCCTTGACGCCCATATGGAAAGAACATGTCTTTTGGCTCGAAAAAGACACCTTTTGACCGAATGACGCACTTGCGCGGGGAGCACGACCAGGCACCGCCGTGCGCCGCCGCCCGCGTGTAAGCGCAGAACTCTCGGCAGTAGCACGACCCGACCGCACGGCCGTGTGCTCACCCGTCTTGTGCGGGCCGAAAGGTTTTCCTAGTTTACCTCTTTTAATTAATTTCAAAATTAATTAAATCTATTTAATTAATTACAAAAATTAATTAAACATTTAATTTTAAAGGTTTTTGGTCCAAAAGAATAAGGGTCTTGAACAAGCCCAAGCCGGCCGAGCCGAGCCCGGCGGGCGGCAAGGCGTGTGTGTGCTTTGAACCAAACCCACAAGACATGAGGTCCTCACCCTTTAAAAACTTGGGTGCCCCCAGGGCGGCCCAAACCCATATGTCAAACTTTGGATATATTAAGTGTGCAACTTTGCTCTCTTTTTTCCTATGTGGGATGGAGCATCTCTCCTCCCCCACATTTTCCATTTTCCATACCATTTATTTGTATTAAGTGGCTAACTTCTAGCATTAATTTCTCATTCACCCGGAATCGGTTTTGAGAAATTCCAAATGTTATTCTCATCTACTCTCTTAGTAGAATTTTTACAAATAATTTAATTTCATTTTTCCCTAATGGAAACCACTTAATTAATTGGTCAAAATCGGGTCAACACCCCATTTATCAAAGACCAATTCCAACATTAAATTAAAAATACCCCGTTAACATTTGTTTCTATTTTACAAATTACACCCTCAAACGAGGAGTATTTGTTAAGTAAATACAAAGTTCCAGGGGCGTTTGTAATACCTTAAGGGATCCGGGTATTTGTAATTTTGAAATACAATTGTAGCCTTTTGTAATTATGCTAAATCTCAGAGGTAGTTTGTATAATTTATCCAAATATTTATTATAAACATATTTTATGCTTACTGTTTATTTTTAACGTGTAATAGAAGATACATTAATTTGTAGTGTAGACTCTCAATTCAATTTGCATGATACATTTGGAAAAGAAAATTTATTGTGCTTACCAAAATGAATGAATAAGACCCTAGCTCGTACGAAACTTAAGCCAAACGAATTGTTTTAACCACTGTTGTGGCCCATTTCATTGACATGTTTCGTCACATTCTCCCTACACCAAGGGCCAATAGATATTTTAGGCGATATTTTCATGTTGGGACCTCTTTTCATGCACAAAAAAGGACTACCAAACTCAAAATGAACAAAAAGAAAAAGGAAACCCATAAGTACAAATTTCTTTTTCAAGCTGACTATTACAAAACACGAATTGATTGTTAATCTATTAATGATTGTTAATCAATTTGATATATATAAATGATTGATACTCATGTAATGCAACCATGCATATATACAAATATTTGTGCAGTGGTTTCACTCAAAATTTAAAAGGCCAAAAGGAAAGGATAACAAAATGTATAGATTATAATACTTCATTTCAGCTCATGGAATAACAGAAAACGTCATTAATTTGTAGACTTAGAGCATCTCCAGCAAGAAGCCAAAGTGGCGTTCAATGCCAAATTTCTCTCTCCAGCAATGCGCCAACCTTGGCGCTAGTTTGATGAATTGTACAGTGCTGCGCCAATTTTGGCGCAGCACTATTCTTGCACTACTTTTTTTTTTTCATTAATTAAATAAGTTTTGGTATATTTATATATACAATATAATGTTATTTATTATCCTAATTATATATATTTAATTTTTAATTTTAATACAATTTAATTATTTCAATTTATAATCTTACTTTAATATAAATTATAAAAATATAAAATTCAATTAATATTATAATAAAATAAAATTACATACGTAGTTATTTGTAAATTAATAAAAATCAAAATCAAATGAATAAAATAAAGAATATTGTGGAATATTTTTTATTTTAATTTTCTATTATTTCATTAAATTTTATATATTGTTTTGAATTTGATTAATTTTAAAAATAAAAAACTTAATAAATATTATATTAAATAAATCGCATATGTAATACATTTTATTAATTATAAAGTGACAAAAATTAATATTAAATAAATAAAATAAGGAATCTTATGGAATATTCTTTTTTAGTGCAGAAAGTAGTGCAAACTGTTGGAGATGGAATGTGAATTTTGCACTAAAATAGTGTAAATTCTGCGCTAAAATGGTGCAAACTACTGGAAATGATCTTAGGAGCCACACCTGTGATGTTTTCTTCAGAAAATTATTTTTGTCCCAATCCAATTTTTATAATGGTTATTATAAAAGCTACACTATTCATTTACTAGTACTTTTTTAGTGATCAATCACATCCACTATATGAACTAACATAAAATTACATAAACTATTATCATTGTCATTTCATATCAAAAACAAACTATTTATTACGCTCTTTTACTTTTCCATTCACTTATCCAATTCAAATACTAATTTACTAAAAAAATAATTATATCAATTCTTATCAGGACATTTTCGTTTGATATATAATTACACTCTCAAAGTTTATTTTATTTTAAATATTTTTTTTACATTATTTTATCTTGCAAGCAAATCTACCGACTATCGACACTGACTCTGAACAAGCAGTCAACCACAGTAAAGCAGATTGCCTAAGGGCATCTACAGTGCTAAACCACATAAAAACTTTATGCACAGTTTTTTATGTGCGACATCACTGCCACATTAATGCCACATCAAAAGTAAAACCACACACATTTTATAAACCTTTCTCCATAATCCATAAACTTCTTCAACCACTTTTTATGGACCCCATTATCAATTTACAATTAATAATTAAAAAGCCATAAGTGGGGTGATGTGATATAATTTGGTTTATATCAAGTTCATAAACATGAACCAGTTTTTTCCATGTCATCATAAACCATTTACTCACAATAGAATGTGGTTTAAACAAACCAGTTTTTACCTTAAAAACTTCAATATAAACCTTGCGAGATGCTCTAATGGCCTTAATATGAATAATGCTAAAATTTTGGCAGTTTCTGTAGAGAAATTATCTTTATTAGGTAAATTCCGTGGGATGTACCTATAACCTAATGAAACAAACCTACTTTCACATGGGCCCAAATGAAAAAAAAAACATATTAAACACAAGTTAAATAGTAAAGAATGATATATATGAGCAAGTGGATAAGAAAAATAATGAATAATTGTTGACTCCATCTGTAAAGCTGCAGCTTAAATACATACCCCCAGTTGCCAAATTTCCAAAAAATCTATATAAGTTCACAGGATTCTCTCTCTCTCCCCCCACATAAAAGTTTGTCATTATTGCACCGCTGCTCTGAAAATGTGCCTTTCCAAGTAGTGTTGTCCATCAATTTGAAGACATTGGGATGCACAAACCCATGCACCATAATTTCACAAGAGAATAATATGCATCAATCAATCACGGATTAGTGTTAAAAGAGTTATCCAAAACCCAGATGATTCCTCAAAAAAAAAAAAAAAACCCAGATGATTACAATAATTCAATCAATCATTCATAATGTTTATGGCTGATTTAAAATTATAGTACCCAATTAACTGGTTGAGAAGTGTATGTTGGATTCCAAACCCCATCCTCTATTTTATATGATTTTTTTATGTCATGTTTTATTAATATGAGTTAATTACAAAATTATGCAAGAAGTTCGGTCTAATTATAAAAATATTTCAGTTATTTCAAAATTATAAATATCCTATTGAAATTTGTTTTTCGTAACAAATACCTCTCTATTGAGGCATTTTGTGGGTGCAATTTTATAAACTACAAACAAATTTCATTTGGAATGAAATTTCATGTTTCCACTCCATATTCTATTATAGTTGATGAATAACACGTATATAACTAATTGTGATGTGTTTACTTAACATTATATTGTATGTGGTTATGTGCTTGGATGAACGTTGTGTGTGGTTTTGTGCTAGGTTTACATTGATCAAATTACTCTTATACACTAAAATAAATACGAGTGCTTGTGAGGGTGTGAGAAGGTTGATTCATTGGTACGCAATCAGGCCGCACGATGGGTTAAGTCTTGTGAATTTTTTTTATAGCTTTAATTTCCCCTAATGCATTTTTTAAACTCAAACATGTGTCTGACTTCGATCTCCAACTAAATCCAAACTCCACTCAAAGTTGTACGGGAAAAAAATGCTGGTATCATATCTCGTAATAGTCGAACATTAAATATATATTTGATGTCTACTTATAAAATGCCGTATAAAATAGGATATCAACACGCAATAGACACTCATTAATTTGTGTGTTCGTAACATTACATACAAATTAAAAAGGGCCATCCCTACAACTTGAGCAAAGCTACCAATTACTTTCACAGATTCATTGTTTAACAAAAACATCACAATTCTTCCACTAATTACATTAACTAGCTTAAATTACTTATAAATAGTTCCATTTAAGCCCAAACCCCATTGAGTTTCTCTCTTTCCTCTCATACCATGGCCTCCCTCATTCTGAAATATCTTCTGCTACTCTGTTTTCTCTTCCTCTCAACAACAACTTATGCTCTCAACTCTTCTTCTTCTTCTTCTTCATCTTCTTCAAGTTCCACTAATTCATTAGAAACCCGTCTTTCTTCACTAAAATCAGTCTGCAAATCCACACCATACCCAGATGCCTGTTTCGATTCCCTCAAGCTCTCCCTCTCCATTAACATCTCCCCAAACATTCTCAATTTTCTCCTTCAATCACTCAAAACCGCGTTATCCCAAGGCCTAAAGCTCTCAAATCTCCTCTCCAATGCCGGAAACCAAAACCTCGTCGAAAAACAGAGGGGCACCATTCAAGACTGTACAGAACTGCACCAAATCACACTGTCGTCCCTGGAAAAATCCATCTCCCGAATTAATTCAAGAAAATTAACCGACGCCAGGGCCTTTCTCAGTGCGGCCCTGACAAACAAAATCACATGCTTGGAGGGCCTGAATTTAGCCACCGGTCCTTTAAAATCGTCCCTGGTAAATTCATTGACTGATACTTACGTGCACGTGAGCAATTCCCTGTCGATGCTGTCCAAGCCGAGTTCGCCGCGGCGAGGCGGTGGCGGACGGCGGCGGCTACTCGGTTTTCCGCGGTGGCTGTCGGGGAAAGCGCGGCGTGTGTTGTTGCAGAGTGATGTGTATGACCCGAGTGATGTGGTGACTGTGGCGGCGGACGGGACGGGGAATTTTAGTAGTGTTTCAGATGCGATTAATTTTGCGCCGAATAACAGCGCGGATAGAGTAATTATTTATGTTAGAGAAGGGGTTTATCAGGAAAATGTGGAGATTCCAAGCTGGAAGACCAACATTGTGTTGCTTGGAGATGGGAGTGATGTTACTGTTATTAGCGGCAACAGAAGTGTGGCTGATGGTTGGACTACTTTCAGATCTGCTACACTTGGTAAATAATATATATCAAATTATTTTGAGATTTTTATTTTCCCTGCAAGAACAATAAAAATGAGATAAATATATATAAATAATACCATTAAGGTTTAGCCTAATTATAGAATAATACTGTTATGTTTCAAAATATAAGTATTTTTTACATTTGTTTCTCTTTTACAAATCGCATTCTATTAACGGGGTAATTTATATAACAAAGACAAACTTTAAGGTTGCACTTGTAATAGGAAAATTAGTTTTTTCAGTCTTGTAACTTGATCTATTTCAAGATATAGTCTTCTAAGAAGTCAACATTTAACTTTGGTTTGTACAATTTTGATCGGAATTGTGTAATTTTACTGTAATTGCTAACTAGGAGCGATTGTGCTAATATGTCTAAGAAATTCAAGGATTTTGGTGATTTGGCGTAAAGTAAAAATGGACACGTCAAGTCACAAAAAAATTGACACAAAATTTGGGGATTCTAATTTTTTTGGTGGCAGTATTTTCGCCAAATCACCAAAATCCCAATATTTTCGCTGACAAATCATAGTAAGCAACTTCTGATAAAATTACACAATATTGATCAAATAGGACTAAATATCCAAAATTTTAAAACATATTAGACTAAAATTAGAAAGATGATTACTTAGAGCCTAGAGGATTACTAAATTGCAAAATAATCCAAGTTACTTGACCAAAGAAATTATTTTCCGTTTGTAATACAACAGGGGAGTTTTTGTAATTTTAATATATAACTGGGACTTTTTCTTAATTAAGCTAAACCTCATGTAGTTTTTGTAATTATTCCAACAAAATTGCTTCTTCAATTATTGTTTTTTGTTTTTACAATGTTGAAATATTTGTTCCAGTTGCATAATTGCATGATTTGAACATTATTAACCTCACCTACTCACTGATATTAACAAACCCACCATTTAACACGTTCTGTATCATGATTAATTCAACAGGCCTAAACAAATTAATTCAGCTCATTTGAACTCATACTACAGATAAGTAGTTGACCACAACTTAAACAAAGAATGTTTTCAAGATCATTTATGATTTTCCCTGATATTCAATTACAGCTGTATCCGGTGAGGGATTCTTGGCACGTGACATAACTTTCGAGAACACAGCAGGACCAGAGAATCACCAGGCTGTAGCCCTTCGCATTAACGCTGACTTAGCCGCTGTCTACCGGTGCACCGTCACCGGCTACCAAGACACCTTATACGTCCATTCGTTCCGACAATTCTACAGGGAATGCGACATTTACGGGACGATAGACTTCATTTTCGGAAACGCGGCAGTTGTTTTCCAGGGGTGCAACATCGTTTCAAGAATGCCGATGCCGGGCCAGTTTACCGTGATCACGGCCCAATCCAGGGACACCCCTGATGAGGACACTGGAATTTCCATGCAGAATTGTACGATTTTGGCTACGGATGAATTGTATTCGAATTCCAGCACGGTTAAAAGTTTCTTAGGCAGGCCCTGGAGAAATTATTCCAGGACGGTTTATTTGGAGTCGTATATTGATGCTTTTATTGCACCCGATGGATGGAATAATTGGGATGGGGATCAAGGCCTGGAGACGTTGTATTATGGGGAGTATGAAAATTACGGGCCTGGATCGAGCACGGATAATCGGGTTTCGTGGCCTGGTTACCATGTGATGGACTATTACGATGCGTATAATTTTACGGTTTCTGAGTTTATTACGGGTCAAGAATGGTTGGATTCGACTTCGTTTCCTTATGATGATGGGGTGTGATTAGGATTTGAGGATATTGTCGTTGGATGAAATGGAAACCTCATGATTTCTCCCGTTCATAAGTTGTGAGGATATGTACAAGGTGGTGACATGTTTTTTGATTTGTTAGTGGAAAGCATAAATGTAAATTTGGTGTATTTTGATCAATCAATCAATCTTTTTTTGACAGCATCAATCTTGTTCTAGAGAGCGCAATATTTGCCTTGAGATCACCATTTACCTTCATTTGCTATGTGCATCGAATCTACATTTGGAAAATATTAATATTGATGCTGCTCAATAAAGCAGATCACCCCAAGTTATTTCAAGTCTTCTTCTTCAAAGCTTAAAATCTTCTGTGGTGGGACTTGCTTGCAAAACTAGCAAATATTAGACGGACCTTGGGGTTGGTACGGTTGGCTCTCCGATACTCAAGTCAACACGTGAATGAGAGAAAATCTAGAGCAGAAAGACAACAATTGAAAGTACTAAATTGTGAATTATTTACAAATGAGATGGAGATCCATTTTTATACCTGAGTTGGTGGGTTGCGTGAGCTGTGCAGGAGAAAGAGGTCGTGTGGGCCGGATTGTTTTATCTGTAGCCCAATAATAAATAATATTGAGTAATTAATGAGAGTAAGTAAATATATTAAATAAATAATGACGTTAATTGCTCTCTTCTCTCTCTTCTCCCAAACCCTAGGGCCGTGCTTCCATGACTTTTCCGGCGGCTTTCCCCGGCGTTGGGATACAAGCCGCCAGTTATGATGTTTGCTCCTTTGCTACATCTTGTTCTCCGTTGGTTTTCTCCTCTACGAGATCTCCTATGTCTTATGTGGATTTTGCGGCAAGTGTTTATTCTATGGATCCTTCGAATCTCTTACTTGCAGACCGCTTATGAACTCATCAAAGGTGGTCCCTCGCGGCCCTCCTAAGGTGGTTTCAATCGTGGTCCCTCCTGGTGGTTCTGACGATAACAAAGGTCCCATCATCTCCTTCAAAGCCAACACTCGGAATCGTGGTCCCTCCCAAAGTATTCTCGCTATACAAGGGGTGATGACCCCGGGCCGCCGTCTGTCGTCCCGCATGGAATCCCTTCAAGGCCCCCCGCCAAAAGAGTCATTTCCAAGGATGCACCTCGATTCCGGGAATCTCTCTCCCCAATGACATCCGATTATGAATCGAACCAGCGACATTCGCTCATAATACTAATGCTCAATCCCATTTTGGCCATTCTTTTGCTAAAATTGTTTCGTACTCACCACGATATGGATTCGACGACGCAGCCCAAGGTAATTTTACAACATTTTCGCATGTTGTTCTTTGGTAAATCCCATTCTATCCCTAAACCTCGTTAGAAAAGGAGATTATTATTTCCATTGATGAAAACGTTTATCAACAACGCCTCGCCGAATTTTCTTATTCATTGATTGGAAGGGTGATTTTGGGCAAGGGTAACAAACCATGGGCGACTATGCTTCTCGCATAAACGCCATCGATTTATGGGAATTAAAAATGATTGGAAACTAATCCCCCTGGGTAAGGGAATTTTTGTGTCAAGTTCTTGAATGCACGGATAGAGCTCGAGCCCAAACACGATTAATTGGGCACTCAACCGAACTATTAGGCTTTCTCCATGGGTCCCGGTTTCAATCCGCATGCAAGGTACACACGTCGGTGGCAAGTGTTTGGGTCCGAATCTTCGAGCTCGGTTTGGAGTACTTGGGATCCTAATACCATCTGGGGATCGCCAAAGGCAATTGGAAATCCGACACAGATTGATCAACGATCGCTGACGGCTTCTAGGGCATTTCATTCGGGTATTAGTGGATATTGATCCGTCGAAACCATTGGAGGAGCACATCATGGTAGAACGGGTTGGCGATGTTCCTTTGTGTCGATTTTATGAGAAATTACCGAATTTTGTTCAAAATGCGGGGTAACGGACATTCGACGATTTCTTGCCGTATTACTCCGCAGAGTAACTCAACCACCGAAAAGACGCGCCTCCTCGACCAGGGGCGTCTAGACATCACGCACGTCCGAATTCTATGCAACGGGTCGTTCGGTCCGTAAAGTTTACCGTCCGGCAAAGAGACAAGGGCAAAGCCGTTGATGACTCCATGGGAAATGCGGGGTCATCAAGGTCGTGTTAAGGAGGTGAACCTTCTTCTTCACGTATTCACACTAAGAATTCTTTTGATGTTCCGGGTCTTGATTCGGATGATGTGGCATGTGATAATACGAATTTGGAGCAAAAATCGATAATGAGAATCGGATTATGGCTTTAATATAATACTAGCAAATACGCATGCATCCATGGTTCCTTATCAACCGCAGTTACAAATTTGGATGAACATGGACAAAGGCTAATTTGCAACGTGGAATGAAAATAGTTTCAAATAGCCTTCCTTTTAATGATTATGCCCTTAGCTCAATGATCCTTCGAGGGTTCAAGGCTATGGCCGTTCTTTGCCGAAACGTTGGTCGATATGGCGGATGAAGACGATCAAGATGATGCGATACAAATTAGAAGCTTTAAAGACCAAGTTAGGCGACTCTTCAATCAAGCCCGATTGTCATTCACTTAAGTGATTCGTCGGGTTGGCTATGAACGCTATGGCAATTGTGGTTTGGAGGATCCTGGGCCCATATTCCACGGGATACAACATGACCATCGGGAGGATACTCAAGCACGTGCAACACAAACACATGCCAATGTCCTTCGAAAATCCTCTAGAAATAAACGTCCATCATTTCGATTGAGATTTTAAGTTATTTCTGTTGTTTCTTTTATGGGGTACTCTTTTTCCTATCAAAGATTTTTCCCAATGGGTTTTACTTTGATAGGTTTTAACGAGACCCCTTTTTTAAAGCTCGTTGTTTGGCTTGTAAGCAGTACACTATATTTTCTTTTTTAATAATATTTTGCATTTATTCAAAAAAATGACGTTAATTATGAAAGTACAATTTTATCCCCCAATAAATATATTAAATTCACCCAAGTTCCATTTGAATAGAAGAATTTGAAACAAATGATTTCAAATCCATAATAGTAAATCCATTAAGTTTGTTCGGGTAGTTTAAGGATTTAAAGAATTTCAAATCCTTAGCTCTTTGAGTCATTTTTTGAGGCATCGTGTTGGATCTTAAATTCCATCTTATATAGAAGTCATTTGAAATTCTTTCCACAAATTCGCCTCTCAAATCCAAATTTGTAAGACTATAGTGAATTCTTCCCAAAACCAGGAGAAGATGAAAACACAATGTAAGAATAATTCACTATATTGGAATTCTTGACCAAATCAGGAGAAGAGAAAAACGATTTAAGAATTAAAAGGTGATATATTAAACCAATCATTTGACTAATTAAAGAAAAAAAAAATTTACCATCTCCAGTGAACTTGCCAAGTTTGTGAAAATTGAAGTACTAATCCGTTAGCCAGTAATATTCACGCTACACAATATATTGTTCACCCAATGTATGGATAATTGACAAATATAATACTTTATTTCTTATATATATCAAATATCATACCTTACCTTAGGTCCTTAGACATATTAATGTCAGTGAAATTCGGAAGACTCTGCATATATGAATCATGCACACTAATAAAAGTTATCTTGGACCAGGCGTGTTTTCAGAAATTAATTATCAGGTGTAAAAACTGTAATCCAGCGACCCACCACATTTACAGGAACAAGGAACAAAATCCGCCGAAAATGTGTCAACACAATACAATGCCCATCATCCATTTTTCTTCTTACCATTTAACAAAATAAAACTTTCAATCACAGCCCCCTGAAATTTCTCCAATCCAGACCTCACTTCCTAAGCATGGAGACTGAAATGCCACTTCATTCATATAACAAACAAAAACATACTAAGAAAAAAAAAAGGCATATCCTTTAGACACAAAAATCCTGCCTTGGCCTAATCAGAAAGCAGCAGCCAAGGTCCATTAAGCCTGCAAAATGGCTTTCCAGGATTTCGACCAGATTTCGCAACGCAGACAAGCAGCACGAAAACAAAAAATCCGAAAACGGGTCATAGCTGCTGTTGTTTCCAGCGTCGTTATCCTCCTCCTGGCTGCTGCTTGTATCGGCGTAATTCTCTACAAAAACAACCAGAAAACGGCCTCAGGGCCGAAAACGTCCATTCACCCTCCTCCCGCTGCCCCAAAACCGATAAACGCAGCCGAAAGAGAGGTAAAAACGGCTTGTGCGGGTACAGATTACACGAAAGCTTGTGAAGAAAGCCTTTTGAGGACAATCCACAATAATGCCTCTGTTCAGCCAAAAGATATCCTCAAAGCCTCGTTTGCTGTTGCCTCAGAGGAAATAAATAAAGCCATCAAGAAGGCGTCGGATTTCAAATTCGACTCCTCACTGAAAAAAGCCGCCCTGGAGGATTGTTTGTTGCTGCTAAATGATGCCATTGAGGAATTGAACAGCTCTGTTTCGAGTATTGAGGGGATGGATTTGGCCGAGATCTCATCACAGACGCCGGATATAAACAATTGGCTGAGCGCGGTTTTGTCGTACCAGGAGACGTGCGTTGACGGTTTTCCTGAGGGGAAAGAAAAGGCCGCGATGGATAAGCTGTTGAAGAGTGGTAAGGAACTTGGCAGCAATGCGCTTGCTATAGTTTCTCAGGTTTTCGGCATATTGTCCAAGTTTCAAGGACGGGCTGGAGAAAGACAGCTTTTGGGGTTGGATCGGGAAGGGTATCCGGCTTGGATGACCCGTGAGAATCGGAGGATGTTGAAGGCTGATGCATCGGTGTATACTCCGAACGTGACGGTGGCGAAAGATGGGAGTGGGAATTTTACCACCATTTCTGCGGCGTTGAATGCCATGCCTAAGAAATACACAGGAAGGTATGCTTTTCTTTTTCTGTTTTGTGGCTCAATTTCAAAGCCTGATTTTGTTGAATGTGTCTACTATTTTTGTAGCCTTCTCTATGTTGATCACTAATTAACTGTAAAAAAAACGTAGATTTTAGTTTCCAAATACCAACTTCTTTTGATTCTGTATAATTTAATCGGAATCTAAAGAGTGGGGGCAATTTGCTTTACATTTCTGATTCTACTTTTAGTTTTGACCCTTTTACACATCAATAAAATCACTTTGACAACTTATTCACCAAACACTCCCTTTTTAATTTATTCAATTTTCAGCTTCTATTTGCAAATGCTACAAACTTCTGATTGTCAACTACTTTTCGCTTCTGCCGCATTAAATCACTTATTCTAAAACCAAAGTGTTTGCAGAAACTCCCTTATATAGCTCCTCATATGCTGATGTACCTCAATGATTTGAACTTTCGACAACGCAGATACGTGATATATGTTAAAGAAGGTGTATATCAAGAAAACATCGTAGTTAACAAGACGATGGTAAATGTCACAATGTACGGTGATGGATCCCAAAAGAGCATTGTCACCGGCAGCAAGAATTACGTAGATGGAGTACCAACATTTCAAACTGCCACTTTCGGTACAAACAACACGAGAATTTTATTTCTAGTCTTAATTACTTGTTCAACGATGTTCATTTTTATTGCATTTATTTTTGCAGCTGTTCTCGGTGATGGATTCTTGGCCCAATCCATCGGATTCAGAAACACGGCCGGTCCAGAAAAGCATCAGGCAGTGGCCCTCAGAGTCCAAGCCGACCGTTCCATCTTCGTTAACTGCAGAATGGAAGGGTACCAAGACACCCTATATGTTCAAACACACAGACAATTCTACCGAAGCTGTTACATCACCGGTACAATCGACTTCATTTTTGGCGACGCAGCAGCCGTTTTCCAGAACTGCATGATGTACGTAAGAAAACCGATGGAAAATCAGAAGAACATCGTCACGGCTCAAGGCAGGATCGACAAGAGGCAAACAACAGGAATCGTGATTCAGAACTGTCATATTTTGGCAGATGATAAGCTCGAGCCTGAGAAGCGAAAATTCAAGAGTTATCTCGGCAGGCCCTGGAAGGAATATTCCAGGACCGTTATCATGGAAACGCAGGTCGGTGATCTGATTGAGCCCGAGGGGTGGTTGGAATGGAATGGAGATTTTGCGCTGAGTACACTTTACTATGCGGAGTTTAGTAACAAAGGCGCGGGGGCTAATACTTCTGGCAGAGTTAAATGGCCTGGCTATAAAGTTATTAACAGGGACGAGGCGTTGAAATTTACGGTTGGGCCGTTCTTACAGGGTGAGAGCTGGCTCAAGAATTCTACTGTTCCTGTCCGTTTCGGCTTCTACAACTAAGTATTGTTTTTGTTTTACTTAGTTGAGCTCAGAGATTAGGAATGATTCTAGTCTTTTTTTGTTTTTTTTTTTGAATTGATTGAAAGAATGTATACTGATAAAAAAAAAAAAACAGTTGGCTATAAATATTTCTTGCAGTTTTGATTGTTTGGATAATTTTTTTTAGTTCATATACTGGGAGTGGAGGGATGTGGGAATCGAACCTTCTGGTCTGAACTAGAGAGTCTTAACCACTCGACCACTATCAAATTCCCGATTGATTGGATAATTCAGAGATAAGGTGAATGAAGAAACTTTTGTTATGGCTTTTGCCGACTGTGACAGGGAATGGTAAACCTCATATTATATATCTTATTTAAATGGTATTCATAGAAACTGTCATGATGAATGAAGATATGCATAGGCCAGGAATGCATCCAGAATCACTATTGAATTAAGTTCCCTATGCCTGCAAGAACTTTTTGACAAAGACAACATTTGTAAGGAGCCGGCCAGACTTTGACATGTATCAATAAATATATATTAAGTTGGACCTACAGAAACAAATATTTAATAATGAATTGGAAGAATCGATATTGTGTGACCTATTCCCAAATTCTTTCAGTTGTGTTAACTTTCCTGTTTGTTTTACATGCAACAAAGACAAGAGTCTCCAGGGTCAACATTGTTTCAGACCAATTTTTTATTTCCCGTTTCCTTTTTCCTCCCTGGATTTGCCCCTAATCCAATCTTTACATCCCATTTTACCCCTTACTCTTATTATTACATTTTTTTAATAAGTTGGGAGTACTGGTTGGAGGGGAAGAGATAAATTCCAAAGAAACTGAGAGATACAGGGTTCGAACCCTGGTCAACACCCTTATAAAGGGTTAGTGATACCACTTGAGCTACAAGCTAGTGGTACTCTTATTATTACATTGAAAACATCGGTTATTCTGTTTCATGTTAATCTGTTTTGTAACATTTCAACTGGTCAACTGGTGACAAGGATACATTTTTAATGTGCTCTTTAACTTAAGACAACAAACATTACCATAAAGTGTATTTTATAAGAGGACAAAAACTTTGTTGGCATTGGCAGAAAAGATAAACGCGTAGCTGCTACAATGTAGTTTTACTAATGGAATATACCAATTATCTCAGACCTGGTCGTTATAACCAGTAAGACATAGTATTACATATTTGCAGAACCAAAGTTCTTCAATAACTGATCAACAAGCTGAAATTAAGCTGAGAAGCTACAGTTTTACACGAATATGCAACAGAAAATGGATTCGTCAAACGACACTTTCAAGAGCGCCAACTTTGACGGATTAGACAGGCAAGAAGGGAAGAAAACATTCGAATCAGTAGAAATTTTCGACAGCATCAAAAGTGATGAATCCGGAGAGGAAAAAGAGTACCGCAGAAAGACGCGCAAACGCTTCATCATTATAGCTATTTCGTCCATTATCTTGGTGATGCTCATAATCGGTGCAATAATTGGAATTCTAGTCCCGATTCACACGAAACATAATCCCTCTTCATTTTCCATCATGGACCAGGATTCCATCAAAGCAATATGTAACTCGACGTTGTACAAAGATTCTTGCTATTCTAGCATACACTCCCTCCAGATGTCATCGCGCCATAATCCTGACAGTCCGGTCGAGATTTTCATGCTATCCTTACAGGTCACATTCAATGAGCTTATAAGTCTAAAATCTTCTATGTCCAAAAGGCTCATTTCCTTCACGAAAAACGTAAAAAACGACCCCATCACTCAAAACGCGTTAAGTAATTGCGAAAATCTCATCCAGGACGCCATTGATCACGTAAACATGTCAATATCGTCCTTACAGCCAGAAAACATCGACAATTTGGTTAGTGATGTCAGAACATGGCTCAGTACAGCGATAACCGATCAACAGACATGTTTGGATGGGCTGAAAGAGTTCGAAAACATTTCTCTGTCAATCCAGGAAGAAATAAACGCATCAATGCAAAACGCCACGATTTTCACAAGCAACAGCTTGGCCATTATTTCCAACGTATTCACGATCATCCGAGGCTTTCAGATTCCGGTTAACAGGAAATTGGTAGAGGCAGAGGAGGTGAATTTGAGGCCTAACCTGACAGTAGCAAAAGATGGGAGTGGGGATTATAGGACGATAAACGAGGCTGTGCAAGCCATGCCTAAAAGAAGTAAGGAAAGATTTTTCATTTATGTGAAAAAAGGGGAGTATGAAGAACAAGTGGTGGTTGATTCTGATTGTTGGAATCTAATGATATATGGAGATGGAATGAAAAAGACAATAGTTTCTGGCAGCTTGAACTATGCAGATGGAGTGGCAACTTATGATTCTGGCACCTTCAGTAAGTTCTCTATTCCAATTCTTACAGATTTTTCACTTATAGTAAGTACTTTTAGTACACAATTAGGTGTACATGAAAATTTGCTGCTTCAGAATATTCATTCATTTGCTATCATCATTCTCCTGTATTATGTGCTGGATTCTTGGCCAAAATGAAGGGCAAATTGCACCTTTTTTTCGGTTAAGTAAATTGCACTTTGAGTCCTGTAACATTAGAGATTTGGCAAAAATGGGCATTTCTGAATTATGTTTGGTAAAATTTGCTGCCTCAAAATATACATTCATCTGCCATCATTATTCTCTTGTATCATGTGTTAGATTCTTGGCCAAAATGTAGGGTAAACTGCACTTTTAGTCCTGTAACGCTAAAGATGTTGCAAATTTGGTCTTCCGTTTGACAAAACCACACTGTATCTTTAAAGAAACTCTCGGATTTAGTCCTTAATTCGCTGGAAATTTCAAAATTATTCAAAAAATGTCATGTCAGCTGCATGTGAAACAAAAAATTGGGGATTTTCAAATAATCGACCAAAAATTAGAGTTACCGCTGTTTTAGTTGTTGGGTATGGTGTTGACAAAAATCCCAATATTTGGCCAGAAACCCTACTTTTTTGTCGGAGATTCGGAAATCCCCAATTTTATGCGTTCACGTGTGAAATTTTCCGAGCAATTTTGAAATTTCCAGCAAATTGAGAACTAACTTTGCGAGTTTTTAATGATAATGGGGTGATTTTGTCAAAAATGATCAATTATGTCGCACCCTTGTCTATAGTTACAGGACTAAAATTGCAAAATAATTGACCAGATAGGATCTTCTATTGCAAAATTTATTGCATTACACTAGTTGCTGCAACATTGTTCGTTCTCTTTTTTTGAAACCAACATTGTTCGTTCTCTAAAGAAAGTTAGATTGACATATTGTCTGTTTCCTAAAAATGTGCAGTAGCCGAAGGGAGAGGCTTTATTGCGAAAGACATTGGATTCAAGAACACAGCCGGCCCAGCTAAGCTCCAAGCAGTAGCTCTACGGTCTTCCTCAGACGAATCCATTTTCTATCGATGCTACATCGATGCATATCAAGACACTCTCTACGCGCACACAAATCGACAGTTTTATCGCGAATGTATAATTACAGGGACAGTCGATTTCATCTTCGGAAATGCAGCTGCAGTTTTCCAGAACTGCACCATTCAGCCGCGACAACCAGGGCCGGGCCAGTACAACGTTATTACAGCACAAAGCAAATCAGACCCGAATCAGAATACGGGAATCTCAATCCAACGGTGTAGGATAATTCCATTTGGCAACCTGACAGCGAAAACTTTCCTCGGCAGGCCGTGGAATAATTACTCAACCACTGTCATCATGGAAACATATATCCAGGGGATTGTGGATCCTATGGGATGGACTCCATGGGAGCCCGATAATGAAGCGCCTGATACGATATTCTATGCTGAGTACATGAATACAGGGCCCGGATCAGTTCTGAATCAGCGGGTAATGTGGCTCGGGTACAGGCCCAATATTACAGAAGAGGAGGCTGAAAAGTTTTATGTAGAGCCCTTTATTCAGGGAAGCCAATGGCTAATTAAATTGTGATTCATATGTGAGATTGCTTCATCTCTCCAATCTTTGGTTGCTAGTTTGCATTTTTTCCAATTGTACCATAAAATTTAGTCTATGATAATTTTATGTAAAACATCAAAATTGCCTAAATGTTAATTCCAATGCATTATTTTCAGAAGCCCGGTTAGATTTTAAAAAACAGAGAAAATAAAGGCAATAAAAAGAAAATTAGTAAATCAATAGGGAACTTGAGTTGACTCCTAATGTGATTGTTGCTTATGGCCGAATTATGATGTTTCATTCATATTCACTTGCTTAAGTTTTAGGGTTCAAAAAAAGCATAAATTGAATTTTTAAAACTGCAATTAGCATACCACTATCTTGTTACTCTCTCTTTTTTTTTTTTTTTTTTTTTTGTAGTACAAATCGTAGGAAGAGGGAGATGGAAATCGAACCGAGAGGCGCAAGTCTAAGTTTTACAAACGCCTAACGACTAGGCTACTAAATGATTCCCACTAGTTACTCCTATTCACAACTATGATACTGCATTAATAATAAGTGTTGTTCCGCATCGGATTCAAGGGAGGGCGTCCCCAGGCCCCTGCGCACCCCAAATTTTTTTTTTTATCTCATTTTTTTAAGGAAAAATAATAATAAAATTATATTTTTAAGGAAAAAAATAGTTGGGCTAAGGGTAGTCGAGCTGGCTGACTACGCCCCTAGTTATTAGAATGTAATTAATTGTAAAGTTATATTTTCATGTTTTAGTTTTAAAACGTAAAAATGTTAACATATTTTTCATTTATATTTGAGCCATAATTATTTGTCAATTTTATTGTTTTTTCATTTTATAAGAATATTATATTTTATTTTATATGTGAATAAATATGTAATATACACGTATTTATATATATATATATATAAATCACATAAATACATACTAATAAATAAACCACCACGAGCTTATAGCTCAAGTGGTATCGCTCACCCTTTATAAGGGTATTGACCGGGGTCCAAACCCGGTATCTTTCAGTTTATTGGAAACCCCTCCAACCAGTACTCCCAACTTATTAAAAAAAATACATACTAATAAATAAATAAATATATATATATATATAGGGGATGGTTCAAATGGGACACCCCCCTTATATGAGACCAATTGAGAGTCCAGATTTAATGGCTAATATTTAAATTAATAATTATTAATTATAATTAGTAAGGGTATAATTGACTATTTAAGTAAATAACCATCCATGTAATTGACGTGTCCTAAATTTTAGGATGTGATAAGCACTAAATAATGGCAACAAAATCTTACCAAATCAAAATCCAATAGAGCCAAAAAAAAAACGGCAGACTCGTTAAAACATAGAACACCTTCCATGATACTTTGAACAAATGTTATTAGCATAACACTGCATGTTTAGTTATATTTTAATGTACATATAATGTCATTTTACTGTATTTATACATATATAAAATATTTAAATTTATTGTACTGTATATTTAGATATACTGTGGTGTATGTATGTCATTATTAAATTATTTTCTAAAAACCTAACACACGTCCCATGATAATACCAAAAATAATTTCCTCTTCAATGATACTTTGAACAAATGTTATAAGAAAACAACTGCATATTTAGCTGTATTTTAATGTACATATAATGTCATTCGACTGTATGTATATATATATATATATATATCAAAATCACCAATGTACATCGTGTTACAGTAACATCTCACTAAAACACATAAAATCTATACTGAGTATACACACATTCTTGCTTTTGGTTTTACATGATATATACATAGCCTTCCCCCACCCCCCAAAAAAAAAAAAACCTGGAAACATCTTTTTTCCCTCGAAAAAGCAGTAAAACTGCACTAATTATACAACATTCTAATACTAATTACGCAGTAAAACTGCATTAATTATACAACATTCTAATACTATGTACGCAGTAAAACTGCCCCTTCTCCTTTTCTTAGGCTGAGCATTTGCATCTCCCGCCCCACTACTCGTACCACCAATATTAAGTTGTCTTTTTAGTTGTCATCTGACCATCTTCGCAAATTAGCAACTGCAATTAAGAAGACAAAAAAAATATTATCATTCCAATTCAACAAAATGCAATTACAAAATACAGTAATTTTATTCTAACACTACACAAACATGTGATGACAAATACATTAAAATTGTATTATACAACTACCATTGAAGTTAAACTATGTTGAAGACATACACAAA
This sequence comes from Rehmannia glutinosa, assembly GCA_016081115.2. Taxonomy (NCBI): domain Eukaryota; kingdom Viridiplantae; phylum Streptophyta; class Magnoliopsida; order Lamiales; family Orobanchaceae; genus Rehmannia; species Rehmannia glutinosa. The sequence continues at coordinate 682,683 of JABTTQ020001344.1, read as the reverse complement.
AATGTACTGCACAAAACAACAAAACTGTATTAAATAACCACTAAAACTAAACTAAGTATACAATAGAATTATATTACCCATAAATATAAAAAGCTCTTATACAACAAAGTCATTAGAAGACATACTGCATTGCGCCACACAAAAGCAAAAAAATCATAGACAACAACTGTAAAACACCACCTTCAGGCAGTGAAGCCACCAACAATTCGCAAACAACTAATGGAACGAAACAACTTAGTGGCAAGTAAAAAGGCATCTCACAGCATTCTCAAGGGCAGAACAATTTGGAATAACAACTTAATGAGGAGAAAAAAGCATCTCGATTATATGTTTGCTAGCATAGAACAATGAGTTACAATGATAACCAAATTCTCATGAGCTCAATGATGCCATTATGCCAATTATAATTGTTTCTCTCTTGAGCTCGAAACACTAACAATGAAGTCGAAAACACACAAAAAAACTGATCAAAAATAAGACATACATAGAAAAAAACTCACAAAAAATATCCCGAAAATACACAAAAAATACACAGAAAAAAACTCACAAAAAACACAACCTCGAAAATATCCATCCGTATTTTGAACACCTTCCTGACATTTCATTGAAGGAAAAGGTTCAATTTCTTTCTATCATTTGATTGGAGCAAAAGGTTCAATTTCCACTAGTTAGCACTTAGTGTATAATGATGGATAATATGATAGTCTTTGGTGGTTCAGTATTTAATCTGTTGCCATTTTTCTTGAGTCGGAAATTTGCTCTGAAATCTCTCCCAGAAACTGAGAAAAGAGATGAGACCTATTCACATGTTGCCTTTAGTTACCATAAAAAATTAAATAAAATAGGAACAGAAGCCTTGGAGCTCGAAACACTAACAATGAAGCCGAAAACACACAAAAAAACTCACAAGAAACAGAACCTGATAAAAAATAAGACATACACAGAAAAAAAAAAACTCACAAAAAATATCCAGAAAATACACAGAAAAAAACTCACAAAAAACACAACCTAAAAAATATCCAGAAAAACCGAAGTTGAAAATTACTAGAAGTGGAAAATACAAACCCAACCATAAAATTACTAGAAGTCGAAAATCTCCAGAAAAATCGAATATAACTAAACCCTATAACACGAAAAATCCCCAAAAATCAAAAGATAAAACCCTAGAAACTACACAAACTACTTCTGAAAACTTTTTCAAGTTTTGGGTTAAAATTACATAACAAGAAATTAAAAAAGGTGTGCGAAAACTTACAGTTATATATGTTAATCTCTCGGCCCAAACAGATTCCGGTGAAGAAAAGGAAATCTCCTCCAAGGCAGTCAGTCGCGTGGTGAGAAGAGACGGTGAGAAGAGAGAGTATTTGGAAAAAGTAAGAAATTTTTCCGGGCAGATATTGAAGAGACGTGAACTATCAGAGAATATGCACAGATGTGATCGATGTTTGAACTCCCCAAAAATAGCGCGAATTAAGAAAGGTAAAAATAACTTACCTTTTACACTAAAGCAAAATGATGGAAAACCCCTCACTAGGAAAATCGAATAATATATAAATTACATATTTGACCTTGTTTAATTATATCAGTTAACAACCTGCCTAAAATAAAGGGATTAATCTGAACCATACAAAATATCAATCCAATGGTTATAATAAATCACCACCGTCTCAAATAAGGGGTATCTCATTTGAACCAAATCATATATATATATATATATAGGGAGAGGGTTATATGAGACTACCTCATAGGGTGAGTCCATAGGGACCAATCCTAGCCATATATCTAATTTTTTCAAGGGCAGCGATTTAAGAGACAAAATTACAAATTACAAGCTAGTTAATTAAACACATGGGTAAATTAGTCATCCTCTCAAAGCAATATTCATGGGATTCACGGTATTCATGGACTCACCCCAAATGGGAGGACTTATTTGATCCATATCCTATATATATATATATATATATATACACACATATGCAATATTTAACGGGTCAGATTTGAGTAATTGAGTCCGAAAATGGAAAACTATATCCAATACCCATCCTGATTCCGAAGAACCACTTGTAAGTTGTATCCAACTTTGATCCACACACATGGGAACGACAGAAAGATAAGGAAATAATAACCAATTCCATGTTTATAACTTCATAATATGCTAAATAAGTCTCATAAACTTTTCTTCAAAAAGAAAAAAAAGTTACATATACTTCTGATGTAAGGCCCCAGATTTTTATACCATAGACGACACGATCCCAATATATTATCAATATTAGTGTTACTTAAATTATTACCTAATACATGATGATGCAATTTATTTATGTTTATTACTTAAATTTAATAACTATTATCATTTTCCTTGCAACTTGGTTCGGTAAAAAGTGCTATTTAAAATTCATTTTTTTAGTATTTGAAAAATAAAATTCTTGTCGCCATATTTTTATGAAGACGATACTTACATTTTGTCATTTTCCATAAAACTACTATTGCTCAATCGATCAAATAAATTTTATTTAAAAGAAACTATGTCTTAATTTTGAGATTTTGAAATATCGTTTTCGATAAACTCAACATTTTACTCCAAATATATTATCTTGAGTTAACAAAAATTTATTATAATTTTTGAAATTCTTGGCATAAATTAAAGTAGTATTTGAACTTATTTTATTGAGAAATGATTTTATGCTTTTCAAACAAACTATTTCATTTTATGATCTATTAAATCATCTACTACTAATTTGATACTTTAACAAAGACAATGACTCATGTTTTGAAAGTTCATCTAGTAAAATTTCAATTTTTGAAGGAATAGTATTCGAGATTTATTTTGTTAAAAATACGACCTTTATATTAAAATAGCTAAGTGCCTCATTCTTAATTTGTTGAATTAATTACTACTCGATTTAGCTAATAGAAATATCATTTATACTTAGAATTATTTTTCTTTTATGGTGTATATTAATAACATCCATTTTCACTTCTTTAATAATTATCGATTTCTTCCAACTTTCAAAGCGATACATTACCCGGTTGGATTTCCTTTCTTAACAACTAATTATTTTCTTGTAGCATAATATTTATTTAAATAATTTATTAATTTCAAAATTATATTTATATATTTCAAATAATTTTTATAATTTAATTAATTGATTTATTAATATATATTGACTCACATTATTGGTTCTAATTTTATTTAATACCTTAGATTATAATTGATGATACTACTTGGGAATTACTAGACACCTTATAACTAGATGACTAATTATATAAGTAAGATATATATAACATTTGATTTATATGAGAGGAACAAGCCTTATCTTTTTCCTTTTGTCTTTTCCTTTTATGCCTTATTCACTTAAGCATGCAAGTCTTCATCCACTCCCACAAGTCTTGCTTCTACCAAAGCAAGCAGGCTAACTAGCCACCCTAAAATCAAGCCTAGAAATTAGAGTACTCTTGAGTATATTGGGAAGAGGGAGGGGACGGTCATAGTGTATTGAAGGATGGAAGCCTCAATTTAGTACCCACAAATCAAGTCTCTTCACTTCTTCCTGTTTCACAAGAAAACATACAACTCTTCTCTATTCATCTTCTTCTACACTTAAACACTTTACAAAAAAAAAGGGGACACAACACTCTCAACCTACAAAGGCCGAAAATCTGGGAATTTGAGGGATAAGGCCCGAGTTTTAAGAGCTTGGAATTGAGGTTTTAAGGAGCTTTCAAGAAACAAGAAAGGTAAAGAACCTCCTAGGCTTTAAACTCTTCTTTATTTTCTTTTTCTCTCCATCTTTTTCACATTTTGATACCAAACTCTCTACCTAGGGGCTGTCATAAGACTTTGATGTTTTGAGAAGGTATTACAAAGGAGAAAATCTCAGTAGACCATCCTACGTACTACCAAACAAGAGGTGGGTGAAACCTTTCAAAAATTCATGATTATATATTGCATAAAATGGCATGAATATATGAGATTATATATTTTTTTTTATATATTTCTGGAATTTTTCAGTTCTTTTGTATTTCTGGAAAATTTCGAAAAATATATGTGTGTGTTGGAATTATGGTAAAAGTGCTTTTTTTTGTTAGAAAATAGCTTTTATATGCATATATGTCTCATTTATTATATATATATATATATATATATATATATATATATCTTCAAGATGGCTGAGAAATATGAAAAATATATTTTGTTATGTTATATTAATATTCTGGACTTAAGGACTTGTGAACAAAATCGAGTTGGGCCACTTTTGCAAATAAGGTAAAATATAGGGCCAAAAGTGAAAAATCCAAAAACTGTGAAACCCTACTGAAAATTTCGAAATTTTGAACTTTTTTTACTGTAAATAGACTGAATAAATGAATAATAATATTTGGGACCCTCCGGGTCAAGCATATGCAAATATAAAAACATTTAGTCACCAAAATGACAATTTTTCGAACTTTAGGGGACTAAACTGTGAAATTCGAAAATAAGGACAGCCACTGACCCGAGAATAATACAAACTTATTTTAAATAGTATTCTGGACCTTTAGTCCAAATCTCACGAAAAACGGGCTTGAAACGAGCCCTTAACGGTAAAATTACCATTGGGGCCAAAATGGAATTTTTTAGAAAATCGGTACTAAATCTGAGAATTTTTCGAAACTGCTTTTAACCCATATACATACTACCCCAAAGAAATTATTAGACCTGGAATCTCGTTAATACCTTTTCCGATTTAAGAGATATCCATTTTTAAAAGTATTGGGTCAAAAATACTAATTTGGAAAGATTTTGGGACTGACCTATAATTTTCGAAAATTTGACCCCGAAACCCTGAAAATATAATTCCTTAGATTTTTTAGAAAAATCAGAGACTGACCTTACCTTTTTCGAGTTCGGGATCACAACTTCAAATTTTAAACCCGACATAAATTTCCTCTTTAATTAAAATGTTATTTTTTGAAATAAAATTTACCAAGGTCATAGGAAATTATTTTATTTTCTAACTTCAGTTTATTCATACAAATATTAAAATATATTTTTAACTAAGAATTCTATTTTTAAAATTATTATCCGAATTTATTCGGGATTTTCATATCGACTAATTGTCCCAAGTTAATAAGTGCGACTTTCCCCCCGCATAATCCGAACCATATTAAGAACTTCAAAGATAATACACTCGAATTAATGAACAGAACCTAGGTTAGATTACCCCTCCGATCTATGCCGTGCCAATGATCGATCGGGATCAATATCGGACGCCATGAGTCTATGAACGCACGGCTGGCCTATCGATCGACCGGGTTGGCGCCACACTTTCGTGCGCAACCAACCGATATGAATTGACGGATTTGTGGAATGGATAAGTCGCGTATGGGATGGGTAGCTTGCTACGCCTCTCATGCCGACCTCCATCGCCCAACTCCCAACCTCGAGCCGGATAGGAGAGTCCGGCGGGCGATCGGGTCGTAGGATTCTCGGTATAATCATGATTATGACGTTCTCCGAGCTTAACGGCTCCACTTTGTGGAGACGTCGTGCCAATCGGGATAGCGGCTATAGCCCTATCGACAGGAGGGATAAGGTGTACTGGTTGGGGAGATGATGTTTGATCAACACTTCTCTGCCGTATAAGGTGGTCTGGGTTGGCGTCACACTTTCGTGCGCAACCAATTGATATGAGCTGACGGACTGTCTGGGTTGGCGTCACACTTTCGTGCACAACCAACTGATATGAATTGACGGACTGACTGTTAACTAATACTAATAAAACTATTAAATATAAGAGAATGTCATTGCACGTTTCTTGCATCAAAACTCATGAAACGATTTTACTGCATAAAAGTATAAGCCCCACTTGCACACACTCACCACACCCACTGAGAATTTTTGTCTCACTCCCACCTATTTTTTCAACCAGAGGATGAGGTTCCGCCGGAAGAAGACCACGGGGAAGATTTCGAAACTACTGATTAGCTCTCTATTGTGTTGGACTATTGTGAAAAAATGAATTTTATGGTTTCTTTATGTATGGACAGTTTCTAAGCAATTTGCTTGTAATAGTCAAAAGTAGGACCCGTCATTTAAGTATGATTGTGATGAGGATTGTATTTTATTTTCTAATTCCACGCGATCGTATTTTGACTTAGTTTATTTAATATTCACTCTATTTTGGGATTTTACTATTTCTTTTGGGTTATATTATCAATAAATGAGTGGCATGGTAAACCGACAATAGTTAGACTGTCCGAGTCACGGCTCCCGATTTTGGGGCGTGATGTTTGTGGTATCGAGCTCGGTTTGTAAGAAGGAAACTTACACCGAGCTGAACCAGGATAGGTTCCTCCGCCGGATTGGGTACCACTATTAGATGACATAAGTTGAGTCTTGGACACTATTTAAACTCTTTTGGATTGTCATAGTGTTAAAATATCCGGATATTTTTCGGTTGGGACGTTATGTGATTCAGTAATCGTTGATATGAAAGTTATAATGCCCCGATATGACGAGACTTGAAGGATATAGATTATCATTTGATAGTATCTGATTTGGCTATTTGATATATTATGGGATCTAGATGCTTACTGATAATACTTGGAAAATGATAATATGGGAACCACTAATTATGATTTACTGATTGTAGTGTTATTGGGTTATTCTTTCCTAAACATTTCCTAATCTTAAGTAATAAAATTTGACTTGTGATTTGGGTGTCACGATTAGATATATTAAGGATGTGAATACTACAGGATCTCGACTCGATGTTGTTACTAAGTATTTTCTAAATTGTAATGCCCAACTTGTGAACTAAGTCTGGGATAATGATTATCTGGGATTATTCGAATACTATTGTGTTTAGGCACCGTATGTGAATTGGTTGTTAGTTTAGTTAGTTGATTGAGACTTAGTTGTCAATCACTTAGGTGTTGATTAACTACTGATGAGATGTATACTAGTATTTTATAAGGTATATAAGAAGCGCATCTTTATCCGGAAGAATCGAGGTCTTTATGGATATGAGAAATTGAGATTGTTATCAAGGTTTTAGTAGGAACGACTCCTATAATTATAAATTCGGAAATGACTTATTTAATCATTGATGAGGTCTCGACTATTAAATATTGGTGTATAGAAATTTTGGTTCAACCTATTACCTTTAGATCCGAGATTTACTGTCAATTGTTCGGAAAAAAAAAATATGACTATACGAATAAGCATCGACTATTAAGACAAATCGAGACAGTTATAATAAGTACCATTTTCTTAAGTGGATGAAATATTAACTAGCTGTGACAAACAAGGATATGCTCAAGATTTGGAATATAACAGGCAAGTTTCGAGCTAATAATTATGAGAATAGTATATTAAAGCAATGTTGTGGACTAAATATGATTGCTTAAATGATAATCGAATAATGATGCTCAATCGAATCTTACTGATCACATGAATAGGGTATTATGAGATTGCCTAATTACATGATAATGGGAAGAAAAATTTGAGCAACACTAAGGTTTATTAGAAATATTTTTGCAGAATGATCATTTGAAGCTGGCCGATGCGAACTTGGATCGGAAATGAATGTCTCTAGGTCACATAAGTTTTGATATTGAGATTATGATAATCCTGCATAATAGATACGATAAGTATGAATCTCGTCTTGAATTTGAAAGGAATTATTTCAAGAGAGTATTTGGGGACCAAATTCCTTTAAGGAGGGGAGGATGTAAGGCCCCATTTTTATACCATAGACGACACGATCCCAATATATTATCAATATTAGTGTTACTTAAATTATTACCTAATACATGATGATGCAATTTATTTATGTTTATTACTTAAATTTAATAATATTATCATTTTCCTTGCAACTTGGTTCGGTAAAAAGTACTATTTAAAATTCATTTTTTTAGTATTTGAAAAATAAAATTCTTGTCGCCATATTTTTATGAAGACGATACTTACATTTTGTCATTTTCCATAAAACTACTATTGCTCAATCGATCAAATAAATTTTATTTAAAAGAAACTATGTCTTAATTTTGAGATTTTGAAATATCGTTTTCGATAAACTCAACATTTTACTCCAAATATATTATCTTGAGTTAACAAAAATTTATTATAATTTTTGAAATTCTTGCATAAATTAAAGTAGTATTTGAACTTATTTTATTGAGAAATGATTTTATGCTTTTCAAACAAACTATTTCATTTTATGATCTATTAAATCATCTACTACTAATTTGATACTTTAACAAAGACAATGACTCATGTTTTGAAAGTTCATCTAGTAAAATTTCAATTTTTGAAGGAATAGTATTCGAGATTTATTTTGTTAAAAATACGACCTTTATATTAAAATAGCTAAGTGCCTCATTCTTAATTTGTTGAATTAATTACTACTCGATTTAGCTAATAGAAATATCATTTATACTTAGAATTATTTTTCTTTTATGGTGTATATTAATAACATCCATTTTCACTTCTTTAATAATTATCGATTTCTTCCAACTTTCAAAGCAATACATTACCCGGTTGGATTTCCTTTCTTAACAACTAATTATTTTCTTGTAGCATAATATTTATTTAAATAATTTATTAATTTCGAAAATTATATTTATATATTTCGAAATAATTTTTATAATTTAATTAATTGATTTATTAATATATATTGACTCACATTATTGGTTCTAATTTTATTTAATACCTTAGATTATAATTGATGATACTACTTGGGAATTACTAGACACTAACTAGATGACTAATTATATAAGTAAGATATATATAACATTTGATTTATATGAGAGGAACAAGCCTTATCTTTTTCCTTTTGTCTTTTCCTTTTGTCTTATTCACTTAAGCATGCAAGTCTTCATCCACTCCCACAAGTCTTGCTTCTACCAAAGCAAGCAGGCTAACTAGCCACCCTAAAATCAAGCCTAGAAATTAGAGTACTCTTGAGTATGGGAAGAGGGAGGGGACGGTCATAGTGTATTGAAGGATGGAAGCCTCAATTTAGTACCCACAAATCAAGTCTCTTCACTTCTTCCTGTTTCACAAGAAAACATACAACTCTTCTCTATTCATCTTCTTCTACACTTAAACACTTTACAAAAAAAAAAAGGGGACACAACACTCTCAACCTACAAAGGCCGAAAATCTGGGAATTTGAGGGATAAGGCCCGAGTTTTAAGAGCTTGGAATTGAGGTTTTAAGGAGCTTTCAAGAAACAAGAAAGGTAAAAACCTCCTAGGCTTTAAACTCTTCTTTATTTTCTTTTTGTCTCCATCTTTTTCACATTTTGATACCAAACTCTCTACCTAGGGGCTGTCATAAGACTTTGAGGTTTTGAGAAGGTATTACAAAGGAGAAAATCTCAGTAGACCATCCTACGTACTACCAAACAAGAGGTGGGTGAAACCTTTCAAAAATTCATGATTATATATTGCATAAAATGGCATGAATATATGAGATTATATATTTTTTTATATATATTTCTGGAATTTTTCAGTTCTTTTGTATTTCTGGAAAATTTCAAAAATATATGTGTGTGTTGGAATTATGGTAAAAGTGCTTTTTTTGTTAGAAAATAGCTTTTATATGCATATATGTCTCATTTATATATATATATATATATATATATATATATATATATCTTCAAGATGGCTGAGAAATATGAAAAATATATTTTGTTATGTTATATTAATATTCTGGACTTAAGGACTTGTGAACAAAATCGAGTTGGGCCACTTTTGCAAATAAGGTAAAATATAGGGCCAAAAGTGAAAAATTTAAAAACTGTGAAACCCTACTGAAAATTTCGAAATTTTGAACTTTTTTACTGTAAATAGACTGAATAAATGAATAATAATATTTGGGACCCTCCGGTCAAGCATATGCAAATATAAAAACATTTAGTCACCAAAATGACAATTTTTCGAACTTTAGGGGACTAAACTGTGAAATTCGAAAATAAGGACAGCCACTGACCCGAGAATAATACAAACTTATTTTAAATAGTATTCTGGACCTTTAGTCCAAATCTCACGAAAAACGGGCTTGAAACGAGCCCTTAACGGTAAAATTACCATTGGGGCCAAAATGGAATTTTTTAGAAAATCGGTACTAAATCTGAGAATTTTTCGAAACTGCTTTTAACCCATATACATACTACCCCAAAGAAATTATTAGACCTGGAATCTCGTTAATACCTTTTCCGATTTAAGAGATATCCATTTTTAAAAGTATTGGGTCAAAAATACTAATTTGGAAAGATTTTGGGACTGACCTATAATTTTCGAAAATTTGACCCCGAAACCCTGAAAATATAATTCCTTAGATTTTTTAGAAAAATCAGAGACTGACCTTACCTTTTTTCGAGTTCGGGATCACAACTTCTGAAATTTTAAACCCGACATAAATTTCCTCTTTAATTAAAATGTTATTTTTTTGAAATACAATTTACCAAGGTCATAGGAAATTATTTTATTTTCTAACTTCAGTTTATTCATACAAATATTAAAATATATTTTTTAACTAAGAATTCTATTTTTAAAATTATTATCCGAATTTATTCGGGATTTTCATATCGACTAATTGTCCCGTTAATAAGGCGACTTTCCCGCCCGCATAATCCGAACCATATTAAGAACTTCAGTATAATACACTGAATTAATGAACAGAACCGGTTAGATTACCCCTCCGGTATCTATGCCGTACAATGATAATCGATCAATATCGGACGCGGCGAGTCTATGAACGCACCGGCCTCATCGACGATCAGGTTGGCGTCACACTTTCGTCTTGCAACCAACTGATATGAATTGACGGATTTGTGGAATGGATAAGTCGCGTATGGGATGGGTAGCTTGCTACGCCTCATGCCGACCTCCATCGTCCAACTCCCAACCTCGAGCCGATAGGAGAGTCTCGGGCGGTGATCGGGTCGTAGGATTCTCGGTATAATCATGATTATGACGTTCTCCGAGCTTAACTGGCTCCACTGTGGAGACGTCGTGCCAACTGGGATAGCGGCTATAGCCCTATCGACAGGAGGGATAAGGTGTACTGTTGGGGAGATGATGTTTGATCAACACTTCTCTGCCGTATAAGGTGGTCTGGGTTGGCGTCACACTTTCGTGCGCAACCAATTGATATGAGCTGACGGACTGTCTGGGTTGGCGTCACACTTTCGTGCACAACCAACTGATATGAATTGACGGACTGACTGGGTTGGCGTCACACTTTCGTGCGCAACCAACTGATTTGAATTGACGGACTGACTGTTAACTAATACTAATAAAACTATTAAATATAAGAGAATGTCATTGCACGTTTCTTGCATCAAAACTCATGAAACGATTTTACTGCATAAAAGTATAAGCCCCACTTGCACACACTCACCACACCCACTGAGAATTTTTGTCTCACTCCCACCTATTTTTTCAACCAGAGGATGAGGTTCCGCCGGAAGAAGACCACGGGGAACATTTCGAAACTACTGATTAGCTCTCTATTGTGTTGGACTATTGTGAAAAAATGAATTTTATGGTTTCTTTATGTATGGACAGGTTCTAAGCAATTTGCTTGTAATAGCTGTGCGTAGGACCCGTACGAAGTATGATTGTGATGAGGATTGTATTTTATTTTCTAATTCCGCTGCGACTGTACTTTGACTTAGTTTATTTAATATTCACTCTATTTTGGGATTTTACTATTTCTGTTTGGGTTATATTACTGAATAAATGAGCTGGCATGGTAAACCGGCAATAGTTAGACCGTCCGAGGCACGGCTCCCGATTTTGGGGCGTGACAGTTGTGGTATCAGAGCTCGGTTTGTAAGAAGGAAACTTACACCGAGCTGAACCAGGATAGGTTCCTCTGCCGTGGATTGGGTACCACTATTAGATGACATAAGTTGAGTCTTGGACACTATTTAAACTCTTTTGGATTGTCATAGTGTTAAAATATCTGGATATTTTTCGGTTGGGACGTTAGGTGATTCAGTAATCGTTGATATGAAAGTTATAATGCCCCGATATGACGAGACTTGAAGGATATAGATTATCATTTGATAGTATCTGATTTGGCTATTTGATATATTATGGGATCTAGATGCTTACTGATAATACTTCGGAAAATGATAATATGGGAACCACTAATTATGATTTACAGATTGTAGTGTTATTGGGTTATTCTTTCCTAAACATTTCCGGAATCTTAAGTAATAAAATTTGACTTGTGATTTGGGTGTCACGATTAGATATATTAAGGATGTGAATACTACAGGATCTCGACTCGATGTTGTTACTAAGTATTTTCTAAATTGTAATGCCCAACTTGTGAACTAAGTCTGGGATAATGATTATCTGGGATTATTCGGAATACTATTGTGTTTAGGCACCTGTATGTGAATTGGTTGTTAGTTTAGTTAGTTGATTGAGACTTAGTTGTCAATCACTTAGGTGTTGATTAACTACTGATGAGATGTATACTAGTATTTTATAAGGTATATAAGAAGCGCATCTTTATCCGGAAGAATCGAGGTCTTTATGGATATGAGAAATTGAGATTGTTATCAAGGTTTTAGTAGGAACGACTCCTATAATTATAAATTCGGAAATGACTTATTTAATCATTGATGAGGTCTCGACTATTAAATATTGGTGTATAGAAATTTTGGTTCAACCTATTACCTTTAGATCCGAGATTTACTGTCAATTGTTCGGAAAAAAAAAATATGACTATACGAATAAGCATCGACTATTAAGACAAATCGAGACAGTTATAATAAGTACCATTTTCTTAAGTGGATGAAATATTAACTAGCTGTGACAAACAAGGATATGCTCAATATTTGGAATATAACAGAGGCAAGTTTCGAGCTAATAATTATGAGAATAGTATATTAAAGCAATGTTGTGGACTAAATATGATTGCTTAAATGATAATCGAATAATGATGCTCAATCGAATCTTACTGATCACATGAATAGGGTATTATGAGATTGCCTAATTACATGATAATGGGAAGAAAAATTTGAGCAACACTAAGGTTTATTAGAAATATTTTTGCAGAATGATCATTTGAATCTGGCCGATGCGAACTTGGATCGGAAATGAATGTCTCTAGGTCACATAAGTTTTGATATTGAGATTATGATAATCCTGCATAATAGATACGATAAGTATGAATCTCGTCTTGAATTTGAAAGGAATTATTTCAAGAGAGTATTTGGGGACCAAATTCCTTTAAGGAGGGGAGGATGTAAGGCCCCAGATTTTTATACCATAGACGACACGATCCCAATATATTATCAATATTAGTGTTACTTAAATTATTACCTAATACATGATGATGCAATTTATTTATGTTTATTACTTAAATTTAATAACTATTATCATTTTCCTTGCAACTTGGTTCGGTAAAAAGTGCTATTTAAAATTCATTTTTTTAGTATTTGAAAAATAAAATTCTTGTCGCCATATTTTTATGAAGACGATACTTACATTTTGTCATTTTCCATAAAACTACTATTGCTCAATCGATCAAATAAATTTTATTTAAAAGAAACTATGTCTTAATTTTGAGATTTTGAAATATCGTTTTCGATAAACTCAACATTTTACTCCAAATATATTATCTTGAGTTAACAAAAATTTATTATAATTTTTGAAATTCTTGGCATAAATTAAAGTAGTATTTGAACTTATTTTATTGAGAAACGATTTTATGCTTTTCAAACAAACTATTTCATTTTATGATCTATTAAATCATCTACTACTAATTTGATACTTTAACAAAGACAATGACTCATGTTTTGAAAGTTCATCTAGTAAAATTTCAATTTTTGAAGGAATAGTATTCGAGATTTATTTTGTTAAAAATACGACCTTTATATTAAAATAGCTAAGTGCCTCATTCTTAATTTGTTGAATTAATTACTACTCGATTTAGCTAATAGAAATATCATTTATACTTAGAATTATTTTTCTTTTATGGTGTATATTAATAACATCCATTTTCACTTCTTTAATAATTATCGATTTCTTCCAACTTTCAAAGCGATACATTACCCGGTTGGATTTCCTTTCTTAACAACTAATTATTTTCTTGTAGCATAATATTTATTTAAATAATTTATTAATTTCGAAAATTATATTTATATATTTCGAAATAATTTTTATAATTTAATTAATTGATTTATTAATATATATTGACTCACATTATTGGTTCTAATTTTATTTAATACCTTAGATTATAATTGATGATACTACTTGGGAATTACTAGACACCTTATAACTAGATGACTAATTATATAAGTAAGATATATATAACATTTGATTTATATGAGAGGAACAAGCCTTATCTTTTTCCTTTTGTCTTTTCCTTTTGTCTTATTCACTTAAGCATGCAAGTCTTCATCCACTCCCACAAGTCTTGCTTCTACCAAAGCAAGCAGGCTAACTAGCCACCCTAAAATCAAGCCTAGAAATTAGAGTACTCTTGAGTATATTGGGAAGAGGGAGGGGACGGTCATAGTGTATTGAAGGATGGAAGCCTCAATTTAGTACCCACAAATCAAGTCTCTTCACTTCTTCCTGTTTCACAAGAAAACATACAACTCTTCTCTATTCATCTTCTTCTACACTTAAACACTTTACAAAAAAAAAAAAAAAGGGGACACAACATCTCAACCTACAAAGGCCGAAAATCTGGGAATTTGAGGGATAAGGCCCGAGTTTTAAGAGCTTGGAATTGAGGTTTTAAGGAGCTTTCAAGAAACAAGAAAGGTAAAGAACCTCCTGCGCTTTAAACTCTTCTTTATTTTCTTTTTCTCTCCATCTTTTTCACATTTTGATACCAAACTCTCTACCTAGGGGCTGTCATAAGACTTTGATGTTTTGAGAAGGTATTACAAAGGAGAAAATCTCAGTAGACCATCCTACGTACTACCAAACAAGAGGTGGGTGAAACCTTTCAAAAATTCATGATTATATATTGCATAAAATGGCATGAATATATGAGATTATATATTTTTTTTTATATATTTCTGGAATTTTTCAGTTCTTTTGTATTTCTGAAAAATTTCGAAAAATATATGTGTGTGTTGGAATTATGGTAAAAGTGCTTTTTTTTGTTAGAAAATAGCTTTTATATGCATATATGTCTCATTTATATATATATATATATATATATATATATCTTCAAGATGGCTGAGAAATATGAAAAATATATTTTGTTATGTTATATTAATATTCTGGACTTAAGGACTTGTGAACAAAATCGAGTTGGGCCACTTTTGCAAATAAGGTAAAATATAGGGCCAAAAGTGAAAAATTTAAAAACTGTGAAACCCTACTGAAAATTTCGAAATTTTGAACTTTTTTTACTGTAAATAGACTGAATAAATGAATAATAATATTTGGGACCCTCCGGGTCAAGCATATGCAAATATAAAAACATTTAGTCACCAAAATGACAATTTTTCGAACTTTAGGGGACTAAACTGTGAAATTCGAAAATAAGGACAGCCACTGACCCGAGAATAATACAAACTTATTTTAAATAGTATTCTGGACCTTTAGTCCAAATCTCACGAAAAACGGGCTTGAAACGAGCCCTTAACGGTAAAATTACCATTGGGGCCAAAATGGAATTTTTTAGAAAATCGGTACTAAATCTGAGAATTTTTCGAAACTGCTTTTAACCCATATACATACTACCCCAAAGAAATTATTAGACCTGGAATCTCGTTAATACCTTTTCCGATTTAAGAGATATCCATTTTTAAAAGTATTGGGTCAAAAATACTAATTTGGAAAGATTTTGGGACTGACCTATAATTTTCGAAAATTTGACCCCGAAACCCTGAAAATATAATTCCTTAGATTTTTAGAAAAATCAGAGACTGACCTTACCTTTTTCGAGTTCGGGATCACAACTTCTGAAATTTTAAACCCGACATAAATTTCCTCTTTAATTAAAATGTTATTTTTTTGAAATAAAATTTACCAAGGTCATAGGAAATTATTTTATTTTCTAACTTCAGTTTATTCATACAAATATTAAAATATATTTTTTAACTAAGAATTCTATTTTTAAAATTATTATCCGAATTTATTCGGGATTTTCATATCGACTAATTGTCCTTAATAAGGCGACTTTCCCCCCGCATAATCCGAACCATATTAAGAACTTCAAGATAATACATCAATTAATGAACAGAACCTAGTTAGATTACCCCTCCGGTATCTATGCCGTACAATGATCGATCGATCAATATCGGACGCGGCGAAAGTCTATGAACGCACCTGGCCCTATCGATCGATCAAGGTTGGCGCACACTTTCGTGCGCAACCAACGATATGAATTGACGAATTTGTGGAATGGATAAGTCGCGTATGGGATGGGTAGCTTGCTGCGCCTCATGCCGACCTCCATCGCCCAACTCCCAACCTCGGCCGGATAGGAGAGTCCGGGCGATTGGGTCGTAGGATTCTCGGTATAATCATGATTATGACGTTCTCCGAGCTTAACGGCTCCACTGTGGAGACGTCGTGCCAATCGGGATAGCGGCTATAGCCCTATCGGCGGGAGGGATAAGGTGTCTTGTTGGGGAGATGATGTTTGATCAACACTTCTCCGTATAAGGTGTGGTGCAGGTTGGCGCTCACTTTCGCGGCGCAACCAATTGATATGAGTGACGGGATCGCCTGGGGTTGGCGTCACACTTTCGTGCACAACCAACCGATATGAATTGATTTGATCGATCGGGTTGGCGTCACACTTTCGTGCGCAACCAACCGATTTGAATTGATGATCGATTTGTTAACTAATACTAATAAAACTATTAAATATAAGAGAATGTCATTGCGTTTCTTGCATCAAAACTCATGAAACGATTTTCTTTGCATAAAAGTATAAGCCCCACTTGCACACACTCACCACACCCACTGAGAATTTTTGTCTCACTCCTACCTATTTTTTCAACCAGAGGATGAGGTTCCGCCGGAAGAAGACCACGGGGAAGATTTCGAAACTACTGATTAGCTCTCTATTGTGTTGGACTATTGTGAAAAAATGAATTTTATGGTTTCTTTATGTATGGACAGGTTCTAAGCAATTTGCTTGTAATAGCTGTGCGTAGGACCCGTACGAAGTATGATTGTGATGAGGATTGTATTTTATTTTCTAATTCCGCTGCGACTGTACTTTGACTTAGTTTATTTAATATTCACTCTATTTTGGGATTTTACTATTTCTGTTTGGGTTATATTACTGAATAAATGAGCTGGCATGGTAAACCGGCAATAGTTAGACCGTCCGAGTCACGGCTCCCGATTTTGGGGCGTGACATCTTAATTGACTAATTGTTCTGGTAACGTGACTGAATTTGAAATATTTCATTAATTATTTAGAGTATTTGATTAGTGCCAGAAGTAGCTACCCCATTCAAAGCCTGAATAGTACTATACTAATTAACTATTAATTAGAATTAAAATTTGGCCCAGCTGGAGTGAGATTGAATTAATTAAGTGGTAAATACTTTTTGCATGTATAGGCCCAGCTGGAGAGTAAGATTGAATTTTTGTTTGACCAATAACTCTAGAGAGGCTACCCATAAAAATAAAAAATAAAAAATCTAGAGAGGCTAAAATGGTAGACCAGCTTAAGCATTGATGTAAATTTTCCAGGGTCCATCAAGGAATAGTTGTCTTTATCCTATCTGAAGCAGCCATGTCACATCTCCATGATCAAAACGAAAAAACGTAGTTTGTTTTGTTTTTTTTTTTAATTATTTTATAGAAAAGGTTATTTCCATGCTAATTAATTAGACAAATGAAATACTGTGAATAGAGAAGAAAGAGAAAATTCTGAAGTTGGTTGAGAGTTTGTTTCAATATAAGGGACTATGAAGAATATGAAGTTCAAGGAGAATGATATGGTAAATAATTGGAATTTTTTGTTGTGGGACTTTGCTATACATTTACAATAAAAAATATGGAAGAAATTTGTGTTTATTTCATAAATGTTTGTGAATTTATATGTACTTGTTTCTTTTTTCTTGTGAATTTTAAAAGTTGATGACTATCTATGTCTGTGTGTGTAAAAAGTGTGCGAAAAAAATTAATATACACTTATTCTGCTTTACTTCTTGCATTTCTTTTCCAGAGAAATTCCAATTTATCCTCTTATACTTTTATTGAAAATCAATTTACCCACTTGTACTTTTTATTCCACTTTACCCCCTTATAATCTCATCATATCTCACTTAATTACCCCCTCATACGCTTATTATCCCATTTTACCCTCACATGCTCTTTAAAATAAATACCCAAATTCACTTATTATTTTTATGAAATTCCTATAAAATGTTCTAAAATTAGTATATTAATTTGCAGCATTTGGAAGGAAAATATACATGTTCAGGGGTAAATTAGGGATAACAATATCATACCAAAAATAGCCGCCTTCAATTATACTACTAACAATAAGGGATGTGATCTGTTATTGATCACGTTCCTATAATCACACGAACAAACCTCCTCTCTTCTTCTCCACACCAAAACTCTGCATAACGCTGAAAATATTAATGCAAAATTCTGGAGAAACCATTCAAGTAATGAACATAGCAATTTCTACATCGACGAATAATTGAATAAAAATGCATAATTGTTGTTTTTGATTTGCATGTTTAATATACATACTTTGCATAATTAAGTGAATTATGCAGCATAAATAGTCTATATATTTGAATGTGTGCATTACATCATGTCGACATAAATAGTTGACATATTTGAACGTGCTTATTTAAAAATAGGAATATTGCACATATAGTTTTGTTATTGTGTATACTTATAACAAAACAAGTAAAATATTGAAATACATTAGGCATTGGTCCTTATAATTTATACCATGCATACTGCACATTTATGTTTTATATATATAGTGTTCCAAATTTGTATATTTAGTATGAACAAAGTGTATTACATTAAATTTTAATAGTGTGCTTATTTAGAACAGGAATATTGCATATATAGGTTTGTTATTGTGTATACTTAGAACAAAACAAGTAAAATATTGAAATACATTAGGCATTGGTCCTTATAATTTATACCATGCATACTGCATATTTATGTTCTGCATATATAGTATTCCAAATTTGCATATTTAATATGAACAAAGTGTATTACATTAAATTTTAATAGTGTGCTTATTTAGAATAGGAATATCGCATATATAGATTTGTTATTTTGTATACTTAGAACAAAACAAGTAAAATATTGAAATACATTAGGCATTGGTCCTTATAATTTATACCATGCATACTGCATATTTATGTTCTGCGTATATAGTTTTCCAAATTTGCATATTTAGTATGTACAAAGTGTATTACATTAAAATTCACTTTGCGTAAATAAAAGTTTGCATAAAAAAATTTAATAGCATATTTAGAATAGGAATATTGCATATATAGGTTTATATATGTGTATATTTAAAAGAAAACAAGTAAAATTTGCATTAATTTTACGGAGACGTGAAATGGATTGAGAGAGAAAATTGAACAGACGTGTATTTTAAAAAATATAACTGACACCCAAAATCGCGGGAGAGAGAGATATGGTAAGATTGTTTTACCAATAATTATTAAGGATATTAATTTCGAAAATACCAAATTACCTTTAACCCTCAAATAATCCCTACTAAAAATAAAAGAAAAAATCTGGACCGTTATTGGTTTAAATCCAACGGCCACGAATAGTCCACACAATACTCTCACCTAAAGGGTTTGGTCTCATTTGAACCAATCCCTTAATTTGTATATATATAGGGGGAGGATCCAATGAGACCATATTTTATGGTGAGACAGTGTGGACTGATCTCAACCATCCCCTATATACATCAGAGGCTAGGATTAATATAGGATAATAATACATTAACCAATTAATTAAATCCTCAATAAGGGTAAAGTTGTCATACAAAACATGTGGGGACTGTCCAATATAAAATCAGTTATGGGGAGAGAGAGAATCACGCTGGGGAGAGAGAGAACCACGTATGTGCTTTCGATGATAAAAGATATCTTTGTATATTTAACATATATTTACTGTATATTTAACACTATTATACTGTATGTTTAATATATATGTACTGCATATTAAAATTGTCAAACAAAAACATGTGGGGACCATGAATTAAGGAATTAGTTATAGAGATAGAGAGAGAATCACACTCATTATTATACTGTATATTTAACATATATTTACTATATATTTAATATTATTATACTGTGTGTTTAACATATATGTACTGCATATTAAAATTGTCAAACAAAAACATGTGGGGACCGTGAATTAAGGAATCAGTTATAGAGAGAGAGAATCACACTCATTATTATACTGTATATTTAACATATATTTACTGTATATTTAACACTATTATAATTTATGTTTAACACATATGTACTGCATAGTAAAATTATCACATAAAAACATGTGGGGACCATGAATTAATGAATCGGTTATTTGATAAATAACTAATCTACCCTAATTCGAATTAAAATAAAAAAAGGCATACAAATCAATTAAATCTCAGCCTTTGAAAAAATTAAATAAATGGACAGGATTAGTACACACTGTCTTACCCCAGAAATGTGGTCTCATTTGATCCAATCCTTATATATATATGCCGCATTTGGGAATGGAGATCAAATAATGTGGATATGCAAGATAAGGGTAAGTGGCACTGTTCATGCACTAAATAATGTGGGGTAATATTATGTTTGGGGTTTGGGTTAATGTAGTTGACTGGTCAGAGGTTTTTTCGGTAAAAGTTTGTTTGACATTTATGATTAGGTGTGATAAACTATAAAATTACAAAAAAAAACTAGATAGTTGAGAAATAAAAAATAATTTTTACACCTTTCTTGAACCAGCAAAAAACGAGAGACCTGTTTGTAAGTGATGTTCATCTTCTTTGCTCGTCTGTGTAAAAAACCGAGAGAGTCGCCCTGTATCGTTCGATCTGGATGCTTGGTTGTCGTGTAAGATACTGAGAAAAGTTGCGGTTCCTTGAATTTTTCGGTCAGTTTTTCATTAATATTGCTAAGTTGGAATTTAAAATCAATTTGGGAGAATCCACAAAAAGCAATCGTGAATTTCAGTAGGCCACTTTATCAGAAAATTAAACTGAGATTATTGGCAATAACCTAATTTTTCATATGTGAATATTATTGTTGCAGATTTGTACATTTGCCTATTTTTTTGGTATGAGATTAGGGTTTATTTCACCAAATTTACACCAATTCTAGGTTGTGATGTTATGTGAAGCTATAATTTGTCGATGTTTGTTATTGAATCTGCAATTTTCGATTTTGAATTTTATGATTTATACAAATCATAGATGGTACTGAAATAAGTTAAATAATTCAACCAAAGTTTTCATTACTTTGTTCTACTGAAATTGACGACTGATT
This sequence comes from Rehmannia glutinosa, assembly GCA_016081115.2. Lineage (NCBI taxonomy): Eukaryota > Viridiplantae > Streptophyta > Magnoliopsida > Lamiales > Orobanchaceae > Rehmannia > Rehmannia glutinosa. The sequence continues at coordinate 661,219 of JABTTQ020001344.1, read as the reverse complement.
AATGTACCTAAACTTACATTAGTTTCATATGATCAGACTAATTCAGCCGAAAGTTTACATGTTGAAAAAATATCCACTTAATGCATATATTTTGTTGATTTAGTAGTAATAGATGTACCAACTTATTATGATGCAGTTTAACAACAAATATGAGAACTAGCAACAACAACTCCTTTTCGGATGGAAGCAACGACACTTCTCGTTACGATAGATTTCCCGGAGATGCACCTATGCGCTGTCATTGTGGCTTTCAGTTGAATATTCAGACTTCTTGGACGAAGAAGAACCCTGGTAGAAATTCACGTCTTGCCCACAAAGAGATATAAGTATTAGAAAGCTCATCTAAAATTAGGGATGTATAATTGAATCTCTAATTAATATAAAATTGCTTCAAGTTTACTTATTGTCGATGTTTGTTATCACAGGCAAATAAGTGTGTCTTCTTTCATTGGTGTGAACCACCATTTGCAGACAGATCAAAGGACATTATTAGTGGCTTGTTTGACAACCTTGAAATTGTGAGGGCTGAATTGGCATCATCCAAACACCGACATGAACAACTAATGAGGATGACCAAGATCTCATGGGTTACAACATTTGTCGTTCTGGCTTTTGCGTACTTTAATCGTGAATGGATGTGTTCATAGAAGTAGAAGTGGTATGGTTGTGTGGACTTTTGGAAACAAGACAAAGATGTACATTAGAAGTGGTATGTCTGTTTAATATTTCTAATAGTCTGGACATGTTTTTTTCAGCAATTTGTAATGTAGTAGCTATGAATTTACACCAATTTTTGGTCTTGGGAGCTATTCGGTATGGGTGTTTTGTATTGTCTTGTAAGATATTTTGTGAGGTTTAATATTAAAAGAACTTGTTTGGAACACTTGTTTATGTTATTAATTTTTAGATGGTCTACGAAGCAATCCAAATATGAATGTATGGTTTGATATATTATAAAGTAATGTTAATTTTTTTTAAAGTGCAGTTAGTGAATTATCTAAGATGTTATATTTCTTTTGATATCAGGTTCTTATGTGCAGTTTTTTAATGAATTAATTTGTTTGGAACACTTCTTTTATGTTTTTTTAAATAGATAGTTGAGTTTGTAGTGGAATTAGAAGTACTTATTGTAAGTCCAAGCGGCTACGATAATCTAGAGGGGGGTGAATAGATTATCTCCATCTTTTCGATTTTACCCTCTTTTTCGAATCAATTACGCCAAGACAATAATAAAGGTGCGGAATGTAAACAACACGCGTCAATTTATAGTAGTTCAACCCACCTAGGGCCTAATCTACTACCACCCCGGTATATCCGAAGTGGATTTCAAAAAGAAAAAGAATTTTATTAATTACCACAATTAATACAAATTCACCTTACAACACCTTGAAGAGCACCACACTCTTCTTCAACACCACCTTGGAGATTACCACAATCTCCCTTTGAAGATTACCACAATCTTCAATGGCACCTTGTGAAGATCACCACAATCTTCAATCTTGAAGAACACCAAATTCTTCAAACACCTCAAGAGCACCAAGCTCTTCAACAAAAAGATTACCACAATCTTCTTGCACCTAACACCTAGATCATCCAAGTGTGTTCTTACCACAAGAACACTCACAAGGATATCTTGTGTTGAATGATGACCACAAAAATTCAAGATTACAACTCAATAATGAATAATACAATTTGTAGTGCAAGTGTAATCAATAATTAAGCCTAGACCTCAAGATGTGAAAGTGAAATACTTAGGCTATAAATACAACAAGAGTGTTGAATATGAAAGCTTGTAAATTTGCAGATTTCTTGTTGTGTATTTGCTTGTGTTGTTGTCATTCTTGTGTCTTCAAATCATCCTCTATTTATAGGAGAGTCTTCACAAACATAGGCTCCTCCTTCTTCACTTTTGTCTACAAAAAGAAGATCACAAGATGTAGAAATATTGTACAAAATTGAAAAGCAAATCTTGCAGAAATGGATGTTCAACGGTTAGAACCTGCTTTCAGAAATAACACAGCGCGACCGGTCGCTATGTACAAAAATTTGAACGTTAAAAGGAAATAGTGCGATCCAGACACAGTTCGGAGGGGGGGCCGACCGGTCGCCCCCTAGGTGGACCGGTCCCCCTTCCCTTTTTTGTGTTACAGAGTTGTCTGTTCTTGTTTTTCATTTCTTCAGGCACTGGTCGACCGTTTGCTCGACCGGTCGACCTCCAAATTGAAATGTTGTCCGATTTTTATCAAAAATAAACTTCAAGAAATACTCCAAAAAATTAGTAAAAACATTTTAAAACAATTGAGAGTATTTGGACAACATTTAGAAACATAGTAAACTCATTTGAACAAAACCATTAAAAGTGTTGTCCATTTTTATCGAATAATAAACTTTAAGAAATACTCCGAAAAATTAGTAAAAATATTTTAAATCATTTAGGAGTATTTGGACAACATTTATAAACATTGTTTTGGTATAAAAACTCATTTAAACATAATCATCAAAATCTTGATAAAAACATTTATTTAACACTTATGTGCAGTTTTTTTTTAGTTTTTGGAATTCTTTTTTAGCTTTTTGGCTGAGGCAATGATGCATACAACAGTTGATTTGATTTTTCTGGAATTTATAAAGCTACTACAAAATATGGAAAGAAACCTTTAGATACCATTGTAGATTGTAAAAGATACACTATTGGCTATACTAGTGATGCACTTTATCTTTCTTGGGGTAAAAAAAGAAAGATTTTTAGAATCCAAAGTGTGTGCAGAACTTTGACATAACACTTGAAGATATGGTCTAAGATTTTAACAAAATATTTCAAAAATGTAATCATCATCAAGGACCAACTGGACTTATCTGTTAAATCAGTGCATGTACAGACATGGCTCTATAAATTGAGAACTCCATCAGAAAGTTATTTGTGACATCCCTGCCATTGAAGTTGCAATTGTAGTTCACCCCTATATTTTACTTCTTAACTGAAATCCATTCCCACAATGGCTCTAAATTTTCCACTAATCCAAGATGACTACATCTATGATCTTGAATGGATGGCTGCAGCCGATAACCTCTTCATCGAGGTGTTGCTCGATCAACAATTGATTGGGAATTTCAAAGCTGAATGTGTAAATGCTCATGCATTGCTCATTGCACAAGATGTCGTCAACAAAGAAATGAGCAAATCATTCACCTACGGTTACATTGAAGAAAGACTTTAGGTATTGAAGAAACGGTACCAAGTTTTCTATTGGATCCTTAGGAAGCATGGTGTGAGATACGATGAAAGCACAAATAGAGTATCTGCTCCTGATCATGTGTGGGATGACATTTTGCGGGTTAGTTTTGTTTCATTTTTTATGTATTTTTTGTTAAATAGTTCAAATTGTGTATATCCAATTAACATTTGGTTTTTTTTGGACTTCTAGGAGGATGAGTTTGGACTTGCATACCAGAAATATGGTGATCCGAATTGGCCAGCGCTACAGCAACTCTTTGGCTCCTTATCAACCAATGCCCCTCAGCCGGAAAATAAAATCATTGAAATTTCTTCTGATGGTGAATCAGACAACATTGGTAACCTTGACGGTTTGCTGAAGCCTCGTAATGATAACGGTGTCATCAACATCTCATCATCGTGGTCTTCAAAGGATTGCTCTTTTTGGGAGTACTTAGTGTTAGTCCAAGTAGCTACGATAATCTAGAGGGAGTGTGAATAGATTATTGCGATTTTCCGATTTTCGCCCTCTTTTTCAAATGTAAGAATGATAACAAAAATGAAAGTGCGGGAAAGTAAACAACACTCGATGATTTATAGAAGTTCACCCCACCTAGGGCCTAATCTTCTACCACCCCGGTATGTCCGGAATGGATTTCGAAAAAGGAAAAAGATTTATTAATAGATACCAAACTATTACAACCTTTACCTTAAAGAGCACCTCATTCTTCTTACAACACCACCTATGGAGATTACCACAATCTTCTTACACCAATGAAGAGTACCACACTCTTCAAAACCTAAAATCACCCAAGTGTGCTCTTACCACAAGAACACTAACAAGGATGTCTTGTTTTGGATGATTGAAAATAATTCAAGATTACAACTCAAATGAAGTATACAACTTTGAAGTGCAAGTGTAATCAAGAATCAAGCCTAGTACTCGAGATGTGCAAATGAAGGACTTAGGCTAAATACAACAGGAATATGAAAGTGAAGAACAAGAAGATTGCTTGTATTTGTATTGCTTGTGTTGGTGTTTCTTGTTACTTCAATCCTTCATCTATTTATTGGAGAGGTCTTAAATTTGATTTTCAGACATAGGCTCCTCCTTGGAGATTGAAATCGGTAAAAAATTGCAAAGAAAATGGAGATTATAGCTGTTAGAAATCAATCCCTTAAAATCATGAAAAGTTGTCTGATGTGCAACGGATAGTTTGCTGATAAAACCTTAGGTCGACCGGTCGATCTCTAATATGAAAAAGACGTTTAAAATTAAAAATCACAGGTTAAACAGGGGTTTGGACCAGTCCGGGTGGGGGTGGACCAGTTCACAAAGGGTTCGACCGGTCGCCCAAGCCCTGGACCGGTCGCCCTCCACAAAATGTGAGTCAGAAATATTTTTGTACAATTTTTCACATTTAGACACCGGTCGATCTCTAGGTAGACCGGCTGACCACACCGGTCGACCCCCAAGGTCGCGCGACCGGTTGACCCCCCCAATATCAGCAAACAGGTTGTTCTCTATTTTGACAAACTTTCAGGTACGGGTTGCCCTCTAGGACGATCGGTTGACCTCAAAACAGAGGAGTTGTCCGATTTTTATCAAAAATAAAGTTCAAGAAATACTCCGAAAAATTAGTAAAAATAATTTAAATCGATTGGGAGTATTTGGACGACATTTGGAGACATTATTTTGGTGAAAAACTCAGTAAAATAAAATCATCAAAATTACGATAAAAATATTTATCTAACACTTAGAGCAACTTGGGCCATGTGGTTCTTCGGGTTCTGAAAGTTCTGTTAACCAACCAATGAAACCATGTTCGCCAAGTATGTATCTTGGACCGTCATTCTATTGTAGCCCAGCCCGTGTGCGTCGTCCTCCACGCTCCTATGTTCCATCACCAAACAAGAGTGTCGATACTAGTGGTTCGTCTTGCCCTCCAAGCTAAGTGATGTTCCATGCGTTGTTTCATTTTCCAGCGGGTAGACAGTTATAAGGATCACCCCATTTTCAAGTTTCAGGGTGTCTTTCGCGACATATGATTAAGCGTTTAGTTTGTATGTTTTTTTAATCTTTAAGTGTGGCATGATGGACTGATATAATGTCCATGTTATAGGTACTTTGGAATGTCCTTTATTATATTATGTTGTTTTTATGAATATTGGTGTTGCTTGCAGTTATAATGGTTTTCCAAATTTTCACTGACAATTTGTTTCAGCAGTCTTCCAACACTATAGTCAAAAGTTTATCACATCTAGTATTAAGGTTGTTTCAATGTAACAGGGTAGATTTTTTTGTAAATGGCTTCATTTTTCTGTTGGCAAAACTTCTAATTTCATTATAACGTGACTGAAAATTGAAAATCAGACAATCGTGAATCTGAAAAGAAAAAAAAAATCTGTAAATTTCAATTAACTGCAATCAAATGCATAACTGGCTATTCTTAAACGTAATGTGCTATAATTCTTTTTAGGTTTCACAGCAAAAGAGATCAATTTCTACTACTGCTAAATCCTCTTTTCTCATTGCTGGTAATTCATCAATTGATCACTTCTCTTAATTAGCAGATATGCAGAATTAGGATTAAGAATAAACACATCAATACAACACAGGAAAAGCAGGGGAAAAAGCCCTGAATATTGCCTGAAACACAATCGTGTGTTTTAGATAGATAAAGGTTGTCCATATATTATAATTTAAAATTTTGGACAATCCATGAAACACAAATATTCATAGGAAAATAGAAAACAAACAATCTAAAGAAAATGCAGAATATATACTAAAAACTTCAAAATAACAGACATAAGTTCATAATTCAGTCGGTGTCCACCCCTGAATATTCTTCATCAGTTTCACTTGGATTCTCCTCATCCGATGAGCTACCTTCAAACTCCAAATGGTTATCGCGGTTGTAACCCGGCAGTCCCTCGAAGTCAATCTCTGCAGCCCCCCGAGTATAGAAGATTTCCACACAATCATGGTACCTAGGGAACCCATTTGTTCGAAAGTAGCGCTGCATGTTACTCTCCTTAAAAAAAACGAAAAATAGATTTCAGATTTATAAACTATATATGTTTACATATTGCATGAAACTGAACAACCCATTTTCTACATATTAGTAGTCATTGACTAACCGTTCCAATTTGCTCAAAGTATGATGGACTGATATAAAACTTGTTGGTAAACTTGTTGAATGTAACACCCGGTAATTCTGTGAAACACACGTAGTCACGAAAATGAGTGCGCAACATATTGATCTTCATCTTCACTTTAAGGATCGAGAATTCCTTCTGCATAGTAACAGTCAACAACCGAGCTAGCTCAACAAAGATGTCATCGAACACGGCAGGGTCATGGATGTTAACATGGGTTCGATAAAGCAAGAAAAAGTGCTCATAGCAAGCTTCTTCCTCCATAGATGACCAGCCAGCACCACGACAATTCATCCTAGCAATCTCATTTCTAGTTCTCACCATTTTCCTGAAACACATACATGAACACACCACATATTAAAAAATTGCATGCTCTTATAGAGGAAAAGAATTGTTGTGTACTGCATTTATGTGGCAGGTACAACAGTGTTCATTTATCTGTAAATTGCACTCTCTCTAAATTGACATTAAGTTACTATACATCTCCCATTTATTGCAAGATCTGAAAACATGCCTTAAACATGCCCAACTACCATTTTTGATCAAACAAGTCATACACATTAATTGCAATAAATCTGAAAATAGAACCTCAAAAGCTGAACAATATAGATAAAATAGGCCTACTATAAATACTGCAGTCCAAGATGAGTTGTATGGATAGATCCTGCAGTTGAACAAAAAATTAATGTCTATGAAATGATTTATTGTATGCCAACTAGACATCAATCTGCATGACACACTGCTCAAATGAAAAAACCTTACAAAATAAGCACCAGCCATTCCATAAACCATTATTCTAATTCAGATATTGATCAAATGAGTTTAGTATAGAACAACCATGAATAGTAGCATATATCATTCTGCATGAGACACTGCTCAAATGAAAAAAGTTTATAAAATAAGCACCAACAGTTCCATAATTCATTGCTCTAATTCAGCCATTGCTCAAATGAGTAAAGTATAGAACAAACCAAACAGTAACATATATCATTCTTCAAGAGACACTGCTCAAATGAAAAAAGTTCATAATAACTATTGATCAACAGAACCAATCATCATAGCTGGTAATAAGCATTAACAGTAGCATATATAATAGTGAATCAACACCCTAAACACGATTCAAAAATAATTAAAGATCCATAGTGTTATTCAAGCAACAACATGCCAACAAAAATGTGATATTGTCATTTGGGTTACAAAATGCATGACAAAATATGGTCGTTAAAGAGGTCCAATAGCTTGTAGACTGATGTAGAGTGGTGATTGCACTGCAACTTAGATTTTTCCATCCAGCATCATCCTAACCATTACAGCCTTATTTTCATCGGAGAGGCTGAAAAAAAGATCAAGATCTTTTGTATCGCTGCACAAACATTTTGCAACGGCGATTTTGTCTTCAACAGACAGAAAATGCATCTCACTCAATGCATCAAAGACAACTTTCCTTGAGGAGGAAGCATCTTGTTCAAAACCTATACGTGCAGTAAGTTCACCGAGTCTGGATACGGCTTTTGCAAAGAATGAATTCATAGATTCCAAGAAGCGGTCATCAATGTCATCGCTTATCTTCTATTTCTTAGAAGAACTTGTTTTTCCAGTGGCAGTAGCACTGCTTTCACACTAATCGACATGTGCATTCGAATGGTCTACAACATATTTGGGAATTTAATTCTCTAGTGGATCAACAACCATTGCAGTTCGAATAAAATTATGTAGTAGACAATATGCCATTATTATGCGATTATGTGTCTGTATGGGAAAAAAAGAATTACTCTTTAAAATAGCCCATCTACCTTTCAACAAAACAAATGCCCTCTCAATGATGTTTCGTGCTTTAGAATGTCTTAAGTTGAATAATTTCCTATAATTTTGCGGTGCACTAGATCCGGTACCCCACTCGTCCGAATGGTATCTAACACCTCGGTAAGGTGCTAGAAAACCAAGTCCATTTGTATACTCACAGTCACAAAGGTAATATTTACTTGAAATTGGAAAAGAGAATGTTTATTTTACAAATTTATTATAGTTGTACTTATTTAATTACTGTAAGCATTATTGACTCATACCAGTGGGTACTCTGAATCTATTTGGCCTACTAATAGCATCACGTAAAATACGACTATCAGCGGCAGAACCCTCCCAAACACTTAATATGAATACAAACTTCATGGTCGGGTCACAAACACCAAGAACATTAACAGATATATCTCCTTTTCGGTCCCTATATCGCGCCTTGTCACTTAAAGGAACTCGTACATCAATATAAGTTCCATCTAGCGCACCTAGACACCCCTAAAGAAAACAAACACATATATGAAGTTAAGTATTGACCATAAGTTTTTTTAGATAATTAACCATAAGTTTTTAAAGTTACCTTGAACTACTTCCATTTCTCATTTGTGCTATCGTTATTGACGGGTTGTGGAGTCACTAGTAGGATGGTATGAAGCTTAAGCAATGCTTGGAGAACCAAATTGAAGTGTTTGCTAATTGTATAATCCGATCTTTTGAAGTCAAACTTCACGACAACATTCTTCTTGTGATGTGCCAATACACTCAAAAAAATAGCAACTTGTTCACTTATTTGTACATGTCTTGTACGTTCTAACCCACCAACATTCTCTAAGAGAAAACACAACCTATCGGATGCATTTCTATCCATTCGTAGTTGTTGGATACAAGTCTCATCACTTATATCGATTAGAGCACGCATATGGCTAATTTGATCAGATAATCGATCAATCATTATATATGTAGCATGCGCTATTCTTTGTCTACGACGACGACGTCTTAACATAAGACGTCTTCGATAAAAATGAATGAAGAAGAATATCATTTTCAGCAACATAACGATTTCTTTAATAATGACAATGACATGCAATTCTTCTTCATCCATCTATAGATAACAAACCAAAATGTAGAAATATATGAATTAGTACACGTTTTCATAGTATATATTAGTCCATTTTTCATTATGGAAAATGGATTTCAAAATCTGTTGGAAACACTGTGAATATAATTGTACATTTTGGGAATTTTAATATTGTTAGAAATAATGGATCATAGTAATATATGTGTTTACTGTGTATCAGACTTGGTTAATGGTAAAAAAAAAAAAAAAACATTATTCAGCGCACCTAAATCATAACATAACACAAAAACAGAATTAATCTAAAGTTTACCAACAAATATGACCTAAATCATAACATAACACTAAAATATCTTCACCTCTTTTATTTGAATACACTTAAATTTAAACATCATTAAAAACATTACATTATGTTAAATTTTATGAGTAATTGTACATAACATACGAAAAAATATGTAATCAAAACAGGGCAGCATTCATTGAAGATTTAAATGTAAACATCAATAAAAACACTACATAATGCTCAAATTTACCAATAAATTACCATACTATATAATCAAAACAGAAACTGAATTTGGCGATTGAAAGTTGATTCTCATAAAACACTACATTATTCCCATAAAGAACGGGAACGAATTTGCAGAAAATCAAAAAACACTACATTATTCTCCAAAAATTCGTAACTTACCTCAACAAGCTTCTTGGTTCTTGAGATTCTAGTTTTCGAGGTAGGTCCGACGTTGAATGGTAACAAATCTGCAATTAAAAGTAGTTGATGGAAAAGGAAAATGAAATAAAAGACCCATATTTCAAACAAGAAATTCCCAGTTCATCAGTAGGACAACTTATCGAAATCTTTTACAACAAACCCTCCATAAAAATGATATTTTTTTACAGCAAATCCACAGTTCCCGATTTCTTGCAAAGCCAAAAATAAATGATATTTAAAAAACGAAAAATCAAAGGTCTTTACATTATATTTCCAATTTCTCGCTTCGCTTTTCAAATGATTTACAATAATTTACAGACGAATTGAAAAAATGTTTGAAGTTCATACCTGAGATTTCTGGGCGGAAGAGTAGGGTTTGCTGAACTTTCGTTTTCGTTTTTATGTGAAGGAGGAAGTAATTAATCACAAAATGAGGGGTAAGGACGTCTTTTCAGGGGTGGGTTTTAGGACAAAATGGACAATTCAAAAGCCTTGAAAAGGCCAGATAAGTTAATAATACCCCCCTCCCATCCGATTACAAATCGGCCAACAACCAGATTGTTTCTTGGGCCCAATCTTTTTTGACGGGCCCAATTCGGTGATCCCAAACATGGAGAAAAGGATCGATAACTCCTTTTTCTTGGCTTTTCTCCATTCCTAAATGAGGCGAAATCAACAAATCAGTGTCGTCACTACCATCAAAGTAAATAAATACCGCGATTTTAAAGGTTATCGTGCAAATATAATAGCTAAAAACTTGAAATTTTTCTTTCAATCAAACTCAAATATAATATTTTCGACCTCTACAATCCTATTAACTCTGTCACAACCCACAATATCCGTTACTTATCCATTATGACCTTCTGTTTCACTTGATTGTAATTAGACATCAAATAAAATGAGAGTACTTAATTTTCTTCATATCATCAATTAATTTGGTTGCTTAACTAACCTATAGAGCTCAACTTAATTAGTAATTATAATGTGGCATGTACTTTAATTTTTAGATATAAGAAATTGATATATATATATAACGACACATAATTAAGTAATTTTTTTTTTTGTAGTACAAAATCTTGAGAAATGAGAGAGTTAGGTGAGAATCCAACATTGCATAATAAAGTAATAAAACAACAAATTAGCTCATACATATTACATATATGTTGAGTGTGAATTGAAAGAATGATATAGCCTAATTAATAATCGAAAAAAATTAAATCCCTATCACATTATATTTTGTCAAATCACTATAGCAGTACTGTAATTAGGTACATATAATCGAAAATAGAATAGAAAATCCAGATCGCTTTGAAAAACATGCATGTCGAAAATACTATTGCTAAGCACGTGTGGACTTTGCTAATAAGATTTTACACATTTTGGGTCGATCAATCTTCTATTGAGATTGCAAAAATTGCAATCATATGTAGATTTTATTACTGCTTAGATTTTGCATACAATATTTTTTTACCCCAAATTGTGTATCATTCATATATATATTTCAAATAGATCATCACTATTCCCCAAGTGCATTGATGATGTCATTAATGTACACTTGGTGCATATTTAAAATATTTGGAATATGAGAAGAAATAATCCCAATCTGATTTTACACATACATGGTGGATAATCAATGCTACGTGATAAATAGATGCAATAAAATGCTACTCAAATAGGTATAAAATACATGTATATTTCGATATGTAATTTATGTGAGCTGTGCTATAGATTAAAAGAACGTACCATGCTCAAAGAAATCAACCCTTTAACTAACTCTTAAAAAAATTAACATCCTCCTTTCAAAAAAAAAAAAATTAACATCCGTGCCCAAAAGTTCCTCTCTATACAAACCTAACTACCTAAGCATCATTTACTCTATCATCAAGTACTAATAGAGCTCCTCGTGCAGCCAAAATTTGGCTATAATTTTTATTCTAATGGGAACCCCAAAATGCATTAATGTCTTTTTAGTGTTAGCGATATCAATTCTTGGCACCGTCTGCTGGACAACAAAGGATGGTTTTGTAGATGAGGATGTGAGAACTGAATGTGGGATCACGAGATATCCAACTTTGTGTCATCAAACCTTGGCAGGATTTGGATCAGGGATTCCAAATGTAGATTTATTGTCTGTCCTTATTAACAAGACTATATCTGAGACAAAGCTGCCTGGTTCAAATTTTGAGATACTCAGCTCCCATTTCATCTCGCCTGAAGCACAACAAGCCCGAATGGCCATGGGTAACGCGTTTTTCTGTCCAACTTTTTTTCCCCTTTTCTCCATAATTTGTGATTACTTAATTCTGTCCTGGACTTGTTTTTGGGTGAATTACAAAAACTACCTTCAAGGTTTAGCCTAATTATAAGAAAAACACACTTGTCTTTTGAAATTACGAATATTCCATTGACATTTGTGTTTATCTCACAAAATTGTTCTTTCAAGAGGCCTCAAGAGTAGAACTGGTAAAATTGGCAAGATCAGCCCGCAAATAAGGCTGAATTGGGCTTCATTTTTAGCGGCCCAAAAATGACATGGCTTACTTTGGCCAACCCAAACTGCATAACTAAAAATACACTTGTTGGGTTAGACTGGACGACAAGAAATGTGGCCCGATGAAATTTTTGCCCAACCCTACCAGGCCAATTTTTTGACTTGGCTAGCTAGGCCAAATCGGGCTAGCCCGGCCAACCCATTGATAACTCTACTCAAGAGGGAGGTATTTGTCATCTGAATACAAAGAAAGATAACTTGAATTTTTTGTAATTAAGCTAAACCGCAAGGGCAATTTTTGTAATTATCCCTTTATTCTTTCACTCTTTTTTAGCAGCTTGGCTATTATATCCACGTGCAAGAACGTTTCTTATATAATTTTATTTGCCTTGTATTAATTAGATTACTGTCACGAACTCATGAGCATGTCCCTGAAAAGACTGAATCAGGCCCTGGATGCACTACACAAATCTCCAGAAAACCACAAAATGGACATCCAAACATGGCTGAGTGCGGCTCTAACTTTCCAGCAGACTTGCAAGGATTCAGTTGAGAATCAGGCGCCATCAAATGCGTACACGGCCGAAATTCACAGGAAAATGGACTATCTTTCTCAACTGGGCAGCAACATGTTGGCACTGGCGAACCGAATCACTGGAAACCCGAAAGAAATTAAATCTCGGACGGGCCGTCGGGTTTTTGAACCAGAAAGCACTTTCCCGAGTTGGGTGTCGGGCCCCGACAGGAAATTGCTTCTATCTACGGAAATAACAAATGCAGATGCTGTTGTTGCGAAAGATGGAAGTGGGAATTTTGAAACGGTCTCTGAGGCCATCCAGGCTGCAACGGGAAGACGCCGATTCGTGATATATGTGAAATCTGGAACGTATCATGAGAAAATTAACACGAACAAGGATGGGATTACCTTAATTGGAGATGGAAAATATTCGACTATCATCTCTGGGAGTAGTAGTGTGGCCAAAGGCTCTAGCCTTCCAGGATCTGCAACTTTTAGTGAGTATCTCTCTCTCTGTGTGGTGTGGGTTTGTTTTGAGGAAATTGATCACTTGTGTTTCTCATGAACTTATCAATTGTCCGAGGAATCAACTTAGTATTTTATTAATTTTTAAGTAATTACTATCTTTTCAACAGAAAGTTGCACATCTGCCATATTACTTGACTAGTCCACACAAGAATTAGGAAATTATGAATTTTTTATTTATATTAAATGCCGCCATTTTACTGTAGGTTAACAGGATTGACTAGGGTTAATTGCAAAATGGTCCTGTAACTTTGGGTAGTGGCATTTTACGACTTTTATTTTTTTTCAAATTATAATTTAGGACTTTAATTTAAGAAACTCGCACATTGAGGGCAATTTTGACAGGAAAATTCAGAAGTTGGACTGATTGCTGACATGACTGTCATCTCACGACCCCAAATGTGGGATTTTCAATTTTCCAGTGAAATTGTTGTTCGGTAAAACTATCCCCATTAATTCCTAGGGACAAGCAAAAATAACCGAGAAATAAAAATAACAACAAACCACAACACAAGATTTACGTGGAAACTCCAAAAATCGGAGAAAAACCACGACCCGCAGAGTAATTCTACTGTATGAAAAATTTATACAATCACACAGAAATTATCTCTCCCGACTCCAATACTCCCACACTATTACAAATCTTTGACTAACTCACACCCTTCTCCCAACTCTACAAGAGAATACAAGAAAAGAATTCAGAAGAATCAAAATACAAAGATTATAGTGTATTTGATTGATGCACTTGAAATCAAAACACTTGGGTTCCTTAAATAGCCTTAAGGCTCCCATCACTATTGTTTCCCAACCTATGTGGAACAAACGCCCTTTCTTCTATTTTGACACCAAAAACCAACAAACTCCATCATGGCAAAATAAAAGAAGCTCCATTGTCTTTACCGACAACCATGATTCTCAAACCAGAAAATCAAAATTCTCAAACCAGAGAACAACCTACTCCACCATACGAGCAGACCACTTAGAATAAACCATTCTAAGAATTTCACTCGGTACATGTCGAAAAACTTGCTGAAACCTATGGTGCAACTTCCAGCTCTTGGCTCTTCTGAAAGTCCTTCAGCCATCGACATAACTTCCACCGCACACCCTGCATCCATGCCAAGTTAATGCATGTGTGCAAACTTGAGGACTTGCTAACACCATCACATCCTTTTCCATGGCAACTAAATACATGCCATAAGGATGCACATTTTCTCCTCACAGAAAATCTTCTTCTATCACAATGTTAGCCTTTGATTCGGAGCTATTTGTCGCACCAGCTCCACCTTTATAATTATGCTTTGTATGCCCAGGTTCTCCGCATTTCCAACAAACAACACTCTTGGAGTCTTTCTTCCTTCCTTTGCTTACTTCCACCGCTACCAAATTTTTCGTTGAAATTCGCCCACCACTCATTAGCCTTCTTTCTTCAGAAAGAAGTTTACCTGTGACTTCAGCGAAAAATAAAGTTTCTTTCCCATACATCAAAATCGGCTTCATGTGCTCATAGGAATGTGGAAGAGACAAGATGAGCTGTAATGCCTTATCCTCATCTTCAATTTTCACTCCAATTGCCTCTAGCTCTGAGATGATGTCATTGAGTGTACTCAAATGATCTGAGATTTTAGATCCTTCGTTCATCCACAGTGTGTAAAACTGCTCTTTCAAGTACAACCGATTTGAAATGCCTTTTGCTTGGTACAAAGCCTCAAGTTTTTCCCATAGCTCTTTAGAATTTGAAATCCCATGCACATTTGCAAGAACATTCTTAGCCAAACACTGACGTATTATGCTTGCAGCCCTTAAATCCAGATCCTCCCAATCTTCATCACTCATACTAGACTTTACAAAATCTTTGTCAGATGCTCCGCTCGATTCTCCAGCACCATCTGACTTGGTAGAATTGCCCGAACCTGACCTTTCTTTAAGTGTCTTGTATAATCCGGATTGTATCATCACATCTTTGACTTGTACGTGCCACAAACCAAAGTTGGTTCTCCCTTCAAATTTCTCCACGTCAAACTTCATTGAATTTGAAAACTTTGACATACTTGCTTATATACCCCTAACCTAATGAATAGCCGTCTCAAAAATCTTTTGTGATGTGAAAGATCAGACAACGCTGCAACCACAGAGCATACTAAGAACTTTAAGAGACCCTCGGACTTACCTCTCAAGAAATCTTTTCTGATGTGAAAGATCGAGACAAAGCTGCAACCACAGAGCATACTCAAAATTTCAAGAGACCCGACCCGGGCTCTGATACCACTTGTTGGGTAAAACGATCCACATTCATTCCTAACGACAAGCAAAAATAACCGAGAAATAAAAATAACAATAAACCACAACACAAGATTTACATGGAAACTCCAAAATCGGAGAAAAATCACGACCCGCAACGCTGCAACCACAGAGCATACTAAGAACTTTAAGAGACCCTCGGACTTACCTCTCAAGAAATCTTTTCTGATGTGAAAGATCAGACAAAGCTGCAACCACAGAGCATACTCAAAATTTCAAGAGACCCGACCCGGGCTCTGATACCACTTGTTGGGTAAAACGATCCACATTCATTCCTAACGACAAGCAAAAATAACCGAGAAATAAAAATAACAATAAACCACAACACAAGATTTACATGGAAACTCCAAAATCGGAGAAAAATCACGACCCGCAGAGTAGTTCTACTGTATGAAAATTTTATACAATCACACAGAAATTCTCTCTCCCGACTCCTGTTCGCCTTTATTTTTAGCTTCACCACAAGTGTACGGTGTACGATGTAGAAAAGGGTAGCAAGGTCGTATCCACGGAGACTAATAAATTAATATGCTAAGTATTGATCCAAGATAGTCTTATTTTTATTTAGACGATCGAAATTTGATGATTGTTGTATTGAGATAAAGACAATTTAAATCACTAAAACACAAAATTAAGATAATACAAATGAGAGAAGTATCAAGATGATGAAATGGATTTCCGAGTTAAGGTTTCGATTAATAACCTTCTTATTGTCCGATTTAATCAACGCCAAGTTATTATCAATATTCCTATAAGACGATCACAAAGATATTTTATCCTCCCTCTCGAGATGCTTATAAAACGTAGATTGAAATACTTATGCTAGCATCTCTACTCAACATGAAGCATTCAACTCCCAAAAGTTCTAAAGATCACAAGTCCTCACAAATATTTACAAACCTCTCGATTCATGCAAATATTTGTGTCGAGTATTCAAGATCTAATATTGAAACTCATCTCTCGAATTATGAATCAATATATCAAACAAGTTAAATCATTGATCAAGTGATAAAACAAGAATAAGCTCAAAATACTCAAATAGGCTTCAAGATAATAACTTCAACTAAGATTAAAACATTCAACAAGAATTCATTAATCTACTTCCAAAACCCAGAAATCTCTAGAGTTTAGCTACACATGATGTTTAAACAACTCATAGACAAATTGTTCAAAGTCATTACAACTAAAATGAAAGATTAAAACTACAAGAGAAGCAAGAAAAACTTAGGAAAGTCGACAATCTCTCGATATATCTTCGTTCCTTAAGCTCCGATGCAACCCGATTGTCTCCTTGATGTTCTCCTCCAAGAATAAGTCTTTGTCTTGTGTTGTAGATCCCAAAAATGTCAGAATCCCCTGGTGTGCGCCCCAAAAAGAGTATTTATACCTTTTAGAAAGCTAGGGTAAGTTGCTGTCATGATGCAGCAATACAGCAGGGAGAGCACGGGCCGTGCTCTTTGAGCACGGGCTGCCCGTGCTATAGGCCGAAGGCTTGGCTCTCATTCAGCTGATGTAGCACGGGCCGTGCTCTTTGAGCACGGGCTGCTCTGTCTTATAGGCCGGGGTTTGTTCCTTCACCGATAGAGCACGGGCCGTGCTTAGGTGAGCACGGGCTGCCCGTGCTCCTGCCCGAAAGTTGGGTTCTTGCTTCTGTCTTTCTGTTTCTCGCCCGGTTTGCTCGACTTCTATCCAATTCAAGTTTAAACTTCATTCGTTGCTTCACATGTTGGCATTCCTTGACCGTAATGACTTGCATTATTGCCAAAATGCTATAAATATCGACCAATTTCTGCAAAACGAACAAAGCATAATACCTTTTCCACAAGATAGAAGATAACGCCCTTTTTAGCAGTAAAATGCATGTAAAGTAACCATTTCTAACCACAATCAAGCCTCAATTACATGCAAAATACACAACAATCAAAACCCCCAAACTTAAACTGTTGACCGTCCCGGTCAACGCTCTATACACAAATCAAATCAACAATGGGAGTAATGAAAACAAGACAAGAACACGGTATCACAATTCTCATCGTTTCTTCATGGTTATCAAGCACAAACCAACCAAGCTTCCAATATCTAACATAGAGTGCAAGTCTATTAAAATCATGGCAAATACTTCTCATCACGCCTCTCATGGATAGAGTGTATACTCTCCGCTCTGGATTGATAAGGGATGTGTAATCGCTCAAATCATATCAATGTTGAAAAATTACCATATGCTTGCAAATCGTTTCTCATCTCCGCCACTCGATTGTATGCAATTCACAAATCGAAAAGGACTTTGATTTTGGTTGTAACGAAGGCTCTTTGGTTAAGGTCGGAAAATATAGATAAAGTGATTCAAACTCGAGCATATAGACCGGTGAGCATATCAATCATCTACATTACAATCCCATATGCTACTCCAATCATCCCTCATTTTCATCAACTCTTCTTAACTCCATCCCTTTTCTTTCTTTTGCTGAATACCTTCCAAGTTTAATCCTTAACCCCGAAGTTGATTCAAAGAAAACTCAAATATTTTTTTTTTTTTCATGAGTTTTCCCCAATTCATAACTCTCTTTTTCTATCTCTTTTGTCCCCCATTAACCAACTCTAACACCTCCCTCTAAAATTTTGATTTCCCAAACTCACCCTTATTCATTCCCTTTGCTCGAATGCTATACGCTCAAGTGTAGGGTAACAAATATATCAATGATAAGGCTTGAATTTTGGCTATCACAAAAGATTAGGCAAAGGCTCAAATTGGCTAACTAGGGATTTCAACACATCTTAAGGTAGCAAAAAGGCTTGAAGGGCTAACAAAAATGGCCTAAAATCACTTTCATAAATTGCATACATTCTGTGACTTTGACGGAAATACCAGAGCAAGTTCTAGAACTCAAATCAACATGAATGATACACTCAGCCAACAAACAAGACTGCATATAATAAAGCAGTAAAGGCTCAAAAGCTCACAGGCTTGCAATTGCGTCATTCAAAGTATATCAACCATGATTTCAATATCTATGAACTCTATATTATCTATCTTCAACCCGATCAACTCACGCTCGATAACCAATTTAAAACAACAACAATTGTTCAACACATGCTCACAAAAATACATCAAGCACACAAAAATCGGTCAACTCACTCCCTAAACACCTACGAAAGCAGTAAACGTGCCAAATTCAAAACAAAAAAAAATCTAAAACCATGCAACCTATATGAATGCAAAGATGCCACACCCTTCAATGAAATTACAACCTCTCCCCCCAAACTTGATTAAAATTTTATCGCACAGAAGGGAAGATAGAAATTTTAAAGAAGAGTGTGGTAATGAACCTGCCTCACTGTGGGGGTGGCGGTGGGAAGTGACCCTGGGAGATGTGCCACATTTGTATCTGATGTAGCGCCTGCAACATTTCCAGCTCCCGCTGCTCCTGATCTCGATATCTCTGCTCTTGTTCTGTTCGGAAAGCACGGAACTCTTCCTGATGAAGTCGGAAATCCTCCCTATGCTGTCTCACGCTTTCCTCAAGAGCAAAGAATTGATCGTGCTGATATTGTCCCCCACGCTCTTCACCGTGGTGAGAGCTCTCCGGAATGTCGGGCCTCCCTTGGTGGCCCCCATGTTCGAACTCCCTCTGCTGGAAATCTGGTTCCTGACCTTGTTCTTGCTGCTCATACGCCCCCGCCTCGACTGCTAAGTCCTCATTATCGACAAACCCGGCTACCCGCCTCCGTTTTCTTGCTGTTAAGCCATCCATGACCCTGATATGTGCTGCAGAGTTCATGGTCCAATTTATTTCATTGTCCACCACAGCTGTGAGCTGCGGGTTCGGAAGTGGGAAAGCCGGTCCAACCTTTTGTTGGAAACATAAGATGTGCTCTTCATTAGTTATTATCTTCATTGCGCGAAGAGTGTTCATATTGATACTCCTATTTCCCTCTAGCGGCTCCATTCTGCTCGTATCCACCCCGAAATGTCTAGCAATGGGGGTTATCATCCCCCCAATCAATATTGTCCCCGCCTCTTGCTTTGCTAAGAATACGGCGTGGTCCACAAAGTAGGCTGCCGTGTTGTAAGGAGTGCGGGTGAGCATACACCATAGTAAGTACAACTCTCTAGCTTGCATGCCTCCGTTGTTGAGTCGACCGAACACGGAGTGAGCTGTCACTTTCTGGATATATCGGAAAATGGGATTACGAAGGGATGAGGCCTTAGACGTTCTTGCCGCATATAACAATGGGCCGGTCTCCGGAGTCTGAACCAATAGTCGCCAAAAATCAGTCGAGCGATAATTTGCTACTGTCTTGTAGGGGGCGTTCGAAGGTACCCCAAAAATCTCGTTTAATTGAGTAATTGTGACATGCCTCCACACATTGCCCAAACGAAATCTGATTGCCTGGGGCTCATTAAGACCTCGCGTCTCTGTAATATCCAATGTACTCAAAAACTCGAGCGCGAGTGCTTTAAAGGTTGGCCACCGCCCTTGCATGAAGGCGGTCCACCCTACTCTTTCAAACATTTGCCAAATCTCATCGTGTATCCCAAGAGCTTGGATACATTCGTCATCAGTGTAGCGTGTTGGCAAAAATGCGCGAGCGATTAGCCGGTTCCAGCGTTCAACAAAATCATCCTCTGTAAAAGTGAGTCCATATGCTAGGGGGCTATTTGGGTCTGGGGCTTGACGTGCGGCAGCGGCTCCCCAACCTCGTCTACCTCGACCTCGTGGATTCCTTTGCTCAGCCATGTGTTCGAGGTAATACCTGGCAAGACAAATATTAGAATACGCACATGTCAAGTATCATAAGAAATTGATGAAATTATTACAACAATTCCATTACGGTATAGTGACTCGTCCCTACAATTTATTCAACAATTAAGCTTCCAAGTGCGAGCAACAATGTCATTGTAGGGATTCCTAATTACTAACACCGTAAACAAGCTACTCATGCACAATTCATCAATCAATTAACCACAGTGACTACAATTCAACCTACACAAAAAGTGTTCGATAAAATGCCTCATAGAGAATATCAAGAAAAATCATGGCAAATTCATCAAACATCACCATATACGAACTACAATCCATAATATTCGAGAAATTCGAAACATAAGATGAATTTCATACCTTAATTCTCGAAATTTCGGAAAGAGGGGAAAGCTTGAACCCTAGGTGCTTCTTTTCTAAAATTCTCACTCCAAGCAAAAGTAATGAGTGAAATTCTTGTGAGAATTGTGTGGGAAGTCAATATGTAGTACAAACCAAGTGAAAATCACACGAATTTTGAGAGAGGTGCAATTTGTGGCCTTTGTGCATGAGAGGAGTGAAGAATTTTGAAAGAAAAAAAACTGACCTCTGCGCCTATTTGCTGTGTAATTTCGACATAGGCACGGGTCGTGCTCTTTGAGCACGGGTGGCCCGTGCTATGTGCCGAAACTTGAAAAAATTGGATCCTGAGATGCGCACGGGCCGTGCTCTTTGAGCACGGGCTGCCCGTGCTATATGCCGAAGTGTTACTCTGCACCTCTGAGAAGAGCACGGGCCGTGCTCTTTGAGCACGGGTGACCCGTGCTATATGCCGAACTGGAGCTCCGAATTTTTGCAAAGTTTTTTTTTTTTTTTCACACACAAATTACTCAAAATTGAAATAAAACAAACACACAACAAATGAAATTCACACGAAAAACCGTTGGGTTGCCTCCCAACAAGCGCTATATTTAACGTCTTTAGCTTGACGCCTGTTTTCGTTCAGTCACGGGTCGCGCAAGGTGATGGATGTCACCTCTTCTTGGTTACCTCGGTGGAAGTAATGCTTAATCCGTTGGCCGTTTACCATAAAAGTCTCACCGTCTTTTGTCAACAATTCCACAATTCCGGGAGGATTCAATACTTTCTTTATCACGAATGGACCCGACCACCTAGACTTGAGTTTTCCAGGGAAAATTTTAAGACGTGAATTGTACAAGAGGACGGTTTCCCCTGGTAAAAACTCTCTTTTCTTGATCATTTTATCATGCCACCTCTTGGTTCTTTCTTTATAAATTCGGGAGTTTTCGTAAGCTTCATCCCGAAACTCTTCCATCTGATTCAAATGGAGCAATCTCTCTTCACCGGCTTTTTGAAAATCCAGATTCAGCTTCTTGACCGCCCAGAATGCTTTGTGTTCCAACTCTACCGGCAAGTGACACGATTTCCCAAAAACAAGCTGGTATGGGGATGTGCCCAACGGTGTTTTGTATGCAGTCCGGTATGCCCATAGAGCATCATCTAACTTTAATGCCCAATCCTTTCGGTTGATGTTCACCGTCTTCTCAAGGATTTGTTTGATCTCCCGGTTAGCCACTTCTGCTTGCCCATTGGCTTGTGGATGATATGCCAATGCAACCTTATGTTTCACCCCATATTTTGCTAGCAAGTTGCTCATCAATTTATTTACAAAATGCGACCCTCCATCACTAATTAAAGCTCTTGGAGTGTCGAATCTAGTAAATATATTTTTCTTTAGGAACCGCAGCACAACTTGAGCATCATTTGTTTTGGAAGGAATCGCCTCTACCCAACGGGATACATACTCTACTGCGAGTAGAATATATTGATAACCCGAAGATGATGGAAATGGGCCCATAAAGTCAATCCCCCACACATCGAACAATTCCACTTCGATTACATTTGTCATTGGCATCTCGTGTCTCCTTGAAATGTTGCCCATCCGCTGACACCTGTCACATTGTTGCACAAACAAATAACAGTCGTTAAATAAAGTGGGCCAGTATAGCCCACTTTGCAATACCTTTGCAGCGGTACGAGTTGGGCCAAAATGTCCTCCAGAGGGTGCGGAATGACACTGATGTAAGACTCCCGCCCATTCTTCTTGAGGTACGCATCTTCTTATGATTTTGTCCGCGCACCTCTTGAAGAGCAAGGGGTCGTCCCACATGTAGAACTTGACGTCATGCAGGAATTTCTTCTTCTGATACGATGATAGATCTGGAGGCAAAACTCCCGCAGCCAAATAGTTGACAAAGTCCGCATACCACGGGAATTTTGCCTCGAGCATGAGTAACCGTTCGTCAGGAAATTCTTCTTTTATCAATTCTGTACTTCTTTGCGCCCCCTCTTGATTTTCAATTCTAGATAAGTGGTCTGCTACCACATTCTCACATTCTTTCCGGTCTCTGATTTCCACATCGAACTCTTGCAATAATAGGATCCACCTAATCAACATTGGTTTAGCATCCTTCTTATCAAAAAGATATCTGATGGCCGCATGGTCAGTGTGAACAATCGTTTTCGTCCCAATCAAGTATGATCGGAATTTATCAAATGCGAAAACAATCGCCAACATCTCCTTCTCGGTAGTGGTGTAATTCTGTTGAGCATTGTCCATCGTTCTACTTGCATAGTAGATGGATCTAAACAACTTTTCCCTCTTTTGACCGAGAACAGCCCCTACCGCATAATCGCTCGCATCACACATCAATTCAAACGGTTGACTCCAATCTGGGGCGACAAGAATAGGTGCGGTCACCAACGCT
This sequence comes from Rehmannia glutinosa, assembly GCA_016081115.2. Taxonomy (NCBI): domain Eukaryota; kingdom Viridiplantae; phylum Streptophyta; class Magnoliopsida; order Lamiales; family Orobanchaceae; genus Rehmannia; species Rehmannia glutinosa. The sequence continues at coordinate 637,906 of JABTTQ020001344.1, read as the reverse complement.
TTCTTCAAAATTTCAAATGCCTGCATACAATCATTGGAAAAATCAAAAGCAGCATCTTTTTCTAACAAGTGGCTCAAAGGTTTAGAAATTTTTGAAAAGTCCCGGATAAACCTTCTATAGAAGCCCGCATGGCCCAAGAAACTCCGAATGGCTTTTTCATTTGTAGGAGGTGGTAACTTTTCGATTGCCACAATCTTTGCCCGGTCTACTTCCAAACCTGCGGAAGAGACTCGATGACCAAGTACAATACCATCGCGTACCATAAAATGGCACTTTTCCCAATTGAGTACAAGATTGGTTTCTTCACATCGCTGCAATACTAAGGAAAGATTGTGAAGACAATTATCAAAAGAGTCACCAAACACAGAGAAATCGTCCATAAACACCTCCATAACTTTTTCAATAAGATCATGAAATATAGCCATCATACAACGTTGGAAAGTGGCAGGTGCATTACATAAGCCAAATGGCATGCGTCGAAACGCATATGTGCCGTAAGGACATGTAAATGTCGTTTTTTCCTGGTCTTCCGGTGCAATCATGATTTGATTGTACTCGGAATAACCATCTAGAAAGCAATAATAATCATAACCTGCAAGACGATCCAACATCATATCTATAAAGGGGAGGGGAAAATGATCTTTTCGAGTGGCATCATTAAGTTTTCTATAATCAATACAAATTCGCCACCCTGTAACAACTCTAGTCGCAATCAATTCTTCATTCTCATTTTTCACAACTGTAACCCCCCCTTTTTTCGGCACCACTTGTACCGGACTTACCCATGAGCTATCAGATATAGCATATATTATTCCGGCATCTAACCATTTCAACACTTCTTTCCTAACCACTTCTTGCATGATAGGGTTTAGTCGTCTTTGGTTCTGCACTGATGGTTTATAAACATCTTCCATCCGAATTTTATGCATTACAATGGATGGACTTATGCCTTTTAAATCAGTTATAGACCATCCAAGTGCCGACTTATGTTTGCGTAAAACCCTTAACAATTTATCAAGTTGAGTAGGAGTGAGAAGAGCTGAAGCGATTACCGGATTTGCATTATTCGCTCCAAGGAATGCATATTTGAGGTGTTCGGGTAATGCCTTAAGTTCTGGGCATGAGATTTGACCTTCGGGGGGGAGCACGGGCTGCCCGTGCGCATAGGCACGGCCCGTGCTCTCTTCAGCAATTGCTTGTGATCCTTCGGCACAGAGCACGGGCTGACCGTGCTCATCAGCACGGGCCGTGCTCTTTTCAGATTTTTGCTCTTTTACTTCGACCAGGTGCACAGTCTGGGCGCGCTCCGGACCGTAGGTCGTGTGCTTCTGCAAAATTGATTCCCTTAGCTCCAACGTCATATTTTCGCATCTTGCACTCTTCGGTAGTTCCTGCATATTATCTAAGGCACACACATAGTCGTATAGATTTTGGTTATCGAAATCAAGTACAACACTCGACATTGAGCACGAGTGGGTTATACCAAATTCCAAATCATCTGTAGACAATGCATGATCAACATAATCCTCAATGCATGAACTAACTATATCCAAACAATTACAATTCTCCACCGTATCATGAAATTTCATTGCCTTATATATAGAAAATAAAACGTGCTCATCATTAACGCGTAAAGTGAGCTCTCCTTTCTGTACGTCTATTAAGGCTTTACCCGTAGCAAGGAATGGACGTCCAAGTATCAGTGGGACATCACGATCTTCTTCCATATCTAAAACCAAGAAATCCACAGGGAATATAAATTTATCAACTTTTACAAGCACGTCTTCTATAATTCCCTTAGGATATGTAAGTGACCGGTCCGCTAGTTGCAATGTCACCGTGGTTGGCTTCACTTCGCCTAGTCCAAGCTTCCTGAAAATGGACAAAGGCATCAAGTTAATACTTGCCCCTAAATCACACAACGCTCTATTAAAGAAATTACCACCAATTGCACAAGGGATAGTGAAACTCCCGGGATCTTTTAATTTTTGTGGTAGCTTCCTTTGGATTATTGCGCTACATTCTTCCGTCAAATTCACTGTTTCAAAGCTTGTCATCTTCCTCTTCTTCGACATAACATCCTTAAGAAATTTTGCATAATTTGGCATTTGCTCAAGTGCGTTTGCAAAAGGAATGTTAATGTGCAATTTCTTAAATATATCAAGGAATTTTGCAAATTGATCATCAAGCTTTTTCTTTTGAAATTTTTGGGGAAAGGGAAGAGAAATAGGCAATTTAGATATATCAGAGTTAGATGATGATTTAAGCTTCTCAGCCCCTGTTTGTTTCTCCTCTTGTTTCTCTTTTTCCCCATCTACTTCAACACCATCTTTCTTCACCGGTTCAACCTCTCCCGACTTTGATGCTTCTTCTGAAATTTTCAGATTTTCAGATTTTTCTTTAGGCCCTTCGTATTCCGTACCGCTTCGTAAGCGAATCGCCTTGCATTGTTCCTTAGGATTCATCTCCGTATTACTTGGAAATTGACCCTTGTGATGTTGACCACCCACAATTGTAGCCAATTGACCCACTTGAATCTCCAGATTCTTAATTGAGCTTGTCACTTGTTGTTCCATCTTATCCATCCGAGAGTCTTGCCTAGCGAAACGACTCCTCGTGTCATTCATGAATGCATTAGACTGATTTATGAAGGAGGTGAGTGCATCTTCCAGCGACGATTTGCCTTCCCCAATTCCGCCTCCACTTGAGGCATTAAATCCCGGCGGAGGTTGTAACACATTCTTTGTATTTGCGTAGGAAAAATTTTCATGATTTCTCAACCCCAGATGGTAGTGTGTTGGGTTTGAATTATTCCGGAAATTGTTGAAATTCCTAAGTTATTCACATAATTTACCTCTTCCATCGGATATAGAAGAGCTTCACTACCCATGCTCGTGCTTGTTTACGCCCTTTCGTCAAAACACTCAATTGTGTTGTCAAAGCCGCCACTTGTGCGATCAACGCCTTAATCGGGTCTGAATCAAATTTCACTACTCGTTGTACATTGGATCTTTCCGACGCCACTTTGTAATCGTTCATAGCCATTTCTTCAAGAAGGTTCAAGCATCTTGTGGAAACCTTGCCAACAATGCTCCTCCCGCCGCGGCATCCACAAAGGCCCTCGTTTGCCCCATTAAACCATTATAGAAGAAACATAATCATGATCCTCCTAAACCCATGTTGTGGACATCTACGTAACAAATCCCGAAACCTTTCCCAAGCCTCGTACAAAGCTCTGAGTCGAACTGTCGAATTGAGTAATCTCGCTTTTGAGCTGCAAAGTTTTGCTCGGTGGAAAAGAATTTGAACAAGAACTTTTGGCTCGATTCGTCCCATGTGCTTACACTTTGCGCCTTGCGTCAAAGTACCCAACCAATTTCTCGCCTTATCCCTTAAAGAGAATGGGAATAGGCGCAATCTTATGGCGTCATCCGAGACTCCATTCATTTTGATTGTGTTGCATATTTGAACAAAATGCGCAAGGTGAGAATTTGGATCTTCGGTTGCGAATCCCCCAAACTGATTCTGTTGCACCATATTAATCAGTGCCGGTTTGAGCTCAAAGTTGTTGGCATTTATTGGAACATGAGCAATACCACCATAATTACGATTCGTTTGAGGTCGAAAGTAATCACGGATGGCTTGCTGTGGAACCGGTATTGGTAACTCATTGATCCCGTTGATCCCGTTGTTACCCCTATTTGCTTCTTCCATATCTCCCATTATCCGATTTTGTTGTCTTTCAGCCCGTCTAGTGGTAGCACTGATTCTCCTCGCGAAGGCCTCAACCTCCGGTATGAGCGGTATTAAGTCTCCTTGTCGAGAGCGCGTGTTCATGCACTACCTGAACCAAACTAAAAGAAACAAGTCAAATACGTAGGATTAAAACCAAACTAAAATAAAATAAAAAAAATATCTAAATTAAAAATAATTCTATCTATCGCAATATTAGCACCAAAAATTGTATTAGTCCCCGGCAACGGCGCCAAAAACTTGTTCGCCTTTATTTTTAGCTTCACCGCAAGTGTACGGTGTACGATGTAGAAAAGGGTAGCAAGGTCGTATCCACGGAGACTAATAAATTAATATGCTAAGTATTGATCCAAGATAGTCTTATTTTTATTTAGACGATCGAAATTTGATGATTGTTGTATTGAGATAAAGACAATTTAAATCACTAAAACACAAAATTAAGATAATACAAATGAGAGAAGTATCAAGATGATGAAATGGATTTCCGAGTTAAGGTTTCGATTAATAACCTTCTTATTGTCCGATTTAATCAACGCCAAGTTATTATCAATATTCCTATAAGACGATCACAAAGATATTTTATCCTCCCTCTCGAGATGCTTATAAAACGTAGATTGAAATACTTATGCTAGCATCTCTACTCAACATGAAGCATTCAACTCCCAAAAGTTCTAAAGATCACAAGTCCTCACAAATATTTACAAACCTCTCGATTCATGCAAATATTTGTGTCGAGTATTCAAGATCTAATATTGAAACTCATCTCTCGAATTATGAATCAATATATCAAACAAGTTAAATCATTGATCAAGTGATAAAACAAGAATAAGCTCAAAATACTCAAATAGGCTTCAAGATAATAACTTCAACTAAGATTAAAACATTCAACAAGAATTCATTAATCTACTTCCAAAACCCGGAAATCTCTAGAGTTTAGCTACACATGATATTTAAACAACTCATAGACAAATTGTTCAAAGTCATTACAACTAAAATGAAAGATTAAAACTACAAGAGAAGCAAGAAAAACTTAGGAAAGTCGACAATCTCTCGATATATCTTCGTTCCTTAAGCTCCGATGCAACCCGATTGTCTCCTTGATGTTCTCCTCCAAGAATAAGTCTTTGTCTTGTGTTGTAGATCCCAAAAATGTCAGAATCCCCTGGTGTGCGCCCCAAAAAGAGTATTTATACCTTTTAGAAAGCTAGGGTAAGTTCTTTGTCATGATGATGCAAAGAATATTAAAGAGGGGAGAGCACGGGCCGTGCTCTTTGAGCACGGGCTGCCCGTGCTATAGGCCGAAGGCTTGGCTCTCATTCAGCTGATGTAGCACGGGCCGTGCTCTTTGAGCACGGGCTGCCCGTGCTATAGGCCGAAGGTTTGGTTCCCTTCAGCTGATAGAGCACGGGCCGTGCTAGGTGAGCACGGGCTGCCCGTGCTCCTGCCCGAAAGTTGGGTTCTTGCTTCTGTCTTTCTGTTTCTCGCCCGGTTTGCTCGACTTCTATCCAATTCAAGTTTAAACTTCATTCGTTGCTTCACATGTTGGCATTCCTTGACCGTAATGACTTGCATTATTGCCAAAATGCTATAAATATCGACCAATTTCTGCAAAACGAACAAAGCATAATACCTTTTCCACAAGATAGAAGATAACGCCCTTTTTAGCAGTAAAATGCATGTAAAGTAACAATTTCTAACCACAATCAAGCCTCAATTACATGCAAAATACACAACAATCAACTCCCGACTCCAATACTCCCACAATATACGAATATTGGATTCCCGGGTTATGGTTTCAATTAATATTCCTCTTGTTGTCGATTTAATCAAAGCCAAAGTTATTATCAATATACCTATAAGACGATCACACATATGTTTTATCCCCCTCTTCCGAGATGTATATAAACGTAGATTGAAATATCTATGCTAGCATCTCTAGGAGTTGATAACTTGATAGCAACTCCTAGAGATGCTAGCATAGATATTTCAATCTACGTTTTATATACATCTCGAGAGGGGGGATAAAACATATGTGTGATCGTCTTATAGGTATATTGATAATAACTTTGGCTTTGATTAAATCGGACAACAAGAGGAATATTAATTGAAACCATAACCCGGGAATCCATTTCATTCCCTTGATAATTCCACTATTATTTTCATCTTGTGTTTTTGTGGTTATTCTTGTCTTTACCTCCACAACAATCATCCAATTTTGATCGTCTAAATAAAAATAAGGCTATCTTAGTTCAATACTTAGCACAGTAATTTATTAGTCTCCGTGGATACGACCTTGCTTACCCTATTCTATAAACTATACCGTACACTTGCGGTGAAGCTAAAAATAAGGCGAACAAGTTTTTGGCGCCGTTGCCGGGGACTAATAGATATATCAAGTTAAGGCTTGAATCGTTGCTATCAAGAAATTAGGCAAACGGCTCAAATTGGCTAACTAGGAGTTTCAATATCATCATTTAGGTAAGCAAAAGGCTTGAAGGGCTAACAAAAATGGCCTTTGATCATTTTCACAATAGCATACAACATGTGGCCTTGACAGAGATACCAGAGCAAGTTCTAGAATTCAAAACAACATGAATGATACACTCAAATCAATAACAAGACTGCGTAATATGAAAGCAGTAAAGGCTCAAAAGCTCACAGGCTTGTAAATACGTAATTCAAAGCATCAAACCATGTTCTCAATATCCACATGCTCAATATCATCTATTCATGGCTCAATCAACTCCTACTCAACACCTAATCATACCAATACAAATGTTTCAAAATAAAGCACGAGAATCTCAACATCGGTCAACTCACTCTCTAAACTCTATGAAAGCGGTAAACGTGCTAAAACAATAAACGTGCTTCTAATGCAAATGCAACCTAAAATGCTCTACATGCAACTATATGAAAACACACAAAAATGCAATTTCTTTTTTTTTTTATCCACACTTTTCATATCGAAACACTATCCCTCCCCCAAACTTAAATGAAATTATATCGCACTTAAGAGAAGATAGAATTTCAATAAAGAAAAGTGTAAAGTTACCATTGGGTTGCCTCCCAACAAGCGCTAGATTTAACGTCTATAGCTCGACGTATGAATTGGTGCCTCCCTTGAATGCATATATTAGCTGCTTTGGGTCATGGTCAAGTGCCATATTTGCCTTGCTTGCACCTAATACATCATACTTGGGGTTTCCAAGTGATAGTTTAAGCCCTGGTGTCGGAGGATACTGATCCGATTCATGCACGGGCTGACCGTGCGCGTACGTACGACCAATGCTTATCTCATTTTGGAACAGCTTTCTTATGATATTACGCACAAGCTGCTCGGGTGTACACCCATGGGTCGTATGTTCCTTGTTCTGTTTTTGCTCCTTTTCGGCACCACACACTGTCCAACCGTGCATAGACACACAATCCGTATGTGGTTCCAAAGTTTCTTGCTTTTCCAGAACTTCCGGCCCTTCGTTTTCGGCACCATTCCTTAGATGAATGGCACTACATTGTTCCTTCGAGTTGGCTTCAGTGGTGCTTGAAAATTGGCTCTTTTGATATTGCTCACTAACAATTGTAACTAATTGGCCCATTTGAGTCTCAAGATTTTTTATCGAACTGGCCATTTGTAGCTCCATCTTCTCCATCCTTGCGTCTTGCCTTGCGAAGCAGCTCCTAGTTTCACTCATGAATGCATTGGATTGATTTATGAATGAGGTCAGGGCTTCTTCTAAAGATGGCGTATTTGCTTCATCGCGAGTAAAGCGGTCCCTCGACTCGCTCCTGAACAAACTTGTTTGAATCCTTAACAAGGTGAGGGCTTCTTCTAAAGATGATTTTGCCTCTGCATTTGTAAACCCATTCATTACATTGGAGCTTGATGGTGGTGGAATCACATTCTTCGTGTGAGCATATGAAAAATCTCCGTAATTCCCCCACTTTGGATAATAGTACGTAGGAGTAGGATTATTCCAATAACTGTAAGAATTCCAGTTATTGAAATAATTGGCGTTCTCCATCCGAGCAGGTGTTCGTGCACTACCTATACCAACTCAAAGAAACAAATCAAACATTGTAGAGGTAGAATTTACAAAAGAAAAATGAAATAAAAAAAATGTCTAAATTAAGAATAATTCTATCTATCGCAATATTAGCACAAAAATTGTATTAGTCCAACACGGCGCCAAAACTTGTTCGCCTTATTTTTAGCTTCACCGCAAGTGTACGGTATAGTTTATAGAATAGGGTAAGCAAGGTCGTATCCACGGAGACTAATAAATTACTGTGCTAAGTATTGAACTAAGATAGCCTTATTTTTATTTAGACGATCAAAATTGGATGATTGTTGTGGAGGTAAAGACAAGAATAACCACAAAAACACAAGATGAAAATAATAGTGGAATTATCAAGGGAATGAAATGGATTCCCGGGTTATGGTTTCAATTAATATTCCTCTTGTTGTCCGATTTAATCAAAGCCAAAGTTATTATCAATATACCTATAAGACGATCACACATATGTTTTATCCCCCCTCTCGAGATGTATATAAAACGTAGATTGAAATATCTATGCTAGCATCTCTACTCAACAATAGATATACAACTCCCAAATGCACCAAAGATCAAATATCCTCACAAATATCTACAAACCTCTCGATTCATGCAAATATTCATGTCAAGTACTCAAGATCTAATATTGAAGCTCATCTCTCGAATTATGAATCAATATATCAAACATGCTAAATCATTGGCCAAATGATAAAACAAGAATAGGCACAAAGTACTCAAATAGACTTCAAGACAATAACTTCAACTAAGATTAAAACATTCAACAAGAGTTCAATTAATCTACTTCCAAAACCCGAAAATCACAAGATGTTTAGCTACTCATTACAAATAAACAACTCATAGACAAATTGTTCATATTCATGACAAGCTAAAATGAAAGATTAAAGCACAAAGAATGAGAAAACTTAGGGAAATGGATAATCTCTCGATTTATCTTCAATCCTCAAGCTCCGATTCGACCCGATTCTTCCCTTGATTCTTCCTTGATGAAATTGATGTGTTTCTTGTGTTCTTGGGTCTTTTCCAGACCTTTCCTCCCCTGGTGTGCGCCCCCAAAAGTGGTATTTATACCCCTTAGAAGCCTAGGTCAATTTGCTGTCATTTTTTGGAGTTTTCTGCAGGACGCACGGGTCGTGCGCCCACGCACGGGTTACCCGTGCGCCAACCCATAGAAATCATCCAGTCTCTGTAGGGCGCACGGGTGGTGCGTCCACGCACGGGTTGCCCGTGCGCCACTCAAACATACGAATTTGCTTCTGGGGTCTTCATAAGAGTTGTAGCCTTCTCTCTTAGCTTTCCATAGCCACTTGAATCAGCTCAATATCAATTTTGTAGAGAGAGTTATGGCCCAAATACTAAACCCTGCCAGTGCTGGAAATTCCATACGCGTTTGGAATGGATTTATCTTATGAATCCTCTCGTTGTTTGATCATCCATGCTTCTTTTGGCACACGACTCATCACTATGACGCTAGACTCCATATAGTTGGCTTCCAATTGGGTGTAATCACTTGATTCTTGATGATTCTAGGGTGCAATGCTCGTATTTGTCACAAAAGCACTCCAAATATCGTTAAATTCCTACAAAACGAGCAAAGCGTAATACCTTTTCCACAAAGAGCGAATATATACCATTTCATATGAGTTATTGCATGTTTAAACACAATTTTAGCCATAAATATACCTCAAAATACATGCAAAACTCACACCTATCAGTGTGCGCCCCAAAAAGAGTATTTATACCTTTTAGAAAGCTAGGGTAAGTTTCTTTGTCATGATGACGCAAAGAATACAACGAGAGAGAGCACGGGCCGTGCTCTTTGAGCACGGGCTGCCGTGCTATAGGCGAAGCGCTTGGCTCTCGATTCATTCACCATGTAGACGGGCCGTGCTCTTTGAGCACGGGCTGCCGTCTTATATAGGCCGGTTTGTTCCCTTCAGCTGATAGAGCACGGGCCGTGCTAGGTGAGCACGGGCGGCCCGTGCTCCTGCCCCGAAAGTTGGGTTCTTGCTTCTGTCTTTCTGTTTCTCGCCCGGTTTGCTCGACTTCTATCCAATTCAAGTTTAAACTTCATTCGTTGCTTCACATGTTGGCATTCCTTGACCGTAATGACTTGCATTATTGCCAAAATGCTATAAATATCGACCAATTTCTGCAAAACGAACAAAGCATAATACCTTTTCCACAAGATAGAAGATAACGCCCTTTTTAGCAGTAAAATGCATGTAAAGTAACAATTTCTAACCACAATCAAGCCTCAATTACATGCAAAATACACAACAATCAACTCCCGACTCCAATACTCCCACAATATACGAATATTTGACTAACTCACACCCTTCTCCCAACTCTACAAGAGAATACAAGAAATGAATTTAGAAGAATCAAAATACAAAGATTATAGTGTAATTTATTGGTGCACTTGAAATCAAAACACTCGAATTTCTTAAATAGCCTTAAGGCTTCCCATCCCAGCTAATATGAGAACATGAGAAAAATTGGATAATGGTCGAGTGGTAAATACTTTCATCCCAGCTAGAGGTGTGGGATTTGATTCTCATCATCCCTCCCCTCCCAAGATATGCACTTAAATATAAAAAAAGGAGAACATAAATCAAAATATGTACGAGAGCTAAGCTTCTAAACATAAAATAGAATTTTACTTTCTCATCGTTCTTAACAAAAGAGGTACATGTGATGAATGAAAAATTGAATCTTGTAGTCAAACCGATTTAAAAGATAATACGCATTAGAAAATGGAGTACAAGAGAAATACATCCATACGTCAACCAATCATGTCTGGGCTAAAAGTGCATTCAAAAAAAAAATTGCAAAAAAATCTCAAAGCTAAGTATGAAGAAGAAGTAGACACTCAAAAAATAAACAAGATGCATTAACTTAAAACTCGTCTTGAATATATATTTTTTAAATTTTTATATAGATTACTCATCAGTTTTTTAATATCCATTGTACTTTGTTGAGCGATAATATTATTTAAGTATCATGTTTTTTAGTCCAAAATGTTTTAACCATATTTCACCGACAAATAAGTTTAAATTTAGTTTTTGCAAACTTTCTTTTAAGATCAAAATACATGAATGACATTTATTATAAATACAAAAAATATAATAAAAATTGATTCCAATTTATAGATTTAATTTGAGTTAAATTAATAAAATTATTTGGTTCACGTGCAACGCACGCTCACCTTACTAGTAATTAATAAATATATGAAAATGCATGTCATATATGTGTCCAAATCAGCATCCAAAACCAATAATTTCGGTGAAAATTTAAGATTCAGCAGCAGGACAAAATTTTATTTGGGAACTCCTATTCCGGGTTGAATTTATATCGTGTTTTAACACATTAGGTGAATATCAAGTGAAACTGGAATAGAGTGGGTCGGTTTTTTGGTCATTTCCACCAAACTAAAATATTTTTTAGCCATTTTTTTTTAAATACATGTTTTTTTAATCATTTTGGCATGTGAAATTCCCAAATGCTCCTTAACCAAATAAACCCCTTTTCGAGTCACACACGCACATTCAACAACTTCATAACTCGACATTCAAAATTTAGGCAAAAAATCTTATTCCGACGACTTGCAAAAATAGAACCTACTGCGACTGTATCGACAGGCAAAAAATCTTGTTCCGTTAATTTCATATTTTTTGTTAATTTAGTTAGTTTATGGTTGTTTGGGTTAGGATTTGTTCTTAAATTTGAAGAATTTTTACGGTTTAGAAAATTTAGGTTTTGATTGAAAACTTTGTTGCACCGTTAATGTGGTTGGGGTGAACGAGGAAGATGATAAGAATTTTCATTGCATAACTCGATATCGTGTAATATTTGTTTTCATCGAGTTGTTTTGTCTAGTTGTGCTTAAGATCTCGTTCTCAGTTATATATCGAATTAAATGTAACTGGATATTGAGTTTTCAGCTTTTAGTGTAGGTGTTTGTCAAACCAGTGATAACTCAATATCCAGTTACATAACTGGATGTCGAGTTACATGCTCAGTCTACTCTCTACTCTCACTTATTATAACCAGATATTTTGTTTTTCTTCAAAAACCTTTGAATTCACATAACTTTTTCATTTCAAATCTGTTTTGTATGTATAATATATCAAATCAATCCTCTTTCTCAGATCTATAATTCAATACATCAATATTGCATATACAAAAACGAAAAATACAGATATAATTTTTTAAAAAGTTTGAAATAGAGAATAAGAGGATATAGAGAGATAAATGAAAGAGGGGAAAATAAACCAAATATCAAATAAATATACTAGAATGGTATGAATGTCTTTTGTTATGCCAAAATGGCTAAAAAATATTTGTTTTCAAAAAATGACTAGTTTTCATTTTTTTAATTATAGAGGTGGTTATTTTGACATATTAACACATTCATGTGAAATGAGAGATGTGGTTGATGTATGCCTATTTACTTAGAAAGATCAATTTTGTCGTCACTTTATATTTTCTCAGTAACTGATACCCTATCCTATTTCGTCTCTCAGCAATTACCGGCGACGGCTTCATTGCTCGGGATATCGGCTTTCAGAACACGGCAGGCCCCCAAGGACAACAAGCCGTGGCGCTGACCGTCGCCTCCGACCAGTCCGTTTTCTACAGATGTAGCATCGCGGGTTATCAAGACACGCTTTACGCTTTATCCTTCCGCCAATTTTACCGCGAATGCGACATTTACGGCACAATAGACTTCATATTCGGCAACGCCGCCGCCGTGTTCCAGAGCTGCAATCTGGTCCTCCGCCGCCCGGGCAGTCACGGCGCCTACAACGTGATCCTGGCGAGCGGCCGCACGGACCCCGGGCAGAACACCGGTTTCTCCGTCCAAAACTGCAAAATCACCGTCGGGTCGGATTTCGGGCCCGTCAAAAGCTCGTACGAATCCTATTTGGGCCGGCCATGGAAACAGTACTCGAGAGCGGTGGTGATGCAGTCGAAAATCGACGGCGCGATTTCGTCGAGGGGGTGGGTTGAGTGGCCCGGGGCCGGAGCTTCTCTGTATCGAACGCTGTATTTTGCAGAGTATGAGAATGTGGGCCCTGGAAGCGGGGTTTCTGGAAGGGTGAGCTGGCCTGGATTTCGTGTTATTGGGACGCCGGAGGCAACGAAATTCACTGTTGGTAATTTTATTGGCGGGGATTCGTGGTTGCCGTCTACGGGTGTCACTTTCATTTCCGGTCTCCATTGATTTTTAAAGAAAATAGAGAGGAAACAAATGCACTTATGAGATCGAAACTCGGCTCAATCATCTTACAATACAACTCTTCATCACTGAATCACAATATTAATCTCGATTTGTAATTTGCTACAATAATCTCGATTTGTAATTTGGTACAACCAAGATTGTTGTGATTGAAGTGAAAATAGGAAAAGGGGTGAAACGTATTTTTATTAATCTGAAGGAAGTTTTTGGTTTGAAACATTATTTATATGTTCCTCCACATTCGAGTCTCATTCTCTACATATTTATGATCGGTGAACGAAAATGTAAGTAAATATTTATGTATTTAAATTTCAGTTAATTATTGTGTTTGAGTAGAATTACGTAAACTTTTAATCAATTTAAGCACGCCATATTCAACTTTTTAATAAATATTTTTTTTTACAAAATCCAACGAAAAATATTTGTTACTCTTGAGCAGAACTATTCATTTTTCACAACTTTATCTTTAATCAACCCTACATTTGCTAATTATATACAGGTTTTGTAGGGAAAAAATTGTATTTCAAATTAAATTTTCCGAAAACAGAGAGGAAAAAAAAAAAAAAAGATGGTACAATTTTGCAGGAAAAACAACTCTGGGATGTACAAATAGTTGCTTGCTCTTTCCAAAGGAAAACTTGTTTGGAAAAGGACGATTTGTGAAAGTAAAATGATGTGAACAACTGAATATGTAGATGTGATGTATATTATACACTTGACTCTGATTACTGAAGGATTCTGAAAAGAATGTACATCAAAAAATTCTTGGTAAAGAAAATAGCCTTCTGCATCCAGGTCTCCAAAGTCCAAACAGATACCAGATGAGGCAACTTTGGAAGGGGGAAAAAAACGAGTAAAGACATGTTCATATACAAGAATGAAATTTTTTTGCCATCATAGTGTGGAGACCCTATATTGCAAGTTATCTTCAGAAACGTCTAACAAGGAACCACTGGGAGGGATCATTGAGCTTGAGGAAGGCCACTGATCTGGAACCATTAGAAAATAAGCAGACATTGCTTTTCTAAACCTTTTCTTGTATTGTAATGGAGAAATTACTGTCGGAGACGCATTTTTGGGGCCGCCGAGGATGCCTGATGCCTTCACCCAGGTTTCAAGATGCTTGTCCCATGTATACTGCCTCATGAAATCAATAATCCCAAGCACCAGCTCATGCTTTTCTTCGTCCACGCCAACGAGTAGAGAGTAGTCCATCACATCTATTGACTAAAGCAGCGTAAGGGAAAACAAATTAGTTTACTTGGTCCAGAACTAACGGAATGATGGACGTGCCATTTGATTGAGTCCGTAAGAGAATTTCAAACGAGAAACTATATAAATAGTTAAATACGCTGCAATAACCTAACACTAAAACTGGTGGTTAAAAAACCAATTGAGTAATATTACAAAAACTACTCCTGAGGCTTAGTCTAATTACAAAAAAATCCAGTTATCTTTCAAAATTACAAATACTCCTTGAGGTTTGAATTTACTTAACAAATACCCCTCCCCCCCCCACCTCTTCCTTGAGGAAGGGTGTAATTTATAAAATAGAAACAAATATGAAGGGGGTATTTGTAGTGTTGAAAGATAATTGAGTTTTTCTGTAGTTAGACTGAATCTCAATGGTACTTTTTGTAATAAACCCAAAACCAATGCTTGTAGAGAGATCATCCAGCAGTAAATTCAACAACTTGACAAAGGATGAAGGTGCCAACAATCCAATCTAACTATTTTGTGCGACTATAAACTATGCATGAATTTTAGAAAACGAAATTTTTGCTTTGATCCAAGTCATGTAGAATGGAAAACCAATTTGAAGCTTACAGCAAGAAATGAAGTGTCATTCCACACAGCTCTCTCCAACAGACGTTTTGCCTTAGTTCCCAAGAAAATAGGAGAAGTTGGCATCGCCTCTATCAGATTCTGATCAAGCAGAACTTTATTGCTTCCACTTGAATCTGGATTATACCGTGATCGAGAAGATCCTTTGAGGTCATATAGTCGTGTAATATTTCTTCTAAAAAGAAGATTCTCCATCACCAAAACATCCATTCTTGTTTCTTTTCCTCCTTTCTGATGCTTTGACGTGACCTTCATGCCGACAACCAACCAAAAGTTGGCCAATACAAATATAAACAAAATCATTCCATGAGAGTAAGAAGGAATGTGATTTGGAAGTTATGAAAATGACAGCAAGGTGGTCAAACTTGCACGAATAAGAATAGATTCTTCAAAATCCCGCCCAAGGAATGTTAAGAACTTGCATAGCAAGCCAAAGCAGCTAATTGATTAAGAAACTATATCCTAAAATGAAGCAGCAACGTCAACAAAATTCTGGAGGTCAGAAATGACCGAGCCCGAAGTAAAAGCATCATTTTCAGTATATTTACGGTGTCTAGGCTTGGCTGCCCAAAAAGGACTGTTAACAAGAAATTTTTATGGGAGTTACGAGTGCAGTGCCCCTATGAAACTAGTGAGAGTGTTGTTCATACATTTTGACGATGTGAATAAATTAAAGGTCTACTTTTTATTGGCTTCGGAAGCACATCACATTACAGGAGGCTAACGAATCTTTCCCTTATTTGATGGGTTGTGGCCAACATTCACTAATATGTTCTAAAGAAAAGGGAGTGGCAGTAGCACTCATAGCTTTCTATTGGTGAGTAATGAGCTTTTAGTAGCATCAAATCATACCAATAATCTATCCATCATAAATAAGCCTTTACATTTACAGTGTGAGATTCACCAAGTATGGCCTAAACCCCTAATCGTGATCCTTCATATTACCTTACCTTCCCAAGTGAAATATTAGATCCTAATTGGATTGATCAGAGCACCATTTTTCCTTTATTCTTTTTATATATCCTTTTCTTTTTTTCCTTTTTCTCCTTTTCAATTGGGGTGTTGGGCTGGGGGCAGGTGGACAAGTTGAATTGGTATGACTTTGCTAGAATTACCAGATTTTATTGCCATAGAAATTGTCCTTTTAAAATTGGGATAGATATTTTCACAAGCAAGCAGGAGAATAGAATGAACTATAAATACACATATATAACTCTAGGAAGAGGTTATTCGAAAGGAAGTAGTAATAACCAAGCAGTAGACAATAGCTAATACCTGATAAATGCCTAAGATCTTTGCAAGGCAAGTAGGGCATCCACTATTGATCGATTCAGATAGGTACTTGAAATAAGATGGTGCAAACTTAATAAATGACTCTAGCTCAGTCTTCGTGACTTGTTTGATTATAAATCTGTCATCCAATGTTTTGGCAAAGAAGACATTGCTTTTACCACCCTGTGCACCCCACTTTTTACAGCGACTAAGAGAGCGGATGAAATCTAATTCACTTGCACAGCAAGTATTCCTCAAGGCCTCAAACTGCTGCGCAAAATAACATGTCACAGTATACTTCACCTTCCCTGGAGGACCATCATCCGAAAAAGATACTCTGGCGTGCAAAGGATTCGGAAGAAGAGGGTCCAAACCCAAGAAACTCCGAGAAGCAGAGGACAATAGGCTTTCATCAGCAGAAGTAAGACTCTTTAGGGATTCAGAATGTGACTCGTCAAAAGAATGAAGTGAAAGTAAATTAACCGAGTCCAATATTGAAAATGAAGATGAGGATTTCAAAGAATCTTTCTGTTTTTCAGGTTCCCCTGACATAAGATTTTGGTAATCTGGTGACACCAGGGTATATGAAATAATGCTAGTAGGCTCGTCGTCATAAATTGGCACAATAGTGTCACAAGAAGCCATAGGTAGCAGTAACCGAGCACCACTCTGATGTACGAGTTCTCTAAATGATGAGATATAGACAGGACTATACTCGCTAATCTTGCCAAGCTTCTGTGCATTTGTTGAAGCAGTATGGTTGAATGACCGATACAAAGCTGAAAAAGGTATCCCCAGCCAACTACTTGGATCTTCTATATCACTAGGCCCCTTTGCAGGCAAAGCAGAACTTAATGGGTAAACCTCTTCAGCCTCAAACACATCATTTGTACAGTTACCAACTGGTCCTACTGTAGTTGATATCATCCCAGAAGAAGACTCTCGGGGGAGTGTATTAGGAGATGCAATGGCTGGCTGGTGATTCCCTGTCATGGCAGCATCTATATTATCAGATTTATATTCCATCACAGGGAACTGCCCCTCTGATCGAGCCCTTCGGACAGTTTTTCCAAATTCCAGGACTTCTGACTGGTTTAACAAATTTGTGACAGAAGAGTGATGATAATGATTGCTATCCTGTTTATTGCTCAAGGTTCGATTTATGTCTGCTCCTTTAGGAATCCCACTAGGAGAGTTGATCTGGCGATAATCAACCTCAGTCACCGCAGTATCAGGCTTCATATTTACAAGAGAAGAATCCCAGCTGCTGAACCCTCTACCAGACCTGGAAGCCGCATCCATCTCAGTCCGCTTATCCCTAGAAATCACAGGCTTCTCCTTCAGTATTGAACTGCTCGAACTTTGAACATTCGATCTCGAAACATGCACAAAACGCTGGTCCCAGACATAAGAATGAAGAACTAACTGCCTTTTTAATCTGTTGATCTCAAGAATGTCAATCTCTGGCTGACCAGATTTTACGTCCTTATTAAGCACGCACCACAATGATTCCTAAACAGAAAGACTTTGTTTAGGAGCATAGAAAGATAAGAAATTAAATTATTGTACCAGCAAACAGTGAAATCCACCTTTAAACAGTCCAATTGTATGAAAGATAACACATAGCACTGTTTGGATCAAAGAACAATATTGGCTCTACCAGTAAACATTAGCATCAACAGTACAAACCAAAAGTTAGTTGAAAAGGAATACTGAATAATTTTCACATTCCTTTTTTACTGGAAAACTAGTAAAACTATGAACAGAACTTTGAGAGCTAGTCGTTTGTCCAAACTCCACAAATGACCACACTGGATTCCATTTATCTAATTTATGGTTGCACAAAGAGAAGTAGTCTATATCAAGGGAAGAGGACAACTAATGTAAAGAAAAATCACCTCAAATTCCTTTTTTTCCTTTTGAAGCATCAACTCCAGTTCTGCAATCTGTTGACTAGACTCAGTTGCTTTCGTGCCAGTGTCATTCTTGACTTTGTCTAAAATCTGATGAAGTACTTCCAACACCTCGGTGAAAAGGAGATCTGCCCTGCTTCGGACCTATAGATATATCGAACCAATCCATGAGAAATGTAAATTACAGAATCAGGAGAAGACGGAGCGGATGGTCGTAAGAATCTTACCTCATCAAATTCTTTCTGTATCCACTCCTGTTTGTAATAATTAAATTCAACCTTTGGGGGTGGGAGATACACAGAATGAACATTGATTGGAGCATACCGAAAACATGCAACCATCCTCCCAAAACTGCACATACCACAACCATGTCAGAGAAGGTAGAGACAATCAAAGCAAACTAACTAGTGAGATGAAGCCACCATTTGACCCTTGGAGGAAAGCCATTGGAGCAAAAGTGAAAGGTAAGCTATATCTTCGGTCAGACAGACAGAGAGAGAGAATAAAAGAAAAAGGAAAGATCATTCCATTTATATTAATGGGAGTAGATGTGAGATTCTATCTAGACTTTGGAATGTGATTTCCAAATACATCCATCAGTCGTACACAGAAACTTGAGAACACATCACTAATCAATATTGGCTGAAATAAAACTATACATTAAGAAAACGCATACCCATAAAACCGAAGGCAATCTCTATGAAGGGAATGACCACAGCTTGCGACCCTGCGTGCAGCAGCATGGTTTGAAAAGCTGAGTTCCAAAAATTTCCCAAATGATAAACCCCAGGCAGCATCTGACATTACAACTCTTTTTGTAGCCGGGGGAAATCCATTGGTCCTTGGACATCGGAGGCATCGATGCCACATCCAGATTTTTCCTTCCCTCTCACCTGGCAAAAGGAATTCTTGAAGCTTTTTCACAGAAATTGTAAGGCTGCCTTGTTGATGAGTATAGCAATGAACATGTGCTTCTGATGGCATTTCACATGAACGACAACGGTAGCTCTGACAAAAAAGATTTACAAACCATTATCTGAAATATTCCTCATTTATATGTAGGCACATCAGTATCCATACACATGCAGAAGGAAATTAGATACCTGGTCAAACAGATGGTCCTGAAGAAACCGACCCAAAGGTTTATCAAAATTTCCATAGTATTTTATTCGAAAAAGATGAGCACGCTCGCATACACTTCCTTTCCACACACATCTTGTTGAAAGCGAGACCAAAATGCTCTGATGATCAGATGGTGAGGGAGCAAACTCTTCTTTCAATGTTCCCAACTCCCAAGGGTGATCAATGTTATGCTGTTCCATTGTGACCAACTCAGAGCTGTCCAGATTAGACGGCTGTTCATTTCCATCACCAGGAGAAAAACTAAAGCCTTGTCTTGAAGCCTCAGAAACGAAAAAATTGTTTGAATCTATATTATCATTTCCCTCCACTTCATGAAAATCCAATGTTTTAGCGACACCACATCCACACAGATCCACCCCCCCGTGCTCCTTAGAGTAATGAACAGCTGAGAGCTGCTCCGGCTGAGGATTTGAGAAGTCCATACCGGAATCTGTGATATCCATATTTCTAATTCCAGATTTACTATTTGGAGTTTGAGCAATGGACCCTTTAAACAAAAAATGCTCTGCCTCAGACATTGAAACCATTTCAGACGATTGTCTAATATCAAACAGTTCATTTTTAGATTGAAAAGCATTGCGGGCCTGAGTTTGGGCTTGAGGCATTTCAGAGGAAGGAGTACTGCAGCCAGATACCATAGAGATGGACCTATCAATGCTTGGGGGCTTATCAGGCAGTTGGACTTTTATCGGAGACTGCAAAGGGAGTTCTGGCAGAGACGCACCTTCATCAGCGAGAAATGAGGTCTCCAGTGCCAAGTGATAAGCAGCAAAAACACCATAATGAACTACGTGCTTGACTTTTTTCAGTTCATCCCCACTGGCGCCCTTGAGCAGAATCTGATGCCCAAAATGAAATAAATTCAATAATCAACTGACAAATGTGCCTAAAGGACAGGTCCACAAATAGATACAAAAAAACTCAAGAGATTCCAATTTCACAAACAATCAATCGATTGTGAAGTGCATTATTTATTAAAGTCCAGACTTCAGAATTTCTTTTTTGGAATATTAAAAAAAACAATTAAGTATCACAACAACCATGGGATAAACTGAAGTTCTAATGAAAGAGTTTTGCTTTATCAATAAACCAAGATATCTTTAAACTAGAAAATTAACAAGTAAATCCAAACAAATCTTCAACTATCGAAGTAAGAAATGATAGTCTCCTCCTCCCCTCCCTCCTCCTAAGACAGCGTACAAGAAAAAAAAAAGGCAATTTTTTGCAGAAACTATTGATAAGAAAAAAAAAAAAGAAGAAGAAAATTTGAGACCCCATCCTTAAATGTTGAGTCAGTATCAGTCACTAAATCAAATATACAGAAAGTTGGGGCATCATTGTTAATATGTATCCAGTATCTGGTTAAACAGATAACTCCAGTATATATACAAATTAATAAGATGTGTTGTTAGTTAGCTGATAGAGGCAATTCTGGCAAAGGAAGCTCGATATCATCCACTTTTTTGCCATAGATATTTTAACTTTAGATTCATCCACAACTTGCATTTCTCATTCAAAACTCAAGCACTATTTCATCATAAGAAATGAGAAGTTTTATATATAACTAGATTAAATAGTTGCTATCGAATATTATATACTAAACAAACAATAGATCAAATTATAGCACAAATAGTGCATTATTGTCACATCCCTCATAATTTCAATATTTAAAAAGATATATTTGCTTTAAGTTTTGGAGGGCACTAACAGGAAACATTGTTCTTATTCGACACATCAAGACCCACGGTACTTTACGATAGCTAAACCATAGAAGTTTTCCTTTTAAAAATTTTGCTATAAATCTTGATAGTTAACAAGTATCTGTGTTTGTAATCCACTAAAGTCTTGTAGACTTACAGTACATCCCAATGGCCGAGGGCAACCTTCAAAAAACATCAGTGTCTTTGTTGACTTTTTTCCACCTTGGCCAGCAGCGCCAAGATCTTCCAGAAACTTCTCCACATGAAAAGAATCACAATATCCTAGTTTTGGTGCAGCAATAGTATCAATTGAAGGAACTATCTGTGCACCACTGCAACGAGCTATTCGCTCTAAAAGCGGTCTCTTGATGTTAAGAACCAGTGATATGTTCTTGGCAAGAAGATATTCTTGTGCATATCTAGAGACTGATTTTTCTACCAAAAGAATGTTAGGGTGGTGTGCACTGATTTTTGCAACAGCCATTTTCAAATGGTCCATTTCCTGCAACAGCCAAATCACCAGCAAAAGGCCCATAAGTACAATAGATAAATAACCACTATGTCTATAGGAAAATGGATACCATGTCCTCCTTCATGGAAGGAAAAAAAAGGATGTAATTTCGGGAGCCTACTGGCTGATGATAATATTTAAAAACTTATGAAAGTATAGAGTTTGGTCACAGTCAATACCTGCTGCAATAAAGTATCAAAACTCGATAAGTGGTTCGCAACCCGTTGGTATTCCAGGGCGCCACCAAGCAGTAGTAATCGTGCTTTATCAATTTTTGAAGTCATTCGTCGGTGAGCCACATTTTTCTTGCAAACGACCCCTTTAACCACCATACTAGTAAGAAGACAGTGAGAATCTCATCCGAAGTGTGAAATACTAGATGGCACCAAGAGTGCACACATTAGATAAGCAACGCACGCTATCAACTCTCGTGACCCAGAAACTAGGATCTTTCTTTCTAATATCCCCTGATTAGGTTTTTGTTTTTACGCAATACTAAGGCCAAGACAATGCAAATTAAATTTTAAAAAGAAAAAGGAAAGTGGAGTCCAATCAATAACTCAATTCCATCATTTTGGAATTCAACAAAAGTTCTGGTCATGTCCAACATAAATGAGCTGAAAAATTAACTATTTAGTGAAAGCTATCAAACAGAACAAAAGCATATGACAATGTACTCAAACAAAACTTCACCGCTTCCAATGTGGAGAGACTAATATATCTTGGATCAACCATAATTGCAAACACACCATTTACATTACAGGACAATACCCGTAATGTGAAAACTGTAATGACAATTGATAGAAAAGGACTATTCAATATTTCTGGATTAATAAACCAAACTGATAAATTCCACTTTTACATCAGTTTAGTTATAGGCTGAAAAGGGATTAATAAATAAATGTACTGATGTGCAATTTCAAGTAAGAATACCTTTCATTTCGACGCCCACAAGCTATGCATTTAACTTTAACATATCCACCAGGATCCATTCCTCCACCCCTGCTTGTGTCTGGCTTTAGAAGAGAAGCAGCTTCCCAGGACAACGTTGTAATAATATCCAACCAACTCTCATGCTCAGTGGCAGGCAGGTTCTCAGCCTGCAAAAGTTGAGTTATCAGAGCTCTGAAATGCGCCTCAACAACTCTTTTCATGGCCTTCCGGTGCTCCTCATTTGATTTATCCCTACTTCGACATTCCCCAACAAAAAAGCTGCTTGAACGTAAGTAACCCCACTCTCCTGTGGCATCATCGCCAGCATCATCATCATCGTCATCAGATATAAGGGCGTCCCTATCATCCTCTTCATCTTCAGGCTCCGGAGGAAGCCAGATAAGATCATTGTTTTCATAATCCACAGCTTCAACATCCACACCATTCAAACCATTTAAAGGAGATGATCCAGATTGAACATGATTATTCTGTAGATCTGTGTCTTCCTCAGGCCTTGTCGCACCGTCCAGTCCTTGTGCCTCAAAATTTTCAGGCAACGGTGTTGAATTACAAGTTGGGTGTGTGTTTTCCTCATTAGGGTGCACTTCACGTGGCTCATAGATGTGATCAATCTGACAGTAGTTGATAGTACCATAGCCCATGTCAGAATAATTTACTGGAGTAGCTTCAGAATGTGATCTACATATAGGGTAGTCATCATCGTCCTCATCACTCCTGAGACGACCAATGGCAGAATGAGCAGGACATGATGATATTACGATAAGAGAATCAGTAAGGAATAGATCACGAACTACACAACAATAAAAGTTTTAAGCAACAAATACCTAGACAACAATGTACAAACAACAGTTTTAAAGAAAACATGTTCAATTAGGAACATAGCAAACAAAATCTATCAACATAATGAAGCAACCGTGTATACCATCACCAGAAAAATTGATAATCAAAGAGAGGTTACGGAGCTAGTGTTTGGGCACCACTTCCAGCATCTATGAAATGAACTATTCAAACTGAACTTGTAAGTAGTGTTTTCCCATATATTATTACAATGTATGGTAACACAGCCACTCAATAGAATATACAAGAAAAGAATCTCAAGTTACAAGTGTGGATATCCCCCAAAGTGGACCTCTAATGATGTTACTATTTTAGAAGTGCTTATTTAATAGTTCATTATCTATTAAGAAACATTTCAAAATTCTAACAGATTTCCATGCCCATAAACCATTTTGAAAATTGGCAGAGCTATCCTTAGCTTTACGGTGTGTTGAAAAAAGAAAGTGTGATTGTCATTGTGTCCACCATTGTAAAACCTCTCAATATTCTTATTCTATGATATGCTGGAAATTTGATGAGGAAAATCATACACAGCACTGAAGCTCCAACATTGGCATCACCGCCCTGTGTGCACTGTGTTTTTTTTTTTTTTTTTGGATAACCGAGGACTCACTGTGCTGTTGAGAGAATAAACCAAAAATTCATTGGGAAAAAACTCATTTTTTAGGCATTTTAAGGTATAAAACAGATGTATTGCTCGCAACCAACTATGCAGACACACCTTCACAAGGAGGTGCTCCACCTCTTAGGCTCAAGATAACGAATAGTCAAGAGAAAACTGTTCATGCATAGAATAGACTTCTGTTCGGGCAAATGAATATGCATGAATGGACACACAAAACCTCAAGTAGTGTCTTCAGTGAAACTAAAATATTAATCCTTAAATACTTCACACAAAAACGAAAAATTATGTCTGTCCTCAAATACCTATTTAATATGCTCGAGCAGATCAGTAAACCATGAAGGGTATGAATATTTGCTATAATTATTTGACCAACATAAAACACATACAAGATCAATTCCACCATGGAAAAGGTAAAAGCAACTGGAAAGAGAGAACATTCGTGTAGGGCATAATTCAATCGACAAGCAGTAGTGAATCAAAGAAAAAAATAATGCTAACTTCTCATCACTTCATGTGAATTGAGAGGATGATCTTGTGAAATTACCTGGTGCAAGATCCAAAGTGATCGCTTAATGTATCCCTAGGATCAATATAATCCAGTTTTCCAGGGCTCCTAGCCTGGTCTTGCTTTTCTGACTTTGAGTCCATCTGTGTGGACTGACAAGGGCTCTGGCCACAAGCACATGAAATATGCTGGAAAGGCCCTGTAGAATATCCAGCTGAACCAGCACTGCTGCCACTGTTACAGGTACAGCAACTCGACTGAGTGCTGACCAAACTTGATGAGGAGGGTGACGAACTGATTCCAGGACTTGACGCCAACATCATGTTACTACCAGTAGCTGACCGTTGCTTCCATTGCTTGAAACAGTAATTACAAACCCTAATCCTATCCCCATCTTCCCGCCCATGCTTGGGCTCATCAGAAAGAGCTGGGACAGAGTTTGTGGTGCACCTGGAGCAGAAAACCCGTCCGCACAATCGACAATGATGCTTGCGATTGAAAATAGTGAACTGGGAATCACACTCGTAGCAAACCCTGCAGCTCTCATCGGGCATCCAGAAATCTTTTGACATGTTTGCAGGTTTTGTCCTCCTTGGAATCCATGATTTCACTACGTCAACAATCTCAGACAATTTCTTATTATCGGGACTGCCCATGAACGCATATAAAAATCAAAGCTCATGGTTATGAATCAATCTCAGCCTCTGCCTAGCTAGCTATAGGATTTCCTAAAACGTCAAAAAGGGGGAAAAAGAAAAAGAAAATGAAAATGATAACCCAATTCAAGGACATCAGAAATAATCTTTCGCACTGAAAACTCCAAATCACCATATTTAATTCACGGGCATGCAGCATATGGAAACATTTAGACCGAAACGATAAAGTAAACATAATTACACCGCCTTCTTCGCCAATTCAAGCTATCAAATTGGATCCCTATTAGCTGAAAGTTTAACTGGCAAATCAGTAATAAATGCAAGTGGACCAAAAACATAGAATTCACAATTTCCAATAATAGCGGCCGCCAATAATTAATCAAATGAACTGTCAATTAACAAGAACTCAAAGCCAACGCAAACTACTCCTTCACAACAAAATACGCCAGCAATAACTTTTTGCCCCAAAAAAAGAGAAGTACCTTATTCTGACTCCTTACGGAAGTGTATTGAACTTAATCAAGTCCTCCCAAAATTTGCTTAATTTCTCACCCGGAAATCCAGCCAAACACTTCACACAAGCGCATGTGGGCACCTATATAAACATGCATGTTTCTGTGTATCTACTTATCTAACCACAATAAAATATATATATTCATATATAAAAAGGTACATAAAATGTTTTTCTGCTCGAGAGCTACTGAGCTATGCAAGAATTAGAATAAACTTGTGGTTCAGGAGCGTCTAAAAAATTCCGAAAAACAAAAACTAATTGAAGTTTGTGATGATAAATTTGGCGCGTTTTGCTCTGTAAGGTATTTTTAATAATACTAAAAACGACGAAAATGGAAATTGAAAGAGAAAAGGGGTAAGTGCGAGGGTCACGATAATGGCATGAGCGGAGATAGAGACAGCCAGACAGGTGTGAAAGAGAAAGTGTAACACCCGGAAAAAAAAAAAAAAAAAAAAAAAAAAAAAAAGAGAAGTGTCTTTAATTAGTTATATAGCCCATATTAGTTATATAGCCCATTAGTGTATTATTATTATTGGATTATTATCCAATTACGCTACCTACATGAGAATCCTAAGGTGTTTGGGAAACTAAAGGGTGGTAATTATATTATACTTCTTTTCAAGTATTAGGGTTTTATTATACCACATTAGAGAGGACCAAAAGAAAACACGTTTCACATCTTTTCTCTGCGCCATCACACCCCATCGTCTACCATACAACCTCGACGGTTTCTCTTCAACGCCATGATCCTCAATTGCTTTCCCTATTTCATTCTCAACTCCTAAGGTAATTTTCTTATAAATTTCAAACCCAATCTATACTGTTCAGAAGTTTATGAAATTTTAATATGTTATTCTAAATGACGTGTTTAGCGTCTTGTTAAAATTTCATATTAATCCGATGAGTACTTTTGTAGTTATTGAATTTTCAACTAAGATGCCAGAATTTATGTTATTCCCTGTTTTCGTTTTAGAAAATCCAAAACCCTACTTATACATATCCAAAATTCGTGAAATTTCAATATGTTATGTTATCATATGTCTATAATATTCAGTTAAAAGTTCATATAGTTTTGAGTTGTATTTTATTTTATATGAAATTCTCATTCATGCTTTCTAAATCTTGAATATACTGCTTTCGATTTTCAAATTCTAGAAACCATATATAAAGACCTTACAAATACCTAAATTTTGGATATGTTACGTATAATGGTGTTTACTACTGTGTTGTAAAATATACGATTATTACAACGTATATGTAATTATATATTAATTAGTTTTCAAGATGTTACGCTTTTAGCAATGACAAAGGTTTCAGTTTATAAAATTCAAAACCTAAAGTTAACGAATTTTAAATATCATGATTTTTGGATATGTTATACTATGGTATGTGTATTATACGTAGTTAAAATTCCAGATCCTGTAGTACTATATTTATTTAAATATGATTTTTCTTCCATAGTTGTGCAGGATTTTGTGTTACAAATGATATCGTTTCACAAATTCAAATCCCATAGCTAAACATATCGAATCTTTGTGAAATTTTTATATGATATCTATTTTTTAATCTATTATCTACTGTAAAAATATTGAATAATTACAGTAAACGTTTTATGAGAAAATATTATTCGATCCAAACTGCGCAGAGATTTAGTATTGTTCAAACCTACCAAGTTGAACCCTAAACCTTAGGAATATACCGTGAGCTTCCAAGAATGTTATTTTAGTGCTTCCAATATCGAGGTTAATACTTAAGTTTTGACTTCTAGGAACTAATATGTATATATACACATGTTAGGCGACGAGGATGGCGTGTTCTGAAGTTCAATAGGGATATTGCATCAAATCATTCACTATTTTATTCAAGCAAAGTTTCGAGGTGGGGATATTTCTATTCACTTATTATTTGTCATTTTTAAATACTTCGTATATGTGTATTCATTTATGTGAAATGTGGAATAAAAGAAATCATGTTAACCAGGGGCCGTAAGAAGGTCCGGGATCAAAAGTATCCTCGGGGTGAACCCGCAGTGTTATAATTAGTGCCTGGGGTCAAGAAGGTCCGGATCAAAAGCATCTTCGGTGAACCCGCAGATTTTAGTCGGGGTCAGAAGGTCCGGGATCAAAAGTATCCTCGGGAACCCGTGAACCCGAACTATAAAGAATCGCCAAAAAATAAAAGTTAAAGTACATGTTGAATGTTTATGACTATGCCTATTGTTGTATTTAATTATGACAAATGTGTCCCCATTGAAGCGAGTTGAAAGCTCACCCCATTTTTATTAACACTTTTCAGGTTGAGGAGTCTGAGCGAGGATTGGAGGTGGTGGATGCAAGTCAATAATTTTATTTATTTTACAACTTTAGGAATATTTTATTTTGTTAACGGATTTTTAGTTACTATTTTATTTTTTGGATGACTGTTGTCTGGGTTTGAATTAAAGTACTTTTGTTTATTTGGACGCAAAATTTTATAATTAGACCATATTTTATGAAATCAGAGTAGCGCAGCGGAAGAGTCAGGGGTTATTTGGGGTTTATTAATAAAATGGTTCCGTTTATTTTTTGGGATGTGTCTTATTCATAAGCTTTTAAATACACTTTCTTATTAAATTATGTTACTCCTGTATTTTGAAAATCGGGGCGTTACAAGTGGTATCAGAGCAGGTACACGGTTCTGTAGACTTGTTAAAAAAAAGTGTCTTTTTAAATATTTAAAGAAAAAAAAATATAGTATAGTGACATCCACCTCCGCCATATCTCGCCGGATTCCTTAAGGTATGCAAATTTATTATGTCATTACTCAATTTATTCATGTTTTGCCATGTCACAATATTATGCAACACATATTATTCATGCCATTATGTCTTATTGCTTTTATTTCATACTCCTCATTCCATGAGTACTTGCTATATTAGAAGAACGAACTCTAGGTTGGCTCCTCGCGTTTAAAAAAATAATAATTTGCTGATGCATACACATGTACCATGGAGCTAGTGACTACAAGGTTTGGATATACTGTATGGGAATATGGAAAGGATAATATAGACTCTAGAGGACTTGGAAGAGGACCCTTGTGATAGAATATATGATATTCATTATGAATTTATAAGCGATCGAAAATGTTAGGACTGACTATGAGTAGATTACTAGCAACATAGATTATGGATAGACTTTAGTCGCTTTCGAGTTGAATATTCATGATTTACGCCATGTTCATTTTTCAAGAGTTAATGATAATACATTGATATAGTTATGGTATTAGTATATCATTTGGAAAAAATAATAAATCTTGCTCGGATGTCTAAAGTCATGAAACTGGAGGTTAATGGAAAGGATTTAGAATTGGATTTATATGTTATAGGAATGAGATATTTTGATGTGATCTTAAGCATGGACTAACTTCTTAAGAGTCAATAAAGTACATAAGAAGATAATATTTTAATGTATGAGTTTATTTTTCTACGGATCAAAGGCTAGTACAGTACCCTGAGTTATGTCAGGAAAGAAGGAGAAGTTTAAGAAAGGAAATTTTCTAAGGTATTTGGATATTGTTGTAAGCTACCAATATTTTGATTTGACAATGGTCAATGTGTTAGTTATTCGAGACTATGTAATATGTTTTAAAAAAAATATATATTTGGGATTCCACATGATAGTCTAATAAATTTCACCATTGACTTTTTACTTGGGACGACACGATATCAAATTCACCAAATAGAATAACGACGAAGGAATTATAAGAGTTGAATGTGCAATTACAAGAATTATTGGTTAAAGGACTTATTTGACTTAGAGTATCATTATGAGGGGAGCCAGTTATGTTTGTCAAGACAAATGATGGGTCTATGGAGTGTATTGACTACATGGAGGATTTATGTGATTATAAAACATGTACCCGTTGCTAAGGATAAATGATTCGTTTGATCACTTCAAGGAGCTATTGTCTTATTCAAGATCGATTTGAGGTCTCGATATCACCCACTAAAATTCAATAAGTTTAAGTTATGGTTAGACTGTGTAATATTTATTGGTCAAGTTGACCGCATGAGGAATATAAGTCGACCTAGTTAAAGTTGAAGTTGTTAATAATGACATTTATGGTTGTGAACGATGTTTGGAGTTTCCTAAGACTCTATAGGTATTACATAAGGTTTATAGAATGTTTTCTTTTTTTGGATATGACAATACTAGTGACCAGATTGACGAGGAAATTGGAGAAGTTCCAGATGATGGGGAAGTGTGAAGAATATTTTCAAGAACTTAAAGGAGAGTTGACCAATAGAACAAGAATAGTTGATGAAAGAGTTTTCTAAGTTGAGAATCGAGATCGTAACACCTTTTAGTGGATTGAAATCAATTATTGCAACAATGGTTGAATGACTTGTACTTAGAGATAAGATTATTGAGACACAAGTGGCTTATAAGTTTTATGCAAGATGAGTAACCATGATCTAATTGAAAACCTCAACATATTTGTTTTAGCTTCTAATGGTTCATTAGGCTACGAAGGAACATTGGTTATACCCAAGGATGAATAACTAAGAAACGAGATATTAGAATGAGTACATTGTATATCATACACCGCTCACCTATGAGTTACAAAGATTTATCGAGATATGCGAAATATACTTTTTGGTGAAGGAATATGATAGGAAGTATTGGAACTTTGTGGATAGATGAATGACAAGTCAACAAGTTAAAGTCAAGCACCAACGATTGTCTAGATTTTTGTTAAGACACTTGATACCCTCGAATGAAAGTTGAGAGCATAGACATATTGAATTTATTGTAAGTTAGTCGCGATCTACTAAGGAAAATCACGATATGGGTTATTTTTGACCGATTCACCAAATCTACATACTTTCTGCGGATAACATATGGTTTAGATCAATTTTCCCAATTATACACAAGAGAAATAGTGAGATTATTGAATATGGATACTAGGTTCATTTTAAATATTTGGAGAAGCTCGAAAATTTTCATGGGAATAGAGTTAGGTTTTACTACAACATATCATCCACAGACGGATGGACACACTGATAGAACAATGCAATTCAATAGGACATGTATTTTGGTTTTGAGGGATGATTGAGACGCATATTTACCTTTAGTGGAGTCTGCTTATAATAACAATTACTAGGACACAATTGAGCTAGGACAAGGCAACTTGAGAATGAGATGATGAGATTGTAGCAAGATACTTGGACATTATTGGAGTTTGAATCAAGTTAACTAAATTTCGAGGACGAAATTTTTTTTAAGAGGGGGAGTTTGTAACACCCGGAAAAAAAAAAAAAAGAAGTGTCTTTAATTAGTTATATAGCCCATATTAGTTATATAGCCCATTAGTGTATTATTATTATTGGATTATTATCCAATTACTGGGCCCATGAGGAATCCTAAGGTGTTTGGGAAACTAGCTAGGGTAATTATATTATGACTCTTTCGTTATTAGGGTTTTATTATACCACATTAGAGAGGACCAAAAGAAAACACGTTTCACATCTTTTCTCTGCGCCATCACAGCCCCATCATCTACCATACAACCTCGACGAAGTTTCTCTTCAACGCCATGATCCCTCAATTGCCTTCCCTATTTCATTCTCAACTCCTAAGGTAATTTTCTTATAAATTTCGAAACCCAATCTATACTGTTCAGAAGTTTATGAAATTTTAATATGTTATTCTAAATGACGTGTTTAGCGTACTGTTAAAATTTCATATTAATCCGATGAGTACTTTTGTAGTTATTGAATTTTCAACTAAGATGCCAGAATTTATGTTATTCCCTGTTTTCGTTTTAGAAAATCCAAAACCCTACTTATACATATCCAAAATTCGTGAAATTTCAATATGTTATGTTATCATATGTCTATAATATTCAGTTAAAAGTTCATATAGTTTTGAGTTGTATTTTATTTTATATGAAATTCTCATTCATGCTTTCTAAATCTTGAATATACTCTGTTTCTGATTTTCAAATTCTAGAAACCATATATAAAGACCTTACAAATACCTAAATTTTGGATATGTTACGTATAATGGTGTTTACTACTGTGTTGTAAAATATACGATTATTACAACGTATATGTAATTATATATTAATTAGTTTTCAAGATGTTACAGTTTTAGCAATGACAAAGGTTTCAGTTTATAAAATTCAAAACCTAAAGTTAACGAATTTTAAATATCATGATTTTTGGATATGTTATACTATGGTATGTGTATTATACGTAGTTAAAATTCCAGATCCTGTAGTACTATATTTATTTAAATATGATTTTTCTTCCATAGTTGTGCAGGATTTTGTGTTACAGTGATATCAGTTTCACAAATTCAAATCCCATAGCTAAACATATCGAATCTTTGTGAAATTTTTATATGATATCTATTTTTTAATCTATTATCTACTGTAAAAATATTGAATAATTACAGTAAACGTTTTATGAGAAAATATTATTCGATCCAAACTGCGCAGAGATTTAGTATTGTTCAAACCTACCAAGTTGAACCCTAAACCTTAGGAATATACCGTGAGCTTCCAAGAATGTTATTTTAGTGCTTCCAATATCGAGGTTAATACTTAAGTTTTGACTTCTAGGAACTAATATGTATATATACACATGTTAGGCGACGAGGATGGCGTGTTCTGAAGTTCAATAGGGATATTGCATCAAATCATTCACTATTTTATTCAAGCAAAGTTTCGAGGTGGGGATATTTCTATTCACTTATTATTTGTCATTTTTAAATACTTCGTATATGTGTATTCATTTATGTGAAATGTGGAATAAAAGAAATCATGTTAACCAAAAATGTAAGAAGGTCCGGGATCAAAAGTATCCTCGGGGTGAACCCGCAGCTGTTATAATTAGTGCAGGGGTCAGTTAAGGTCCGGGATCAAAAGCATCCTCGGGGTGAACCCGCATTTAGTCGGGGCTCAAGAAGGTCCGGGATCAAAAGTATCCTCGGGGTGAACCCGCAGAACTATAAAGTAACTGGCCAGTCAAAATAAAAGTTAAAGTACATGTTGAATGTTTATGACTATGCCTATTGTTGTATTTAATTATGACAAATGTGTCCCCATTGAGCGAGTTGAAAGCTCACCCCATTTTTATTAACACTTTTCAGGTTGAGGAGTCTGAGCGAGGATTGGAGGTGGTGGATGCAAGTCAATAATTTTATTTATTTTACAACTTTAGGAATATTTTATTTTGTTAACGGATTTTTAGTTACTATTTTATTTTTTGGATGACTGTTGTCTGGGTTTGAATTAAAGTACTTTTGTTTATTTGGACGCAAAATTTTATAATTAGACCATATTTTATGAAATCAGAGTAGCGCAGCGGAAGAGTCAGGGGTTATTTGGGGTTTATTAATAAAATGGTTCCGCTTATTTTTGGGATGTGTCTTATTCATAAGCTTTTAAATACACTTTCTTATTAAATTATGTTACTCCTGTATTTTGAAAATCGGGGCGTTACAGAAAGTGGGAAAATCTTAAATTATTTCCGGTTCTAATATGATTTGTCTGTTTTGACCTCCACTTATAATCAACCCTATATACTAAAAGAAAAAACAAGCTGCCACATGTCATCACATGAGCAATTTGGTACACGTGTCAACACCTTATTCTTTCAAATCCATGTGTCACCTTCATATTTAGCCACGTGGCACACCATGCCACCACCTTATTATTCCAATTATAAATTGATTTACTATATCAATTTACTATCAAATTATCATCAACTTAATAATTAAATTTCCTATTTCCGTATATAACTATTTAAATCCAATCAAACATTTAATCAGCAAATTAAATAATCCCAAAAATCAAGGATATAAAATTAGGAAGTTATTTATGAGTTTGCAAATTAATTCTGATTTAAATATTATTATGATACAAAAACCAAGGATATAATTTCAATTATTATCTCTAATACTTATTATACTTTTAATTGTGATTTAAATTATTTATAGGGGTATAATAATTATATTAAAATATCTTTTTTAAGCATGTCAATGATTCATTATTTTTACCATAACTAATTTATTAGCTTTTGTGCAAAAGCAAACTACGGCCAAGTATTTGAAATTAGCACAAATAAACAATTTTATAGAGATTTTTCTCTTTCCAGAAAATATTCAAAGATTGAAATTGCACTCTTTCAACCATTTAAAACTAATACGGCTTGAAAATTCGTTGTTGTGACGAGGATGTTACACTTTCAAATAGAACAAATAATGTAGTTTACAAAGAAGTTTTTTAGAATTTGAAGTGAACGATTTTATGATACTCTTCTAAATTTTGAATTTCTTTTTTAGTATTTTTAATTAGTATTTTGGATCTCTTATAACTATCAGAATTTGCGACACAAATTTTATTTTTTGACAAATCCGTGTAACACACGGGTGTTGTTCTATTTCATATAATATATTCAAAAAGATTAGATTTTTATTTTTTTTAGTACAAAAGATTAAATAATTTAGAACCTTATCCTAACTGGTAAGATATTAACACCATGTTTCTTTTTAAGGGGGAAAAGAATTTGATTTTATTTTTCATACTATTCTTAGGGGTGCATATTTATGAGATGATATATAAACACGATACCAATCTTATGAGCGAGTTAGGGTTTAGGCCTAGCAGGTTCATGTCAAAACTGAGTTCGACCCGAATAACCCAAATAATAAAAATTATAGTCAACCTGAAATGTCAAAATTAAGGTTGCGATTGGATATGAGCGAGATTTCATTTTCGCTCCGCTGGAGAATTTTTTTTGACCAAACATGCGATTGTTTATGAAAATTTTCAGAAAATATACTATTCTCTCACTTTCACTTTTTCTCATTTTTTCTTTCACCAATCGCATCTACACATTTTTTCACAAAAAACTAATCATTATTACACATTCTCCCACAAATTTCACTATTCACTCACTCACACATTTCTAACTACCAATCACATCCAATCATTATTTTACTATTTTTAAATTAAATCAACTTTCATCATTACATATCCATTCACACTCTCAAAAAATTTCAAAAACTTTCATCAGAATTTTTTTTTCACTATTCTTTAGCGAAAAGAAAATTTTCAAAATGAAAGCATATCCAATCGCACCCTAACTATTTTGACCTAAATTACATTTGTTGTAATACTTTTGATTGACTGAATATGTTGTTATTTTGACAATTGAATTTTAAAAAGTTGGCAGTATATGTAAATATAACTTTCAGGTTGAAAATTAACCTACATAACCCGTATACATAAATAAGTTATTTAGGTTTTTAAAACATACATGTCATTTTAAGTTGATACTTGTTGAGTTCAAGTTGATTAATATGACACGAAATTAAATAATATGGGTCCAGAGTGGATTTGTTGTGAATATTGTTTCTCAATCCAACCACCCAAATAGCCATCCTTAGATGAATTATTTTATTTTACCCAAATTATTTTATTTCTCTATTTCTTATTTTATATAATTATTATATTTTGGTACAGTAAAGGGCTACAATAGTGTCACAACTTAACTATACAAAAAATAACTTGTTTTGACGAGTACAACTTGAAAATACAATTCAATAAATACAAATTCTTCAAACACTGGACTTAGAACGTGTACGAACAACAGTAGCATTCTGAAATGTGGTCAGAAATACGCTATTTTGATATTGTTCGAACAATAATAATGGACAGAGGTATTGATGTTCGAACACGAAAAATGAACTGGACAAATAGATGACTGCTCGAACAACAATAAACTAGACAGCAAGCAACAAAGAAGTCACATGTTAGAACAAAACATAATCAGAAAGAGGGAGTAGATGCAAAACAAACTCTTTCAACACAAACACATCGTGTATAAGTGATCATGGTTTTCAGACGTGATCTCCCCATAGATACAACAGCTCTACGACCCTTTTTCTTTGCTTAAATTCAAATATTTACAAATAAATTATAGGGAGAGATGAGGTTTGAATCCTTGACCTCACCTCCAATAGGTGAGACCAAGTACCATCTCTTCTAGTGAGAGACGGTTCAACGATTCCTCGTCTTTGAGATAGTAGCACTCCAAATCTCAAAACTCCGGCGAACTAGAAAGAGTGATTTATGGGCATTGTATACTGTGACAAAAAGTATGCACGATTGATGTGCATGTTATGTGCTCTCTAACAAATGTTTTCTCTGAAACTTCTCCTTCTAAAAGTTTTCTCAAAATATGAAGATGTGTAAGACCTATATATATGACTTTCTCATCATGTGGAGTTATTGCTTTTAATAAAGAAGGTAAGTAATGGGAAAATTAATCATACAATATAACAGTCATTCAATCTATTATGTAATTGCCCTATTGATCAAACAAGGCCTTGTCCATCAATGAGATCAGTAATCGAAATGTCACTTCTCATGGTTGTTATGCACATCAACACTAATCTGCCATATTCATTCGGATATATGAGAGATCTCTCCCATTGTCCTTCGAATGTTGTTCAAACATAGGTTGACCATAAAGCAAAACTATAGTCCAGTCCAATTGAGACAAGAACTGTGACTCAGCCGAGTCGAGCTGAGCCGAGCGGGCCCTCACATGTCGTGAGCCTTATGTGGTCCATCATTCGGTCAAAGTGAAGTCCACAGTGAACTTATCAAACACATTCCCAACATTGCATATAATGAAAATGCATGGCTTTCAGATGATATTCATCATTTCATCATATTATCTTCTTATATTTAAATAATTTCATGATGGTCCACCACTCATAGACAAATAATATTAATTTTTTAAATAATATGATTTTAATATAAAATCAAACAAATCTCATTTTCCAACACATCTTTTTGTGTATAAAATTATTAAAAATCAAAAACCCAACCAAGCTTATTTTTATTATTCATACATGTATATTTGAAACTTTAAATTACTTATCCATACATATTTTCAAAATATTGAACAAAACCCGATACAAAATTCAAAATTCAATAGAAATGTTGAAAGCTAGCTAAAGATTCATTTAAAAAAATCGAACGAATCCTGAATCGTATAAGACGACCATAAATTGGAGAACACTATATATATATATATATATAGGGGTTGGTTCTGGTGATACCATTTTATGCGGTGTGACCATAGGGACTGATGTGGATCGTTATAATAAATCAATAGATTGTTGAGATTAAAACATTAAAACTAATAGTATTATTTGAATAGTAAACCAGCAAAGGGTCACTCCTAGAAAAAGAGGTTTTTGTGATGACAAAATATTGTCACAAAACACCGAAAGTCGTCACAAAAGACCGAAAGTCGTCTCAAAAACGTCACCACGGATACCTCGTGACAAATAAGTTATTTGTGACGCCGGAGTCGTCACAAATGTTATTGTGACAACAGTGTCGTCATAAATAAGTCGTCAGGAAAGATTTTTGTTAGATGACGTAGACATTTTCGTCAGATACTTATTTGTGATGACAAAATTATCACAAGTAATTTGAGGTCTTTTGTGACGACAATTTGTCGTCACAAACGTTTTTATCCTGAAAGTTTATTTGTGATGACTTTGTCGTCACAAAAACCCCCCTTATATTAATTTTTTTTTTTTCATTTTCATTTTGTTATCCCATTTTTAAACATGTATTCGCCTAATAATAATATCAACATTACCCATTACAAATTCATTTGTTCAACCTATGATATCAACCAAACACAAAAAATAAATATCAACATCATGTTAAATATCAAACTACCCATATTCAACTAATAGCAATATCACCATTACACAAAAATACCAATGCGTTCATTCGACCAAACACACAAACAAAAGTATCATCATCATGTTAAATATCAAACTAATCATCCATATAAACATAAATCTCCAAAATAACAAGTATATATATACAGGCAAGATATTGTCTCATCTAAACCTAATTATCTAAATCCTCAGCTTCATCATCTCCAAAAGATCTGGACGACGACGGAGCACCTGCACCAGAAGCAGGGGGTGGCCGAGGCGGGATAACTGGCAGGGGCATGTCAAGATACAACTGTGAGCATATCTCTCATGGTAGAGACCAAGTCGGCCAACTGTCCATGGCTCGCACTCGCGCCGCACTCCGTCTCGTAGCTCTGTATCACACGCCGCCGCTCCTCGAAGACCTCGACCAAAACTCCGCTTCTTTGCCGATCCGATCGGAAGCAAGTAAGGTCCTACGCGGAAGACTGGGCCCAACTCCAGTCATATGTCCTCTTCGTTCTCCTAAAATCTCCTGCATGATAGCATGCTCATCTACATGCTCGTGTGGTCCACGACCGATGCCTGTAAATCTCTACAAGACGATGCTATAAATTTGAAAATTGAAGTATCAGATAACTTATAAAAACTAACTTACTCAATACATATTAATTGGAATTATTTATACTTACATAGGTCTGCTCGGCATCAGAGTTCACCCAAACACCCTCGCGTGTGTGCATGTCTTTCCAATTTTCTATCAACGACAAGGGCTCTTGCGTCTCGATGTCGACCTGTCCAACATTAGTCTAATATTAATAAAATTAAAAATCATACTTGTATCACAATTGCTTATAAAAACTTAATTTTAAATATAAAATGACTTTTTACCTTCTTAAAACGATGCCTAGTGAATGGTATACGCCCTTGAGTGTTATTGCATCACTTCTTACCGCGGTTCGCCTTGTTCGTCATACTCCGTCGCTACACAAAAGAGGTCTCATTTTACTAGTGTATCCAGGGATAAAATTACCTCCAAAATCATGTACACATATACATGGTAACTTACAAAAGAGTAACAGTTCAGAGAAAGGGATAATTACAAAAACTACCCATTACCAACAAGCTAAAGCTCATACCTAAGCAAGCTAATACTAGAATATAAATTCAGCAAAATTACTCTGCGCTGAATTGAAAATACTAATGACTAATGAGTAACTCCAGCTCAATAGCTTCCTAACAATATGGCCAATTGCAACCAGAAGTGTATAACCACAAAAAAAGACAATCTTATAGACATTGTAGCCAAAACTGAATCAAAATGAATACCAGACAACACATTCAATGACATTCAATGAACCCCTATGGATGGAGAATTGGAGATACCCCCGAATGGTATTTCAATCTCACTAAAACAACAACAAACTCCAGTATCAATCTACAATACACTACATTGGTATGTCTATTGGTCTAGACCTCATAAAGAAGTTGACATCACACTTCTGAACTGAATTTCAGAGCAGTACATGGGCCCAGCTATTGGCCTTAACACGAGCATCCCTTATATTCACAACTTATTGGAGGCGACTTGCACATATATACATGTTTCCATGATTAAGCTTACTTAAAGCTTTGCAACTGTTATATTATTTCCAGTGTTCAAAGCAATTTTTAGTCCTAATTTAGTATCATATCATCTTTTTCAGGATAGAACTTTTATTATATCCATTATATTCTAACATCAGGTTTTTTAACATATTCCCAGGACTTTCTCCATATGACAAAGAAAACAGGCATGATCAAAATGAGTATGCCTAAATGCAACTTCTGTGTGGCAGTGATGGATATCAACACAACTATTCAAAATTGAAACTTTAGACATGTTTGCAATTTTCAGTAGAAATTTTCTACTACTTATAAATATATTTGGAAAAAAAGAGTAAAGGATTGAGCCAATGGAGATTGTTCTTGCAAATAGGTATCTATAATTCCAAACGAAACACCAAAATGAACACAAAGCAATTGCAAATACAACACACTTTCTCAAAATAACCAATACCGACTAGTACAAGTAAAAGCTTTATGCCCCACACACTTAAGCTAGCTAATCTAGTATGTGCTTGTGAAATAATTATGCAAAAACTGAATAAATAATTACCTGGTATGAGTCAGACATAAACATATCGCATGCACGCTGCCAGTGCACCGGTCCCGGATGTTTTCTGGCACACTCACTCTGGCACGAGTTGAGTCCTGCA
The DNA here is from genome assembly GCA_016081115.2 of Rehmannia glutinosa. NCBI lineage: Eukaryota > Viridiplantae > Streptophyta > Magnoliopsida > Lamiales > Orobanchaceae > Rehmannia > Rehmannia glutinosa. The sequence goes on along the minus strand of JABTTQ020001344.1, from coordinate 598,373 downwards.
AACCCCCATTCTCTTTAAAGTGCTCATGCAGATTGCACTTCCAATTCCTGTAGCACTTCATTGCATCCCGCTCAACCACTCGGCGTAATATACCACCTTTGTAGGTGTAATCAATGGAGAACCAATCCTTAAACATAAACAAAATATATTAAGCAACTTGAGTAATTCATAATTTAAGGACAAAACTCACCAACCAACAACTGATTCCAAACAAGATACCACAATTTAAGGACAAAACTCATTGTACAAGAAACAAAATGGCCATAGATTCAAGATTTTAAAGGTTTTATATAATGTGAATCTCTTAGTTTGACAAGCATTAAACAATTGGACAAGAAATTATGCCAGCATAGTTGAATTAACTTTGCAATCATCATTAGATGTCTTACACTTTAGTTGCCATATGACCAAATATTTTAATTCAAAGTCTGTTTGTATTTCAATGTAACACATGTAAGAGAGAGAGAGAGAGAGAGAGATCAGAAAGCCTTATCTAAATTTTTTTGTTATTTGGTAAACATTGTTGGTGACCTCAAGGGACTAAAAACAATTTTCCTCCACTCAACATATATATTGATGTGAACCGCAGCAACGACTGTTCATACGACCCAACAACAATATGTTGTTAACCCAAGATCTTCACTAGTTCGGTTAAAGATGGTGGAAACCTCGACCCGTTGCTTAGAAAAGCAAGAACCTTGGTATGCGTAGACGCCACAAACGAATATGTAAATTCGCTTGATAAGTCGGTAATTGCAACAAGATGAATAATCTTGAAGCTCTTGGAAAAACCCAAAGGGTTGAAGAGAAAAATCTCAATTCAATATTCAATATCAAAGTTCTTATGAAAAATAAACAAGTGTTTGCCTTATATAGGCGACTCAAAACAAACCCTAATCCAAAACAAACCCTAAACTAACTAGGAAACAACTTAAAAATAAAAAAACGAAATAAAAACTGAACAGACTCAAAAACCACGGCAAAAAGCACGGCCGTGATTCTGAACACGGCCAGGCCGTGTTCGTCACGTCTTCACCGAACACGGCCGTGCAAATAAGCACTTCCAGGCCGTGTTCTTCACGTAATTAGCCCCTGGCGTCTTCATAAAAGTTGTAGACCTTTCTCTTAGCTTTCTATAGCATCTTGAATCAGCTCAATATAAATTTTGTAGAGAGAGTTATGGCCAAAATACTAAACCTTGCCAGTGCTAAAAACTGTTGACGCGCTTAGACGTTTTTGAATGCAACCTCTTGATATTCGATCGTCAATGCTTCCTTTCGACCCATGATTAGCTAACATGACTCTAAACTCAATATACTTGGCCTCTAACATCAACTTGGCCACTCAAATGACTCAAAACAATGAAAATTAACACCTAATCTATGATAAACAAATACAAGAACTCAAGAACTCAATTACATAGTCTTCAAGAACTCGAGATAACTTGCATTTGGTGTAGCCCGGATCTTTCGTGATAGGATTCTCATCATATACCCCTATCTACTAAGCAAAAGCCAAAGAATCTCTTCATTTCCTCCTTTTTTACAACACTGCAAATTAAATCATTCTTGACAGTTGCCCTCTTTGGGATTGAAGCAGGTTTAATTTGCAGATACTGTTCAAGCCATTTTACTACAGTTCTCAAGTGAGTTTTGTATATGTTTTTAAGCTCTTTTCTGCTAAATTGAATGTAATACGAAGAATTAAGTGCTTTAAGTCCATTCATTGTTTTGTAGAAGAAAGAAGTTGAAAGTACATTTATTTTCTGTCCCATTTCAATTTTATTAGTAGATCAGCTTATTTGTTGCTTTATCTCTTGTTTTTTCTCTTCCTCTTCTACAATTAATCATCCCATTTTTATCTAGGCTATTGAAACACAGGTTCAGCTCTAGAGCATGAAGTCTTGTCTCTTTTCTAAACGAAAATGTGATAAACGAAAATCCCATATTGTTGAAGACAACTGTTTGAGTGTTGTACACCAACTGTTTGAGATTTTAACTGGTATTCTTGTCTATTTCACTGTCAAAGTAACTTTGTATAAGGAAATAGCAACTCTATATAAGGAAATAGCAATTTGGAGTTATAATATTAAACAAAAAAAGCATTAATTATTCCCTCTGAACCTGTAGCAGACAGATTTTAGTACATATTTGCTACCTATTAACAAGTCCTCCTAAGCACTTTGATTTATTTTTTCTAGCAATATATCAATGAACAGATCACTAAACAAGTTATTGAGTTCACCATATTTGAGCTAAAAAGAGCACACCCTACACCTCTTCAACAAGTTGATTCAGGTAAAGGGCTAAAGAAAACCAAAACAACCCAGACATGTATAATTGGCATCTTGCAACAAGTGAGGGATGGAATTATTATACCAAGATGGGCCAATATACACCAAAATTTATTTAGACAGTAAAATTTACTGTTTTGACCACACTAATAGTTTTAGAAGATCGCATTGACACCATTGAGTGAATTTTCCAACCCCACCTCTGTAATAAGAAACAAATCGATAGCTGGAGTGTTTTGTAATTTGGTTAAACTTTAAATGTAATTTTTGTAATTATCTATAAAAGAAATCAAGAGAACCTACATAATGTGTTTTCTGTGTGTGGGTGTTAGTTAAACAAACTATAAAACAGAAAGCCAAAGAGCCAGTAAACAATCCCAAAGGACAACAACCAACAACTTTGTCACTCTACTGTAATGGATTTATTATATACTTGATTTCATGTCAATACCTGCATACAATCCTTTTTCTCCATGACCTACAAGGCAATACAAATGCAAGAAAGAGAGACCCCCTTGCAAGTGTAGAAACAGTTTAAGCCATTCTCAGTTATTATCTGCTATCAATCCTCTATTTTCATCAAACAACAATGCAGATAACGAACAAATATTGATGGCGCAAATAATGAGATAAAGCATTTTCAATGGAAATCAAAATTTGTCATCGACGGACATACATTCAAAGACTTGGACACAAATGAAAACCAGAGATAGCGAGGAACAACAGCTATGCACTTGTGCTCCGAAATTCTGTGCACTATTCCATAGAAATAATATCTGGCTATAGAATGTGAATTATGGCTCATCACTCAACTAACCATTACCAAATATGATATTCTATATCAAAATTCCACAAAAAAAAGAAGATATATCATTGCAATGTAAAGACCTAGTAATGAATTAAAAAACCGTAAACTAAATACAGAGATCATAAATCTTACGATGGCAGCCGGTAAGCTGATGCGAGACTTTTTCTTCGAAATTGTTGTAACACCAACTGGATACTTGGAGACAACCTGCAATAGAGAGCAGAAAAAAAAAAATTACCATTCTGAAATCACAAATCTAATCAACGATAGCAGAGGGGGATATCAAGAAGAATGGGATAACATTCTGACTAGAGAGGAATGGGATCAATTTCTAGCTCAAATGGGGAAAGAAGAGCAACAGCTTCAGCTTCGAAAATTCACGAATGTGAACAGAAATTGAAAATAACTTCCAAAATTCACAAATGACCAGAGATGAATGGGACGTCTAACGAAGACTTTCAGAGCAGAGAGTATTTCCAACTCCAGACCTTACTCGGAGTTCACTCGGAAACAGTCGCGTACGTCCAATGAAGACTTTCAGAGCAGAGTATTTCTGGTTTATACTCCAGAACAAGCTCCGATGTTCACTCATAGTATTTCCATCATCATCACAACAGGATCCACCAGAGCGCTGCGGGACTCGAGAGAGAACACTGAGAAGAGGCGCGAAGTTGCTGGGGAAAAAGTATTAGGGCGCAAAGAAGAGTTGTTGGGAAAATAGGGGAATTAATTAGTGAAATATTAGAGACATAAAATGTTGTCACAAATAGTTTGCTCATGGACAAATTATTAGAGACGACAAAAGAGTCGTTACTAATAATATTTATTAGAGACGACGTTGGTGTAGCAAAAGAAACGCAGATCACTTTTGCGACGAAATATTTTAGAGACAACAAAGTTGCCATAATTACTCACCTTTTGCGACGGCATTTTTCCACATATCGTCACTATTGGTATAAGCAACAAATATTTTTGACAATTTGTTGCCCAAGTTATTAGTCACAACTTGTTGTCACAAAAAATAGGTTTTTGTGACGACGTTGTGTTGTCACTAATACCCTTGTCCCAAAAGCCCATGTTTCTTGTACTGGGTATAATCGACCACAAAAATATTAATCAACGTGGTAACTGGCATGTAATTGCTAAAAAATAGAGAAGGGATTATTTTACAATGATATATTCCTTAAAAAACGCATTAATAACTATCCATATCTCTATAATCACGTCCTTTATCAAAATAATATTAACAAAACAGAGAAAAAAAAACCTCATACATCATATTTGAACTACCAAAAAACAAAAAACTCGACGTTCTCTGAACACCAATAACCCATGGAAAACGTTGCACATGAATTCGGTGCAGAAGAAAACGATCAAGGTAATTTACTCGAATATACTATGTTATCAAGTTTGTCTAATGTGTTCTTTTAGTTGTAAAAAATATTTAAAAATACAGTGTACCCTAGAAAAAAATCGAATAACACCAAAATGATCATCATTTGCATATGAAAATATATTAAATGATGCATATACAGTTATTATGATGCAGTTTTAATTTTATTATTATTTTTACATATAAGATGTTAGTTGCATATGTAGATGACATATACATCATGTTTTTATATTGATTGCATGATTTAAATGTTATAGAAGTAATGGACTGTATGTTAAATATCTTGCATAATCAATATACTATATGACGCAAAAGGTTACAAATTAGAATTATAGAATAACTAAATTTTATTTCAAAATATCATATGATATTTGATGCATATTTAATTTATAATGGTGTATATATAATGTTCATATGATGCATGTTTAATTATGATACTAGCGTATATGGTATTTAATTATGATACTAACACATATGATGCATGTTTAATTTATAATAGTGTATATATAATGTTCATTCGATGCATAATTAATGTTACTATCGTGCATGTGTACACCTATTATGATACTAACATATATGGTACTTGGAAGAATATTTACTTCTACTAGCATACATAGAAAATATTAGATAGATGCATATTTAATGTTATTTTGGTGCGTTTAGGAATAAGCAGTCACTCCAAATAAAGGCTTGAAATATCTCTGGGATCAACAAAGTACAGGATTCCAGAAATAGACCAAGAAAAAATTCCACGGGTTGCAATGGAGTTTACTACATTGGAAAACGGCGTCCAATTTTACAAGGAATATGGTTGCACCTGCGGATTTGACACATGGAGGAGCACAACAAGAAAGTTTAGAAACAATGTGATACGTGTGCAATATATATTGTGCAACCGGGAAGGTTTTAAAAGTAGTAAGAGCCCGACTCCAATCATTATAAATGATTAAGACGCTGAGAATAACAATACAAAAATGCGTAAAAGATTTTCGAATAGAATTGGTTGCAACGCACGGTATATATTTGAGTACAAAAATGACAACGATTACATAATAAAGCATTTTTAAGAACTTCACACTCGTCCATTGAGTTTCGAACCTTTCAGACAGTTTCTTAAGGTGGACAGAAATCTTAATTTTGGGCCCCAGCAATTCCTCCTAAATTGTACAAGAGCAAATATAGGTACCTCTGAATTAGTCAGATTGATATAAAAAAAATGGTAGGAGGGTACTCAAGTGTCGGTGCACTACAAGTAGATTTTAAAAACTTCAAGAGATATTTAAAAGCATATATATATGCACAATTAATCATAGACAAGTTTCTCAAAAAAAATTGAAGGAATGACATTCAACTATGACGTCGATGAAAATGAACAACTAACACGATTGTTGGGATTTGATCCAGCATCCTGCCTGTAATGAGCTTTAAAAGAGGCGCGAGGCGCGGCCCGCGATTCGAACTCGTGAGCGCTGGATTGCACAGTTAAATGAGAGCTTAAAGGATTTGATATGGACTACCTATACCAACAGATGCATCTTCTTTTCTGGTGTCCATTACATAGAAACTCTGAAGTTAAGCGTGCTTGGCCTGGAGTAGACATGGGATGGGTGACCCCCTGGAAAGTTTTCCAAGGTACGCGTGAGTGAGGACAAAACGCGCTAGAAAAGACTCGTGTTGGTTTGTGGGGGCAGTCGTCAATCCGGGTAGCGCTAGAGGTCCAACAACTGGTATCAGAGCAGGTCACGAGTTCGAATTCCCTTGGAAGCACGCTGCATGGAGGTTTCGGGAGCGGTGGAATAGAGATCTTTGGCGCAATGCGGGTAAATGGACCGAATGAAGGTAGGTTGCCAGGTGGCGGAACTAAGGTAAAACAGATTTGGAATTGAAGGTGTAGGTTGTTGGGTGGACCCAGTAATCAAGGGTAGGTTGCCAGGTGGCGGGCGAGGTAAAATAGACTGAATCCAGAAAGTGTAGGTTCTTTGGGTGGACCGTGAATCGAAGGGTATGTTGCCAGGGCCGTGAATCGAGGTAAACGGATCGAACCGAAGGTGTAGGTTGTTGGGTGGCCGGAATCGAGAGGTCGGCATGACGCGACGCTGAATCAAGAAGTTGGCGTTATAATCGGGAAGTTTGGCGGCGGCGGAGGTTGCCAAGCGGAGGCCGAGATCTTTGGCCGCAGTCTTTGGGAGGGGATTGTTGGGATTTGATCCAGCATCCTGCCTACAATGGGCTTTAAAAGAGGCGCGAGGCGCGGCCCGCGATTCGAACTCGTGAGCGCTGGATTGCACGGTTAAAGGAGAGCTTAAAGGATTTGATATGGACTACCTATACCAACAGATGCATCTTCTTTTCTGGTGCCCATTACATAGAAACTCCGAGGTTAAGTCGTTAGTCCAAGTGGCTACGATAATCTAGAGGGGGGTGAATAGATTATGCCGATTTTTTGCAATTAGCCCTCTTTTTCGAAAGATCAATCAAAGACAAGAATAAAGGTGCGGAAATTAAACAACACGCGTCGATTTATAGAGCTTCACCCCACCTAGGGACTACGTGCTCTACCACCCCAGTATATCCGGGATGGGTTTCGAAAAGGAAAAAGAATTTTATTAATTACCACAATTAATACAAATTCACCTTACAACACCTTGAAGAGCACCACACTCTTCTTCAACACCACTTTGGAGATTACCACAATCTCCCTTGAAGATTACCACAATCTTCAACGGCACCTTGTGAAGATGACCACAATCTTCAACCTCGAAGAACACCAAATTCTTCAACACCTCAAAGAGTACCACACTCTTCAATAAGAAGATTACCACAATCTTCTTGCACCTAACACCTAGATCACCCAAGTGTGTTCTTACCACAAGAACACTCACAAGGATATCTTGTGTGAATGACGGGTAGGGCGGCCGGTGCCGACTTAGTCGACCGGCCGACCTCTCTCGGCCGACCGCGCCAACACCATTCTGTTTGTCCGAATTTTGCACCAAAATCCGATTTTTCACCCCTAAGTTTTAAAAACATGCAAATTGTAATCATAGACCTCATTCAATATACATTATGCCTAAACAAGCTCGAGATGAGGTAAAAGACTCGGCGGTTAGCGATTAAAAATAAATTTCCACGAGTTATCCTTGAGACGGAATTAAACACGTCTCAATTTCCCTTTAAGAAGCACAATCCCTTAAAAAAAATTGAATCTCAATATGTTTTGTTTGGTTATGAAGAACCATTTGTTGAGAAACTATTTTCACCGGACTTGTTATCCCGAAAAATATATAACGTTTTAAAACTTTGGATAAAACAAGTCATAAGAAGAAGTGCCTTTTAAGTATTTGAAAATTTCTTTTAACGGCACTTTAATGAGATTCGTTGAGATGTTTTGGAATCAAGCATATAGGCATAAGGCATGAAGAATTTAGAGTCTATAAGAATAATGAAAGTTGATAAACATACCTCGAATTTATTTGTCGACCAATATGCCTTTCGTAATCTTGACACTTTATGACGTAGATGGCCATGAATAAGTCTACGATCATTTGTTCCTTAATATCAAAATATTTCCTGCAAAAACTTGACAAATATCTTGCACAAGAGCATAGTAATATCGAATAATATAGACAATATAAAACAATATCGAAGTTGGACAAGTAACACATACTATGCTATTTAAGGAATCAACAAAAGTTTGATAAAACACGTGCTTATAGAAAATCCATTTAAGGTCTCTTTTAAAATTTAAAAATCCGAGTATAAAATTGAGACCTCATTTTAAAGAAACACTTTTTATAAAGAGTTTTGACAATCAATACAAAATGAAAATGTGCAATAATTATAAAAGACAATATGAAATGCATACTTCAAGAAGAGGATAAGAGTTACCAATTTCGCCATTGCTAAGGGTTGTATCTTTCCCATTGTTGATTATACCTTCTTCTTGAAAAATAATTTTGTTGATAATATATCCTCGTTCGATCATATGGCGCGATCGTTTGTTGTCTATATGTCAATTTAAAATTCCTTTGATTTTTATTGCGCCGAGTACCTAACATAAAATTTTCTTGTGGTACCCTCAAGTGTTTGGGTCCTTTAGGATTATCATTGAGACTTTTAGGTCTCCAATAATAACTAGAACTATTTTTAATCCGACAAGTATTAGTCGTGTGACCAATTTTTCCACAATAGAAACATGTAATAGTTCTAGAAGCATAATGATCAACATGCATAGATATTTGGTTTTTTTTCTTATCATATATAACATTAGGCTTATAACCAAGTCCTAGTTTCAAATGATCACAACGTTGAACATCAAGAATTTTGGTCATTTTATCGGTACTCAAGTTAAACTTCATCATATCCTTTTTCATGCAATCAATATCTTTAACATGAGTACTATTTTCTTCTTCAAGAATTCTAACCTTATCAAGTGTAACATTATGAGCACTAGTAAGAGATTCATAAGAAGCATGTAAACTATCCTTATCATTTTTCAAGATGTTGAATTCCTTTTTCAAATTTTTGTATTTAAAGAGCAAGCTTTGGAATTCATTTTGAAGCTCATCAAAATCATTTTGCAATTCATCATAATTATCATGCAATTCATTACTAAAAGAAATAGAAGAGTTAGAGCGTACCTCGTTGTCTTCTTTGATGCCCATTAAACATTGCTCGGCTTCCTCATCATCGGATGAAAGAAGTTCGTCCCATGTTGTTGGTTCGGTTTTGGCCTTCAAGGCTTTGTGAAAGTGCTTTTTCTTTCTTTGTTCTTCTTCCCTTTTTGGACAATCGGCAACATGGTGTCCGGGTTTACCACATCTAAAACAAGAATTGTCTCTTGTTTTTCTTTCCTTGTTTTTATTTACAAATTTTGTAAATATTCTAATAAGCTCTTCATCTTCATCTTCATCTTCATCTTCATCTTCATCTTCCTCATCACTAGAATAATAATTTTTCGATTTTGAGGCAATGCCTTTTGGAGTTGACTCCATACCCGGTTTAGAAGTTGATGCCTTTGAGTTACTCCTTTCATTTGTATAAACTTCATAGATGAGAAGATTGCCAATGAGCTCATCGAAATTTAGAGTTTCCAAATTTTGAGCTTCCGAAATAGCGGTAACTTTTTCGGACCAAGAGGCGGGAAGAGCATTAAGAACTTTTGTAACTTTATCCTCTTCGGAAATAATTTTCCCAAGTGCAACAAGAGGATTTACAATATTGTCAAGCCTTTCAACCATTCTAGAAATATTTTCACCAATATTCATAGTAAAATTTTCGAACTCTTTAACCAACATGGTCTTTCGAGCTTGTTTCACTTTCTTTGTGCCTTCATAAATACTTTCCAATTTTTCCCAAACATCATGGGCGGATCGAATGCCTCTAATACGATTATATTCTGTAGCGGTAAGAGAACAATGAAGAATGTTAAGAGCTTTACCGTTTAAGGAGAATATTTTCTTGTCTTCATCATCAAATTCCTTGAGGGCTTTGGGAATTTGAGTGTCGTCTTCCTTTTTCTTCATTGGGATGGATACTCCGTTTATAACTGTGTTCTAAATATCGAACCCGCAACCTTGTAAGAAGCATTCCATTCGATCCTTCCAAAATGCATAATTGTTGGAGTCAAAGAGGGGCGGTCTATTGAATAAGGTGCCGGTTGGTAGATAGCTCTCGTTCGTATCCATGGATCTTTCCTCTTTACTCGGAACGAGCTAGCCAAAGAGTTTAGCTCTGATACCACTTGTTAGTCCAAGTGGCTACGATAATCTAGAGGGGGGTGAATAGATTATGCCGATTTTTCGCAATTAGCCCTCTTTTTCGAAAGATCAATCAAAGACAAGAATAAAGGTGCGGAAATTAAACAACACGCGTCGATTTATAGAGCTTCACCCCACCTAGGGACTACGTGCTCTACCACCCCAGTATATCCGGGATGGGTTTCGAAAAGGAAAAAGAATTTTATTAATTACCACAATTAATACAAATTCACCTTACAACACCTTGAAGAGCACCACACTCTTCTTCAACACCACTTTGGAGATTACCACAATCTCCCTTGAAGATTACCACAATCTTCAACGGCACCTTGTGAAGATGACCACAATCTTCAACCTCGAAGAACACCAAATTCTTCAACACCTCAAAGAGTACCACACTTTTCAATAAGAAGATTACCACAATCTTCTTGCACCTAACACCTAGATCACCCAAGTGTGTTCTTACCACAAGAACACTCACAAGGATATCTTGTGTGAATGACGGGTAGGGCGACCGGTGCCTGACTCTGGTCGACCGGTCGACCTCTCTGTCGACCGGTGCCTGAACACCAGTTCTGTTTCTGTCCGAATTTTGCACCAAAAATCCGATTTTTCACCCCTAAGTTTTAAAAACATGCAAATTGTAATCATAGACCTCATTCAATATACATTATGCCTAAACAAGCTCGAGATGAGGTAAAAGACTCGGCGGTTAGCGATTAAAAATAAATTTCCACGAGTTATCCTTGAGACGGAATTAAACACGTCTCAATTTCCCTTTAAGAAGCACAATCCCTTAAAAAAAATTGAATCTCAATATGTTTTGTTTGGTTATGAAGAACCATTTGTTGAGAAACTATTTTCACCGGACTTGTTATCCCGAAAAATATATAACGTTTTAAAACTTTGGATAAAACAAGTCATAAGAAGAAGTGCCTTTTAAGTATTTGAAAATTTCTTTTAACGGCACTTTAATGAGATTCGTTGAGATGTTTTGGAATCAAGCATATAGGCATAAGGCATGAAGAATTTAGAGTCTATAAGAATAATGAAAGTTGATAAACATACCTCGAATTTATTTGTCGACCAATATGCCTTTCGTAATCTTGACACTTTATGACGTAGATGGCCATGAATAAGTCTACGATCATTTGTTCCTTAATATCAAAATATTTCCTGCAAAAACTTGACAAATATCTTGCACAAGAGCATAGTAATATCGAATAATATAGACAATATAAAACAATATCGAAGTTGGACAAGTAACACATACTATGCTATTTAAGGAATCAACAAAAGTTTGATAAAACACGTGCTTATAGAAAATCCATTTAAGGTCTCTTTTAAAATTTAAAAATCCGAGAGTATAAAATTGAGACCTCATTTTAAAGAAACACTTTTTATAAAGAGTTTTGACAATCAATACAAAATGAAAATGTGCAATAATTATAAAAGACAATATGAAATGCATACTTCAAGAAGAGGATAAGAGTTACCAATTTCGCCATTGCCAAGGGTTGTATCTTTCCCATTGTTGATTATACCTTCTTCTTGAAAAATAATTTTGTTGATAATATATCCTCGTTCGATCATATGGCGCGATCGTTTGTTGTCTATATGTCAATTTAAAATTCCTTTGATTTTTATTGCGCCGAGTACCTAACATAAAATTTTCTTGTGGTACCCTCAAGTGTTTGGGTCCTTTAGGATTAGCATTGAGACTTTTAGGTCTCCAATAATAACTAGAACTATTTTTAATCCGACAAGTATTAGTCGTGTGACCAATTTTTCCACAATAGAAACATGTAATAGTTCTAGAAGCATAATGATCAACATGCATAGATATTTGGTTTTTTTTCTTATCATATATAACATTAGGCTTATAACCAAGTCCTAGTTTCAAATGATCACAACGTTGAACATCAAGAATTTTGGTCATTTTATCGGTACTCAAGTTAAACTTCATCATATCCTTTTTCATGCAATCAATATCTTTAACATGAGTACTATTTTCTTCTTCAAGAATTCTAACCTTATCAAGTGTAACATTATGAGCACTAGTAAGAGATTCATAAGAAGCATGTAAACTATCCTTATCATTTTTCAAGATGTAATACTTAGGCTATTACAACAAGAGTGTAAAATATGAAAGCTTAGAGAATTTTGCAGATTTTCTTGTTGTGTGTTTGCTTGTGTTGTTGTATATTGTTTGCTTCAAGTCTTCCTCTATTTATAGAAGAGTCTTCAAGATTAGATCTCCAACATAGGCTCCTTCATCTCCACTTTTGTCTACAAAAAGAAGATCACAAGATGTAGAAATATTGTACAAAATTGTTAAAGTAAATCTTGCAGATAATGGTTGTCCAACGGTTTGAATTTTGCTGTCAAAAACATAGGTCGACCATAGAAATTTGAAACTGGATCGCACTTTTTAACACAGGGGGACCGGTCGACGGGGGGTCCGACCGGTCGCCCCCTGTTGGACCGGTTGCCTTCATCAATTTACAATACAGAGATGATTCTGTAGTTGGGCAAAGTTGCAGGCACCGGTCGACTGGGTGGTCGACCGGTCGACCATACCGGTCGACCCCCTGGTCGACCGGTCGACCTGCCCATTTTTATCCCTAGTTTTGTTTCTGTTTCAAGTTTCAACGTTCAGGTATGGGATGCCCTCTAGGGCGACCGGTTGACCTCAAAACAGAAGTGTTGTCCGATTTTTGTCAAAAATAAACTTCAAGAAATACTCTAAAAAATTAGTAAAAATATTTTAAATCAATTGGGAGTATTTGGACAACATTTAGGGAAATTGTTTTGGTATAAAAATTCAATTGAACAAAATCATCAAAATCATGATAAAAACATTTATCTAACATAAACGTGATTGGCCTGGAGTAGACATGGGATGGGTGACCCCCTGGGAAGTTTTCCAAGGTGCGCGTGAGTGAGGACAAAACGCGCTAGAAAAGACTCGTGTTGGTTTGTGGGGACAGTCGTCAATCCGGGTAGCGCTAGAGGTCCAACAACGATTATTTTTGGTAGATCAGACATCGATAATAAACTATGTTGTGTTCGGAGATGTGATTTCGTTTGACGCCATGTATAACACCAATTGGTATTTTCAATTTCCTTACATGTAATTACAATGAAATTCCTACATATACTGCATGTAACATACGAATATATATATATATATATATATATATATATATATATGTATGTACATTATTGAAGTGCATGTTTATTTTAACAATAATGCATAAATAGTCTGTATTCAACATAACAAAATTCCCAGCAACTACATGCATAGTCTACTTCATATTCACACACCAATGTTTTGTATACTTATGTATAATGCATAATTAGTCTGAAATCAACATATTCCAATTTTTTGTCAAATTGTTTAGGTACAAAATGGTGTTTGCTCCATTCACGGGGGTTGACAACTACAGAAAATGTGTTACATTTGTAGTCGGTCTGATATTAAAGGAAGATGTAGAATCGTATGTATGGCTATTCAAGAACTTTTTAGAGACGATGGGTAAGGAACCAATATACATTGTTACTGACAAGGATCCAACAATGAAGAATGCAATGCAAATAGTTTTTAAAAAGGCAGTTCACGGATTGTGTATGTGGCACATCATGGAGAAGGTCAGCACAAAGGTTGGATAATCATTACTTAAATATGATAATTTCAAATAAAGGCTAAGTGATGTTGTCTGGTACAACTACCTATAACCAGCAGAGTTTGAAAGAAAATGGAATGATGTTATGAGTGATTTTCAGTTAACGTCACATCCATAGTTTACAACAATGTATGAACTTAGACAAAATTGGATACCGCGAATTTTAGAGACATACCAATGGGGGACTACTAAGAACTACATCAAGGTCCGAGAGCACGAATAGCTGGTTCGGGGGTTCACCAACCCTCAAGCAACTTTGGTTGAGTTTGTCATGCATTTTGATAGTGCAATAGACTCGCAACGACATGCATCGGATAAACTAAACAGCGAGTGCGAATCTTTCCATCCAGATTGCAAAACACCTTTGGACATTGAAAAATATGCTGAATTAGTATACACCCATACAGTGTTCTCCGACGTTATCAAAGAAATTGAGGAAACATGTTACAAATGCTCGGTGGTGCAAATCAATGATACTACAGAAGGATGTTCCTACACAATAAAAGATCGCACTACTAGATTATTTGTAGTCCAATGTTACAAGGATGAATCAGTCATAAAATGTAGCTGCAAGATGTTTGAACGACTAGGGCTACTATATCGTCATATGTTCGTACTTATCAAGGACCATCGAGAAATTCCAACCAGATATTTGGTCAAGCATTGGATGAAAGCCGCATCATTGCATACTTATTCAAAGAACAGGCATCTCTATCAATTCACGGGAGGGAACGAGTCTCCCGGGTGGTGCATAAATAGTAGATTAATAACAATTGTACTTCTCCCGATACGTTACAACTAATATTAACTCTCAAAAGATCTTTGAATTGAAATACTCCCCATAAACAATTGTAGATCTCCCGATATGTTACACCCATTTGTGTTTGAACTTGATTTTCGTTTGTTAGAACTTAGAACTCACCTCCCGGATTATGGACTAACAAATATGATATGCAAATTATTGATCAGATAATCTACAAGAAATAAACATTCGATTCATAAATAATAGAACACATAAACCAATTAAGAAAACAATCAATATAGATTTAACATGAATCCACAGTTTTGATTATACCCTAGGATCAGAAAGATTAGCCCAATATATTTGGCAACAAATTCATATACAAACTTGAAATCAAATAGTTTGGCATCTTTTAAGTATAAACAAAAGATCTAAACTAAGAAAGAAAGAACCTTTCTTGGTCTTCGAACCCTTGTGCTTTCGCAGATGCGAAAGGCCTTGTGGCGCTTTTCGTAGATTAGCCCTCCTCTCTCAGAAGACGGCTGATTTCTGAATCCCTGGTGTATTGTAGTGTATTTTCTGATGTAATGATTTCATAATTCGTGGAAGGCCTTGGTCCCTTTATATAGGTACTTGGAGAGATCACTTGTAGAGTTCTAACGGGAAAAGAAGTCAAAATTCAACTAAAAGACAGATCGCATGGCCGTGTGCAATTCACACGGGCAGGTTGTGTGAAGTGTGTTGCTCTCTGTTTTTGTTCCGAACCATTCACACGGTTGTGTGCCTTTCACACGGGTAGGTCGTGAAACATGTCTCTGAAATTCAAGTCGTACGAACATGTAAAAACTTACAGAATCAATTCACACGGCCGTGTGAGATTCACATGGGCTGACAGTGTGAGTGGTTTTTCTTCATTTCTTCGTATATTCGATCTTCTCTTCGCATTCTTCAATCTTGTTTGGGCCTTCTAACTGATATCTTTTCGTTTAAGCTCCGTTTCCTGTAAAAAGTTACAAAAATACACAGTATCATGCCCTTCTAAGGAAACCAAGTAAAATACACTAAATATGCGTGCAAATACATCCAATATGTATCCAATTAAGCTTTTAAATGCATGTATATTTTATACGTATCAGTAACAAAATTAAAAAAAATCAAAGTACAATTAACCAACAAAAAGTGTACAGTGCAAAATGTCGTAGCAAAGAATCTGCTAGGAGAATTCGAGCTCCTCAAAATCTCCTTCGAGTTCAGTATTCTCGCCCAAGTGTCAACCACACCCACAGATACATACTCCCCAGGTCTTATTGACAGCATATCCTCTCTCACTAGCATGCGATCCCCAACTTTATAAATCATCTCTTCCCTTAAAAAAATACAGAAATTAAAACTAGGTAATACTACGTTCATATAATATACACAAATTGAAAATCTTAACTAGTATTTTAAAGTGTCTTACTTGTCAGCGCCTGCGTTCTCGAGAATCCACCTAGCAACCATCAACTGGGAATCGTCCGGTGGCGAAACCGTATCAATATGTCTCCTAGTAACCAGAGAAGCCAATGGTTATTTTTTCTTCAACTTTCTTTTACCTTTCCTTGCATACACATTTATTTTCTCTTCGTCCATTACTTCTGGGCCACCAACTTCCTTCTCTCTAACAAAAGTCTTAACATTAAGCCCACCAACAATGCCCCTAGATTGTTCATCCTGTAAAACATTAGCAAAAAAAAAATATTATTTAAATACAAACCAAAAATAGAAAATTTACAAAAAAAAAAAAAATACAACATCTGCAATGCCTCCCCATCAACTTGATCCACCATCTTCTCATGAAAAGGCTCCACATACTGCCAAGATGTCTCAAGAACTGATTCCCAGATTCCTAAACATTCATCTTGAGTTAGTCCAATACTAAAGCTAGGTCCGTCACACCATTTATTGAACTCATCCCTCTTTAACACAACATTTTCAATTTTTCAATAGTGGCGATATTCTCAGGGTTGTTCCAAAATGCATCGTTCTATTGTACCAAACTGCTATCAGGTACTTCAGCATCCCGTTGTCCTTCATTTTGTTTACCATTGAAACATATTAAATTCCTCGTAGCCTCCCCAATCTTCACAAACACTGAGCCAGAAACAAAATCCTTTGGTGCATATTCTGAAGCAACGTAATAATGTCAACGACATCTGTCGCAAGGCATGACAGTTTAGCCAACACTTCCGCAGTATACACCTACAAACAATTAAAAAAAAATAACAAAACATCAATTAGCACTGTCTGAACACTTATAATGTGATAAATGTTAACTAAGTATGCGACATTTATGAACTAATTACGCAGAGAACTGAATAGTAATGCATCGAGCAAAAAACAATTAACTGAAAATTACATATCACATTAAATATGCATACATATAACACTAAATATGCAATATATATTAACTAAATATGCAATGTACAGAATAATAATGCATCACAAACCAAACATTTTAAAATAAAATATACGGCCTCACACTAAGTATGCAAAATATGGTAACAAAATTAGCATCGAATGTATTACAGTATATCAAGAATCATATATTCAAACAATATATACATAGTTTGGTTTCAAATTATGCATTATACAACTTAGCATGTTCAAAACATAAGATAAATATACAAATATATGATACTAACTATGCGATATATGTTACCTAATTATGCAATGTACTAAAAAAGTAATGCATCACAACCCATTGCACTTTATATGAAAAACATGTCAAACTAATTATGCAATATATGCTAACTAAATTAGCAACAAATATGAATTAAGTATACCAAGAATTATACAGTGAAAAACATGTCAGATTAATTACGCAATATATACTGACATTACATGAACACCGTCACCACCAGTGGACGGCCCGAACATGATTGGATCCCTCTCTCGCGTATCCACCAAGGGAATAATATTACCACCAAAAGAACCCTCGCCACCAATCGGAGGGTCAACAAACCCAAAACTAAATCCACCATAGCCAATCTCATTACGTTGCCTCTCCTTCAGCATCTCTTTTGTCCATCCCATTAAACTCGGCATCCCTCTTGGCATATCACACGTGCAAACAACAACCTTATCCGTATAGAGTACCTTGAAAAAAAATATAAAAATCAGAAAAAAAATTAGGAAGACTTCAGATAATAGAAAATATTCAACTTTACGAACACATACCATTAAAAACAATACAGAACCATTGAACTGTGTTTTGTTTGTCGAACCCCAACGAACCCTATTCTTAATGAGTGTTTTCAAAGTGTACTCACACCAATTGAAATTCCTAATACAAGTGAAATCACCCAGACATTTCAAGATAAGCGGATTGACATATCCACGCTGAAACATCCTGACAATGAGACTGTCCACCAAAATTGTAAAATATCTTCTAAATCAAACCCCGCAATCTTTGGAAGCAACCATTTTTTTTGCACACGTCAGCAGTTGTAATCTTGTAGTTAGTCCTCTCAAACAACATAGGCCATTCATTATATAAATCACGTTGCTCCGACTTTTTCTTTTTATCTATACTAATCGGGCCATTAAAAAATCCCAGCACTTTGTCAACATCCGCCTGGTCAATGTGAACAAATCTGCCTTTCGCTAAAACCAATTCACAACTAATTGGATTAAAATTGTCAATTATCCAATAAATAAGACGGGAAGGATACTTCATAATCCTCAACAACAATAATCCATTGAAACTCATTTCAACCACCGCATTCCCTTTAAAATTATTAAATGTACCCATCGCATCCACCAAAAAAACTGGATTAGGTCTAGTTTGCAGCTTTGGAAATAAGTACTTTCCCACCGTCTTCGCAACAGATTTACCCTTCTTTAACCGCTTCGACCCATAATTTTTCCCGGGTTGCCACCATCATTCCCCCTGATGGAAAGTTGTCTTTTCTGTTTACTCTTAGCTATCTTGACAGCTTCAGAATCGTACCTATCCGGTCGGAAAACCTGTTACAATGCACATTAAAATACTTAAAAAATCTCTCATTGCAAAAAAAAAGGGCTTAGCAAAAAAAAGAGTGTATATCGGTTGTCAAATCCATGATCAATCCACTGGAAGAAATCACATTTGTTTGGCTAGGTTTACATGTTAATATAAACACAAAATACAATACAAAAATAATTTGTTAGATTCTCCATTCAGACAGAAGAGTGAATGTAGATAATGAAAACATAATGCGCACCCTTCGGACTGGACATGATATAAATTTTCGACTCGGATTCGACTTGGTCAACGATGTTTGTACCTTCAAGTAGAACCCACAATGACATTGCACACGGGAAATGCTTTCCATTAGTCATATGCCATGAAGAGTCATTGTTGGCGCATGAGAAAGGATTGGTATTGCTCGAACTCATTTCAACAATGATCTAATCGAACACAATATAATGATTAAATATCTTTTAACATAAACATAATGAGAGCATATTATACACAATACAAACCATACAACCAAACACAATTTCACGCAATGTAATTGCTGCAAAATTATTATAGAACCATTTATTACTGAGCAGCATCCACTTCAATTTATTGTTAAGCTTATCAAACAGACAATGCATAAATTTTTAAGTTTTGTAGTACAACCTATAGGTTTCGTTTCTATAACTTACATCTACTTAAATACAAATAACTGATATGAAATGGGTTACTGATGATGATGCACATGACTCAAATGATTTATTCATAAGAAATTTAAAATCTAAAATAAGGTCCCTCAACTTTGGTTTCTTTTGGCAACTCAATATAGTGCACAATTTTGTTGCACATTTCTTATCTCAAAAGGGTGTCCAGGTAAGTCACCACATTCATAGATGACTACATTGCATTTGTTCATCTCAATTTTATGGATTAACTTTGGGATGTTTCGCTAAATTCAATGAAAGCTTTCATTTTGAAAAAAATAAACAAATAATTACATCCTTATACAAACCAACTTTTCATAATTTACTGAAATGAAAATTTGAATGTATATTATATATATCGAAGCGAAAATTAGGGTTTCCCAATTTTGAAACCTTAATTATAGAAGTTATACAATATTATGCAAATCCTTTGAACTCTACATTTGCACA
This sequence comes from Rehmannia glutinosa, assembly GCA_016081115.2. Taxonomy (NCBI): domain Eukaryota; kingdom Viridiplantae; phylum Streptophyta; class Magnoliopsida; order Lamiales; family Orobanchaceae; genus Rehmannia; species Rehmannia glutinosa. Next base: position 578,559 of record JABTTQ020001344.1, on the reverse strand, counting down.
AAAACAAAAAGAACTTGCGAGGGACTCATAAATTGGATTCATAAATCGTCACCAAAAATAGAAAGAAAAAAAATCCTGACCGAAAGGAGTAATCATATTTACATGATGGATGAACCAAATGCCATACTTTCATGAATTGAAAAAAAAAATGATAAATGTGTGATTGATTGATCTTTTTTCGTTCATTTATATTTTTAGAGATAATAATGTGAAAAAACTAGTTTGGAAAAAATATGAATTAAATTTAAGAGTGTAAGTGGATGTGTGTTGGAAATATAATTATGATAATTGATGTAATGGTTAGTTTGATAAAATAGTGATTTGATGTAATATGTGATTAGAAATGTAAAAGAGAGTGAATAATGTAAGAGAGATATGAAAGGCGTAGTAATGATAGCTGATATGACACTCTTTAGAGCTGTCAAAATGCGCCGGGCCATTAATAGCCCACTGGACCAAAGAGAAAATCGGGGCGGGTCGAAATTCCATCAGACTGTCATTTTGGAGACCCGAACCTAGCCGAACCCATGAAAAGTCGGGCCAATCGGCCCGGTCCGGGATTCCGGGCCTAATATTTGGCCCGACTCTTTTCGGGCATACAATATCCCGGTTCGGCCCTATCGCCAGGTCAGGCTAGTTTTGACAGTTCTAATAATATTTAGTGAAATTATGATATGATGATGTTGATGAATGAAAAAATGGATGAGAGTAATAGTGTATCTTTTGAAAATATTTTACAAACAATTATATGTTGGGTCAAAAAAAATCCAAAAGTGGAAATGGGAAAATATTAGAAATGGCCTAATTTTAAAGCCATTATACAACTTTAGCCTCACTTATTCAAAATGATCAAAAATAGCCTTCTTTTTTGATAAAACCCCAAAATACCCCTTATATTAAATTGAAGGCAAACTAATGGTTTTTAAAGGTTTTAGGGGCCGTAAAAATGGTATCAGAGCCTAGGTTTATTAAGAACTTTTAGTTAAATTTATTATATTTATGTAATTAACAATTGGTGAGGAGAAATTACTCCGAGAATATGGATCTGGACAATTGTCCAAGATGTACCCCTTACAGGACCTATCGTCAAATTTTGACGATGTACGCACAAGATCACCAAGACAAGATAGCATATTGGCAAAACCAATATGATGAAAAGGAACGCGCAGGAGCCGATAGGGAAACCTTGAGACACTGCCAGAAGAAAGCGGCATATTATCTGAGTTTCCTTACAGTAAACCAGATAATATATGTCGATCTGATGAATCGTCAAGAAGAAGTCCATGAGAATGCTCATCAGAATCATGATTCCTGATGGAGTACCAGAATGGAACGAGATACTTCCGGACACATCTACGATCTCGAAGGATATTAGAGAAGTCCAGAAGACGGTGCAGAATTATGGCAACCGCCATATTCATCTACCAGCACTAGTTCATCAGATCCAAAACCAGATGGAGACGATGGTGAAATATCAGAAGGAATCTCTTGAAATCCTTCATGATATTCAGAAACGAGTCAAGAACTTGGAGGACAAACCGAGTTCTTCCGGAGGAAAAAGAAGCGACGATTTGGGACAAGACCCTAATTACACCAAAAAGGGAAACCAACCGAAGTGGTACGAAAAATGACGGACGATGAAAAGCTCATTGCTATCATCAAAGGAAAATCCATCATAAATTAAAAAGATGGATATGGAAAAGATGAATCTTAAAGATCTACATGACCTTGCGTAATCCTTCGCAGATTAGGAATTGTAGATTTAAAGATGAACGCAGAGATGGATCAGCTTTGGTTACCTATGACCCACAAGGTAGACCAATTCCTCCACCGCCGCCACCAGTAAATCCCAACGTCGCAAAAAGTGCGGGTTCAAATCATGGAACCCAGGACGAGAGAATGCATCACGTTGGAGATTTCACTACAGGGAATGAAACACTTTCAGGAACAGGAGCTCGATCACCTCTTGCAGGAACTCGAGTACCTCCTAGAAGGCTAAATATTCACCAGACGCCTTATGGAAGATCGCATCTAGATCCGATACATCCATATGGATTGATGCTAAATCTGGATATCCCAGATTTAAAAAATCGAGAAGTCCTTATTGATGAATGGGCATCAGCGATGAGGATTGCAGCAGGAACCCTTGATCTTACGAAAGATTCCTTCATTTTACTCCTTGAAATGAGTATTGAGGGATCGGTAAAGATTGCATGGGATATGACCGATGCAAGTACGAAGAGCGCGGTCACATCAGGAGAATCACTGAAAGGAATTATCTATGATATGGCGAAACTATTCAAAATCTAGTTTATCGGCACAGGTTACTTTGAGGGATTAGAGGATGAAAAAAGAAAAAGATATAAATAAGCCCTCTATAGCCTTGAGTTACATGATATTTGTCATATTGACGAATATATCAAGTTGTTTACTGAATACCGGTGGAAATCCAAGATTGTAGAAAAGGAATCTTCACAACTATTTTTTGCAAAGATTCCGAGTCCCCTGGAGAGAAATGCTTATCGGGAATACAAGGATGGAGCGAGACTTAGATACGGTGGCGGAGAAGAATGTCTTTCTTAAAGGCCAAGTTATCCGAATGGTGTTACCAGCAGCTCTATACAGAATTATAAGAGATTACGAGGAATTAACAAAGCGGTTCCTCTATGTTGCGTGACAATGATATCCCAACATTGTGGGAGGTCAACCACTGCGGCACAAGAAGAAGAAGGATAGAAGCCATCCATATCGCGAAAGCGAAGAAAAGAAAAGTAGGTCTTCATGGAGACCTAGAAGGTTCTGGTTAAAACAAAAAGCCCGAAGTTATAAATTAGGGCAAAGACCAAAGACACTCAAGCGGGGAATAGAGCCTCATCATCGTTTTTAATCAAGCAAGTACCGTAACCACGGGGAGAAGAACTTTCGGGCGAGCTCACACCACGAGCTAATGAAAGTTTCAAAGATCTGTAATTGCTGGACATGCGAGCAAGAGGGCATATCTCAACCGATTGCCCGATAATCAAAAACGAGGAGTCGATAGCGGTTGAAGCGACACGAAATTGAAGAAGTCATCTCTACTATCAAGATCTTATACAGTGTATTAATTTGAGGATATACCCTCGGATGAAAGCATCTATGAAGAAGAGATCTATTCGAGGATGGAAGTGACTCCGGATCGTAATCGTGAGTGAAGAAGGAATTCTTCAAATGCACGGTCGGGGAGGATATGTCGATTCCTCTCTCACACTACGATTTCTCATAAAACTCTTATGAGAATTATGAAGGAAGATCCAAAGCTTCAAATTTATGATGGTTTTACAATTGGAGCTATGGAAAAGGCATTGGATAAGTTTGGGTTTCGTAACAGAAAACACCAAATTATCCACAGAGTAACTACCGGAGAATTTGCCATCCCGATGGAGTTCACTGGTAGCCTGATCGAGATGCAGTTGGTCCCTTACCGAGAAGTCCAGGAGATCAAAAGCACGATCGAGAGAGAAGTTGCTAACACACTCTCATGGATCCATGCTCGAGCCATAAGGGTTATTATTGAAGCAACATTCAAAGAAGGAATAGATTCGCCACTCAATCTTGCTATCTTTGACAAGCGAATCTCAAATCTCAAGGATTCATGCCTTGGAGCAGTTACAGGAAATTTGTATGCAGAGAAATTGGCATTTAATGTCTATCCTAGAATTGCATACAACTTGGGAGATCGAGATTTCAACAGGGTCCTAACCCTTCATCAAGATTTCAAAAGAGTCGATTTGATGAAAGAAGGGAATAGACCTTATTCGATCACATACAAGATTTCCTATGCTCTTTCGAATACACATCATTCAGAAGTATTCTTGAGAAAGGAATTTATTGAAGTCCCAAGAATCTTTGAGGACTTTGCCAGGGTAGTTCTACCAGAAATCATTGAGTCTCCAACTATAAAGGAGATTGATATGAAAATTCAAGATCAACCAGTCTTCAACAAAAGTCGAAGTCTCAGAGTTGAGCCACGAAGGATGTCTTTCCAACAAGACAGGATGATAAGTAGTAGCCGTTGGGAAGAAAAGAGACCAAGTACAGTTCAGCGCATCCCAGATGTTTTCAAGACACAAGGATAGCTGAAATGCCCAGAAGGATGGAGAGAAGTTGAAGTAATATTCGACATCACTCAAAAGGATAATATTTTTCCTTGTGATGTTCTATATTATCTCCAACAACCTATAGTTGGAAGGTATCAAGGAAGCCTGAAAATGGGTGAAATTGAGCTGACAATTACAGGAACGGCAGGAAAGCTCCCAGAGCAATTAATACCGGGAATTGAATTTCTTGAGGATCATAAACCTTGGGAAAGATTACAAGATGGAATGGAGTTCACATGGGCGACAAAAGATACGAATCGATGACCACTAGCCCATTCTCCATATACATTTCTATCGGAATGTTATATGTCAATACAAGGCCGAGTATTTCGCGCCTATATTGATTGAGCGCCGGAATATGTACTTTGCCAAGCCGGATGTTTTTCCTAAAGAAATTGGAGAAGATTTACCAGCTATTGCGGAAGAGATTTCTCTAAAAGAATTCTTATTCTTAACAGAGGAATAAAACAAGCAGAAATCATGATCGGAGGCGCGGGCGGTACCCCATGGTACAAAGTGAAGACGCCACCAATCTATTTCCATGACACCGGAACAGATGTCTTGCTAGGAAATAATTTCCTACAAACATTCAAGCGATTTACACAGGAAAATGAGACAAGAAGACTTATTTTCACAACATTATCTGATCATAAGATCATTGTCCAGAGACTGCGGGAAGCATTTTACAGAAAAATGCCTATTAATTTTCGCAGCAAGCGTGGTGATGACGCCAAACTTCGCAATCCAAAAATGGCGGATCGAAGGAAATTTGGTGAAGCGTTATTATCCTATAGACAATTCGGAAGCCGAAAGGATAAGAAGATATGGGATAATAACTTGTATTCATTCAGAGTACAAGGAGAAGAACGAGTTACTCCAGAAGCCATTGCAGAATTATGGATGAGTCTAATGGAGAATCCACAGAGTGACGTGACCATAGAAGAACAAATATCACTCGAGGATATCAAGAAGAAAATCCAAAAGAATTATAATGAAGATCATTTGGCATGGTGGGATAAGAACGAGCTCAAAGCTTCCTTAAAGGTTAAACCAGGAAAGGAGTACGAGTTCGTAAGATTCAAACCAATCCTTATGAATCAAGAGGATCGTAAGGATATGCAGAAGATACTTAAGGAACATCTTGACCTTAAGTTAATTTCACCAGAGTTTCTCCATACAAAGAGATCCGAGATTCTTAGTCGAAACCATGGAGAAATCAAAAGAGGAAAGCGAGACTTGTTATTAATTACAAGGGGATTAATAACATTTTGGAGTTCGACGGATACTATATCCCAAGCAGAGAACATCTGGTTAACTGTATCAAAGGTGCCAAGATATTCTCAAAGTTCGATTGCAAATCTAGTTTTTACCAGATTAAGATGGATGAAGAAAGCAAGAAGTTCACAGCTTTCTCCACACCACAAGGACATTATATTTGGAACGTGATGCCTATGGGATTGGCCAACGCACCCCAGATATATCAAAGGAAGATGGATAATCTCTTCAAGGATTATTTCAGTTTCATGTTCGTGTATATCGATGGCATTCTTATCGCATCAAAGAAGAACATCTCAAACACTTGGAAATATTTTCAGATGTTTGTCACAAAGAAGGATTAGTGCTTTTTGAGAAGAAGGCGAAAGAATTGCAACAAGGCAGTTGAATTCCTCGAATTGAAATCGATGAATCTGAATCATCCTACAAAGTCATATTGTAGAAAAGATACAAGGATTTCCCGGATACACTAAAAGACAAGAAGCGACTTGAGTTTTCTTGGAGTTGTTAATTTTGCTGGGATGTTCATAAACAATCTGGCACATTACAGGAAGGTGTTTAGCCCATTACTAAAAAATAATGCAGTATTCAAATGGGAGGATGAACATCAAGAAGGAATTAGGCAACTGAAAGAAGTTTGCAAAAAGCTTCCTAAACTTGCAATTCCATAGGATGAAGATGAACTGTTCTTTACACACGATGCCGCGATTATTGGTGAAGCGGCAGTTCTTACAAAAGCCACACCAAACGGAGAAATGCCATGCAGATATTGCAGCGGTCTATTTACAGACAGTGAAACAACTCGGTGGCATATCAACGAGAAAGAATTCTTTGCAGTCAGAAAGGCTTTCAAAAAATGGCCTTTATTTTTACTGGCTAAAAAGTTTATTTTAAAAATTGATAATTCAAGTGTTAAAGCTTTTCTGAAAAACAAAATTGAATCAAAACCAGAAAAGGCTAGAATACTTAGATGGCAAGCTGAATGCCAATATTATGATTATGATATTGTCATTATAAAATCTCATGAAAATGTTCTTGCAGATTTTCTAACAAGAGATGGAGGAAATTGAAGCTGATTCCATCCTCACAGCCTCAAGACATCTTGGAGACCAACTTGAAATGCTACTCCGAGAATTTGATACCCTGGTCATCAATGCTGATTTGGCCGGGAAATTACAAAGGAATGATCGGGACAAAGTAATCGATCGTATACGAGCATGTGTCCGGTCTCACTCCCAGTTGAGAACGGCATTTCAAGGGCCACTCCTCCGGGCCGCTAATAAGCAAACGGGGCGTTTAGAGTGCAGGGCTCCCCAACCTGTAGCAGAGGATTCAAGTACCTCTAGCACAAGTCCTAAGCTGACAGAAATGTTGGCCCAAGGAAAAACTGATACTCCGGAGTCAAATCCCGAGTTATCACATCAACCCAGCACGTCCAGGGTAAAGGACGAATAGATCAATCTTAGGCCTATGATGGGCAATTCTAAGGTTGATACTAACGAGATTAAAGTTTCTCCTTCTTGGCAGGAATACCAGACGAATTGGGAGAAACTCATTACAAGGCAAGGGATATCTCCAGAAAAAACGAAGATAGATATCTCTGGAAAATATCCAAGGGTGTGGATACTTCCAAATTCCAGCCCACAAGAAGTGAAAAGGTGGTATGAATTTGGGGCTTTGGCCTCGGTCTATACTACTTCACCAGCCTTCCCGGAGATCAAGCAATTGCCAAAATGGATTCAGGAAGTCACATTTTTCGAGTCTTTGGTCAAATAATGACAGCTTGAAACGAGGGGATACTTTGGAACTGTATTTCATAAGTGCAGCTCCAGAACCCGTCGGAAAAGGCGGTCATGAAGCCTTTCATTACATCAGGCTTCGCCGACCAGAAGAAAGAGCCTTCAAAAATATTAAGGAGGCAAATTCAGAAGAAGTACAATTAGCCATGACCTTCACCGAAGATCAGATTACAACAAGAAGGGCATGGGGATTGTGGGTCTGTCTCACTGAGATGGACAAAGTCAAGTTTCCGTTCAAGTTTTATCAGAATTCAGTGAACGAATCATTCCTGTTGAATACTATGACAGGAAAAACTACAAGATTTGCAGAAGACCTGTTCGAAAAGAAAAGAAATCTTCTGTGGGAAAACAAGCTGCCGGGGAGTAAAGAGACTCGCCGGAAATATTGTAATATGGCTCACATCGGCCATTGGGAACTTCGGGTCTGTCCCGAATGTCAAAACCAGAAGGAACCGGAATTTGGCAAAGGATTCCGGCCAAAGGTCGATCGGAGAAGACCCGGCGACGGAGAAGACAAGTCACAGAAGTATCCAAAGTTTCGGGGACCACTAAAAAAGTAGATTTCCCAACAAAGTTAAAAAAGGCATGTGACTCAAGGAAAACCCACTCAGCAAAGAGACAAAAGGTGGGTCAGATCTAGTAATTGGCATCCAACTAATCAAGATGCTAATAATTCAGGCAAATGACGTAAGCAATGACGTCATAAGATTCCTTTCAACTAAAAGACGGGAAAAGAAGAGTCAGCTGGCTTTGGAGCCTTATCAAAATACATTGGATACCAGACATCACGGGGCCCAAGCCATGTGAAGATAATAAAGTATCCACTACTTTCAGCAAGTGGAGGAGAAGAATCCAAGACATAGAGGCTTCACTTACCTCTATATAAACAAGAGTTTTCAGAAGGCTAAAGGCATCGAACATTTCCCTTAGTCTTCTACAATAAAAAATTTCTTTGTAATCATAGTTGTGAGTTTAAATTTTCAGAGTGTTTTCCAGTTTCAAATTTTTCTGTTCTTAGTTTATGTGTAAGAGTGTGCAAGTCTCATATATGAGAGGCTAAACAGGTTTTCTCCTCCCAAAAGGAGATTACTGATGTAATAAATTTTTCTTTAAGGTCTTAATAAAATAAAGGTTTTTTGTTCAACATGTGTTCATAATGTACTATTGATTCATCCCTTCAAAGAATTATTTCATACGCCTCGAGTAGGAAACGAACCAAGGCTGTGCTGAGCAGTTGTTGAAGGAGTCGGATAACTTGCAGATCATCTTCCCTGAGGGTGAAGTTGAACAGTGAGGAGCTGTTTGTCAAACGATCCGGGGCGATAATTTTCCGATCGGTGGTGTTGCGAGCCATCTCACCCGGTCTTTTTTTCGGCCAAAAGAGGTATGAATTTTAAGGGATTTATTAATTTTACGGAAGCATGTTGGGCCTGATATGGTCGTAATGGACTATTTCCATTTTCACCTGTAAACCTTAGTTTGTAACTGATAACATAGAATTAGACATCTTTTAATTTTATGCCCTGTTAAGTTTATCGGGTGGAAATCTGACATGATCTTTTAAAACCTCCGAATGGAGACTGGATCTAAGTAGGTGTAACAATGCCACGAATAAAACAGGTGACAGAAATTGAAAGGGTTCATATTTTGTGATATCTGGAACGAATTTAATCATGTTTCCTTATTTTGCTATAAAGGGTATAATGGGAACTTCAGTGTATTTTTGAATCCTTTTAATAAGGAAGGCCATAGTTGTAACTGAAACATGAAAAGAGGTCATTCTTGATTTTACCCCAGTGGAAATTGTGAAAAAAAAAATTGCAACCTAGCACAATCCTGAATTACAGGTGGCAATCAGGCATGGTCGTGCCAGCTCGATACCGGCCCGCCGGGTCAGAGGACAAAATGTGGTCAGCTCTATCGGTCCGATTTTTTCACGGCCCAACTTAGCCCGTGTAGTGTATTTTACCGGGCCAAAATAGGCCCAATCCTTTTTGGGCCTGGAAATTTTTAGCCTAGTTTGGTCTTATAATCGATCCAGCCAGCCCAGTGGGCCGGGCCTGGATTGCCAGCCGTACCATGAATGTGCTAGGGCGTTTTGTTTGATTGTTTCCTCTCTCCATAAATATCTTTTTTTTTAAGGACCCTCTCCATAAATATTGATTGCAAGATAAGTGTATTCACGTCACTTCATAAAAAGTGATTGGATGAGGCATTGAATTGATTGAATTATATCAGAAACTATGTTGAATTTAAATAAAACGTGTTTTGTTATATTAAACCTGCGATTTATATATTCTTCTTTGTGACCAAAAAAACAATTTGTCAAAACAAGGTACTATTGCAAAAAAATTAACTAAATGGATAATGATTTAAATTGCTCAAGTTTCCTTGCACCTACAATATGTTGGGTTCAAGTCATTTAGAAAATAATCTGGAAAGCAGTCCATATCCTCTCACCAAAAAAATGGCTTTAATATTTATAATTATAATCATTGATATTATACGAGCCTATCTATTAAATATGTCGAGCTCTCAAGAACTATCTTCTCCATCTACATAATTCTTGAACAGTGTTATGTTGTTATTGTAAGCATAAAAATTTTCAGGCATAATGAAAACATAAATTTAATCCCGGATCTTGAACTTCATGATTTTTACAATTAAACCGTAATTAGGGTACTAACCTTGAGCAGCCATGTCTTTCTTTGATGAAGATGGAAGAAACCACTTTCTCTCTCTTGACCTTCGTTAATCCCACAGAACGTAATTTCTTTTTGTGATAGATTTTCCAATTCTGATTGAGTTCTATTATAGGCAGAGAGAGGACCTGTTTCTTGAGTGGTTATCTGCCAATAACTGTTCTGGCAGAACCGTTCTCAAACACGTTCTATCAACGTGTGTAGAGGTGGAACAGAAACCACCTCTTAACTGTCCAATTTAAAACTTATCTGACTTATTTATTTAAACCATTAATTAAATATTTAAAACTCATTATTTAAATAATTAAATCCTTAATTATTTGTACGTGGGCCACATAATAATTTTACATTCTCCCACTTGGCCCATGTGACAAATAAATCTTCATGGTTTAAATGTTAAGACGTAATGCGCATAACATAAAGATAAGTCTTACATTCATTGGTCAGATCATAATGTTATAATAAGTATATTCTAATATGGGTCATGGCGGTTCTATGTCATTAGCCCGACATAGTTCCTTCCATGTACCACAATATTAGTTTTCTACTTAAAATAACCCATAACTAAATTATCAATAATGGTCCACATTAGTGTCTAAGTCAGACAATATCCCGTTAAAGTAATGTCAACATTCATGTATACATCAATGACAAACAGGATAACAATTAATTTCAGAAACAATACATAAGAGAGCTCAAAGTGTCAAATACTTAAAGCATATAATTCTTAAGTTACATTCAGAATGCCCATCCCTTCGACATGTCGAATAAATGTCTTTGGAGGCAATCCTTTAGTCAACGGATCCGCAATCATGACATCGGTGCTGATATGCTCAATTGACACTTTTTGTTTCTGAACTTCTTCTTTAACGGCAAGGTACTTTAGTTCCATATGTTTAGCACCTCTGGAATACTTGTCGTTTTTAGAGAAGAAGACTGCTGCGGAATTATCACAGTAAATTTTCAGCGGCTTGGCAATACTGTCGACTATTCCAAGTCCTGAAATAAAGTTCCGCAGCCAATTTCCTTGAATTGTGGCCTCAAAGCATGCCACGAATTCAGCTTCCATAGTGGATGCAGCAATGACAGACTGCTTCGCACTTTTCCAAGATATTGCTCCCCCAGCTAATAGGAACAAATAACCAAATGTGGATTTTCTAGTATCAACACATCCGGCATAATCCGAATCTGTATAACCAATCACCTCCAGATGATCAGACCTTCGATAAGTAAGCATATGGTCTTTTGTTCCTTGCAAGTACCTCAAGACTTTCTTTGCAGCTTTCCAGTGATCCATTCCTGGATTACTCTGATATCGGCCAAGCATTCCAACAGCAAAATTGATGTCTGGCCTCGTACAAGTCTGTGCATACATCAAGCTCCCAACAATTGATGCATAAGGAATATCATTCATTTGTTTGCGTTGCAATTCATTCTTTGGACATTGCATAAGACTGAACTTATCTCCCTTCTGAATTGGAACGATACTTGATGAGCATTTTTCAATTCTAAATCTCTCTAGAACTTTATTAATATATGCTTTCGAGACAACCCTAACAATCCTTGTGATCTATCCCAAAATATTTCTATTCCGATCACATAAGTTGCCTCTCCCATATCCTTCATTTCAAAGTTCTTAGAGAGAAATTTCTTGGTTTCATACAATGAACCAAGATCATTCGTTAAGCAAGATATCATCAACATACGAGAATCGAAAAGATAAACTTGCTCCCACCGACTTTTAGATATATACACCGATCAATGGTGTTTTCCTTAAATCGAAAAGACGTGATGGTATCATTGAACTTAAGATACCATTAACGGGAAGCTTGTTTAAGTCCATATATTGATTTCTTAAGTTTACACACCATATGTTCTTTTCCTTCTATGGAAAAACCTTCAGGTTGATCCATATAAACATCTTCTTCCAAATTTCCATTCAGAAAGGCAGTTTTCACATCCATTTGGTGTAACTCTAAGTCATAATGAGCCACCAAAGCCATAATAATTCTAAACGAATCTTTCTTAGGGAGACGGTGAAAATGTCTCCTTATAGTCAATACCATTTTTCTGAGTAAAACCTTTGGCAACAAGTCGGCCTTGTATCGTTCGATATTGCCATTTTGGTCACGTTTGGTCTTAAAGACCCATTTACACCCGACTCTTTTACAACCTTCAGGCAATTCAACAAGGTCCCAAACTTCATTATGTTCCATAGATTTCATCTCATCTTTCATGGCATCAAACCATATATTAGAATTAATACTTTCAATGGCATGTGAAAATGAAACTGGGTCATCATCAATTCCTAAGTCAAATTCTGACTCTTGTAAATAAACCACATAATCATCAGAAATAGCAGATCGTCTTTGTCTATCAGACCTTCTTAATGCTATTTGTTGTGGTTCATTCACTATTGTAGGTTCATCAATGTTATCTTCATTGTGGGTGACTTGATCATTAATTTGTTGTTCTTGTCCAACATTAGGCTGTTCAATAATTGGAGGAACAACAACTTTAGAAGAAGTTATAGGCAAAGGAATTTGCACTCTAACTTCTTGAATGTCCACTTTTCGTGGTTCTTGACTCCCACTAACTTCACCATTCTCAATGAACCTAGCATTTCCAGTTTCAACAATTCTTGTACTATGGTTAGGACAATAAAACTTATACCCTTTGGACTTTTCAGGATAACCAATGAAGTAACCACTGATTGTCCTATAATCCAATTTCTTTTCTTGTGGATTATAAGCTCTTATTTCTGCCGGACAACCCCAAACATGCAGGTGCCTCAAACTAGGTTTCCTACCAGTCCAAAGCTCGAAAGGAGTTTTAGGAACTGACTTACTAGGAACCCTGTTTAACAGATACATGGCAGTTTTAAGTGCATGCATCCACAATGATGTGGGTAATGAAGAATTACTTAACATACTCCTAACCATGTCCAATAGAGTACGATTACGCCTTTCTGCTACACCATTTTGTTGTGGTGTACCTGGCATAGTGTATTGAGCACATATGCCACGTTTTTCAAAGAATTTGGCAAATGGGCCTGGGCATTGCCCGGATTCATTATATTTTCCATAATATTCACCACCTCTATCAGATCTGATAATTTTCACTTTTCTATCTAGTTGTCTTTCAACCTCATTAACAAATACCTCAAGGGCATTTACTGAATGAGATTTTTCTTGTAATAGATAGACATATCCATAACGTGAAAAGTCATCGATAAAAGTGATAAAATATCTTTCTTTTCCAAAAGAGGAAACATCAAAAGGCCCACAGATATCAGTGTGTATTATTTCAAGAAGCTGTGTGCTTCGAGTGGCTCCTTTCTTTGTGTGTTTTGTTTGTTTTCCTTTAATACAATCCACACAAATACCAAGATCAGTAAAATCCAAATCCGGGAGGATTTCATTCTTTACCAATCTTTCTAATCTTTCTTTGGAAACATGCCCCAAACGTTTATGCCACAAGTAAGCAGAACTTTCATTCACTAAACCACGTTTAGTTCCAACATTATGATGCGGGGTTAAAAGAGTCTCAAAGAAAAAGATTATCAAGCCTAAATTTATATAGGCCATCATTAAGAACACCAGAACCAATAAGAAGGCTTTGTTTGAACAAACTGAAACATCCATTACTGAAATTAAAAGAATATCCAACAGAGTCGAGTTTGGAAAGAGAAACCAAATGCGAGAAACAAGGTACATAAAGAGTTTGAAACAAATCTAAATGGTGTCCATGATCTAAAATCGGTGATAAGTTCCAATGGCTTCAATCGAGCTTTGACTCGATTTCCCATAAAGACGTCTTTTCATTTGGATTTATGGTTTGGGTCGTAAGAATCCTGCATCGTATTTGAAACGTGAGTGGTGCAAAATAGGAATCAAGCCACCAAGTGTTATGAGGAACTTCAACTAAATTTGATTGAAACATACGAAAGCGTTAATCATACCTTTCTTTTCGAACCATGCCTTACGTTTCGTGCAATCTTTTCCGAAGTGTCCTGGCTTTCCACGAAAACGGCACTTAAGGTTGCTGTGTTCCTTTTTCTGGACTTGGGCATTTGACTCATTCACTTTAAATGGTCCTTTCTTGCCCTTTCCTTTCTTTGTTCCGGCTTTCTTACCAGCTCCTTGATTGGTTACGAGATGAACAGAATGAGTCCCCTGATTCTTAATCCGTGTTTTCTCCTGAACTAGCATACCATGAAGTTCATTCACATTTCACTTGTCCTTCATGGTGTTATAGTTCATTTGGAACGGACCATACTCAGAGGGCAGTGAATTTAAGATAAACTGCACGAGAAAGTTATCATCCACATTCATCCCTAAGGACTTTAGTCTTGCTGCAATGTTTGTCATTTCAATGACGTGCTCATGCATGCTACGAGAACCATCAAACTTCATGGTGGTCAAAGTAGCCATTAATGTCCCAGCAAGAGACTTATCAGCAGTTTGGGAACGCTCTCCTACTAATTTCATGAATTCCTTAGCATTTTCGGTGTGAGGAAGGGTAGACTTGATGTTGTTTGCTATACTCATCCGCATAAACATCAGGCTCAGTCTGTTTGATCTTTCCCAGGCAGTATGGACAGATCTCTCAACATCACTGCTAGTGTCAGTAATAGCAACGGGTTTCTCAACTTGAAGTGCTAAGTCAAGATCCAAGACACCAAGGTGAAATTGGATTTGCTCGCACCATTCGCAGAAGTTAAGCCCATTATACACCGGAATGGCATTTAAGCATGCGAATGAAGAGAAACGGGAATAGGTAATCGCAATTAAAAGAGTTGATTGATCATTAATGCTTTGAGATTACTTATCTGATTCGGATAAGGCGATAAATGTACATTGAAGTTCTCCTTTGGGTGATCCAACAATGTACTATTTTAAACGTAATTGATGCTAAAAGTTGAGTTCACTTGATTGGTAATTGAATATACTCAAATTAGACATGCTCGCAATCTTTGGATGTACTAAACACATCTAACCAAGTATATTAATTATCCACGGTTATGTTCTTGATTATAAAAATAATTGATCAACCTTTGGGCGACCCGTAAATATTCTATAATCAATGAACTTCAATATACCCACTACAAAATATCATCATGTCATTTCGATTAATAGCATCACATAATCATGGGTAACTGAAATTTTTATTTAATTTAACATCTATAAGTACTTTCTAATTTGGCCAGTACTTTGGTGACTAACAAATTATTCATAATATAGACGTCAAATTAAATAATGAATAATATAATAAGATAGACTTTATGGTTAGGCCACTTTGATGACTAACTTAACCATCCATCACATGAATTCAAATACACAACAAGTGTTGTATTTGAGTTACAATTAAATCATAATTACAATTGCATCATACATACATATTCTGTAATTAAATAAAGGACAAAACATGTACATAAATAAATGGGCCAGAATACAGTAAGCCATTTAAACACCATCAATTATTATTCAAACATCAGAATGACAATTAAGCAAAACAGATAACACTTTAACATAATTGGTGTTACTGTCCATGAATATTGTGCCTTGAGCAAGAGATTAACAAGACCTCATGAAAAAGACGTCATCAGTAATCACCCATTCTTTTGTAATTCAAGAAGCACTAATATAAATCAATCTTTATTGGGCATAGCTAGTGGAATCTCCATTACTACAAAGTCTACACATACATGATATACATCATTGCATACACATACACGGTTCTCGAATTATGGCCAAACATAACAAATTCATTATCCTTATCAAGTCTCATGAATTCAGTAGATACATATATGAGCATGACTATGTACTTTCATTAATCAGTGATAACTCGGCGGAATTTTAATGGAGTCTCAATCAATATCGAAATACATAGATTCACATAGTTGCAGCGAAACGGTAATTTATGCATTCGTAAATTAGAAAACACCCATAATCATAATTGGAAAATCACGAGTTCTTAAACCGGGCTCTGATACCACATGTAAGCATAAAAATTTTCAGGCATAATGAAAACATAAATTTAATCCCGGATCTTGAACTTCATGATTTTCACAATTAAACCGTAATTAGGGTACTAACCTTGAGCAGCCATGTCTTTCTTTGATGAAGATGGAAGAAACCACTTTCTCTCTCTTGACCTTCGTTAATCCCACAGAACGTAATTTCTTTTTGTGATAGATTTTCCAATTCTGATTGAGTTCTATTATAGGCAGAGAGAGGACCGGTTTCTTGAGTGGTTATCTGTCAATAACTGTTCTGGCAGAACCGTTCTCAAACACGTTCTATCAACGTGTATAGAGGTGGAACAGAAACCACCTCTTAACTGTCCAATTTAAAACTTATCTGACTTATTTATTTAAACCATTAATTAAATATTTAAAACTCATTATTTAAATAATTAAATCCTTAATTATTTGTACGTGGGCCACATAATAATTTTACAGTTATATTCAGATGACTAAGCAAATATTTTTGTAAGCATAAATTAAATAATGTTATCTTGAAAAATCAATTAGTACAGCCAAAACCAGGTCACTTATGGACAAAAGAATTAATCCAAATAAAGTGAATGGTTCTTTATTTATCCATTAAAAGCAACCACTTGAGAAATTAAAGGAAGATGGCACGTTTTCTTTAGAAAGAGAGGAACTTCGTACGGTGCAACTCAATCAAATAATACTCCCTTTGTCCCTCATATTCACAATAAGTGTCCTTTTAAAAAAAACACACATATTAGATAAAAAAAAACACATATTAAGTGATGTATTAAAATAGCCAATATACCCTTAATTAATCATAAATATTGCTCTGAAAGAAAACAAAATTTAGACATTATTGTTACTAAATATAAGGGTAATTTGGGGAAAATCTTTTTTCATTAGTCTTGAAAATATCAAAAGAACATTCTTTTTGAATAATTTTTTATGTGTCAAAAATACACTTATTGTGAATATGAGGGAGAGTATTTAAATAAAACATCTAATAATTCATAAATTTATTGAAATAATACGTGAAAGATAAATGAACGTCCATTAAGATTTTTTTTATAACCGAGATTACATGTTCCCACATGACTAGTCATCGGGGAACAACTCTGACCCCTTAGAAATTGCCCCATATAACCACAATGCAAGAATGCACAATGGCTCACAAGTCCGTAATATCCTCAACTACCGCGCACAAGGAGTCGTCCCCAAGTGATCCAGCCACAGGTTCCCACCGAGTTCCAACCTCCCGGGATGCAGCCGCAAGTTCCCAACTCCCCTAAGTGATCCAAATTACAGGTTCCCACCGAGTTCCAATCTCTCGGGATCTTACCGCAAATTCCCAACTCCCCCAAGTGATCGCGCACAAGGAGTCGTCCCCCAAGTGATCCAGTCGCAGGTTTCCACCGAATTTCAGTCTCCCGGGATCCAACCGCAGGTTCCCCAACTCCCCCAAATGATCCAGACGCACGTTTCCACCGAGTTCCAACCTTCCACACTGACGTTTCAAGCCCTTAATATTAATTGTTCCACTATTGTGCCCCGGAGGCTCGAATCATTGACCTCTCCAAAGAGGCCAAGAGTTACCTCACCTTGACTAGTTGGTCAATGATTATTGGGATTCCATTAAGATTATTATTTCTTCACCTAATCACTCCTCAACTTTAGTACTCATCACCCAACAGGTGAGGACTAGGATCCAACTTTGAGGGGGCCAACTGTTGGAAGATGAAAAATTTATTTTATATTATAATAAATTCAAAATATATTATGTGTTTGCATCAAATACTTGTCAAATTAAGCATTCAAAAATACATCTTTACAATCCAAAATTAATACAATTTTACTTTTTAGGAAAAAATTTGGGGGGCCAAATGAAATTATATCCAAAGTTTATGTATAAAAATGAATCCCTTCCATGTAAGTCCACCACTGTCACCCAATATGACGCACAAATGGAATTATAAGTAGGGGTGAAAATAGGCCAAGTCGGGCTAGGCTTTGCGTCGGATGGCATGGGTCTATTTTACGTGTATTCGGCCTAAGTCGGCTACTTATATATATAGTATGTTTTTTTTTCCACCAAGTCCTCACTTATTTAATAAACAGGCCTGGTTCAAGCCTAGTAAAAGCCCATTAAAGGCCTACAAACCATATATATTTTATTTTAATATATATTTTTTCGATTATAATAATTAAATAATTATATAAAAATAGTAATATCAATAAAATATATAATATATATTGTGGTATTTAAATTTGTAGGCCTTAAATTGGCCAGCCTATTAGGTTTGAAAGGCTTTTGTAAAAACCCAAGCCTAACCTATTTATCTAAGTAGTAGGCTTTAAAAGGCTGAGTCGACCTATTTAATAAATAAATTTAGTGGCCGACCAAAGAGTGCCAAGCCGTAGCTCTGTCGAGATAGCCAGCTTGTTTGCACCCCTATTTATAAGCTATTGATTTGATTTCGGATAGTATCTGGTGCTTCATAGTAATCATATATAATACGATCGTGAATTTTTTTGTGAGATCAAATTTTATAAAAATTGATATCTGACAAATAGAAGAATATAGCGTGCATTTTAGGATAAACTTTAATGGCACCAGTGTCTTATACGGTTGTGAATTGTGATTTGTAAGAAGAGTTTCAACTTTCAATAAAATATATAGAGTTTTTCTGTCACTTTTTGTGATAGGTCTTTTTCTTGTCTAACTTTCTAAAAGTGCATAGCGTATGCAGGTTTACCAAAATTTGGGAGTTTCATATAATTTAACTTTACTATAACCAAGGACGACATTGAATTAAACTTTCATAATATCTTTGTTCGTATTTGTTAAAGATACTTTCTATTTATTTCTACCATCTAGTCTATGTAAAATATGTCACAAATTGTTTTTGTAATAAACAGAAAATTTACTTTTTATGAAATAAATACTTGTTCATCGTCTAAGCACATGGTGCTCCATGCACCCAGGGGCGGCCTGGGGCGGTAGAGATGGTGCCGCCGCACAGGGCCCCTGTCAGCAAGGGCCCCGTTTTTTTCTTTTTTTACATATATAAAAATTTGTTATATGTATAAAGGCATATTTAAGTTTGATACCATCATGTTATCGTATCGGTTGAGTGATCATTCACAATATTTTTGTTCTTGTGTTCGACGCTGAACAACTGTAAAAGTAAGTTTAATTTTTTCCCCTTTTCTATGTTTAGCTTTTGTTGTTGGTTTTTTTCCAAAACAATGAAACAAACTTGAAGAATTGGGCCTCTTACATATATTATATGCAATCCAATGACTACTTTCGCTCTCTCCATCTGTAACTCTTTTTTATTTCTTTTTTATTTTTTGCAAAATAAAAAAAAACTTGGAGAATTTATTAAATATGCACAAGCATACATAAAAAATGCATATACATACAGGACAAAAAAACTAAGTTAGAGAATTGATTGATGACTTTGCAGATAAAAATGCAAGAAAATAATTTTTTTTTTTTTGACATGTCAAGAAAATAAAATTTTCATAGTTAAATCGTTAGTAGCTTTTTTTCTCTATAGTAAATTATACTGAATGATCTTTTTTGTAATTTTATTTTAATGAGACCAAAATATTAAAGTTGGACTATGATATTTTTGTTATTGCATATCTATTTTATATGTTAAATCAATGAAATTACATTTGTAATATTAGTTTTGTTATCTTTAATGGCGCAGACTTTCTTGAGAAAGCATTGGTTCTGGAACAGATTCATGAATGATCCTAAAACGCAACAGAGCAGTCACGAGTATTGAAAGCTAGTGATATACTATTTTATGTTTACTCACATGATATTTGTGATAAAATCTCTACATAAAATGTTGTTGAGGGAACATATGGTCCTGTATTATATACCTCCTGTAAATAAGTTTCATTTATTATTCATCTTCGTTGTGTCATTTGCTCGAGAGTTGAGAGTATTAAACATTAAGCTAAGTCAAATTTTGACCCCAGCCCAGATAGTCATAACATCATATGGTCATCCAGTTTGTCACAACAAATTCAATTGCAGAAAATGCCACTACATAACGGTAAAGCAGCAACATAGGTGAATTCTCATCTATATACAGCAATCTATATACAAGTGTATGAATCTATAGGTAACCTTTTTAGGCACGAGGACATTAAGCAATATGCACATCAATCAAATGGAAGGAACAGAAATGTACATATATGTCACAATTTCAACAGACTTTTTCCCACCAAGCATAACTATTTTCCATCAGCAAAGAGGAATACGTGCAGAACACATTCACTGAGTTCCCATGAGCATCTTATCAAGGGCACTTCAA
Source organism: Rehmannia glutinosa (assembly GCA_016081115.2). NCBI lineage: Eukaryota > Viridiplantae > Streptophyta > Magnoliopsida > Lamiales > Orobanchaceae > Rehmannia > Rehmannia glutinosa. Next base: position 558,318 of record JABTTQ020001344.1, on the reverse strand, counting down.
AGCTTATATCCAACTGAGCCTGTTAAACTTAGTATAGCAATTTCGAGTAAAGGTCTCTGAGAGCAACATACAATGGTTCAGCCGCCTTTGGTCTGTCCACAGTCCCAAGCAGGATATCAGCTGTAGTTAGGTATGGATCGCCATAAAAACGAAGATTTGTATCTATTCTTGTAGCGACAACATTTCCTTCCAGTGAGACCCCAACAAATGCACCTGGGACATCAACATCAAAATTTTATTGGTTAACTAACTATTCCCTGAACGCTTCTTGAAAATGTCTGACATTGCCAAGAGAACAAGTATCAGAATGCTAATTCCTTAAAATTATTTCATTGATAACTACCTGGCATCGAGCATTAGGGCCAAACAAATTTCATCGAGTCAAATTTTCATAGTTCATCTCGTGGTGAGGCTGTGCTCTTTAGACTATGCAGACCAACTACCTTAGTAAATTTAAAATCCCTGTCATGACAAATAATTAAAAGTTTTGAGCCACCAAGACTACTGCTAGCATCTTGGTTATATGCTTGACTTGGAATATCTCTTTTGCCCCTAGTTATAACTTGTTAAGCAGATTATCAATCTTTGTACATAATCTAACCAACATTCCTAATCATTACACATTGACTTTTCCATTTCGCAAATGGAAACAACTTGATCTAATTTATAACTAGCATAAATGTGGAATTTATAAAACCAATGGCAAAAATGATTCCAATCCAACATTGCCTAGTATTTCCCATGAGTAAGACAAAATGTGTTCGTATTAACCTATGCTATATTGAGACAGAAAAACTGGCATGCAAATGACCCAACACAGACCACAACACAACAGTCGCAGAACAAAGAGCTCACAATGTCTGTTAAAAACTGCATGACCAAATTTATATACGAGAAGTTTTCTCAAAAAAAAAAAATTTATATACGAGAAGTTAAATATTGCATGACCAGATTTATATATGAGAAGCTAAAAATAGCACATATTCCCTTAGTCCCAACTATGTAACTCCTACTTCTTTTCTCGGACGTCCCGAAATAAGGCTTCATTTCCTAAAATAGAACCATTTTCCAGAAACACCTCCCACTTAAAGTATTGATGTGATACCAACACCTTCAGCCAAAGTTTTAAGGGAAAATGAAAAAAATTACTCCAAACTTTACTTTTTCAACTCTCATCTAAAACTCCTTTTCGAATCACATTAGATACTTAGTGCTTGTTTGGGAGCACTTTTCAGATGGATTTCTAATCTAAAAGTCCATTTCCATAATAACTGGTGTTCGGTGGTTAATTTAAAATGGACTTTAGATAAGTCACTCACTCCAAAAAGTCCATTCTAGAGAAGTTAGAACTGGAGGCTTTTTGAAAAGTCACTTATTGAAAAGTCCATTTCTAAATGGACTTTTGCATAAGTGCTCCCAAACATGCACTTAATCTTCACACGGAGGGCATATATAATACTTATACGACTATGACAAATGCATTTTGTCATTTTATAAAATGCGACTTCCAAATGAATGCAAATAAATAATTTCGATGTCATTTAATAGTCATTTAGAAATCAAATACATGTCAAAACATCATTTGTGTCGGACATATCAGCATCATATATGCTATATATGTATATTCATTTTGTTTTTTGATATTTAACAATGTTCCAAGGCATCAAAAACACAGGCCATACTACAATACAAGTTATCTATAGAAATTTCACAACTTTTTCTCAACTTGTTTACTAATAAACGTAAAAAGGACCTCCAAATATCAAAATATAGCTATTCAGATATGGAAAGAACATTAGAAATCGTACCTTTACTGCAACTGTAAGTGTAACACATGCCAGAACCTTTTTCTCCAGCTCGCAGATCTGCCTCTACAACTCTCCCAATTGGTCCAGCTGCAGCACTGCAACCAGCACCAAGAGAAAAATGCATGCGACTGCAAAATGTTTTAACGGCATTGGCGTCATGCAGCACAATTATGAAATCCATGAGTTCACCCCCAACCTGTGATTAGAAAACACAAGAAAAATACAGCTAAACAACCTTTCAGTAGAAACTAAAAGTTTCATGTCACAACATAGTAGATGAACAAGATCTATTTGAGGGGAAATGCAAACTGGTAGCATATCAAAATAAAATACAAATTGAAGTATCTCTCCAATTTTAAATTCCAAAACACAACATTATAAGCATACTATAAATCCATTTAACGAAAAACCATATGGCGACTCATCTACTCTAGTACTCTACACTCTTTTTTATAACTTTTCTTTTTTCCAAAAGTCTGACATATATAGTTTGAGAAGCACAAGAATCTTTGCTCAATATAATTCAGCAAAGCACAAGGAACTTAAATCTGGCTAGTCTATTGGCCTTAGTTCCTAGTTTGCAAATTATATACCAACCTGTAAAGGAAAAGAAGGAATTAATGCCAACCCTGAAAATTCATCGCATACCTGGGCACCCCATCCTAAACCGAATGAGAGTATGGCAGATGGTGCAGACCATGACCCATCTGATCTTCGTGCAACAACCAAGCCAGTTCCAACTTTGTAAGAAACTAGAACACCAGCTTTAGCAACCGTCAGGATTGCTAAACCTCTGGCTCCTTTCAAAACGGCAGCAGGGATGGACTTCTCAGGGTTCAACCTAGCTACCTGTGCAATGTACTCTTTAAATTCACTTAGTGCAAATGATACTAGCTTTCGGTTAAGAACGAAAAGTTTCCATTCATCAAACATGGCCAAAGTACTAGAGGACTCAGAACAAATCCTTTTACATGTTCTCAGATCAATCACAAGAAAAGTAAGAAATGAACGTTGCTATAGATTTATAAGAGCAACTAAATAAAAGAGTAAGAGTAACTCGCACCTGGCAATAGCTCCTCAACGTATTGCATGACTTGTATATTTCATGCTCCATGGTCAAACCCACAGGAAGATTCAACCACCCTCTTGAACAAGTCCAATCCATCACATCATGCTTTGCAACCTGCACAGCATTGCTGATGGTATTGATTAATACACCTTGCAGTGGATCAAGCCTATCATAGCAGGCGTCACAAACCCTCTGTGGATTCCTCTCCCTAAACTTAGCAGGTAATAAACACCTTCCTTTTGAGCACACCCTACAAAAGATGCCTCCACAAAAGCGGCAATGGTGTCTTCCGCGAGTCAAAGCTGTAAAGGGAGCATTGCACTGCATGCAAGCTGTCGTTGAACTGTCTGGAAGCCATTCTGGTGGTTCAGCTTCCAACACCTCTTTGTAAGCATTATAATTAAAAGCATTTGGCTCAAGAAGCGGCGGAGCACTGGGAATGTAAACTGACGAGTGCAAGAAGGTCTCTCCATTCTTTGCTGATCCAAGGAATGAAACATTTGAGCTAGGCAATTGCGGAAGATTACTGAGACCAGGATGATCTTTATTACGCCCAGTCAGAATTGCAAATATCCCACTCATTACATTTTTCAAGTTCACCTCAGGTGGGCCATTTCTAGGTGGGGGGATGTAATGATCCTCCCCGGAGTCATACCCTCCATCAATAATATCTTCAGAATCAAGAGGAAATGGATATGATACTTTTCGGTTCAAACCCTCTGAATTATGGCCATCTTGCACAGTCCAAGCAGTGTCATCAAAGTCATCAACATAAGTAAACTTGCTATTCTCCTTTTCTAGATTGGAAAGTGAAGCGTATGAAACTTTCCCTTCTGATGCCGCCATATATCACGACCCAGTCAATTGACAAAAAAGATAACAAGAAAAAACACCTAGACAAAGCAACAGAAGATAATTTAATATAAGAAAGCATAAATTTAATAAACATCTAAAAACGTGCAAAGCATATTGAGAAATCTATCTACAAAAGATAAAACTACAGCAAACAATAAATACCATTCACAATTTTAATCAAAGTCGAATTAGCTAAGTGGTGGTAATTCATGGAGACCAGGAATCTAACAATATATTTTATAAAGCAACCAATTATCCGGCTAACAAAGGAAATTGCAAACCACCATAATCACGGATAATAATCAGACCACAAAACTGTAAGGGAAAGTTTAACTCAAAATAGCCTAACAAATCAATTATTCACAATTAACTCACCTCAATTGAAATTCACAAGGCACCAGATTAACACACAACCAAAAAAGAGGAATTTTATATGTTTATTGATACCCCAAAAAAAAATGAATTTATTAAAAGGCAAACAGAAACATAGCTGCTTACCAAGGCACAGAAGCGAACGCGTATGATTGCAAGGCTTGCGTTCTAGGGTTACGGAGATGGCACGGAAACAACTGAAAATTCAGCAAGAAAAAAATACTTGTTATGTATAATAAATAAAAGGTGAATGAAATTGAAGAGAATCCGCGGAGATTGAATTAACCCTAAATATTGGGGATTAAAATTTTAGGGAGGTTTTAATGTGTACGCTTGTGAAGAGGTGGTGGGGAGTACAAGAAAACAGACCTTCTGCGTTTAGCTGAGACGAAAATGACGCATACGTTTTTCCTTCGCATTCCCGAGCTTCTATTATTTTTAATGATCAAATATTTCATTTATCACCTTTCAGAAAAATAAATAAAACATTTAGGACTTTGCATTGTCGATAATATTGTCAAGCGGCTGAAAATTCTTTTCTAAAAATGGCAAGTATCCTAATGACTCGTTTGGGAATGTTGATGGGATTGGATAATTTTTTTGGATAGGATAGGATTGCACTGTTCATTGATTATATAATACCACTTAATATTGTGTTTGGCATTTTTGATTGGGTTGTAGGGAGACTGATTGTATAATTCAATATATTTGTTTGCCTTTTGTGATTAGGTGTGATAAAATAAGAAATTGTCTGAAATACCCTTACTTCTAATTACGCTGCATACCACTCATCTTCCTCAAACGGTGAAACCCTTCTTCATCTCGCAACAGCATAATTTTTCAGGCGACGGAAAATGAAATTGCTCGGCCATTCATCTTAATCGAGTATCGCATCAGCCTTTGAGAGTGATTTCGCAACTATCACACTTTGGGTGAAAAGAGACACGAAAATCAGCAGTAGACATTCCCTCAATAAAGGTTAGACGGTTTCACAATCTTCAAATTTTTTTCGTCTAGTTAATGTTTGTAATACTCGTTTTTTATGTCATGGTACTGAAGTTGTAATACTTTATAAGCTAATAAACATACATGTTTTCCAATTTATCTTGTGATTCAATTAGTTAGGGTTTGGAGGTCACCATATAATTTTTATCTGTTTTCAGAATCCCGGTTTCCAGAGTTTCGTAATGCAAATGTTGGGGTTTTGATTGAGGAGTTCTTAACTTAATTATATGAAGGTCGGCTATATGATTAATTTCTAAACGTATGACAATTGGTTTGATAATAGTAATTTTTGCCTTTGTTTCGGCATGTTGTTTGATTTTTTGAAAATTATATGAAAATTAATCAAATTAAATTGTATGATTCATATTATGTACTCTGATTACTTATGATTTCTGAATATTGGAATCATTTATGAAGTTCTTTATCTCACTTGTTATTACATCCACTATGTTCTTCAGGGACAACAAAGATGAGCACTACGAACAGTGACGCCTTTAGCAGTGGTAGCAACGCGACTTGTCGATGTAGGATTCACTTGAATGATCCTCCAGTTCGATGTCATTGTGGATATGAATTAAGGATTCACACTTCGTGGACAAAATCAAATCCCGGAAGACGTTTTATATCTTGCCCAGGAGAGAGGGGTGAGTTCATCATTATATTTACAAAAATTCCAATGAAGTCGGTTTTAACTAAATTCAAATCTCAATTTATTTATCATATTGTACCCATATCAATTCGTATCAGGTGAACAAGTGTGGCTTCTTCAAGTGGATTGACGACGATAATTGTGACCGATCGAGAAACATAATTTCTGGATTGTTGGACAAACTCAAGTTAGCTAGGAATGAGTTAGCATCATCTCGACAGCAAGTTCAGTTCTTGAGGAAGATGGTCATCATATCGTGGGTTATTACGTTTGTTGTTTGCTTTGTCTCGTATGTTATTTGCAAAATTTAACCTCTCATGACTATGGACATGTATGATAGTGTAAGTAGGGCTATTTAAGCATAGATTGGTGACCACTCTCAATTTAGGTGTGTATTTTGTAGTCATGAAAGCGAAACTCATGTATGTGTTTTGTATCTGTTTGTATGGGTTTATGGAATGATGCAGTCGTATGTGTTTTGTAATACTAACAAGGTGTTTGTTAGTGATGTAAATGTTCTTCTTTAAATGTTCAATCTTGGTAATCAGGTTTAGCACCAGTGTGTAATTGTGCAGTTTGGATTGCTCTACCAAAATGAATTCGTTTGGTACAATCAAACTGACCTTTAACTACAGTGTCCAGTTGTGTTGTTTTGTGGTATTTGTGAACACACTTACCCTCTAGCCAACATTATGGGAGTCGTAAATGTATCTATTTTCACTATTTGATCTTTTTCTGCCTTCTGCTACCAACTGTACTGTGATGTGCCAATTCACTTGGTAAGGCAAGTAAAGAATCCATACAAATCTGCCAACTTGCTCCCATTATGTATGTGTACTCGGACTTTTGGAATAAATTACAAAAGAGTACTCCAAATTGTCCACTGTTTGTGATTTAACTACCCATATTTGGGAATCCATCCTTTATTGAAATCAACACCAACACTTTGCAGATTGAATGGCAGATTTTACAGGAAAATTGTGAATTCTAGTTTATTATTCAAATTGGCTACTTCAATTATTGAGGCTTGGCCAACTGGTTGATAGTGACTAACTTTTTGCTATAAATAGGCTAGTAACCATACGCATGAAATGCACACCAAAATATGAGTTCTATAGGTATTTCCAAGTATATATTTTATCATTCTCCCAAGTCTTCCATTTCCATTCACTGTTTTTCAATGGCACCTAAATATCCCATTAATCAGGCCGACTTCATCTACGATGATGAATGGAAAGAACAAGAAGATCTGTTGTTTATTGAAGTCTTAATTGACCAACAAGCCCAAAACAACTTTGCTCCAAACCGGGTTAATGCTCATGCAGTTCTTATCGCCATGGATACTATTAACAAGGAATTTAACAAAAAAAATTCGTGCGACTACTGTCATGAGAGGTTGGAAATGCTTGAAAAATGGTATCGCACTTTCTATTGGGTTATTAGGAAACATGGAGTTAGGTATGACATTATAAATAATAAAGTTAATGCCCCTGACTATGTGTGGGAAGAGATTTTTGAGGTTTGTTCTTTGTATTATGTCAAACAATATTCTTTTAAAAGTGAGCAACGTCATTAATAAATTCAGTAATACGATTCTGTTAATGTAATTGTGTTTTAGGCTAATCAGTTTGGAATTGCATATCACGAGACTGGAGATCCATGCTGGATGGAGTTGTGTCAGCTTTTTGGAACTGTTTTCAATCCTGCTAATGATGATGTTATTAATATTTCATCTGGAACTGAAACTGATGATATAGGTAACATGTCCGGTTTGCCAGAGCCAAAAGGTGGAAGTGCAGAAGTAATAAACATCTCGTCATCGTCTTGGTCAACACGCGATGAATCATTTTGGCGATACCTTTCACGATTTGCCGAGGGCAATGATACTGGTTCTGAAAGTTCAGTTAATCAACCCACTCCAAGTCCTAGTACGTCTGAACAAGGTTATCTTCAATGGGGACATCCATGGCCAAGTCCTAGTCGCATCCCACGTCAACGTCAACCACGTGCACCACGGCCATTCGTTCCTTCCCCGTCAAAGAGTGCTGATACCAGTGATTCATCATGCAAACCGTGATTATCAAGTTTCAACCGGATGTCCCTATGTACTGGATGTTGACGGTCTATTTTCAACCATCAGCTTGTAATGTGTTGTTATAGCCAATCTTTGGCATAAATAAAGGTAAGTTTGTTATTAGGAGTTGTTTAGGGTTTTTTAAGTTTATGTGTCAATGTTGTACTGTTGTGTAATAGACTAATATCCAGCTTTATTTGATGTTGTTTAATATATATAAACCCTGTTTTTTATATTTCTGAATTCGCTAATTATCAATTCTGAATTTTACATCCGGTATCTTGAACAAGGAAAGAATATAGGACGAAGTACATAATAATAATATATTAAAATCTAGTGCATTTCAAAACCATACATATTGAACTGATTCAATATTGGCCAATTCTTAACTGAAAATTTTGGCCAGCAGAATAATTATAAACTAGTATTAAACAAGTCTCCATGCTGATATATTAACTAAGTAGGTTAAAAGATAACCTAAAAACTAGTATAAACATACGGCCAATATTGGAAAACAGACAACGAGACTAATTAGTTTTTTTTTTTTCAAATCCCGAACTGGAAAACATGAGGATGTCCCTGCTACCCATTAACGACTGTCCACGTCGGATTCAGCCTCTTCTTCCTCAGCAGCTGCAGGAGCGTTCACATTGGGTGCGGCGTCATTATCATTTGCAGCTTGAGGTGCAGGCTCGTGACCAAACACCCAAGGGTTCAGCCATTCAATCTCGTTGCTATCGTCGCTCTCGTCGTCTGACATGTAGCTTGATGACGAGTTGGATGAATTATCGTCAACCACTATTGGCTCATCCTCATTATAACCACCATTTGGGCCGAAATCAATCCTAGCGGCCTCCTTTGTTTTAAAAACCTCTTCACAGCTCTCAAACATTTCGAATCCATAAGTCCGGAAGTAACGTTGCATGTTCGTCTCCTACCAAGAAAATTGAAAATAATATTCAGTATACATTTAGAATCACATAATTAATTTGTGAAATTATAAAACATTGCATGTATAATCACATATCAAACCGAACCTTCTCCATAGTATCCCAATAAGTAAAGGTTATCTTCATACGGCCCGTGTCCCTGTTATATTCCACTCCGGGCAAAGCCAAAAACTGAACGTATTGGTTGTACAAAGAGCGCAACTTCTGGATTTTTTCTTTCACACTGTCAACATGGATGTTTTTGTGCAGCGTAGCACTTACCAAACGAGCAACTTGGGGAAAAATCCCATTGAAAACATCAGCATGGTTCAATATCTGGTACCTTTCACACTGGCCGAAAAATATGTCGTACAATGTTGATTCCTCTTCTTCAGTCCATCCAAAACCACGGATGTTTTCTTTGACCCACTGATTCCGTGTCTTCACCACGATTTGCTGAGATTGAAAAAAAGTTAAATGATTAGTCCATAAATCTAAACCATGGATAATATACACAAAATGCTTACCAAATGAAAAATGACTGAATATGAACAAAATAATACCAACCCCTCACGACTCGGTTTAAAAAGGACTATTCAATATTACTTGATCTTTCAAAGTAAAATGACACGAAGTTGAATAGTCTTTTGCAGTAAAGAAAGAAACAGAAGCTGGTTGTATTATGGAGTACAAAATGGCTGAAAATGAAAAGACTGCTGCTATTAAACATTACCAATGTTTTTAACTTACCAGATATGATCGACTGAAATGAACGGTTGGATCAGCAAGAGCCAAGAGGTGTAACTGAATGGTTTTTATAAGGGTGGAAATGGGAAATACACCTTTTTAGTTCACCTACCAACCATTCAATAAATTTTGTGGTATATGTATTAACTTAAATGCATGTCATTAAGTTGGTTTGGTAATGTTCATTAAATGACATGTAGGTGATGATTGACATATTGACTGTAAAATCTCACAAAATATTTGCTGCACAAGTTGGCATCTTCATTGGACCGTGTGTAACTGAAAAAAAATCTGTGGCTATAATTTCACTTTTGAACCATAAGGAGGCTGTAATGTACATGGGAAAAGACACATAATTGATTACTAAACTGAAAACAACAATAAATGAAAAAACTGAAACAAGGAATACTACCTTATAAATGCTATTCAGACTAATTTAACAGTACAAAAGATAGAATTTGCATAAATTCATACCATATGTGCAATATCTCCATATGTTATGGAAACAGAATAACAAAGTATTCCAATTACAGTGCGGATATAATACAGATGACAAAAGCATTCGAATCACATTAAATAAGCAGGAGACATATCCAAAATATCTCAAATGTCACCAAAAAGTGCTAATTAGATTTTAGCTAGTGTTTCAGATAACAAAAAAAAAACTAATTAATAATACGAGTCCTAATGAGTCATTGTCCAACGCAAGATGAATCAAATTTTGCCTTCGAGCAACATTTTCACAAAAACTGCTTTGTTCTCATCGCTTAGAGCAAAGAAAATGTCAAGTTCCTTGGTCTTGTTGCTTAATTGTGTTGCAACAAAATATCTTGGTCTCTACGATTAAAAGGTCATTTGGTCAAGAGCGTCGAAAATAGCTTTCCTAGAAGATGATGCATCTTGCTCAAAACCAATTCGTTTAGCAAGGTCGGCTAAACGTGCATCTGTCTTGTCAAAGAAATTCTCTAGTACGTCAAGAAAACGGTCTTCACCTGGGTTTTTTTGCTTCCTTTTCTTTTTGGATTTGTCAGAAGAGCGAGCGCTCATTTGAGGGTTGTATGTTGAAGTGTGATCATTTTCATCAATAGGATTGGGAGTCTGAGGGGACTCAGTTCTCGGAGCAGTTCCTCGATTAACTTGTCCACCACTTAAAACATCATGTAGGACATCTGCAAACCCCTCAGCATTCTCACCAGTAGCTCGATCCTTGCCAAAAATCTCGCACCAATCCTTATAATAGGGCCAGGACTTGTATCGCATGCCTTTAGCATTAGGATCAGACTATGACATGGAAAAACAAAAATACAATGGATCAATTTCATGGGAATTTGTAACATTATGAAAGGCCAAGGCGCTTAGTAAGATCATACTAAAAAAAGCAAATATATTTTATATAGATTACCTTGACATATTCGTCCCAAAAAATATCTTCTTTCACGGTCAAAGTATTTGATGAGTCATTCCAACCGAATCCAGTCCTTGCAAGCATACTGGATATTGAACCATAATCTTTCTTCCACACATGTAGCTTGGAACTGATGTGTGGAGTTGCACGCAGCGTTGTTCCTGGAAATGCTTGTTTCATTGACTTTTCAAGCATGTGTTGGTACCCTGATTTGAACCCGTTGTCACATTTAAAACCTTGTACAACGAGTTCTTTCAAGGCATGTAGTAACACTTGCTCCTCCTCAATAGTCCAGGAACGTCGACATTGGGTAGTTTTACGAGCTGCCCCACTTTTTGGGACACTCCCAGTTGATTCCATATTACCTATTATTCAATATTATTATAGGAACAACAAGGAGCAGTTATCAAGCAACGGAAGACACGCTTAAATTATAAACAATTTGATGCACAAATTGATAAATACGTCAATACAACAAAGTACTACATGCACGCAAATAAGGTGTCATTACATTAAATTCATAAATAGTTAGCTAGAATCACATTTAACATACAAACACAACATTGTTTTACATCACCATTGTTCACATAATTGTTCAGCATTCTCCAATAAGATTGTCTTATAAATAACTTAAAAATGAAGTTGTTAATAATTATTACAAATCAGGCCCGCCAATCGTTGTACATTGAAACTGCAAGATTATCGCGCCAAGAATTCCAAGGCTGGGATGACTCCAATTGGTCAACAAAATCACCATCATCATAAGCTGCGTAAGGATGTTCTTCTACTACAAATTCTGGAATCTCATCTTCTAAAGGATCATACGACATGGTAGTGCGGATAAAGTTATGCAATAAGCAACAAGCCATGATGATTCGGTTTTGCGTCTTTATAGGGTAAAAGGCATTGCTACGTAGAATGGCCCAACGTCCTTTTAGTAAACAAAATGCGCGCTCAATTATGTTTCTTGCCTTGGAATGCCTCGGTTGAATAGTTCCCTATGATTTTGAGGGGTGAGAGGAGCCGATCCCCATTCATCCAAGTGGTATCTAACGCTCGATATGGTGCTTTAGGAAACCAGTACATTTGTATAACCACAATCACATAGGTAATAAGAACCTGAAATTTATGGTGATATATCTAATGTCAGTTCCACTAAAAAGATTTAATAGGCCTTAGCTGAACACATGATACTTAAATTGGGACCTGATAAAAAATGACTAACCATTTGGGACTTTTAAACCATTACTGCGCGTAACGGCATCACGTAACACACGACAATCGGCTGCAGATCCTTCCCAACCACTTAAAACATAGGAAAAATTCATTGATTGGCCGCAACCACAAAGAACATTAACACTGACGGATCCTTTCCTGTTCCTATATCTTGCCTTGTGAGGAAGAGGTACACGAACATCAATATAAGTTCCGTCTAATGCCCCAAGGCAACCCTAAGACAGATGTATCATGAGAGAACAAGCTTAACATTTCTCTAAGACCATAATTTTCATAATAAATAATCGACATAATATTTAATTAAATGATTATTTACCTTAAACCACTTCCATCTATCATCTGTGCTTTCATCACTGACAGGTTGAGGAGTGACTAGTAAGATTGAATAAAGCCTAAGCACTGCTTGTAGCACCAAATTGAAATGTGTGCTAATGGTATAACCGGATCGTTTGAAATCAAATTTCACAACACGATTTTTTTGTGATGGGCCAGAATAGATAAGAAGATAGCAACTTGTTCAGTAATTTGTACGTGCCTAGTTCGGTTCAACCCCCCAACATTTTCTAAAAGAAAGCACAATCTACGAAAACAATTCCTGTCCATTCGGAGTTGTGAAATACAATCTTGGTCAGTCATGTTGATTAGTTCACTCATATGTTCAAGTTGTCGATTTAAACGGGCAATCATTGTGTACGGGGCACGGTTTGCGGCAGAAATGCGACGTCGAGTTTGAGGCGCAAAGTGTCGTTGATAGAAATAAACGAAGAACAAGAATGTCTTAATTATTGTAACAATTTCTTGGAGAACAACAAGTAACTGAACATCTTCTTCAGCCATCTTTCTTTGAAATCCTACAAATTATTGTTGTTTTTTCAATATAGTTTTATTTATATTGAATCAAGCAGTACACATACATGTTGAAGACAGATTAATTAAATATGCACACATAAAGAGTAATAAAATGTAAGCAAAAAGTGAACAGATTCCTTGCTGATCATTTTTCCCATCAAATTGGCAATTTATTATCAAGCAACAAGTGAAAGTACAATAATTGAAAGCATTCCTCAGTATAATCTTGTTCACAAATTTATTTTCATTTTTCAAAAGTAATTGCCATAGGTGTGCAGAGTATGTTAACTACAAAAATGACCATCACAATGTAAGTTTCAATCCTTAATAAAAACTACTGAACAATAATAAATTCTTAACATATCACAAACAGAATCCATTCACAAAAGTTGTTGCACAGCTAAAAACCATACACAACAACTATTCCTTGACATATGCAATCTTCAGTGGACAAGCTCGATCTGAGAATAAAAGAAGAATAAAAGCTAGAAGAAAGCACATAATAAACTGACCAACCAATGTACTCCATAACTTATAAATTGCAGAGACCAAGGGCAAATTGTAGGTCAAATAATTCTATTTAAATATGGCTTTGACAAATAAATTTCTTGTCACATAAAAAATGCATAAACCAATAAAAACATACTGTTGTGTTTGCAAAATTGTCCACCACTAAAATAGAAAATTTAAGAACACTATAAAAATCCAGAACTGAGCTTGAAAAAATCTAACCCACTCAAACATCGATAAAATTATGGGCCAATTTACAAACTAAAGTAGTTGAACACGCGTAACAGGATTGTGCCATTTTATTTTTTGTACAAAGAATTTAGACTGGACTTGTGTGATTGTGTAAGGTGTAAGGTGTAAAGCTAGAAATAAAAATTGGCTAAGTAAAAACTTACGGTCACTTGTGCGATTTTGGGTAGTTATCTTCTTCGATTTTGTGAATCCTTGCCAAAGCTTCTAACTGGTCGGAAAAAGGAATGACGGATGTTGCCGACGAGATTCCAAACATAGGTAATATGGATATGAAAAGGAAATCAAAATCTATGTTAGCATTTAATTCACATATGCAGTTTGAATTGAAACGCGAGGGAAAATGGAAGAATACTAACCTGAGATATAATCGACCGTAATCTAGGGTTCCAAGAGGAGGAAGATGAGGTTTATATATGTTCCAATCTTGTTAATATTGTGGTATTTGAGGGCAAGATGGTCATATCATAGCCTAATATATGGGTACCCGTGACTTTTCACAAACTCAGATTGTTTGGGATTACATAATACCAGGGGTGGGGCTGGGATTGTTAATCAAATCAAATTGTGATTACAATCCCGGCCTGCGGGCTAATAACGGGCCGCAATCTAAGATCCCAAACGTCGGATTGACTGTGATTACAATCCTTATCACATCTAATAACCAATCACAAACACTCCCTAAAGATATTAAAGAAGAAGTTCACAAACAATGAGTGTCACCTAGGCCCCCGCGCACCCCAAATTTTTTTTGTCCCGTTTTTTCTATGGAATAAAATGAAAAAAAAATTATATATATATATATATATATATATATATATGAATAGGATCAAATAAGACCACATCATTAAAGTGAGACAGTGTGGACTAATCATGTCCACAAATCTGTAATTTTAGATGGTTAAGATTTACCCAATTTAATGGCCTTTTTAATTTATTTTAAATCTGTAAAGGGCAATATTGTAATTGTATAATTAGACACTTTCAATCAATTTGGTAATTGTTCATAATTGAACTTTATCCCCCCAATCTTCCTACTCTCCTCTCCAATGGCTCTTTTCTCTCTCCTCTCTCTTCTCTCGCTCGGTCTCCTATCCTCTGCACTCGCGTCCACAGAGAGCTTCACACACGAAGTAACCGACGACCCTTTGATCCAGCAGGTCGTATCCGACGGTGCCGAGGTAGTCGATCAGTTGTTGCACGTCGAGCATCATTTCTCGCTGTTCAAAGCCAAGTACGGGAAGACGTATGCCACCTAGGAGGAGCACCACCACATATATAATTAGATAATTTCAATCAATTTGATAATTGTTCATAATCGATCCTTATCCCCCCAAAAGTCGCTCGTCAGTTTTTTCGACTTTAATTGTGAAACTCTAGGGTTTTTTAATTTTTCTTTTATTGCGTGTTGTTGTGTTTTGGGGAGAATGTGATTGTGAGTTGAAATCGTTATCTTGAGTTTAGTTTGTGTCTTTCATGTATTTTTCGGTGATGGTGATTAAGCTTTTGTTAATGGAGGTTCTAGATTTTTTTCTAGGGAAGAAGACGGATTTATATGTTTGATGTATACTTATATTTTAGTAGGTTATTGTATACTTATATGTTTTTCGATGCATACTTATATCTGTTTTGCTGTATAAGTAGTTAATTTTTTATGTATGTATTTATGTTGTTGTATACTTATGTGTTTTGATGTATACTTATATGTGTTTTGTTGTATACTTATATGTGTTTTGTTGTATATTTATATTTGTTGAAAAAAGTATGAAAGTTTTGCTGATACTTATATGTGTTTTGATGCTTATTTATTTAATTTTTACGTATATTTTTTTTATATATTCTGCACTGACACTTTATTTTTGGTTTTTTGTGCCAGGACTGGTGTTTTGTTAATCATGGGTAAAAGAGGTAGAAAAAGTGGACAGCGCGTCGAGGGCAACTGTAATATAGTCTGATTTTATTGTATAGTTAGACATAGTTTACTGTATAGATAGTCTGATTTTATTGTATAGTTAGACATAGTTTACTGTATACATAAATTGATTTTATTGTATATTTAGACATAGTTAACTGTACAATAATTTAGTTAATTGATTTGTTTCGATTAGTTGTTGATTTTTTAATTATTGTTATTCGGTATACCGTAATAAACCGTAATTATTGGTCTGCCCAGAATAATATAATTAATTGATTCCTTAATTCACGGTCCCCACATATTTTTGTTTGACAATTGTAATATGCAGTACAAATATGTTAAATATACAGCATAATAATGTTAAATATACAGTAAATATATGTTAAATATACAGTTCAATAATGAGCGTGATTTTTCTCTCTCTCTCTCTCTATAACTGATTTACTTAATCCACGATCCCCACATGTTAATGAACATGATTCTCTCTCTCTCTCTCTCTCTCTCTCTCTCTCTCTCTCTCTCTCTCTCTCTATAACTGATTCCTTAATTCACGTTCCCCACATGTTTTTGTTTGGCCATTTTAATATGCAGTAAAATTATGTTAAACATACAGTAAAATAGTGTTAAGTATACATCAAATATATGATAAATGTATAACATACTGCATGGCAGAGCACATGCGTGATTTTCTCTCTCCCCACGTGATTTTCTCTCTCCTAATAACTGATTCCATATTTGGATGGTCCCCACATGTTTGTTTTGACAATTTTACCTTTTCTGGGGTTTAATTAAATGGTTAATGTATTATTATCCCAACTTATTCCTAGCCTTTGATGTAAATGAGGGAGGGTTGAGATTAGTCCACACTGTCTCACCATAAAATATGGTCTCATTGGATCCCCCCTATATATATATATTGTTTAAGGGGGAAAAATAGTTGGTAAGGAAAATTTTTTTGGGTAGAAGTCTTAGGCGGCTTACGCCCTGATCGCTTCTGACTAAAGGATTTTTTTCACCTAGAGTTGGCAATATAGGTCCTATTCAATGGACCGACCCAGTCAACCCTCATACAGTATTGGGCTGGATTTTATTTTGAAGGCCCAAGAAGGACCTACTTTGGCCTGGCGCAAACGACCAACTAAAAATACACGTGTTGAGTTGAATAAGACCGATCCATAAAAAATGCGGCCCAATAAAATTTTGACCCTATCCAACCCAATTTTATGGTTAGGCCCGCTAGATTCAGAGCTGGCCCAGTCTAGCCCAACCCATTGCCAGCCATATTGTCACAAGAGAAACCCACGCCGATCTCCCACCATTCACATCCAGAAAAGTTCAGATATTTTTAAAATTGAACAAGGTTTTTTGTTTTTAGCGCATTTATCTAATAAATATCATTGATTGTTAATTATTTATTTACTATTTTGATAAAATAATTCTATATTTAATTGTTTCACTAAAAAGAATATTATTATAATCAATAAAAAACGTCTGGAAATCTTATTTTGGAGCGATCAAACTGTTTGACGAAAAAAACCATATCAGGAGAATTAACGAACAAACATCTTATCAGTAATACATTATCCACAACCCTGGGGCCCAGTGTGCACTTGATACATTAGAGCTAGCATTTTGTAAAGTAAATAACATCAAATATGGCCAACAACCAAAAGTACATATAGCATAAACCCAATATGGTAACTAACTACATCACACAACGATTAAATCAAACCATCATATCCTAATCTTCTTTCCAGGATGTGATTCGTCATCATACATCCTGCTGTCATCATTTTTCTCACCATTCTCAGCCTTCTTTCTGGCAAGTATTTTGTTTATCTTGTGCAGGTCATTGGTGAGTTTCTGTTCTCTGTTCTGTTTTCGGGTCTTCCGACCATCTTGCATCTTCACACCAAACTGGAATGCAGCTTTTGGCATTGCTTCCTTCTGCTCATTGTATGTAGCCCATTCCTCTTCTGTCTCAAAGTCCCACCGGTGAAGCCGTCCCTTTGCCTGTTCGAAAAATGAAAAGTCACATTTATTGTACCAAACCACAACACAGAAAACTTTGACTCTATAACCTACAATATGCATCTATAGAGCAATCTCAGCAGTAGTTGAACATGTGAGCATGGCAAGGGAAGTTCTCATTGCATTGATCAAAACCAAACAAAAAGCTATATTTATTACCGTCTCTGTATGTGTGCTTTTTTTGGGTAATAATACAGTCATGGTAGGGTACCTGTGGTAGCATGTTGGCAATGTATAATCTAAAAAAGTTTTTTTGTTTTAGAAAAGGTTTAATTACAAATGATACCCTTGAGGTTTAGTCTAATTACAAAAGATCCCAGTTATCTTTCAAAATTACAAATATCCCCTTCATATTTGCTCCAAATTTACAAATTGCACCCTCGACAAGGAGGTATTTGTATTTGTTAAGAAAATACAAACCACAAGGGGGTGTTTGTAATATGTTAATGGGGTATTTGTAGTTTTGAAAGATAACTAGGGACCAGGGTTTTCTGTTAGGCCAAACCTCAATTGTAATTTTTGTAATCATCCCTTAAAAGAATTTCTATGTTGTACTTACTTTCTTCATTAATATTCAGAAATAACGGAGAGAATGCTCACCCGTCCACCCATATCCATTTTGGACAAGTCATCTTCATCATCACTATCGACAACCTCACGGTTATATTCTTGGTAACCAGGATAGCATTCAGAGTAACTCTCAGATATAAAATTAGGATCTTTCTCCCGAGCATCCTTCTCCCTTAGTTGTTGAAGCCTCTGATCATCCCTTTTAAACACGGATCCTAATCCCCTATCCTTCTCTTCTTGAGTCATGAAATGTGGGTCCTGCAGGACTTCGGAACCAGCTTGCAGATCATAAGTCTGTAAGTCTTGCTGAATGTATTGCTCAGGGTAAGCCAGTTGCTCAGCATATTGGTAGTTCTGCCACTCCCCCTGGTAGCCACCAGCCAATGCTTGTGCTTGCAAAGCATCATATCCGTTCTGAATAAAAAGACAATGAAATATCATTTAACTAACATGGTGCAACGACAACAAAGTGTGACAATTTTAAAAAAAGAAACTTAAATGTATGAGCAGTAGGCTGAATTGTTTATTAGAAAGAAAAAAAAAAGTTTTATGACTAAAGTGACAAAAAAAAAATCAATTCAAGCATCTAACATATAAAAGAGTAAGTTATTTATGTCTAAAGTTAAAAACTAATATGCACTCACCCCTTCTTGCCAACCATGAGACAGCTCAGTGGGTGGAACTGGGCCATAGGCAGGTTCAGCAAAGTAGGACGGTTTCTCTTTATTTCGAGGAGATTCTTCCATGTCCTCTGAAATTGGGCTTTGGCTCATATCTTTACTGGGAATAGAGTAGTCTATACCTTCACCCAGAAAAATATCATCCTCCTCTTTCCTAACAGCAGTTGTTTCCTGCTTCTCTTTTGGGTCAGGATGATTCCTTTTGGGAAGAGGGGGAGGTGGTGGTAGGATCTCCCCTACATTTTGATTCTTCAGAGAATCAGATTTTAATATCCTCTCACCTTCTTCGTATCCATTAGAAACAGATAAAGTCTTTCCTGCTTAATGCCATATTAGAACAGGCATATTAACACTGATAGGAAATGAAGAGGCCACTTGAGGAGATTAAGGATCGAAATCACAGTAAAAAATTAACACCACCACATTAAACAGAAAATGTGAGGCAGATAAGAAAAACACATTGTTGATTCCTGTATGATGATGCTAGTATTCTGTCCTATCCTACCTCTTTTTTGCAATCATGCTCTGAATCCGCTTTTAGTCAATCTTAGTGCTTAAATAGCACCTTAATGTCATGAGCAATTCAAGAATAAAAAAATTGAGTAGTGGACTAAAAGAATCATTCTTACTAGAATATAATGCGTAGGAAAACTAAGAGAATTAACAAAGAGTTTCAAATGCATACTAAAAGCACCTTTTGCATCTTTGTCTTTCTTCTTCTTTTTCAGAACTTTCCCTGACGAACCAAGGCGAAGATATGACATAATTTTAGCAATTCGATCTAAAACTGAACCATCAACGCTCACAGTAACCATTTCCTGGAAGGATAGGAAAGAGATAAATTTCAAAACAACCATCAACAAAGCATAATGGCACCAACAAATATAACATGAGAAATAAGGAGAAAAAAAAGTTACCTCAGGTACGGGACAATCAGCTTTACTTCTATGGACGGTTGTTGGAATATCATGAGAGAACCCATTTTCCTAGAATACATGCAACACAATTTTTTTTGGTTAGACATAGCTGAGAGAGCAACTTTTTTTCAAAAACAGGAGGAGAACCATTTAAGCTCTGAACGCACATTGGTATTGTCTCTATAAGCATATACGCAGCAAAGTGCTACCAATTCAGTCCAGGATACATGTACGGGCAGCAGTTACTCAACTCAAAAGCAATCATACATAACGAAAGGACAATATCTATCTAACAGCCACTGATTCTACAAAAAAATTACTGAAGTTTAGAAGTCAGTGAAATTTTTGCGTACAAATAAATGCAATGAGGGAAAAGGAGCTGAAAAATATTTCATGTTCTAAAACGTCATCCCATATGATGCTGAAGCAGTCACTTCAATTAAACTCAAAATGCAGCACTTATGGGTGGTATATGAAGGTTAGAGGAGAGTTCTTTTCCTCTTTATCTTTCAACAGATAAGGATAGTTCACCTAATAAGAGATTTAAAACAAACATTTTGGCATTGAAGTTATACAGAACAAGCAATAAATGACTGCATAAAAAACAGAATATCTCACCATGTTATATATAAAAGCCATTCGTCCAGGGAGGAACATTTCATTGGTTTTGATGACAGTTTGTGGCTTGACTATCCACTGATAAACCGACTGTAACAACAATATTAAGTCATTCAGAAAACAAAAATCATGCAACAGCCTCAAAATTCAAGGAAAAAAAATCACACACCTTTGCTGATGCAGTGCGGAAAACTACTGGCTGGTCATCCTTTGGTCCTCTGTTAACAGAAGAGAAGTTTTCAATGCACAAGATCAAAAAAATTGATATTTCCCAAGGCCGTACAGAAATAAAGCATGTAAAATCTTATCCTTTGACATATAAAAAAGAAAATCCTTTGGCATATCAGATACATTTTTGCTGGGCTTTTGCAAACAGACACCCATTCATACCAAAGAGGTCACCATCTCATATAAGAGTAGTGTGCTTCCAGTGCCACATATTCCTTACCACGACACAGATAAATAGAGAGGATGCAAAAAATTTAGAAGTCACTGGAGTATTGAAAGTAAGCAGGTTTCTTCAGACAACCCAACCCAAGCAGAAAACAAATCTAGGAACATGTACAACAAAATTTCTACAAAACTAGAATCCAAACAAGGTTACATACTTAGATTTTCCATCATTCTCTTCTCCATGATCAGGCTTCTTGTCTATTTCACTTCTCACTTTATGAAGCAAAGCGTAATCCAACCCTTTGACCAAATGCGTGTGCTCAACATCACCTGGATGACATAATCAGCCACTGATAAGTAAGTCCATTGGGAAAATAAGGACCAAACTCAAGACTCATTATCATTTAAACATATATGTTAACTAACACTTGTTAAGGGTTTTCATAATATCGACATGAGCCATTAAGTCCAATAATGTTCAAGAATCGGATGTTATCCTGAGACGACTATTAAAGAAACATTGTTTTTTTCAAATGCATGATTGCACATAAGAGATGCAGGCTTGAACAAACAAATTAGTATTTTATCCATCATTCACCAATTTAAAGGAACACAACCTAATAAGAAGCTACCAATGTAAGAAACTAAGTCCTCCCACTTGGTGACTAACAGCATCAAGAAAATCCTTGTAAACTCCAATGCCAGGGCAGCCAAAGACCAATTTAGCTTGGCTCTACTAAAGCTTGTCGAAGGTTAGCATATCAAACAAACATAACAACTTTTTTTAAGCTCATAGAAAATATATGCTCTAGGCTCAAGCTCATCCAGGTAAAGAAAGAATGAGCAGCCCGAGCTCGGTTGGATAAAGCTCATTCAATGTAAGATTATCAAAGAGATGAGTCAAGCTTAAATTATTTTTCTTAAACTTAATAAAACAACACGCAGGATTCAAGCTCATCTAAACAAAAAGAAAAGGAAAAAAAAAAACATTCTACACCATTCAAGTTTTTATAAGAATATAAGTCTAAATTCATTTGGGTAAGTCAAAGTCCATGCAGGATGGTCTAAAAGATGGGAAAACACAGGCTTGAGTTTCAGCAAACCAGTACTAACTTCAGCAGGATAAAGCATGGTTCAAACCCATAGTGCTCATTCTATCTCCAAACGATAACAAGCAAAAGCAGCTTCTTTGAAAAACAAAGTGATCTTTCGAAAAGAATGGTGGTTGTAACACTGAGAACTAGTTGGACTAAAGAAATGGCCACCCATAATCATTCATGTGACGTAAGATGGCCGTACTGAAATCAAAGAGCGAGCTGAGTGTTCATTGGTATTTGTATCATATGCATGTTTGCCCTTCTCGTTGAGTTAACTAACATCTCGAGAAAGTTAATCCAAACAAGAATGTCTGCCAACCACCACCAAAAGAGATCAACGGAGGATTTAATATACATAAGAATGTTGCTAATTATTCATGATCCGTACAAAGTAACTAAAGTTAGAATATACGAATTCCCATAAGAACTCATTTTCCGGTGATACTAATTACTAGGTAGCAATCTAAGAACTCCTACCTCCAAGATATTTGCTCTTCTCAATAGATAACTTGTGCGCATCAGCAGACCTATTTAACACCAGAAGAAAATCGTAATTAGACACAGAAACAAAAATGTACCAAAATACCAAAAATACGCATAAGTATAACCGGAGACAGGTATGGTGCAGTATCTCACAGGAGATCAACATTTCCTGGGGGAGCAACAGCATGAAAGGATGTCAACTCATTAATCTCATAATCAGGATTCTGATCTTCTCTCCGTTCTTTTGCTCGGTCCCGGTATTTTGGCAGCTCCGGCTCCTCTGGTTTCTCCTCTTTACTGAAAATTTGACTCAACACTCTCAGAAAACTAATATCACATAAAAACCAAAAAAAATAAAAATACAACACCTCTCCTCATTCTCTTAAACAATTACAATATCATTAGCCGTACTTCCAAAGCATAATAAAACACAGATTACATGAATGAAATGGAATAAGAAAACTCGAATATTCCATCAGACCACGCACGACCAACTAGAATAACCCAACTTCATAAGCATTTCAAATTTAAAAAACAAAACATGCATCAAAATTGCAACGAAGAAATGACGGAAACACGTACTAGTGTCGGCGAACGGTCTTTTCCTTGTGATTACGCTTTGTCGACATCACTAAATTAGTGCGTACACTGGACTAATCGACAACAGGCGAATTTATGAGTTAATTTGATAAAACTTTCGCGGTTAGGGCTTTGGAGGAAATTCTGCTACTAGAATCGTTGGGGAAGAAAGATGACATGATGAGGTTGGTCGTTGGCTTCGATGCATTGGGTCCTCGAAGTTACAAATTTACCCTCGTCGATACAGAAATTAAACCACGACGGGATGGGCCATATTACAGGCCCATTAACTGCTATTTTCGGGCCGGTGCATCTTGCTACAAGGTAGCCTAATACCACCTTTATTTTTAGATTTTAAGAATAGCCCAATACCAACTATGGAAATCTTGCTACAAGCCAGTAGAAATTAGAACTTAGAAGTGCATATTCTAATTTTTTGAGTTAGACCATTAAGATCAAAAAATCAAACTTTTATAAAATAATATATTTCTTTCTAAATGCAAACTTTGAAAAATAAATTAGTTCTTTCTAAATGCATGATGGACAGGAAATTATATTTCAAAGCCGATTTGATTGAATCAAGTCAACAATCACATGATAAATGAACGTACACATGTCATGTGATTCATTTTAATTCTAATAAAAGTGATCAATCACATGACAATGACAAGTATAGTAATACATATCATACAATATTATATATTAAAGTTGGAAAACTTCATTATTTTTATTTTAATATTACTATCTATAACTCCTAGTAGGGTTGGGCAGGGGACTCAGAGATATCTGAACTCGAACCGAAATCCGGACCAAATAAGTCCCAAACCGAAAATATCCATTGACTTTTTGAATTTCTCCGAATTGAACCATCCTGAAAAACTTTATGGTACGGTTCTGGATATTTTTAGATATCCGTACCGAGGAACCAAAACTAGAACTAATTTTAAAGAGTTTTTATATATTTATATTATACATATATATTATATTTATCTTCATGTTGAATTAAGTACACATTTAATGAAATTTAATAATTTATAAAAAAACATAATACTGCAATAATTAACTATTTAAAAAATCAAACAAAGCCTTCCAAAAAAAACAATTAAAACAGATTAAAATATTTGCAGATTAATAATTTTAGGTCCATGTATAAATATAATTAAATAAAGAAGGTATTAATTAATTGACATGGTTAAAAATTAAACATTGTATTTTATAAAACTTAAAATATAATACTATATATAATGGTTTTACTTATTTATAAAGACTAATAATTAATAATAGATTAATAATTATTGGCCCATTTTTTAATAATTGATAGCTAATTTAGGATTTAATTTAATAATTTAATGTGAATTATTCTTTTTTGTTCATTTTAAAGTATGAATAATCTTCGATTTTTCAATTATCTGTTCTAGACCAAGTCTATCCATTTAGAACCGAATATCCGTACTGAACAGTCCCAAAATTTGGGACAGTATGGTACATATATTTTTTTATCTACAGTACGGTTCTGGATATCAACTTTTGAAATATTCGAATTTTGGTACGGTTTTGGATATTTTTGAATATCCGAACCGTACCGTACCACGCACACCCCTATTTCCTAGTATTTGCAAAAGTATACACTCCACTCATCAACTGTATCAAATTCATTATTTTTAATTATTTTAATATTACTATCTATAACTCCTAGTCATCTTATTTATGTAGTGATTTGCAAAAGTCTACACTCTACTCATCCACTGTATCAAAAATACCTCAATATATTGGATGCTACAAATTGAAAAACTTCACTTTCTCCCTATAAAAGGAGCACTTCTACAAAAATTTTAAGGCACATTGACAATGAAATTCATATACTTTCGACTTAATTACACTTTTACAAAATGCTTGTGCATCTAAATACTCCTAGCTAGTTAAAATCTTTATACACTACTTTATAGTTTTGAAATTTTGAGCGGTTACGTTCAATTGTTCTGTGTACATGGAGACATCACTATTTATTACAATGATTTTATCGTGACTCCCAAAACCAATCTTTAACTCTCCGCATAATATAATTCTGTTATGCCTGCAATTATTTCACGCAATTAGTTCATTGTAATTTTAAGACTGATTAACTATATAACTATAAAGTATAATATGGCATTATATATAGAGCTTATCTAGAGAATGTTCTAATATACATGAATAGTACTATATAATATATGTTGACAGCGCTTGAAAATGATGGATGCTAAAGGTTGATGTTTTGACAATGCAATGCTGCCATTGGTGCTGAAAATTTCAAAGCTACAAAACAACAAAACTTTTACACAATTATTTTCAACATCGCATTGGTAAGAACGCCGTTTGCTTAGTCTTATGTTGTTATTTAAGGAGTTTATTCTATAGACTGAAAAGTGTAACATCTCAACTAAAACCATTGAAACTTCAAACCATGATGATGAGGCAGCTGTTTTACTCCAGGATGGCCATTATTTCTGTGAGCCTTGTACTTGTAATCCTATATTTCATGTCAAATAGTGTTTCAGCAGAGAAACACAGTGCATTTTTCATATTTGGTGACTCGTCTGTTGATCCGGGCAACAACAATTACATCAAAACAATACCAGAAAACCAAGCAAATTACAAGCCTTATGGTCAGAATGGCTTCTTCAAGGATCCCACCGGCCGATTTTCTGATGGCCGTATCATCGTAGATTTCCTCGGTAAAACTATACCTCAATGAAAATCATACTATGATATCGTTATATTGTTCAAAGTGATAATTACAAAAACGACCCTTAAGGTTTAAACTAGTTATATATCTTTCAAATTTATGTGTCATTTATTTCTATTTTACAAATTGCACAATCAACCGTGGGTATTTGTTAAATAAATACAAACCTGAGGTGGTTACTGGTTTGTAACACTTTAAGGTGATATTTGTAATTTTGAAAGATATCGGAATTTTTAGTAATTATTACGTTAAACCTTGGGAGTGGTATTTGTAATTATCCCTTCGAACTAATATAATTCTTGGACTGATGGATTTAATCTTATGTTGCTAAATGAAATAATACAGCTGAGTATGCTAAGTTACCTATAATTCCTCCATATTTGGATCCATCTGCTGATTATAGTCATGGAGTTAACTTTGCCTCTGCTGGAGCTGGAATTCTTTCTACTACCAATGAGGGTCAGGTGAATTTTGTACTAAATTAATGCCTGCTGCCCTTGTCTATATATCTTCACTGAAAGGAACTAAACTACTTTGATTATAATCCATAATTTTTTGGTTTCTATGATATATTTTAAATAGGCCATTGATCTTAAGACACAATTGAAGTACTTTGAAGAAGTGGAGAAACAGTTGACAGAGAAATTAGGAGCTTCAAAAGCAGAGGAAGTTATATCTGATGCAGTTTATTTCTTTAGTATGGGCAGCAATGATTACTTGGGCGGTTATCTAGGCAATCCTAAGATGCAAGAACTCCATCATCCTGAGGAATATGTGGGAATGGTTATAGGAAACTTGACAGGAGCAATCCAAGTGAGTTCCCCTTATGAAAAAATAAAGATCAATATTTTTTGATAAATTACAAAAACTACCCCTGACATTTAGTCTATTACAGAAAACTATGTTATCTTTCAAAATTATAAATACCCACTTGATATTTGTTTCCGTTTTACAAATTACACCCTCAATAGGGGGTATCTGACTATCTGGTAAGTAAATACAAACATGAAGAGGGTGTATTTGTAATAGTACCTTATGGGGATATTTGTAATTTTTGAATGATAATTGGATTTTTTGGTAATTGACCTAAACTTTAGGGGTAATTTTCGTAAGGCTTAATTGCAAAATTGAGTCCGTAACTTTAGGGGTCTAGCAATTTTGGTCCTATAAATATTTTGATCTCAAAAGTTATAGTTTGTGCAATTTTGCTGCTAGATGTTTGATATTGTGCGATTTTGGTTCTAACATGTATTTCAATATTTCACTTGTTCCCACAATACCCTTGTCATTTAGCCAAAATACCCAAAATACCTATTACGTTTAAAAGTTATAGGACTTGAATTGCTACTTTTACTAAAGGGTAAAATCGTCGATGACCAAAACTGCCACAACAAGATGTTACATGACTAAAATTGCCAACCCCTCTCGGACTAAGATTGCCAACCCCTAAGAGTTACAGGACTAAATCGGAAATAAGTCTTTTTGTAATTTATCCATAAAATTATTTTCTAAAATAATTTAATCTGAATAAATAAATATATGATAGTTCTGAGTATTTGATGGTTCAGGAATTGTACGAGAAAGGTGCAAGGAAATTTGGATTTTTGAGTATATCACCACTGGGATGCCTGCCAGTTATGAGAGCTCTGGCTATTGAAGGAGGGTGTTTTGAACAAGCCAATTCTCTTGCCCTAGCACATAACAATGCCCTCAAAACTGTACTCACAAATCTTGAATACCTATTGAAAGATTTCAAGTATTGCAACTCGGATTTCTACAATTGGCTTCATGATCGGATCAACCACCCCTCCAACTATGGTAAGTAATTAGGTATACCAATCGATAATCCCTCCAACAAGCCTATAAATTGGATTGTTTTCTGTTTACTTGAATCACAGTCGTGATGTTAGTTAAAATTACAATATAAAAGGATTGTTAAAGTATTATTATTTGGGATAATTATAGAAACCCACTGAGGTTTTGGGTGATTATAAAAAATCGAGAGAAATTTCAGAATTATAGAAAGCTATTGATCATTTGATTTCGTCTTACATTTTGATCCAACCGTTGGTTGCATGACGAAATTTGCTGACATCGTCAAATATTTTACAATTACATCCCCCTCAAATTTTCTAAATATTACAAATAACTCCAACTTTTTGTTTGGCTATTTTAATATTTAGAAGATTTGAGAGATGGAATTGTAAATTGTTGACAACGTCAGCAAATTCCGTCAATTTAACTAACACTAAGGCAAAAATATAAGACGGAATAAATTACCTCATGAAGATTTTTGTAATTTTGAAATTTCTCTGTTCTTTCATATTGCGTCTCAATGTGAAAGAACGAAAGAACGGAAATTCTTCTAAGCTAGAAGGAATTTGTCAAATTACATAAATTAGTAAATGTCTATTTTCAGCCTAATTTTCAAATCCAAATAAAATAAAAGGTTTGCCCTACATATTGCTCATACTTACAAAATCTTAAGTTGAAGCCAATTAAACTTATTTGGTAACTAAAACTTGATTAATTAAAAGGAGTCGCTATTTGCACCCCCTTTTTTTTATAAATACACCCTTTCCTTATTTTTACAAATTTATAATGACTTAAAATAACTATTATACTCTTACTATCATAAAAAAATCTAAATACACCCAATCTTTTTTTTTCCAAAAATTTTTTATTCTTACCTAAGGCTCAAGAGATAATTTTTTATTTTTTTTATTTTTTCGCTATCGTGTTATTTTAATTTTAGCATTAAGTGCGAAAATGTGTCATTTTCGATTGATTGAAGGTTTTATAGGCTGGGTTCGAAATGGTGTTACAAATCTTGAGTTTTTTTGTTTTAAGTTCGTGCATTTTTTCGCCATGTTCGAATAGGCTTGATCGTGCTTCAAAAAAAGGGTGGCACGGTTGCCATTTTTCCTGAAAAAACATGCCACCCCTTTTATTGAAGTGTGGCACAATCGTACCCTATTTTAATACATGGTGATTGTGCCACACTTTAAAATAGGGCATGATCGTGCCACACTTCAAAAAGAAGGGGTGGCACGATCGTGCCATCATTTTTTTAGGAAAAAGGCGATCGTGCCATCCTTTTTCTTGAAGCGCGATCGTGTCTATTCGAACATGACGAAAAAATGCATGAACTTGAAACAAAAAACCGTAAATTTGTAAAACTATTTCGAACCCAACCTATAAAACCTTCAATCTATCAAACATTACATATTTTTGCACTTAATGCTACAATTAAAATAGCAGGATAGCGAAAAATAAAAAAAAATATCTCTTAAGCCCTAGGGAAGAAAAAAATTTCTGAAAAAAAAAAAAGATTGGATGTATTTAGAATTTTCTTGATAGTAAAGGCATAATAGTCATTTTAAGTCATTATAATTTTATAAAAATAGGAAAGAGAGTGTATTTATAAGAAAATGGGTACAAATAACGTTCCCCTAATTAAAACCCATCAATGAAACTCTTTTCTAGTCTTATATATTCTAGTAGTATGCTCCTAAAAGTTATTTTCGATTTGAACCACAAATGATTTTGATAGGCTTCAAAGAAGGGGTGAATGCTTGCTGTGGATCAGGGCCTTACGGGGGAGTTTACACATGTGGAGGCACAAAGAAGCTGACAACCTACGAAATATGCGAAAACGCCGATGACTTTGTCTGGTGGGATTCGTTTCATCCAACTGAAAGGATCCATGAACAGTTTTCAAAAGCTCTTTGGGACGGGCAACGGGCCTCCGTCGGGCCCTACAATCTTCGGGATCTCTTCTTCGACATCGACAAGCTCACCATTGCTGAAATAGTTGATGAAATTCCAGAAAATGAAAACATACTTTGATCCCATATATTGTTATATAACTAGAGATGGTAGAACTTTATTGCAAAAAAAAAAAAAAAAAAAAAAAAAAAAAAAAAAAAAAAAAAAAAGAGATGGTAGAACTTTATGTGAGGACAGAATTAAATAAAATGTATTATATAGACTTGTGACTTTTGGCGCAATAATTTATCAAAAGTAGCACATGAAATTAAGTTGCATACTTGCATGAATTCATCATTTGTGTATTGATGCTTACCAAGTTTTGTTTCCAAAACCAAATCACTAGAAGTTCTTGTGAATTGGTTAAATATGTATCTCTTAAGAATTTCCACAATCAATTTCAGGTAGGAGATTTAAAATTTAATTATTTTTTTACTTTTTTATTTATTTTTTGGTGGCTGGCGCAATCATTTGAAAAAGTTCTTCTTACTTCAATCTTCTTTCATTTTTCCTCTTTCCTGCAAAATAAAAAATAAAAAATAAAAAATAAAAACCATACGAATTACAGGAAAAAAATCTGAAAACTAAATAAAAGTTCATAAAGTGGTCTCTAATCTATCTATATATATATATATAATAATCAAGTAACTTATAAATAGTAACCAAAGTTTTTTCCCACCTAAAACACCTTTCTACATTTAGTAAAATATAATTACAATATTTAACATTAATTTTGATAAACAGTAAATCAATTCTGAAAAATCTATATCTATATATAATAACAAAGCATTTATATAGAAATAAACATTCCAAATCTGTGTGTGTACTGCATTAATTATTATTTCGTCTCTGTTTTTCTTTTGTAAAATTTAATAATTTTTTTATTTTTGATCTCTTTTTGACGTATACTATATCAAATTAATCGTCCTTTTACGATCATCATTTTGACACCCTTGTTACATATATATAAAAAAAAGCATAAAAAATAAAAAGATATAAGATATATTTACTAAAAATCTTATTTTGTAATGAGCTACAATAATTATACATTTGGGCTATTGGACATCAATTTATAAATTTATGTATTTTGATATTTGTGATATATGTATGGTTGTTATCTGAGTTTAACCCATTTTTTCATTACCATATAAATTGTATTTAAGTTTATTAAATTCAATTAAAAATATATATTTTAATTAAAAAATATGATAATATGTATCCAAAAACATTATATATACATAGCATTATATATATATGTCACACCCTAAATTCATTCAACATTCTAAAGGCAGATAAAATAGATTCAAGGAGTCCTACTCCAACATATGCCCGACTCGGCAAAGTCGAGGTTTTAAAGGTACATCGGATTGCCACCCGGAATAAGTCTTTGCTCATGAAGAGCTAAACAAGTGCAGCGGAAATAAAAAGAACCATAAGACGACATCCCTAAGAGTCTATTATAGTTTTTCCCGAGCCACACGTCGGCTACTCCTCCTGCACCACATAGGCCTCATCTGCATCACCCGTCTGGTCCTTTGAAAAGGATATAAAACAAAATGGTGGGGTGAGAAAAGCCTCAGTGGGTGAGTGCGTGTATGCTAGTATTAGGGTGTGCATGGTACGGGATGGTTCAGAGATTTAGAAATCTCTAGAACTGTCCCGAAGTTCGGAGATTCTAAAAATAAATCTCTAGAACTGAACCATAGAAAAAATCTCCGTACCGAACTTTCGGTATGGTTCGGGATGGAGATTCAGTTCTAATGGGACAGTACGATATGGTTCGGTTCGGGACGAGGATTCGGAGATTAGTCATAAATAAAACATACAAATTTGAAAAAAAAATAGGAAATCAATAAAAATCAATAAACGGATATAATTCCAGTCATAAAAACTAAAACCATTAGGTAACACGATCCTAAATTGTAAACTTAATAATCTCTATAATACAATAATATTCTATTATTTGGGCAATTGTCCTACTATTAACCCAGAATAATTATAATTAACTAATAATTTTGATAAATTAATATGAAATATAAATTTGTGTAAATTTATAATCTCGATATCTCCTACTTAACAATTATATTTATAATTTATGTAATGTGGTAAAAAAATTAAAATATGATTGTTTTATATTGTTATAATATGGTACTATTGCTTGTTTAGAGTATGTTTCTCTTTTAAGTGTTATTTACTAATCACTTAACTAATTTTAATTTTAAATGATTTACTAGATTTATTATTAATATTAAAGCTTTTTAAAATTCATAATAGTTGCAGTATTATGATTTTTAAAAAATATGTTTTATATTCAATTTAATTTCAAATAATTAGTAGTTAATTCAATATCAAAATATAAATAAAATAGAAATAATGTATATGTATTTATATAAAATCTTTAAAATCAGTTCTAGTACTCTTCGGGTCCTCGGTTCGAAGTGGTTCGGTATGGTTCGTTACGGTTCTCGATATGGGTATTTAAAAAATCTCCAGAACCGTACCAGAAATATTTTCGGGACGGTCCGGTTAAGTCAATGGATATTTTCGGTTCAAAGATTGTTCGGTCCAGATATCGGTTTAGTTTCGATAATCTCCAAGTCTCGTGCACAATTCTAGTTAGTATGGCTCGATTTTCTTTGAAGCGATGGAAATATTTATTTGTCAAATGTTTCTTTGTCAAAAAACCCTTCATTTTTTCTTTAAAAGAACACAGTGCATCCAAAATGAGTTAATGTATTTAAATCAGTAGTATTTTCTCATGAAGTAACGAAAATTAGTTTGGGGTGAAATAAGCTTTTATGCGATAACGCACATATGAAAATGCGATATAAAATCACTTAGTTATTTGCGTGAGAGTTTCAAAATGCAAATATGATCAAACACTTTCAAATCATTAGCATCGAAGTGCTATCACTGGTTTAACACATAAATACTAAATGTTAGGTTTGCGCTGATCAGGCGTCGAAACTCCTCCATTCTCCTTATCACTCCACGTGTACAATTTGGCCAAAGCTCACTTACTACCTTATAACTCCAACGGCTCGACATCTCTTTAACCCATGCTTTTTGCCCAGAGAATGCCATATTCATGATTATACCGATTCTACGACCCACTTCGTCTGTTGGACACTCCATCCTCTAGCGGTGGGATTAGGACCAGGGAAGGTGAATCCCGACCGCAAACCGAGCTACTCGATCAAAGACCCAATCTTTCCTCACCTCATTAGGGCCCGACACTATCATATAGGGTTCACAAAATACATAATCAATTATTCACTTGATCAATCGATCATTCAATAATTCAATTAGTCAAATTATAGTTACGTGCGGCCAACAATGAGGCAGATATGTGGGATTTATGGGCTTTATAAACAATATATTGATCTCTTGGAGGTTTATCGAAATATTATTCCAAGTAAGTTGGAATATTTGGTAGAAAATAATTTTAAGAACGGGAGGTCCTTAAAACAACAATTGTGAATTTTAGTAAAAGATCATTACAAAATATTTTTAACTAGCTAAAGGGGTCGAGTGTTCATAAAATGGCAAAAGGGGTACACGACTTTGTTAAAATCCATTAATAATCGTAAATAAAATATTTAAGGGATGACTTAGTTTTATAAGATGTGAATCGCTCCATTTTTTTTTCAACGGTAAGTCATTACGCCGAAGTCGCCCGTTTTCTCGCTAAGGATTAAAAATTTGTAATTAATAAACCGGGGCTCCGGTGGATGCAAGGTCAGGCCCATTAGACTCATAAGTCAGTAGGAATTTAATTTCCAGAGGGTTCGATAGCAGGTTTTAAAAATTGCAACCTTACCCCTTTAGTTCCGAAAAAATAGCAATTTTAGCGTGAAACATTTATAATCCGATGGCCAGCGAATTCGGGTCCGCTTATCAAGAAATTAACTATTATGAGTTCAAAGTACTTAAGAAATATTATAAGTTTACTGGGTTCGGGGTCCAATTTCAAAAAATTACAAAATGGCCCCTTCTTCCTTTGAAATATGCATGTACACCATTTCAGTGATAACTTTTATTTTACAACTCGGATTAAGCTCAAATTTTTGGGATAGGTCCAATAGGTTTTAAATAATATTTTAAGACAGAAAATTCAGTTTCCAAGTTTCTGGAATTTTTCTAATTTACAGTTTTGCCCATAGTTTTACAAAACTTGCATTTTTTACCGTTTTGTCGACAACTTCTATTTTACAAATTGAATTTCACTCAAATCTTTGGGGTAGATCGAGTAGGTTATAAATAATATTTTAAGATTAAAAATTTCAATTTACAGGTTCCGTTTCTGGAATTTTCTGAATTTACAAATTTACCCCTTATTTTTACAAGATTTGCAACTTTTGACCCGTTAGCTTAAAATTTACATTTTAACCTCTAAAACCATACATGGACAGTTCGTAGGTGTCAAAATATGTGTCATTTTTGTACCACTCCAGGCTAGTTTCGAAAATTATAAATAGGTTCAAAAATATCATTTTGGCCCCAACATTTTTATTCCCATAAGTCCACACTAAATCACACCATAATATAGCAAAATATCATCACATAAATATACATGAATTTCAGAAAATTTCCAGATTCAAATTGGGACACATAAATGGTATCAAACATGCTTTTTATCACATTTCACCTTAAGAATATTAAGCATAAGTTCAACATGAAATTTTCTTCATCATGCATGTCAGTTTAAATATGAATATGATCATATAAAGACATCAAAATCAGTTGCATGAATTTAAAAAAATATGAATGATTTGGAATTTTTACCACCCATCTCACGAAATAGTTGACAAGTTTGCTCGAAGAATCCTTTCTTCTTCTACCTCAATTTGGCTCCTTAAAGAAAAAGAAAAAGAAAAAAAAATGGAGAAGAAGGAGTTTAGTTTATGAACTAAAGGTAAAGTTTAAATATTCAAGAAAAATCTAATCATTTACCTTAAATGGTCTTCTACTACTTCTCCCCTTCCTACTACTTTATCAAGACAAACACAAAGTTTCTTCTCTTTCTCCCTTCCAATTTTGGTCCTTTCACCAAAGTGGAGGAATAATTGTGTTTTGTTTTTATTTTATCTTGGTTGAGTGTTGGATAAATGATCAAGTGGGGAACAATTGCAGCTCTATTTCTCTCCCTTTCCTCCCTCTTGGCCGTCCACCCCTCTATCTCTCTCTCATTCTTGCTTTTTTTTTGTCCAATGGTTGAGGGTTGAGTGCGTGGGAAAAGGAGTTGCTTGTATGGGGAGAAGTGAAAGCATGCAAGATGGAGTGTAAGTTTCTATAATCCTATTGGTGAATAGGTGTAGGTTTTTAGGAAATCCTGAGGCTACTTTTAGCCTCCTAACCTATGGCTACCAAGTCATCATCCTTTGATATTGTAACTATATACTATATATAGCTATATACTATATATTATCATTACATATATAAGTCAAGGTTACTAATGTCATACAATGTAATTATATCATACTTATTATAAATAAGATGCTACTACTAATCTAATAGTTATGGATTAACTTAGGTAGTAAAATTAGAATTTAATAATTGTAAAATTATCAATTAATCGATCATAGTGCATGTGTAGGCTCGTAGAGAGAAAAATGAGCATGTCTCGACTAGTTCGAATTGAACTGTCATTCCAATATATAACCAGTGCTTGATTTATAGGTACAAAATTATTGGGCCTCACATCCTCCTCTCCTTAGGAGAATTTGATCCCCAAATTTGATCCTGAA
Organism: Rehmannia glutinosa; assembly: GCA_016081115.2. NCBI lineage: Eukaryota > Viridiplantae > Streptophyta > Magnoliopsida > Lamiales > Orobanchaceae > Rehmannia > Rehmannia glutinosa. The sequence continues at coordinate 523,038 of JABTTQ020001344.1, read as the reverse complement.
ACAACTCAGGGTAGTGCTTCCGCATGTCCTCTTCTACCTCCCAAGTGGCGTCTTCTAATCGATCATGGTTTTGCCACACCACCTTGATTAGCGGAATCTATTTTGTTTGTAATTCTCGAACTTGGCAGTCTATAATCCGTAGGGGCTTCTTTATGTACATTAAGTTTTCCATTACCGACATAATATCATTAGAAATTATGTGCTCTGGGTCAGGCCGGTACTTCTTTAGTCTTGAGACGTGGAAAATGTCATGCATTACAGCAAGATTAGGTGGCAGTTTAAGGCAGTAAGCTAGTGTGCCGATTCTCTCAAGGATCTCGAAAGGCCCTATAAATCTCAAGCTCAATTTTCCACCTTTCTTTGAGGTGATAATCCATTTTCGAGGTGAGAGTCGCAAAAACACCTCATCTCCAACCTCGAACTCTAGGTTCTTCCTTCTCTTGTCCGCATAGCTCTTTTGACGGCTCTAAGCAGTTCGAATTCTCTCTTTAATCAGTCGGACCTTATCGTTGGCTTCTTGGACTAAATCAACTCTCGGGATTGTCAGTTGTGATTTTCCATTCTCTCTTGGGGTCCAACAATTATCAATTTCCCGGTGAATCGGTGATTGACACTTCCTTCCGTACGGTGCCTCGTACGGTGCCATACCGATTATTGCCTGATAGCTTTTGTTGTAGGCAAATTCTGCTAATGGCAGATGAGAGTCCCAACTTCCTTGAAAATCGAGTGTGCAGGCTCTCAACATATCTTCGAGGGTTTGGATGGTCCTTTTTGATTGGCCATCAGTTTGCGGATGCGCTGATGTGCTAAAGCTTAATGAGGTGCCTAATTCCTCATGTAGGCTCTTCCAGAATTGAGAGATGAATCTAGGATCCCTATCCGATACAATATTAGTTGGCACTCCATGCAATCAAATGATCTCCCTAATATAGGTCCATGCTAACTTTTGTAGGCTGTCGGTCTTCCTGAGCGGTAGAAAATGAGATGACTTCATGAGTCTGTCCATAACCACCTAGATAGCATCATATATACCCACTCCGGGTTCTGGGTAAATTGGTCACGAACTCCATGGTTATGCACTCCCATTTCCATTCAGGTATTTGTAGTGGTTGCAACAACTTTGAAGGTCTCTGATGTTCCATTTTTATATGCTGACACGTCAAGCATTTAGCTACATACTCAGCCATTTGATTTTTCATATTCACCCACTAGAAATGTCGTTTTAAATCCTTATACATCTTGTTTCCTCCTGGATGGATGGTATATCTAGAGTGGTGAGCTTCTGCTAAAACTTTGTTCCTCAGGTCTTTATCGTTGGGTATACAGATTCGGTTCTTAAACTTTATCAACCCATCTTCATCGATGCTGGTTTCGGGCTTATCGCTAGGTGGGCTCTTCTCTCTGAATCCTTGCAACTTTGGGTCTTTTTCTTGCGCCAATTTAATCTTGTTCAGCAGATCTGGTCTTACTGATAAGTTGGCACATAGTAGTTGTATGCTTGTTCTCTCCGGGTTCCAAGTGCTTATCTCTTCTAATGATTCCCACTCTCAGATCATTAATCTTGCTACGGTTGTCTTTCTACTCAAGGCATCAGTCAGCACATTGGCTTTTTCCAGATGATATTGGATCAAAAAGTGGCAGTCATCGAGTCAATCTCATTTGCCTTAGGTTAATGTCCTTTTGAGAAAACAAGTATTTGAGGCTCTTATAGTTCGTATATACCATAAATTGTCGCTCCATACAAATAGTGTGCATATTTTTTCAGTGCAAATACTATCACTGCCAATTCCAAATCATGTGTGGGGTAATTGACTTCGTACAGTTTAAGCTTCTGAGATGCATAAACGATCACCTTTCCTTCCTGCATGAGCACAACCCCCAACCTTTTCTACGAAGCATCACTATAAACAATGAAGTTCCCGCTCCCATCGGGAAGAGCTAACACGGGAGCTGTAGTGAGTCTCTTCTTCAGCTCCTCGAAATTCGCCTCGCATTTATCGCTCCACTCAAACTTGACTTGTCTTTGAGTCCTCGTGAGTGGTCTAGCAATCCTTGAGAAATCCTTAATAAATCTGCAGTAGTACCCTGCGAGACCTAGAAAGCTTCGGATCTCGGTCACTGTTTCTGGTTGTTGCCACTCCACAACAGTCTACAATAGGGGTGGGCATCGGGTCGGGTAGTTGGGTTTTTGAGTAGTTGGGTCAGGTACCCGACCTTGTCGGGTAGTATTTAAGGCTACCTGATTCTTACCTAAAAAATTTGGGTACCCGGCTAGTCGGGTACCCAAAAAAGTCGGGTACACGGTAAGTCGGGTTCGGGAATTTTGATTTTTATTAAAAAAAAAATTGCATAGCATTCCCTCATGCGTAGAGACAACTTAGCATCCAAATTAATTCAATATGAACTAAGCAGGAGGGATGATAATTGATAGCAACTCTCGATTTTATTAATCTAAAAAAACCCAAAAACAAAACCAATGACCACTGTTTGCTTTAAATACTAGAAGAATAAAACTAAAGCTGACAGGCTTCTAATCCTACCAGTGTTATACTTATACTTGGAAACTAAAAACAAAATTAATTTATCCTAACAAAACTAGATAACTGCAAATAACATATTTAATTTAAGTTGTTGCGGTCTCGTCTCCATCAATATTATTTCAGTTTTTTTTAAGTGAAAGTCGGGTACCCGATCAGGTTAGTCGGGCAGTTTATCACTACACGATACCCGACTCGATTTTATAGTAATCGGGTACCCGATACCCGATTTTTCTAAGAAAATACCCAACCCGATTGGGTAATATCCGATCGGATCAGGTCGGGACCCGACTACCCTACCCCAAATACCCATCCCTAGTCTACACCTTCGATGGGTCTACTGCGATGCCATTACCGGAAACTATGTGGCCTAAAAAGGCAATCTCGCTCAACCAAAATTGGCACTTACTGAATTTGGCATATAATTAATATTGTCGTAATATTCCCAATACGATTCTCAAGTGTTTCTTGTGCTCTTCCTTCGACTTGGAATATACCAGGATGTCATCGATAAAGATTACCACAAATTGATCCAAGAAGGGTTGAAATATATGATGCATCGGATCCATAAAACCGCATGAGCATTTGTCAATCCAAAAGGCATCACTACAAACTCATAGTGACCATACCTTGTTGAAAGGCTTTTTTGGGAATATCTTCTTTGATCCTCAGTTGATAGTACCCCTGTTGCAGGTCAAATTTTGAGTACACTTTGGCTCCTTGAAGTTGATCGAACAACTTGTCTATTCTAGGGAGAAGATACTTATTCTTGACGGTGATGTTATTGAAACCTCAAAAATCTATGCACAACCTCAATGATCTGTCCTTCTTCTTGACGAAGAGTATTGGAGCTCCCTATGGAGATGTACTCGGTCGAATGAACCCCACTTCCAGTAATTTTTGTAGTTGAGCCTTCAACTCCTGCAACTCAATTGGGGCCATTCTATATGGCGTTCTAGCTACGGGTGATGTTCCTGGTAAGACCTCGATGGTGAACTCAATCTCTCGATCAGGAGGCAGAGAGGTGAGTGTTTGATAAATGGTTTTATCATGATTTTGATGATTTTGTTTTTACACCAAAACAATGTTTTTAAAGGTTGTCCAAATACTCCTAAATGGTTTAAAATGGTTTTAATATTTTCCGGAGTATTTCATCAAGTTTGTTTTCGACTAAATTGGACAACACATTTAATGATTTTGTGTCAATGGGTTTTTACCTTCAAACATGTTTCTAAATGTTGTCCTAATACTCCCGATCGGTCTAAAATGTTTTTACTATTTTTCGGAGTATTTCTTGGAGTTTATTTTCGATATAAAATTGGACAACACTTTGTTTTTGAGGCCAACCGGTCGCCGTATAGGGCAACCCGTACCTGAAGAGTACATTGAAAGAAAAAATGGGACTGAGGTTGGAATCTGCAGGTAGACCGGTCGCCCAGGGGGTCGACCGGTGACGTCGACCGGTCGCCCCCCGTGCGACCGGTGTCTACAAGTTATTTTGAAACAGAAACATTACTTCTTGTTTAACCATTGAGGGGGACCGACCGGACGGGCGTCGACCGGTCGCACCCCCACGTCGACCGTCCCCTAGTGTTTTTTTTGTGTAATCTTCAAACCTTTATTTGTGCTTGTGCGACGACGTCGCCCTCATGTTTGATGACAAAAAATCGACCGTTTGACAATGAGACAACATTTCCTTAAATTGAGGGGTTGATTTCTAACAGCTCTTTTCTTCAATTGTCTTGATATTTTTTACAGAAATCTTGTTCCCAAGAGGAGCCTATCATGTACAAGACATCTCCTATAAATAGAGGAAGATTTGAAGCACAACAACAAGAGAGAAAACTACAACACAACAAGATACACTCAAGCATACACTTGGTCTTATATTGTTTATATTCTTGTTGTAATTTGCCTAACTATTCACTTTCACATTCTTGAGGTCTAGGCTATTCTTGATTACACTTGCACTTAAATTGTATTATCAATTATCGAGTTGTAATCTTGATTTTGGTTATCATTCAAACACAAGATATCCTTGTGAGTGTTCTTGTGGTAAGAACACACTTGGATGATCTAGGTGTTAGGTGAGAGAAGATTGTGGTGATCTTCTTGTCGAGAGTTGAAGAGTGTGGTGCTCTTCAAGGGTGAAGATTGTGGTAATCTTCACAAGGTGCCGATTGGAGATTGTGGTAATCTCAAAGGTGGTGTTGAAGAAGAGTGTGGTGCTCTTCAAGGTGTTGGTGTAAGATTTTGTTGTAATAATTGTGGTAATTATTAATAAAATCTTTTTCCTTTCCAAAACCCATCCCGGAGATACTGGGGTGGTAGTAGATTAGGCCCTAGGTGGGTTGAACTACTATAAATCGACGTGTGCTATTTACATTCCGCACCTTTGTTATTATCTTGGCGCATTTGGTTCGAAAAAGAGGGATAAATCGAAAAGATGGAGATAATCTATTCACCCCCCCTCTAGATTATCGTAGCCGCTTGGACTTACAAGTGGTATCAAAGCCAAACTCTTTGGCAAGCTCGTTTCACATCGCGAGTGAAGAGGAACGATCGTCGGCTACGAATGAAGCTCACCTTTCCGGCGCCTCCACCACCAAGCCACCTCGGTTTGATTCCAAAAATTATACATTTTGGAAAGAAAGAATGGAATGTTATTTACAAAGTTGCGGGTTCGATATTTGGAACACCGTCATCAATGGAGAATCCATTCCGACGAAGGACACACCACACACCACCAAAGCCTTCAAAGAGCTCAATGATGAAGAGAAGAAAATCATCTCCTTAAATGGTAAAGCTCTAAATATTTTGCATTGTTCACTTACTAATTTGGAATATGACCATATTGTAGGTATTCGATCGGCACATAAAGTATGGCAAAAATTAGAAGCCATCTATGGAGTATATGCAAATGAAAGGAGTCAAACAAAAGCATCTACTTCTCAAAGGGATACAAGTTCAAATCTAAGGAACAAGCCTTTTACAACTTCCAACTATGAAGTAGTCGAACAATGTTTTATGGGCATCGAAGAAGAAAACGAGGTATGTCTTAAACCCTCTACTTCCTATGACATTGTTATACAAAATGATTATAGTGATTTGCAAAATGATTTTGATGAGCTACAAAATGAATTCCAAAGCTTGCTTGTTAAATACAAATATTTGAAAAAGGAATTCAACATTTTGAAAAATGATAAGGATAGTTTATTTACTTCCTATGAATCACTATCATGTGCTCACACCACCACACTTGACAAGGTTAGAAACCTTGAAAAAGAAAATAGTACTCTTGTTGAGGATATGAATTGCATGAAAAATGATTTACTTAAATCCAACTTGAGTACCGATAAATTGACCAAAAATGTTGATGTTCTTAGTTGTGATAATTTGAAACGAGAACTTGATCATGAGCCTAATGTTGTTAATCTTGCGAAAAGAAATCAAGTCTCTAAGCATTTTGGTCATTATGCTCCTATAATTGTTACATGTTTTTATTGCGGTAAAAAGGGTCATACGGCTAATATTTGTCGGGCTAGAAATAGCTCTAATCATTATTGGAGACCTAAAAGTCTCAAGACTAATCCCAAAGGACCCAAACACATGAGGGTACCACAAAATAAATTCTTGATAGGTACCCGGCGAAATAATGATCGAAGAAAATTCATACCGCCTAGAAGATATCAAATGACCACTTCATTTAATCAAAGGAGAAAATATTTTCAACAAAGTCAATTTCCAAGAAGAGAATATAATCAAAAACGGGAAGAACAAAATCCTTGGAAATGGCAAAGACATCATCAAGATGACTTTCAAAGAAGAAGAGATTATCAACAATGGGAAAGTAACAAACCTTGGAAGTGGAGTAATCAAAGAAGCCATCATCAACAAAGTGACTTCTCAAGGGGAAGATATCATCAACAATGGGAACGACACAACCCATGGAAATGGCGTAATTGGTAACCCGTATCTCCCTATTTAAATATGCATTTTATTTTGTTATTATGCATGTTTGTATCTTGATTTGCAAATGAGTTTTCATGTATTCTATTTTAAAATTAAGGTCTTCAAAAATTATTTGTGTTTTTAAAATCTTTTGAAAAGGAGACCTTATATGTTGTTTTTAAAACTCTTGTGCATTTGTTTTGACTAATGTGTTTTATTATCTCTTATGGATGTTTATGGCATGAGCTTACTTGTGATATCTCTTAGCCTACATTTTTATCATTATGATTTGTGCTAGACTTGTTTTAAGAATTGTGTAGGATTTACATATTTTCACAAATGGCCATTTACATCATTATTTGTCAAGAAAGGCATAAATTATCGAGGTACGTTTACTTGTGTTATTCTTACTCTTATAGACTCGATATATGTATTGCCATGTGCCTATGTGCTTGTTTTTCATAGTATTTCATACAAGTGCCATTAAGAGGATTTTTAGATTTTTTGAAAGGCACTATTTGATATTTGATGGCACATATTTGATTTGTCAACTCTTGTTCATATGCTTTGTGTAAATGGTCTCAACTATATGCTATTGGATTTTCAAATTTCAAAAGAGACCTTGTGTTGCTTTCTTAAGCCTATTCGAACTTGCATGATTTATGAGATTCTTGATGATCTTCTATATGCATAGTATGTGTTTCATGGTTCATGATTTATATGTATAGTGTCTATTTTTACTATGCTCTTATGCAAGATATTTTATGATTAACAATCGAGGCACGTTAGTATACTTGGGCTATATTTTTCTTGCTTATATAAGCAATGCCATTAATGAGTTTGTTAAGTTGTGTAGTTCTATTGAGAACACCATAGATCAATTGGATGCCCTATGATGATAGTGATAAAGAAGACAAGAAGGGTATTCCAGAACAAACTCGATGACCAAGGCAACATTGGTCGAACTAAGGCGAGGTTAGTAGCTCGAAGGTATTCTCGAGAAGAAGGTATTAATTTTGATGAATCATTTGTATTCATAGCATGTTTTGATGTTATTCATATTTTACTTGCCCATTCTTGTTTTTAAGAAAATTTCAAGCTTTACCATATGGATGTTTAATCCAATTTTCTAAGTGGCTTTATTCTAGTATAAGTCTATGTAAAACAACCTCCGGGGTTTAAAATTTTTCTAGGCCGAATAATTTTTTTTAAGGCCTTGTATGGTTTAAAACATGTACCCCGTGTATGGTATGGTAGACTTAGCTATTTTTGCTAAATGATTTCACAAGAGGTAAAGTTTTTACTACTCTCTTTGTTTTTGAAAAAGGGCAAGATTGCTTACTTGTGAATATTTATGATATTATGTTGGTGCTACTAATGATTCTTGTGCAAGAAATTTTTCTAAGTTGATGTAGGTGAACTTGAGATGAGCATGATGGGGGAGCTCAAAGTTCTTCATTGGATTTCAAGTTAATCAATGCCAAGATGATGGTTATAAATTCACAATCAAAGTACACAAATGTATCTTTGAAGATATTAGGCATTGAAGAAGGAAAAATCAACTCAACCTCTATGGCTACCAATGTAGAGATTAACAAAGGTTGATAAAGACATATCGGTCGACAAACAAATTCGAGGTATGTTTTCTTGTATTATTTCAATAGACTTGACATCTTATATGCCTTATGTCTATATGCTCGACTTAAAAACTATCCCAACGAATCTCATTAAAGTGCCGTTAAAAGAAATTTTCAAATATTTGAAGGCACTTCTTATTATGACTTGTTGTATCCAAAGCTTTAAAACGTTCTTATTTTTCGGGATAACAAGTCCGGTATTTATTATACGATTATTCGTATTCAAAATATGGTTCGTCATAATCGAACTAAACATATTGAGATTCGGTATCTTTTTAAGGGATTGCGTTCTTAACAAAAAAACTTGAGATGTGTTTAATTCCGTCTCAAAGTTAACTCGCGGATTTTTTAAACGTTAACCGCCGAGTATTTTACCTCATTTCGAGCTTGATTATGACATAATGTATATTGAATGAGGTCTACGTTTGCATTTTGCACGTTTTTAAAACTTAGGGGCGAAAAATCGGATTTTTGGATCAAATTCCGGATTTTGCTAGATAAAACGAACAGTGGGCTGCCAGGGCAGGGGCCGACCGGTCGCCCACCACGTCGACCGGTCGCCCTAGCCCTGGACCGGTCGCCCTATGCAGTTTTTTTGGTTAAAATGCCTCTGTTTTCCAGACTTAGCCATTTTGGCTCTTTTGGTTCATTTTTCGTCCCCTTTGACATTTTCACACACAATTCACTTCAAATGTGTTTTGTTGCATAAAATTCATATTTTGGGGATTACCTAGCTCGATTATCATCATAATTGCTCGTCTTTACCGATCGAATGGTAAGAATTCTACTTCTTTAGCTCAATTGGGTTGAACCCTTGAGTTTGTGGCTTATTTGTAAGATCATTGATGGAATTCTTGCATAATTATGTTGTGAATGATGATTGTTGATAAATGATGTTTGTAAAATTGTATTTGGTGATGAAAAAATTGGCTTGATTACATTTACAAGGGCTATATATATCTTTTTCAATTTTTGGCCTTGCGCCAGTGTTCGATAAAACGTTTCAATGAAAAATTCATCACCTACATGATTCTCTCGATTTCAAAAGTCTTATATATTTATAGAGATCATGTTTTGCTTATCAAATGAGTTTTCATAAGCTTCTACAAGTCGTATGATTCGACTTTTCTCTCCTATTTGGTTTATAAGCTTCAATGTTCTAATAGCTCGATACATCGGTTTAGTTGCGCACTTTGATATGAATATATGATGTATTTATCGTGCTAACATTCTTTTTGATGATTCCAAAGGGGGAGAAACAGGTTATAAGCTCTTTAGCTCAAAGAAGTTAAGATAAGCTCAACGAAAAGAAGCTATAAGTTGTGGCTATGTAAAGCCATAAGTTGTGGATCATATTTATGTCCACTTGGTGTATTATGATTGTATATGTTTCTTAGTCCATTGGTTGTAGTATGGACTCATATACGTTTCTAATGATGTCTCTTTGACAGGGGGAGCTTTTAAGGTTTTTGATACTTAAAGCTCAATTTCGAAAAGCTAAGATTTTAGCTTATGGTTTAGTTGCTTCTATATAACTCTTGTTGTGCATGGTGATAGGGGGAGCAATTGCTATATGTGTTTGAATATCTCTACTCCCATCCTTGTGTTTATATTGCACGAAATGTTGTCGCTCTCAACGGATATTTATTTTTGACCGGAAAACTTGCTTTGTTTTCAAAATCGCCTCTCAAAATTGTTTTGTTTTAAAAATGGTATTGTTGAATTGTTTTGGTTTGTAATCATCAAAAAGGGGGAGATTGTTTGATAAATGGTTTTATCATGATTTTGATGATTTTGTTTTTACACCAAAACAATGTTTTTAAAGGTTGTCCAAATACTCCTAAATGGTTTAAAATGGTTTTAATATTTTCCGGAGTATTTCATCAAGTTTGTTTTCGACTAAATTGGACAACACATTTAATGATTTTGTGTCAATGGGTTTTTACCTTCAAACATGTTTCTAAATGTTGTCCTAATACTCCCGATCGGTCTAAAATGTTTTTACTATTTTTTGGAGTATTTCTTGGAGTTTATTTTCGATATAAAATTGGACAACACTTTGTTTTTGAGGCCAACCGGTCGCCGTATAGGGCAACCCGTACCTGAAGAGTACGTTGAAAGAAAAAATGGGACTGAGGTTGGAATCTGCAGGTAGACCGGTCGCCCAGGGGATCGACCGGTGACGTCGACCGGTCGCCCCCCGTGCGACCGGTGTCTGCTAGTTATTTTGAAACAGAAACATTACTTCTTGTTTAACCATTGAGGGGGACCGGCTGGGGTGGACGTCGACCGGTCGCACCCCACGTCGACCGGTCCCCCTAGTGTTTTTTGCTGTGTAATCTTCAAACCTTTATTTGTGCGCGACCGGTCGCCCTCATGTTTGACAGCAAAAATCTGACCGTTTGACAGCAGACAACATTTCCTTAAATTGAGGGGTTGATTTCTAACAGCTCTTTTCTTCAATTGTCTTGATATTTTTTTACAGAAATCTTGTTCCCAAGAGGAGCCTATCATGTACAAGACATCTCCTATAAATAGAGGAAGATTTGAAGCACAACAACAAGAGAGAAAACTACAACACAACAAGATACACTCAAGCATACACTTGGTCTTATATTGTTTATATTCTTGTTGTAATTTGCCTAGCTATTCACTTTCACATTCTTGAGGTCTAGGCTATTCTTGATTACACTTGCACTTAAATTGTATTATCAATTATCGAGTTGTAATCTTGATTTTGGTTATCATTCAAACACAAGATATCCTTGTGAGTGTTCTTGTGGTAAGAACACACTTGGATGATCTAGGTGTTAGGTGAGAGAAGATTGTGGTGATCTTCTTGTTGAGAGTTGAAGAGTGTGGTGCTCTTCAAGGGTGAAGATTGTGGTAATCTTCACAAGGTGCCGATTGGAGATTGTGGTAATCTTCAAGAGAGATTGTGGTAATCTCAAAGGTGGTGTTGAAGAAGAGTGTGGTGCTCTTCAAGGTGTTGGTGTAAGATTTTGTTGTAATAATTGTGGTAATTATTAATAAAATCTTTTTCCTTTCCGAAACCCATCCCGGAGATACTGGGGTGGTAGTAGATTAGGCCCTAGGTGGGTTGAACTACTATAAATCGACGTGTGTTATTTACATTCCGCACCTTTGTTATTATCTTGGCGCATTTGGTTCGAAAAAGAGGGATAAATCGAAAAGATGGAGATAATCTATTCACCCCCCTCTAGATTATCGTAGCCGCTTGGACTTACAGTGAGTTCCTAAGGGAACACGTTTGGATACTCTATTACCAGAGGCACTTTTTTTATGTCTCTCTCATCCTTGGATTTATTAATCACAAACGCTAAGTAGCCTTGTGCCCTTTTCGTGATGGCTCTCCTAGCCTTAACGGCTGAAATAATTGGGGTTAAGGAAACTCGAGCACTTCCTGCTAATTCTACCATTGGCCTTCCCGGAGCGGACAACCTGACTATCTTAGAATTGTAGTCCATTTATGCATGATGTGTGGATAACCAATCCCTTCCCAAAATTACGTCATATTCAAGTATATGCAATGAAATTAAGTTAACAGAAAAATTCTCATTACCAATCTTCACATCACATGCATTATAAATTGAATCGGTTAAATGGCTCACGCCCATGGGTGTTGATACTTCTAAATATATTGGCATACATTCCACGCATAAATTTAGTTTGCGTGCGAAATGTGGTGCAACAACAGAATGCAATGATCCAGGATCAATTAACACTTTAGCTAGGTGATTAGATACGAGAAATGTACCTTCCACCACATCATTTGCCTCTGGAGCCTCTTGCCCCGCCAAAACAAACACATGACCTGTCTCCTTAGTACGAGGGTTTCCCATCTTGGGTGCGGGTGTTGGTTTGTTACCGGCCAATCCAATTTTGGGACAATCTTTCACTTAGTGTTGAGCACCCCCGCATTTCAGGCACTTTCCGAATCTTTTCCAGTAGAGCTCGGAAGTATGCCCTAGTTTGTTACAGTGTGGGCACAATTTAACCTGATTCTGGTTTTCTCCCCCGCTAGTGTTCCCAACCGCCTTCTTTTGGAACTTGTGGGACTGGTTAGGCGTCTGTGCTGGAGATGGCCATTTAAAGCTTCTTATTGGGAGACTATGTTGTTGTTGCGGTCCAAATCAGTTCATACCCCTTCAACTCTAGTGGCGGTTCGAAGTGCAGTGGTGTAAGAGTGTATCTAAACCAACATCAAACTTTGTTGGAGCGCGGGCCTCAATCCTTGGGTAAATTTGAACAGTTTATCTTCTTCGGTACTAATCAGTCCAGGAGCATACTTGGATAGCCGGTTGACCTCGGATTCATACTGTGACACTGCCATCGTCCCTTGCTTCATGTGGAAAAACTCATTCTTTCTAGCCTCTCGAACTGCCTGGGAGATGTACTGTTCTCGAAGCTCTCGCGCAAAGTTCTCCCAAGTTATTGGTCTGTTCTCCCTGGTCCACCTCTCATTCATTGTTCGCCACCAATCATGCGCGGCGGCTTCCAAACGGAAGGTAGCTAGAGAAAGCTTTTGTTCATTCATGTAACGTAATGCTGCAAAGATAGTCTTGGTCCTCTTGAGCCAATATTCTGCCTTAGTGACATCTGGCTCGCTAAGGAAAGTTGGTGGGTTGAAGCGTAAGAATCTCTCCAGCACACGATCTTGGGCATCAGCTACTGGTTCTAGAGCATTTCAGTTCATGGAAACCTGCTGCTATAAGAATAACAAAAGTTGATGCACGGCTTGCGCAGTCAAATTGTCCCCCATTGCAGGTGGTGGTGGTGATGATGGTGGTAATTAAGGGGAATGTTTACGTTGAGGGTGAGATCCTTCCCCTGGATGGATACGGGGTCTACTTTTCCCACGCCTATCAGCCATCTATTTCATAGAAATGTTGGAGATTAGATAATAAGTTATAAATGGAACAAAATTATGATATGTAACTACTACACTAAATAAGAATGGTAAGGTACATATAAGAACTTAAATAGGGCTTAGCCAATAGCGGTAATCCCAACACAGGTTGAGGGTCATATCCTGGATTAGCCCGGCTTAAGTTCTTTCTTACAAACCGAGCTCTGATACCATAATTGTCACGCTCCAAATTCATTCAACATTCTAAAGGCAGATAAAATAGATTCACGGAGTCGTGCTCCAACATATGTCCGAGAGGTTTCCAAGGTACATCAGGTTGCAACCAGAATAAGTCTTTTCTCATAAAGAGCTAAATACTAAATTCTCAAAGACAATACTTAAAAATAACCATACAAAGTTTAACAGTTGCAGCGAAAATAAAAAGAACCATAAGACAACACCCCTAAGAGTCTATTACAGTTTTTCCCACGCCACACGTCGGCTACTCCTCCTGCACCTCATAGGCCTCCTCCGCATCACCCGTCTGGTCCTCTGGAAAGGGTATAAAATGAAATGGTGGGGTAAGAAAAGCCTCAGTGGGTGGTTGCGTGTGTATTAGTGTGGCTCGCTTTCATTTGGCGCGATAGAAATATTTATTTGTCAAAGGCCTCCCAACAAGTGAGATTTTCAGTGTAAAAAATCCCTTCATTTTTCTTTAAAAGAACATAGTGCATCCAAAAGGAGTTAATATATTTAAATCAGAGGTATTTTCTCATGATGAAGTGACGAAAATTAGTTTGGGGTGAAATAAGCCTTTATGCCATAACACACGTATAAAAATGCGATATAAAATCACTTAGTTATTTGCATGAGAGTTTCAAAATGCAAATACGATCAAACACTTTCCAATCACTAGCACCGAAGTGCTATCACTGGTTTAGCACATAAATACTAAATGTCGGGTTTGCGCTGAACAGGCGTCGAAACTCCTCCGTTTTCCTTATCACTCCACGCGTATAATTTGGCCGAAGCCCACTCACTACCTTATAACTCCAGCGGCTCGACATCTCTTTAGCTCATCCCTTTGCCCAGAGAATATCATAATTATGATTATACCGATTCTACAACCCACTTCGTCCATTGAACACTCCATTCTCCAATGGTGGGATTAGCACCAAGGAAGATGAATCCCGACCGCAGACCGAGCTGCTCGATCAAAGACCCAACTTTTCCCACCTTATTAGAGCCGGACACTACCACATAGGGTTCAAAAAATACTTAATCAATTATTCACTTGATCAATCGATTATTCAATCATTTAATCAGTCAAATTATAGTTACGTGCGGCCAACAATGAGGCGGATATGTGGAATTTATGGGCTTTAAAAAAATAGATTAATCTCTTTGAGGTTTATCGAAATATTATTCCAAGTAAGTTGGAATATTTGTTCGGAAATGATTTTAAGAACGAGAGGTCCTTTAAACAACAATTGTGAATTTTAATAAAAGATCATTACAAAATATTTTTAACTAGTTAAACGGGTCGAGTTTTCATAAAACGACAAAAGGGGTAGACGGCTTTGTTAAAATCCATTAATAATCTTAAATAAAATATTTAAGGGCTGACTTAGTTTTATAAGGTGTGAATAACTCCAATTTTTTTTATTTCAACGGTAAGTCATTACGCCAGAGTCGCCCATTTTCTCGCTAAGGATTAAAAATTTGTAATTAATCAACCGGGGCTCTGATGGACGCGAGGTAAGGCCCATTGGGTCTCATAAGTCAGCATGAATTTTATTTCCAGAGGGTTCGATAGCAGGTTTTAAAAATTACAACCTTACCCCTTTAGTTCCAGAAAAATAGCAATTTTAGCGTAAAACCTTTATAATCTGATAGCCGGCAAACCGAGGTCCGTTTATCAAGGAATTAATTATTATGAGTTCAATGTACTTAAAAAATATTATAAGTTTACTTGGTTCGGGGTCCAATTTCAGAAAATTATAAAATAGACCATACTTCCTTTGAAATATGCATTTTCCACCATTTCGGTGATAACTTTTATTTTACAACTCGTATTCCGCTCAAATTTTTGGGATAGGTCCAATAGGTTATAAGTAATATTTTAAGACTAAAAATTCAGTTTCCAAGTTTCTGGAATTTTTCTAATTTATAGTTTTGCCCCTATTTTTACAAAACTTGCATTTTTTACTGTTTTGTCATCAACTTCTATTTTACAAATTGGATTTCACTCAAATCTTTGGGGTAGGTCCAGTAGATTATAAATAATATATTAAGATTAAAAATTTCAATTTACAAGTTCTGTTTATGGAATTTTTATAATTTACAAATTTACCCCTTATTTTTACAAGATTTGCAATTTTTGACCCGTTAGCTTAAAATTTACATTTTAACCTCTAAAACCATACACGGACAGTTTGTAGGTGTCACAATATGTGTCATTTTGGTACCAGTCTAGTTCAGTTTCGAAAATTACAAATAGGTCCTCTAAGTTTTATTAAATCACACAATAGGTTCTCTCCACAAGAAAAAAAAAAATTCACACAATAGGTCCAAAACTATCATTTTTGTCCCAATAATTTTATTCCCATAAATTCACACTAAATCACACCATAATATAACAAAATATCATCACATAAATGTACATGAATTTCAGAAAATTTCCAGATTCAAATTGGGTCACGAAAGTGGCATTAAACATGCTTTTTTTTAATCACATTTCACCTTAAGAATATTAAGCATAACTTCAACATGAAATTTTCCTCATCGTGCATGTCATTTTAAAATATGAATATGGTGATATAAAGACATAAAAATCAGTTGCATGCATTTTAAAAAAAATATGAAGGGTTTGGAATTTTTACCACCCACCTCATGAAATAGTTGATGAGTTTGCTCGAAGAATCCTTTCTTCTTCTACCTTAGTTTGGCTCCTTAAAAAAATAAAAATAAAAAGAAAATGGAGAAGGAGTTTGGTTTATGAACTAAAGGTAAAGTTTAATTATTCAAGAAAAATCTAATCACTTACATTAATGATCTTCTACTACTTCTCCCCTTCCTACTACTTGATCAAGACAAGCACAAAGTCTCTTCTCTTGCTCCCTTCTAATTTCGGTCCTTTCACCAAAGTGGAGGAAGAATTATATTTTATTTTTATTTTTTCTTGGTTGAGTGTTGGATAAATGACCAAGTGAGGAACAATTACACACACAAGCTCTATTTCTCTCTCTTTTCTCCCTCTTGGTCGTCCACCCATCTCTCTCCCTCATTTTTGCTTTTTTTTTGTCCAATGGTTGAGGGTTGAGTGCATGGGAAAGGGGTTACTTGCACAGGGAGAAGTGAAAGCATGCAAAATATTGTGTAAGCTTCCATAATCCTATTGGTGAATAGGTGTGGTGGGATATGTTTAGGTTTTTAGGAAATCATGAGGCTACTTTTAGCCTCCTAAGTCCTAACCTATGGCTACCAAGTCATCCTCCTTTGATATATGTAACTATATACTATATATATAACTCTATATTATATATTATCATTACATATATAAGTCAAGGTTACTAATGTTATACAATGTAATAATATCATATTTGTTATAAATAAGATATTACTATTAATCTAATAGTTATGGATTAACTTAAGTAGTAAATTTGGAATTTAAATATAATATTAAGGTTAAATAAAATAAAAATTAATTACATTAAATGGCATTATAAGAAGGTTGGCTAATTATAAAATTATCAATTAATCGATCATGCTGCATGTGTAGGCTCGTAGAGAGAAAAATTAGCATGTCTCAGCTAGTTCGAATTAAACTACCATTCCAATATATAACTGAGTGCTTGATTTATAGGTACAAAATTATGGGGCCTCATAATATATTTATGTAATAATAAATTAAATTTATATTTCAAATAAAGTTATATTCATAATTGTGTTTTATATGTAGAAAATTATTTTTAATACTTATTAACGTACTTTTTATGTTAATAGAAATTATTTTTATATTTATCAATATATTTTTGATATTCAACTTTCAAAGTTGTATATTTGGTCTATTAGATATGAATTTATTTGTTTGATACTTTTTTTGACATCTGTGTATATATAAAAATAGAATATTTTTCATTTTTTTAAATTTCCCCCCCCCAAAATTATGCTACAAAATATAAAACATGATTTTTGTTTATTATAAATAATTCTCAAAAAAAAATCGCCTAAACCACCCTCCAATAATAGTAAAATATAACTGCAACATGTAACATCAAATTTGGTAATTAGTGAAGTAATACTGGAAAATATATGATTAAAAATCGGACCAACACTTTTAGGCTCCTAGTCAAAGTAATTTTGTTAAGAATTAATCTTTAATTACAGCTGTTGGAACAAGTATTTTATTATGGTAAATTTATGATCTATTTTTTTTGCACTCCTCAATCAAGGTTTAACCCTTTTCTTGGGGCTTACAACTTTGAATATTCGATTTATTGTAATCCAATTCTGCCAATACCAAAAAAAATTAACAATTGAATATTTTTATGCCAAGATCTCTGTAAATCTAATGCTGATGGGTTTTTAATTTACAGTGGATAATCGATGTGTAATTATAGTATTTCAGATATACAAACGTTCAAAAGTATAATATATAAATATTGACAATAAGGAAAATTTATTATACATGTTGATGTTAAACTTTATTAAACTGTTCGAATAATAATATATCATATTCTCAAAAATTGAATTGAATTACTATAAAAGATGGATAATGAATACCTAATTAAAAGTAAAAAATAAAAAAAATTAAAAGTTACTACACTAATGAACACTGAATTATTCAAGAAATAAATATACCCCAAAACAAATATCAGAAAGTAAAATCATCTAATAATGTTACAAAACGTATTATTCTCATCAGTTCTCCTATAAAGAACCCAATTTTTAGTCACGATCAACTATATGTTGTTGTTTCACGAGTCACATATCGTAAGAGTTTGAAAACATTAGTTTGTGATAATGATAAAACAAAACCAAACAAACGAATGATGTTATTTAGAAAGAAGAATTCCAAAATTTATAATTTTGAGAATTGTGATCATTTAACTTGATTTGTTTGAAGTTTTTATTGTATGTTTTTATATTCATTAACATTGTAACTTTTATATGGATGCAATTTGCATGCCTTGACGCAACACACCCATGCATTGCATGAGCAAAAGACTATAGTTAAAGGTATAAAATCCACTCATCAAGATTCAAGAAAAGAATAGAGAAACAAATGAGAGTGGAGAGAAAGAGAATTATATAAGGAAAAACAGAAAATGTATCCTCTAGTGATTTGTTTTTGGTGGGGGGATCCTATCCATTAAAAATCTGCTTCATTATAAAATAGACAAGATATGAATTTATATACGATGTTTTGAATAGTTTTTCATTCAGTAGATGATTTATTTTCGGCATTTTACACCGTTCTTAATACTTATAATTCTATACATGTTCAATAATTAGATAAATTGTTAATCATAGTGATATCGATAGGTAATTTATATTCATTATACTGAATACCATAAATTGCATGTGAGAAATAGTAAAACACTTGATCGATTTGTATAATCTTTATATGAGAAACACAAAACTCAATGAGTTAATTTATTTCACTCACATTGGATATAGTGGGTTAATAATTAAGAAAAAAATCGTTAAACCTTAGGAGAGACAAGTGTAGAAATTTGTGATCGATTCTCCACTATGAACCAAAAAAATAATTCAGATGGAAGAGATAGAATCAATTCAAACTAGTTATGGTGAAATCAGAAATCATAGTCATTTAGTGCGGCATTAGCGGGCCTTTTATGCGCATAATTGTACATGTCTTGTTGGGAACTTAAAGCTAGCTGAAGCACTTCTCGCTATTTGTTAGAAAATTTATTTTATAGATTTTGACTGATGCCATGTAAAACTTAAACTAGAAAGTTGGCACCCCATTTTCCTTGTAATTTGTATTGTAATAGATAGGGCTGGAAAAACTGAGTCAAGTCAAGTCGGCCTACGCCAAGAAATACAAGAAGTCAATCAAGATCAAGTGAAAACTCATTGCAAGACAACCGAGTATGGCAAAGAAGAAAAGTCAAGAACTCGATCAAGGTGTATCACCAGAAATGGATGTGTGAAGAGTCGATAAGTCAACTCAAGAAGCCAGTCTCAGTTGAAGTGATGCCAGATGAGTCATCCAAAGATTGGAAGCTAACTCAAGTCACCTGGGGAATAAAAGACTGCAGTCAAGTCAAGACAACTGAACGAGATCCGTTGATGAAAGTCAAGAATGTTACTCAGAATGGTAACATGTCAAAGTTGTCAGAGATAAAGTGTTAAGTTCCAGTTGTTGCAAAAGGAACAAACCAATGGGAAGATCGCACCAAGTGTCGATCTGCCGCAATCTTTGCAAGACATTAAATACGAGAAAATGTCAACATCAAGGACCGCAACAAGACAAGCCAACGAACACAAGTTACTTTTGAAATTAGCCTATCTCTTCAACGGGTAAAATTTCAAAAGTTCACTATAAAAGGCTGAGGAAACTCATTGAGAAAAGGTTACCTGAACCATGAACAAGCAAGCATTATTCAAGCAAATAACCTGCAATATTCTCAAATACATTCAAGCAAATCCTCAAGCCTGAAACTCGAAGGAAATCGATCCAACACAAGCTATGAAGGAAAGACAACTTCAAATCTGTTGAAGAGAAAACTTTTGAAGAATCAAAAGGGGTCTACTTTCCAAGGAGAATTGTAGGAAGGTTCAAGGTCGAACCAATATCAAGTTATTGGAGGGCTTCGTGATCAAATCCAAGAGCTTGTGGTGAGTCAAGAGAAGGTACCCTACTGAAGAAGTTCGGAAGAGGAAGAGCAGGCCACCGTGATCAAAGTTGTCTCTAGAATGTTCACCACTTTGTAAACCGATCACATTACTTAGTGGATTCCTCCAGGAGTTGGAGAAGAGAGGATTAGAAGAATTACCCCATCTTCGAACCTCTATAAAAATTACTTGTGTCATTTATTTTTCAGCACATTTACATTTCTGCATACTTACATCATATCTGCTGATAAAACTCACATTTGCTATTCAATTGATTAATAACCAAGTGCTAAAGAATCAAGTGTTAAAACAAACTTAAAACTAATCAAGGGTGTTAAGTCTTCCGCTGATAAAACCAATACAGGCAAGTTAAAGTTCAGGTTAAATAGCCGAGTTATTCTATCAACAGCTCTATCGAGTCTGTTGAGTGGCTAACTCAGCTGAATAACCAACTTAGCTGTCCCTCAAGGACACAGTTGTTTGAGTTAACTCTGTTATTATTTTAAAAGGACTAAAATTGAAAAGTTGGTAAGGTTTATTCAACCCTCCCTTCTAAACCTTACTCACACCCCTTGGGACCTACAAGTGGTATCAGAGCGGTTGGTTCATTGAGCCTTCCACACTGGTTACTGAACTAGATCTCTATCTTTTCAAAGAAGTTGTTAAACACTTGTACTTTCAAAATCTTTCATTTTAAGCACAGTTATTATCATGGAAGCAAATCTGACATGCATTCCTATGTTCACTGTTGAAGAATTTGATGATTGGAAAATTCGCATGCAGGCTCATCTATCTGCATTACATGATGAAATGTGGCTTGTGATAGAGGATGGGCCACTGCAAATACTTAAAATGAACACTACCGATAGAAGAGTTTGCCGGTGAAGGAGAAGAATCTGCTGAGGAAAGACCAGTCATGGTTGAAAAACCAAGGACTGAGTGGACTAATGAAGATAGGAGGAGATACAACTTGGACAATGTGGCCAAGGACATACTCTACAAGATATTGGACAAAGCAATGTTCAACAAAGTCAAATCTTGCAAATCTACAAAAGAAATCTGGAATAAATTGACTTTAATTTGTGAAGGATCAGAACAAATTAAAGAAAATAAATTGTCTGTTGCTGTTCAAAAATTTGAGAATTTCAAAATGATTGCAGGTGAAACCATGGATCAACTGGATGCCAGATTCACTGAAATCACAAATGAGCTTTACGCTTTCTTGGGAAAGAATATACACAAAAGGAAATGTGTATGAAGATCTTAAGAGCCTCCCGGTGAATGGGAAATGGAGACTATGGCCCTGAGACATTCAATGGACCTCTCAAGAACATCTAACCATGAGCTATTCTCAGACCTCAAAGCCTATGAGTTTGAGCTGAGAAGAAAAGAGCAAGAGGAGACAGTTGTACCCAAGACAATGACTTGATGGCCAAGGATGGAAAGAGAGAGGCTCGAACTGGGAAGCCATAGACCAGGAGGAAATTGCCCTAATGGTTAAAAGATTCAACAAGTTCTTCAATAAGAACTATAAAAGAAACCAGGGTGAAACCTCCCAGAGACATTCACTCTCTCCAAGTCAAGGGAAGATAGGCCACCCAAGAGAGGCGAGCATCAATGGGTTGAATATCGTCAGAGCGATAACCCAAGAAAAGAAAGAGTCGACCAAAGAGCGAGAGAACCCGTGTTGGAACCGCAGACAACCAGGACATTTTGCGATTGGCTGCTCCTATCCACCACCAACAAATATAGGAATGAAGAAGAAAGAAAGGTCTTGAGAGAAAGAAGACAAGAAAAGAGGAAAGCCATGTTAGGCTCTGAGACTACCGAGACAAACAAGTCCAAAGAAGCATCGACTTTCGAACATGAGTGAAGCGGACTACTCAAGTGACTTTGAGGAAGAGGCTTTGATTTGCCTCATGGCTAAAGAACAAGAACAACGAGGATCAAGAAGATGATGTACACTCAAACTCATCTCATTCGATTCTAGTGATAGTGATCTTGTGATACACACACTTCATCACCAATAGATCTTTATGATTCATTAGGCAAAATGATGAAAGATTTTGAGCACATTAAATCCTCACACACTATTCTAAATGAGGAAAACAAACCCGACTTAAAAGCCAAAACTCACAAATGACTAAAAGAGTTTAGTACTCTAAGTCACATAGGCGATGAGAACACTAAGTCAAGGCTGAAAATGCGAAGATCATAAGCGAGTTAGTTGCTATAGAAAAGAGAGAAAAAGATTTCAAAAATGTGATTGCCTCATTTACAAAGGCATCCAAATCATTGGATGATCTTATCATGAGTCAAAAAGAATATGGAGATAAGACAGGCATAGGGTTTAACTCCTTTGTGCACAGTCAAACTCCAAGAGTGATTTTAGAAAAAGGATCTTCAAGTAATGAAGCATCTCAAAAATCCAAAACACCAAATATTGCATCCACATTCACTCCTAAGCACAATCACAAACAAACTGGCCTTGGATACAAGGGTAAAGGAAAATAACCGATTGAGTATCTTTGAGAGAGGCACCGAGAAGAAATCCAAATCCCCGAGTTCCTCAAAGAAACCCCAAATAGAAAATACTCTGTAAAAAGCAAACAGAGCTAACAGAAACCCCAGAAGTTTCATCAGAGAAACACACATGATGGGAATGGTAGAAACTATCCTAACCAAGCTGATTGGTACAATGTGAAGAATCAGCAAAGACCAATGGGATACAAGCCTAGATGGCAAAGACCTAAACCTCAGCAAAGGTCATTCCAAAGGCAAAAGAGCTATTATAAGCACACATACACACCCAAACACTACACTCAGACATATCACAACTACCCCAAAAGAGCAATTGCTAAAACACACACATGCATACAGACAAAAGAGACAGCTGTATGAACCTAAAACCCCCAAGCAATTTGCCAAAGTGCACTATGATTATGGCACTCATAGTTGGCAACCACTTAGAGTCAGATCATTTGGCAATAAGTTGGTAGGAGCATCTTATAGTACTAACCCCCAAGGACCCATACAAGTTTGGGTACCTAAAAACTGATTTCCTTGATTGCGGTTTCAAGGAACATAAAGTGCCAAGGAACCTGGTACATGGACAATGGGCTCGTTCCCGGACATATACGACAGAAACAAGAAAATTCTGTCAAGATTCAAGGAGATTAAACGTGCAAAAGTCATATTTGGAGGAAATAAAGCTCCAGGGGAGATCAAAGGCACATGATCTATCAAAAAGAATGGATTGGAAATCACAGATGTTGCTTATGTTGAAGGCCTCAACTTCAACCTATTAAGCATCAGCCAACTCTGTGACAAGGGCTACAATGTTGGATTCAATATGGGAGTGTGCTAGATCAAAGATGTTGAATCAAATGAAATACTGCTGCAAGGATCAAGACAGAAGAATATGTATGTGGTAGACTGGTCTACTGCTATACCAAGCACTTGTCTGCTCGCAAAGAGCACAGCCGAATCAAGTTGGCTGTGGCATAAGAAGCTGAGTCACCTGAATTTCAAGACAATCAACAAGCTAGCAAGGAGTGATCTTGTGGAAGGATTGCCAGACTCAGTATACAAGAAAGAAAGTGTATGTGATGCATGCCAGATGGGAAAACAAATCAAATCTTCATTTAAGGACAAGCCAAGTCCTTCTTCAACAAGGATATTATATCTGTTGCATATGGATCTATTTGGTCCAGTTGAACCAACCAGCATAAGTGGAAAGAAGTACACCCTTGTGGTAGTAGATGATTATTCAAGGTATACATGAACCATCTTCATGTGTAAAAAGAAGGAAACTCTGCAGAAGCTACCACAACTGATGAAAAGAGTTCAAAATGAAAAGAGTCAAACCATTATAAAAATAAGATCGATAGGGAACCGAGTTTGTCAATGGGATAATAACTCGATGATCGTATTGAAAATGGTATTGCTCATGAGATATCTCTATGAGCAAGAACTCCACAAAGAGAATGGAGTGGCGAGAAAGAAGGAATGAACTCTCAAGGAAGCTCGCAAGGACCATGTTAGTGGAAGGGTGGATTGCTAAGAGATTTTGGGTCAAGCCATTAACACCGCATGCTATATACTCAAAATAGATGCATGATCAACGTAATCAATTGACCAAGACTCCTATGAAATTTGGACAGGAGAAAACCAAATGTTGGGTATTTCAAAATATTTGGATGCAAATGCTTCATCCATAACAATGGCAAAGACAATCGAAGGCTTTTGATGCTAAAGTCGATGAAGGTATCTTTTTGGGATACTCAAATGAGAGCAAAACCTATAGAGTGCTAAACAAGAGGACTATGGTTACAGAAGAGTCCATCCATGTGGTTTTTGATGAACCAAATGTGAATGGAGAATACATTGAAGAGTTAGCTGATAAGCTGAATTAGCCAACAATGCAGAAGAATCCTTATGTTGAAGCTGAAGTAAGAGCAATCAACCCGGATGAAGATGAGATAGTCAATCTCAAAGACAATTTGGAAAGTCTGCAGCTGAATGAAAATGAAAGAGCTGCTCATGACAACTTAGCTGCGAGACGAATGAATCCAGCAGACTTACTACAACCTGATGTGAGATGGCTGAGAGACCATCCGCCAGAGTTAGTCATTGGAAATGTAAGAGATGGCATAAGAACAAGATCCAGAGCACAGCATGAAGCTATGTTCACTTGTTTTATTTCCCAAATAGAGCCAAAAGATGTGTCTCAAGCATTGGAGGACACTCATTAGATTCAAGCCATGCAAGAAGAGCTGAATGAGTTTGAAAGGAACAAAGTATGGGAATTAGTGCAGAGGCCAACCCATCAAAATGTAATTGGCACAAAATGGGTTTTCAGAAACAAGATGAATGAAGAAGGATCCGTTGTAAGAAACAAAGCAAGATTGGTAGCCAAAGGGTATTGCCAAGAAGAGGGCATTGATTTTGATGACACATTTGCTCCTGTTGCAAGATTAGAAGCAATAAGGATGTTTCTTGCCTATGCTGCACACAAGAACTTCATAGTCTATCAAATGGATGTGAAGAGTGCATTCCTGAATGGACTGTTAGAGGAAGAAGTCTATGTTGAACAACCTCCAGGTTTTGAGCAAAAAATTATTGAAGACAAAGTCTATAAGCTCAAGAAAGCACTGTATGGATTGAAACAAGCACCAAGAGCATGGTATGATACATTGTCTCAATTCCTAACTGACAATGGATTTACCCAAGGCAAAGTTGACAGAACACTCTTCAGAATTCAAGATGGAGAGAAATTACTGCTTGTCCAAATATATGTGGATGATATCATTTTTGGGTCCACAAATAAGGAGTTGTGTGACAAGTTCTCAAACCTCATGCAAGGCAAATTTGAGATGAGCATGATGGGAGAGCTGACTTTCTTCCTAGGATTTCAAGTCAAACAACTGAAGGATGGAACCTTCATAAGCCAAACAAAATACACCAGAGATTTAATGAAGAAATTTGGAATGAAAAAGAAGTCTTCTGTAAAAATTCCAATGAACACATCAGTCAAGATGGACATGGATGCAGATGGCAAAGCTGTAGATCAAACTAGATATAGAACACTCATTGGATCACTGCTCTATTTAACAACAAGTAGGCCAGACATCACCTTTGCAGTAGGTGTATGTGCAAGATTTCAATCTGCACCCAAAGAGAGCCACATAACTGCAGCTAAGAGAATCCTAAGATATTTGAAGGGATGCCAGGAAGTTGGCTTATGGTATCCAAAAGAAGGAGGATTCAAGCTTATTGGTTACCTGACTCGTTATCTTTGATGTAGAGTTGATAGGAAAAGTACTTCGGTACATGTCAAATGCTTGAAATAGATTGGTTTCCTGGTTTAGCAAGAAGCAAAACTCAATAGCCACATCCACACCAAGTGAGAGAGTACATAGTCATGGGCAAATTTACAGTTGTGCCCAAGTCTTATGGATGAGACAAAAATGAGAGACTATGAGATTGAAGAAAAAGAGATTCCAATTATGTGTGATAACACTAGTGCTATTGCAATCACAAAAAATCCTGTTCTGTATTCAAGAACAAAGCACATTGATGTCAGATATCATTTTATAAGAGATCATGTTGAGAAGAAAGACATCACTTTGAAATATATCTCAACTTATAAGCAGTTAGCTGACATATTCATTAAGCCTCTATGTGACTCAAGATTTGAAGAGCTTAAGAATGAGCTAGGTTAATTGAAATGAGTTGACACTCGGAAGACTCAATCACAGAGAGATAGAAGATGAGAAAATGAGAAAAGAGCAAGTTTCACACATCGGCCAAGTGAAACATGACCACATCGGAAAGCCGGTCAGACGAGTTAGGCTGACAAATGAGTCACTTAATGAGAAGAGAGAAGCGAGTTAAGTCATATTTGATATAAGTTTTAGTCATTTATGAACTAAGTGACAAAAACGCATCATTTTAAATGAGCGGAATGTTTTTAAGGATGACATCAGAATAATGACGGGTACAAAGAAAAAGTCGCATGAAGCATATGATTGGATATAAATGCTGCCACATTAAATGCGAGGAATTAAATGCGGTTTTGACGTTCTAATCTGAGCCGTTGATTTTGATCAAAAAATTTCAAATCCGAATTCTGTCCTTTCATAACCCTTATATACGCTATTTTCTCTTCCCTCTCCAAACCTGCTTCATCTTCAAAGCAAAGGCAAAGCAAGTTCTATTCTCTCTCGGAAACCCTAAGTATACTCAAGCAAGTTCTTCAGTTTTTAATCGGTAAAACTCTCTGAAAATGGCACCAAAGATCAACTATGTTAAGCCAAATCCACTCAGGATCGTCCGTAGACTTCGAAGGAATGGTAAAGCAGGGTTCTGATGAAACCCTTGTTAAGAAGATCGCTGAAATGATAGAAAAGTCAGGTCTCAAGGCTTTTCTAACCATGGAATACTCTCACACTTACCTAGAAGAGGTCGCAATGTTCTATGTCAACGCGGAGGTGCAGGACGAAGAAATCAAGTCTTCTGTCCACAGCAAGGACATCAAAATAAGGGCTAAGGACCTTGCTGAGCACTGCTTATTGCTTTCTGAAGGGCTAAAGGAGATACATGAAGCTGATGTAGACTTGGCTGCTGCATGGAAAGAAGTAGCCAAACCTGAGTGTGCTGCTAATGTAGTCTACACAGCTGACAAGAAACTATTGAAGGACGACTACCATAAGCTGATGGATGTCGTCTCCAAATGTGTAGATATGAAGTTTGGCAGCTTCAACCACCGTACATCAAAGACTAAGGCGTCGTCATGGTCGCGATCATGCAGGCGAGAAGGTTAACTCTGGTTGAGTTCATCTACAAGCAGACTCGCCCGCAATGTTTTGAACAAAACCTTCAAGGAAGATGGTTCCTTCTGGATGTTCTCTCGATATGGCCTTGTGATTGGCCATCTCCGCTAGAAGTGAAGGGTATTGCCCTTCGACATGGCAAACACTTCCATGTCAACAAAAAGATGTTTAGGGCAAACCTTTCAGGTGCCCAGAAGAGAGCCCATGCCAAGAGGACAGATACAAGTGAAGAGGAATCAGCTGACCCCGAAGACACAGCTGCTACCCTTCCTCTAAAGAAGAAAGTTTCCCGGCCCATTTCGAAAGAAGAAAGAAAGTCGCCCTGCAGCCTAAGCCCAAAAAGCTCCCCGCCTAGCCGAGTCCCCCGCCCGAGCGGCCGAGACTCCCCCCGCAGCCGAGATCACCCGCCCCCGCAGCCGAGGGAGAGGAGGCACATCATACTCCATCTCCTATTGTTAAAAAGAAAAAACGCACTGCCAAGACGAGGAAGGCAACTGCGAAAGTTATTTCTTTCCAGGAACCAGAAAATATTGAGGAAGAGGTTCCCCTGCTACCAAAAAGGAGACGACTGGTTAGGCAATTTGAGTTGGAGAAGACAAATGTATTTGCTACTCAGCTGGAGAAAGAATCTGAGATTGCCGGTGACCAAGAAGCGCAATCTCCTGAAGTGATCGATGAAATGGGTAAGTCTGCTGATGATGAGCAGCAGACATCAGTCCAAAACCCAGTTGTGCGAGAGACAGCTGAGAAGAGTGAAGCAGCAGAGACAACCGAGCCTACTATCGAAAAGGTTGTCCTCCTCCCGCAACTGACGCTGCTGCCTCTGAGGAAGATCAAGGCCTTCTACCTCAAATTCCTGAAACAGGAGGAGAAGAAGATGAGGATGATGATGACAATATAATCATGTACTCTCCACTGTATCCAGACATCCAGTGACGCCTACGAGAGTGGAGGGCATGGAAACTTGATCACTCAAGGGTGCAGTTCGCTCACCCTGAGTTCATTGAAGAAGAAGAAGAGTTGCTTCGTTTTCTTGGTGTAGCAACTGTTCGACAGGCCCTTGACGAAAACAACTGCATGGATATCCTCCGCATCGTTAAAGCAGATGAGAAAGATAAAGCTGAGGAGCAAGCCCGTGCTCTAGAGAAGTCCAAGATGTGCATGCTCACTGGTACTCACGAGCATACCCATGAACATCTTGTTGAGTACATAGACAGTGATGAGGATATGGATCCTGTTGCTGCAGCAGAGAAGTCAGATATGCACCAGGCTCTGAGGAAATCCAGACAAATGCAAGAGCAACAATTATTTGAAGGACCAGAAGAGTCGCCTCAATCTCTCCTGCAGACCGATCCTCTAGGAGTGGCACAGCACATTGCCTCAGTTGTCGCCACGTCCCCTGTACAATCGGAGGATGGATAAGGGCACTGGCGATGACACTGGGATTTTGGGCACCCAAGTTGAGCCAACCCCTGAAGAAGGTGTTTTATCACCTGCCCCAGCGGCTGAGCACTCAAAGGAAAAGGCCGCGAGTTAGGAGCAGAGTGACCGCACTATTAGTCACTCAGCTGGTGCGCCAGCTGAGGGGGAAACTCTCTCCACCACAACAGGGTTGGAGGATGTTATGGAAGACTCAAACGTGCAGAAAGGAGGCGAAGTGGAAACAGAAAAAGAACCGCAGCAGAGTGACATTAACGAAGCTCGGATAGTTGAGTCTGTCCCAACTGAAATGTCAGCTGCTTTGAAGGCTAATGACACTGTTCTTACAGTCGAGGCACACGATGGTAATGGCCTGAGAGTTAACACTCTTGGCAGTGAAAACGCAATCCAAGGAGTTGAGACTCCTATGGATGCCATGGTCGAAGACCCTAAGACAGTTGCGATTGTCGAAGGGAATGTAGAAGACCCTAAGACAGTTGAGACTGTCGAAGAGAACACTGACGGCTTCGCAGCAGTTAAGTCTGTTGGAGGTATTGAAGGCCTAAGGGAGGTTGAAACTTCCCTGGGTAAGGGTCAAGAGACATAGAACATTCCTCTAGTTCAAAGCGCTGAAATAGAAAAGGAGATAAGCGCACTTCATGACTCCCAGGAGAACTTAGATATATCATTCTTGGGGTCCGGAGATGAAGCTGAGTCCACTCCGGTTGCAGATCCTAAGGACCCGGCTGAGGATGTTCTCAAAACTAAGATCCAGCTAAGTGACAAAGCGGCTCGTACAAAATTTAACTTCGATGATGAGCCAAGCCCACAGGTCTCATCATCATCTGATGACGCTGATGATGCAGCAGAGGAGTAGGTTCTTCATTTAGAAAAATCAACTGAGACCGAGGACGCTGTTAAGACAGTTGAGGCTCAATCACCAAGCAAAATGTCTCAATCGCCCCGAGACCGAACAATCGCAGCTTCCACAGCTGCAGCAGTAATGATTACACCAGTTCCATTGCAGGCTTTCACAGATGCGACACATGCCGATGAAGCTACCGCGGCTGAGGCAAATAGAGTTGAGTCATCGCAGGCACAAACCTCGCAAATCATCCCATACGTGCGCGATGATGCCTTTCAGGAGATGTTTCCTTTCACAAAGATCCTACCAGAGTTAGAAAAAGAGACCGCTGCTGAACAACGAAGATTCACTGTAAGAGAAGATCCAATCATCCCCACTGACACCATTGTTCCAGCAGATTTTGACTTTGATGAAGAGTGGCCTGCAGCTGAATCAAGTGAGACGGCTGAGATTCGTGAGGTCTTCAAGAAAATCTGTGAAGAGATTGAGAAGATTGAAAGACATCAGGCCTCACTAGACTTTAGACTAGACAACAGGGATGCTACCCTCACAGCCGACTTGAGAGGGATAGTAGTACGGATCCGGGAATGGTCTCAACAGCAAACTGCCATGCGACTCGAACAAGTTCATTATTTCAAAGCATTATATGGCAGAATGCTCTTCTGGAGTGTTGACAACTCTGATATCAAGCAAAGGATGCAGGCATACATCGAAAGGCAACACGAGTCTCACAAGACTGAAATGGAGCTGCTATAAGAATTCCAGAGAAAAGAAATTCCGCGCCTTGAAGACACAATGAATGAAAAATTCAGCCTACTCATGGCTGAAATGAAGTTGGTGGCAGCCGAGTCCAAGGCAACTCGCTCAGAATTTCGAGCAGCTTATGCAGTAACTGACTCAAAACAAAATTCAGCTCTAAGCAGACTCGACTTCATGCTCGCAGGCATGTTCCCTGGGGTCCCTCTTTCCTTTGATGATGCCAAAAAGGGGGAAGAGGAGTCCCTAAGGAAATTAAAAGAAGAAAAACTAAAGGAAACTGCAGCTGAGAAGACAAACGCAGCTGCAATGAAGGGTAAAGCAGCTGAGGGGGAAAGTTCGAAAGATCTTACTTTAATGATAGCTGAAACCCCCAGCAGGGTCATGTTACTGCCTCCATCCTGAGCAAACTCCCTGTGACCCTACCAATTGAGCACTCTGTTGTGCCAATGTCGGAGAAAAAGAAAAATCATTGAAGTAGGGTTTGAGGAGTTCTCCAAAAGCGGGGATGCCCGTTCGTGAAGTCTTTGAAACAAGATGGTGGTCTTCCAGTTGGAAAAGATCGGATGCAATTCCTGATAATGGATCTGAGCCTAGATTGGTGGAAGAGTTCAAAACCTTTGAATCTGAAGGCTATTTCCAAGGAATGACACTAGCCCAAGCCTGGGATTTGTACTGGGAGAAAGGTCTTGCATTGTGTGAAGAAGGTCGGCGAAGACACTTCCAAGATCACTCACCGAAAGCGATCACCGTGTGCGTAAGACTCCGTCAAAGACACACACACTAGAGAAAGAGGAAGAAGTGGTGGTGGAAGAGGTTCCCGACCTCGACCAAAACCTAAGGATGTTGAATATGTAGATCCTGACAAGAAAGGGATGATCTACTGGGCTGGATATGATGAATTGGCCAATCTGGAAGTGGCAAGAAAGAACGCGGAGGCAGTAAGAAGACAAGAAGAGGAGAATGAAAGGCAAACACAACAATGGCTTGAGAGGAAGTGAAGGGATGATGTTTCCAAACGAGCCTATGAAAAGAAGAAGAAAGAAAAAGAAAGAGAGTTGATGACGACAAGAGAGCTGAAGAAGAAAGAAGGAGGCAGCGAAGGCGCTGAAGTGTTGCTGCAAACCCCTTCATGTATATTACTTATGTAAGTCATCTGTAATACTTAGTGAATTTTTCTGTAAACTTTTCACTTTGTATTTATTCTTGTATCTTAGCATAGATGTATGTTTTGCTTTGATAAAGAATGCTCTGATACCAAATGTAAACAGCTATATAAAGGACAAGAATGCTATGATCAATAAAACGATCTATTCTAAGCATACATTCTTTGTTACTGCATTGTATGTATGTATCCTTGTTGTTTATATTTTGTTGAATGTTTTTTTTTAAGTTTTGGCATCATCAAAAAGGGGGAAATTGTTAGGAGATTTATTTTATAGATTTTGACTGATGCCATGTAAAACTTAAACTAGAAAGTTGGCACCCCATTTTTCTTGTAATTTGTATTGTAATAGATAGGGCTGGAAAAGCTATGTCAAGTTAGATACGCCAAGAAATACAAGAAGTCAACTAAAGACTGAAGTGAAAACTCCGTTGCAAGACAGCTGAGTATGGCAAAGAAGAAAAGTCAAGAACTCGACTGAAGGTGTATCACCGTGAAACAATTGTGTGAAGAGTCGACAAGTCAACTCAAAGCCAAGTCTCAAGTTGAAGTAGATGATGAGTCATCCAAAGATTGAAGCTAACTCAAGTCAATCGGGGAATAAAAGACCGCATGATCGGTCAAGACAATCGAACGAGATCCGTTGATGAAATTCAAGAATATTTCTCAGAATGGTAACATGTCAAAGTTGTCAGAGATAAAGTGTTAAGTTCCAGTTGTGTGCAAAAGGAACAAACCAATGGGAAGCACTGCACCAAGTGTCGGATACGCTGCAATGCTGCAAGACATTAAATACGAGGAAATGTCAACATCAAGGACTGCAACAAGACAAGCCAACGAACACAAGTGACTTTTGAAATTAGCCTATCTCTTCAACGGGCAAAATTTCAAAAGTTCACTATAAAAGGCTGAGGAAACTCATTGAGAAAGGTTACCTGAACCACGAACAAGCAAACATTATTCAAGCAAATAACCTGCAATATTCTCAAATACATTCAAGCAAATCCTCAAGCCTGAAACTCGAAGGAAATCGATCCAACACAAGTTGTGAAGGAAAGACAACTTCAAATCATTGAAGAGGAAACTTTTGAAGAATCAAAAGGGGTCTACTTTCCAAGGAGGATTGTAGGAAGGTTCAAGGTCGAACCAACCAAGTTATTGGAGGGCTTCGTGATCAAATCCAAGAGCTTGAGAAGTGAGTCAAGTAGCAAGACAATTTGCCCTGTGAAGAAGGTTTCGAGTCGGAAGAGAACCCAGCTGTGTGATCAAGGCTGTCTCTAGAATGTTCACCACTTTGTAAACTGATCTGTTACTTAGTGGATTCCTCCAGGAGTTGGAGAAGAGAGGATTAGAAGAATTACCACATCTTCGAACCTCTATAAAAATTACTTGTGTCATTTATTTTTCAGCACATTTACATTTCTGCATACTTACATCATATCTGCTGATAAAACTCACATTTGCTATTCAATTGATTAATAACCAAGTGTTAAAGAATCAAGTGTTAAAACAAACTTAAAACTAATCAAGGGTGTTAAGTCTTCCGTTGATAAAACCAATACAGCCAAGTTAAAGTTCAGGTTAAACAGTCGAGTTATTCTATCAACAGCTCTATCGAGTCTGTTGAGTGGCTAACTCAGCTGAATAACCAACTTAGCTGTCCCTCAAGGATACAGTTGTTTGAGTTAACTCTGTTATTATTTTAAAAGGACTAAAATCGAAAAGTTGGTAAGGTTTATTCACCCCCCATCTAAACCTTACTCACACCCCTTGGGACCTGCACTATTCACATTTCTTCAGGATCCTAGGGATGGGTTATGGGGGCTTAGGATTAGTGCGGCAAAATTGGAAACATGAGACATTGAAGGAAAAAAAAAAGAAAACATATATAGCTATTGGATTTATTCTCACTCACTTTTGAGTTTGGTTACTTTTAATTTTATTTCATTTTTTTTTCATATCATCAATTCACGCATCTTTTGTTTAATTAAAATAAATTTGGGATTAACATGATTTTAATACTAATTAAGTCAATTCCATGAAAAATAAATATTTTTCACAAATCATTTTATGTATACATTTATGACGATATGTACATTTGTTTGCAATTGCAACACATTTATTTTTCACTGTTTTTAATCTAAATAAATTTGTCTCTAATTTTGTGGCTTTTATTTGTCCCCAATATGTGATTTTTTTCAGTTAAAACGTTTGTCTCATATGTGAGATTTTGTTCAGAAGATCAGATGAGTCATTACCCGTCGATATATAATAGAAACGAGATCATCTTTGGTACGTGTTTTGTCCAGCACATTTCTTGCGAAATTTTGTATCTATGGATCAGTTAGATCAATTTAGGTTAAACAATTATTTTAGATCTGTATAAGTTTATGGCATGTAGGGCTTAGAACTATTTTTCACTCGTTGTTATAATCAGTTGTAAGTTTCTTCTGATGAATGAATGAAATTTATTTCGATTCTAAAAAAAAATTACCATACTTGAAATGCAAACCCAACTTATGCCAAACCATCATACTTCACAATTCACATATTAATGTTGATTTAGATTTTGATTAATTATAAATTGGGAGTTTCCAAAATTGCAAATAACCAGCGCAACACAATTCATATATATATATATATATATATAACCCTAGTGCAACTGATCTTGTTGCTCAAGTCAATTGAGTTTCACAGCCATCAATCAAAAATTCAGGCACCCCTAAACTTTGAAGAGTTTTACGACACATTTATCTTTATATGGACTTTAGCGCTTACAAGTTGAATAGTAATAACTCTTGTGATTTTTACTCACACATGTAATAATTCGATTTATGTGTATATATGGTCTTGGAAATGAATACACAATTTTCTCATAATCATTAGCTTACAAACTTTGTCATTTATCATCCTCCTTCGTAAAATACATATTACTCTAGTATATAAATAGAGATTATTCACAACATGTTATCAACACGAGTTATTGCACGAGAATATGTTTGTATATTTCAAGTTTGAATTTCTTTGTACTAATTTTTATTTTCTTTGTAGAAAAATGACTGGTATCGAAAAACAAAAATTTCATATCCTCAATACCACTAGTGATAATTATTTATCATGGTGCCTAGATGTTAAATTGTACCTTGAGGGTCAAGATCTGGCTGAAACATTGAAGTATGTGAAAATCAAATAGGCCAACGTAAAAGATGAGGTGAATGCAATGATATTTATGTTAGTCCAAGTGGCTACGAAAATCTAGAGGGGAGGGTGAATATATCTTTCCAATTTTCTGATGTATGTCCTCTTTTTCGAATAAGTGAAAAATACTCAAGAATGTAGAAGATAGAAGAAGAACAAACACAATGATTTAAAGTAGTTCAACTCACCTAGAGCCTAATCCACTACCACCCGATATGTCCGAGTGGATTTCGAAAAGAAAAGTTTTTATTAATTGATACAAGCAATTACAACCTCATCTTGAAGAGCACCAAACTCTTTTTACACCAATACCTATGAAGAGTACCAAACTCTTCTTACAACAATGAATAACACCAAACTCTTCAACACCTAATGAATCAACCAAGTGTGTTCTTGCCAAAAGAACACTCAACAAGTATGTCTTGTTTTGGATGATTTAATCAATCAAGATTACAACTCAAATGAAAGTATATAACTTTATAAGTGCAAGTGTAATCAAGAAAGAAAGTCTAATAAGCAAGATGTGAAAGTGTAATGCTTAGGCTATTACAACAATAGTATGAAAATGAAAGCTTTTAGAAATTTGCTGAATTTTTCTTGTTGTGATGTAGATTAATGTGTTGTATTTGATCCTCCAATGCTTCATCTATTTATGGAAGAGCTCCAAGATATAGCCTTCAATATAGGCTCCTCTCAATTCAAATTTTTCCGCAAAGAAGGATCAAACCATCTCCAAAAATGGTTAATAAATGAAAAGCCATAATTTCCTGAGAAGTGTTTCCGCAACAGATAGAATTTGCTGTCAAAAGACTATAGCGACCGGTCGCTATGTTGAAAATTGGAATTATTAAACCGTTGAATAAAGTTTTGACACAGTATAGCATTAAGGGCAACTCGCCACTGTCTAATGCGACCAGTCATTGTCTATAGTGATCGATTGCTATGGATAGTGACCATTTGCTCGAGAAATAGAGAACAAAAGCCAAGAAATACTTTTCTTCAGGCACCGGTCGCCCTCCTTACTCCAATGTATCTGTTCTGATCTCTGTTTTAAAACATTCAGGAACGGGTCTTCCTACTAGGGCGACCGATCGATCTCTTTACAAAGAAGTTGTCCGATTTTTGTCAAAAATAAAGTTCAAGAAGTACTTCAACAACTTAGTAAAAATCAAATAAAATATATTGAAGTATTTGGAAAACTTTTAGAAATATTATTTTAGATTATATGAAATCATCAAAATAAAATAAAAACATTGATCTAACAATTTATATGCCATCATCTATCTGATGATTTGAAAAATAAATATATACAAATTGAAAGGCCTTATGAGCTCTGGAAAAAGCTCAAAGATAGATTTGATCACACCAGAACTGTTATACTCCCTCAGGCACAATATGACTGTCAAATACTGAGGTTGCAGTACTTCAAGTCCGTTCCCGACTATAATTCGGCATTATTTAAAATTGAATCTGGACTAGCTCTTTGCGGGACAAAATTATTTGAATATGATAAATTGGAGAAATCATTCTCCACTATGCATAAATCAAATATTGTGCTCCAACAACAATATAGACAATGACAATTCAAGACATATTCTGAATTAATCT
The DNA here is from genome assembly GCA_016081115.2 of Rehmannia glutinosa. Lineage (NCBI taxonomy): Eukaryota > Viridiplantae > Streptophyta > Magnoliopsida > Lamiales > Orobanchaceae > Rehmannia > Rehmannia glutinosa. Next base: position 486,834 of record JABTTQ020001344.1, on the reverse strand, counting down.
CAGTTCTTCTCACTGGTAAGAAAACAAATGAATTGTTGTTGGAAAATCATGATTTGAAACCTTCTGGGTCTAATGCAGTGCCTGAAGCACATGTTAACTTCGGTAGAGGAAAAGGGGACGATTTGGTGACCGTGAGTATAAACCCAAATGAGGTGGCCGTGGTGGTCCACATCAAAATACTCACAGATATGATTATGGCGGTCGTAATTACTATAATCGAGATAATTCGTATTATTCCCGCCAAAATAATTGTACGATCAAATAGGGGCATCCAAATCAGTCAAATCGTTATAAAGGAAAAATGCCTATGGAAAGAACTGTGGTGATCTTTGTAACATATATGGTATGACGGGACATTGGGCCAAAACATATCGCACTGCCTAACACCTGGTAAATCTATATCAGGAATCAAAGAAAAATAAAGGTAAAGGTGTTCAAACACATGCCACTGAGGCAGTAGAGCCACTTACTACTACTGAGGCCTACACATCTGAAATTATACACGATCAAAATCCTGTCCAAGATTGGAAATCACACGAGTTATTAGATTTCTTTGAAAATCCCGTTTCTGAGGCACAAGATGTCGGATGGTTAAAATAAACCAGATTTAATATTTTTGTGTTATCTCTCTCGGAGGGTATTTTTCCCGAGATTGAGTTTATATAATTGTACCCGTGTTTGTACTTTTTCCCGGATGTTATATTGTCAGATTGTATCTTTTAAGGTGAAATAATAAATTTGCTAGTGTTTAATATTTGGATCACAAAATATCAATAAATTTCTACTAAATCATTCACAATTTTTCACATTAATTTTCTCCTCCCAAAGGCTATATTAACGACTATGAACAATACTTTTTATCTATAAATATATCAACATTTCATTCAACAAATTCCACATATTCTTTTATCTTCCTAAAACTTTACATTTTTTTCATTCCAAAACTGGTTAACCTAACTGTAGTGTTTCTAATTACAATGGTTTGCATGTGCATTATCCTGCTTTTTGTTAGAGAATATCTTCCAAAGCACTTTTGGTTTATGATTAATCTTCTTATCTTCATGGTTTTTCTTTTGTTAGCATGGGCAATTATTTTTAACATGTAATAGTTACATGATTATGTACGTCTATGTTGTCGACTAAAATATTTTATATTTAAACTTTTGTTGTGCATTGATGTTGTTATTTAGTTATTTTACATTTCAATGAAAGTAATTTTTTGATAATCGTATAATATTATTTTAATAATAATTATACCATGTACACATGGGAAATACCGAGAAGAGAGACTATCCTCTACTTGATAGTGCAACAACACAATCAATATTAACTAATAAAGTATATTTCTCGAGTGTGAAATTGTGCAAGGCACAAGTTACAACTGTATCCGGTCCCATTGAGACTGTTGATGGCTCCGGGAATACAACTGTGGTGTTGCCTAATGGTACAATCTTGCATATTGAAAATACATTATTATCTAGTAGATAAAAAAAAGGGGTGGGTTGGTCTCCTCTCAGAAAGTCTAATGGATCTAAGTCCATTAGACGAATCCCAATACCCGACCCATATTTTTAAAAAACACAATCCAGTGATTTACCCATATCTTTATCTTCGTCTTCCCCACTTCTTAATACGGAAACCCTGTAAACAAAACATCAATCCCCAACGACCATATTAACCTAGCTCCAAAAATATCAACACCGTCCATTCTGGAAGCCAAAAAGGTACACATAGACACCCATGTTCGACATGTTTCATGCATATATGAAGAGTGGGTTTTTCCAGTTAGTTGGTAATTTTAATTCATTTTTGTTAGGAAATTTATTATTAGATTTTGATGATACCATGTAAAACTTAGGATAGGAAATTGGCACCCCATTTTCTTTGTATTTCTATTTTGTAATAGATAGGACTGCATAAGCTGAGTGAAGTCAGCTATGCTGAAGAATACAAGAACTTAAGGGGAAACAGTTTTAAGAACTTAAGGGGTCTACTTTCCAATGTTGAAGGAGTTGTAGTAAGGTTCAAGGTCGAACCAGAAGGTTTGAGCTCGTTGGAAGGCTGTGTGATCAATTCCAAGGGTTCGAAGGGAGCTGAAGTAGCAAGGCAGCTATCTTGTGAAGAAGTTGAGTTCCAGGAGAAGCCAACTGTGTGATCAAGGCTATCTCGGACTGAGAACTACTCTGTAACCTGATCTATTACTTAGTAGATTCCTCCAGGAGTTGGAGAAGAGTGGATTAGAGGAATTACCCCATCCTCGAACCACTATAAAATTTGCTTGTGTCATTTACTTACATCATTTTATTTTCCTACTTATTCTATATCTGATGTTTAAGTTATATTGCTAACCCAACTAATAATAACATTGCTAAGAACAAGTATTAGAAACAAGTTTAAAAATATCAAAGGTGTTAAGTCTTCCACTGAACAAAAACTAAATCAACTAAAAGTTAAGTGTTAGCTGACCTAGCTGAGTTATACTATCAACAGCTCTGTCGAGTCTGTTGAGTAGGTAACTTTGCTGAAGCAAGCCAACTTAGCTGTCCCCCAAGGATTTAGCTGATTTGAGTCAACTCTGTTAAAATATTTTAAAAGGACTAATTTCGAAAAGTTGGTAAGGTTTATTCAACCCCCCTCTAAACCTTACAACACACCCCTTGGGACCTACAAGTGGTATCAGAGCGGTTGGTTCATTGAGCCTTCCGTACTGGTTACTGAACTAGATTTCAATCTTTTCAAAATATATAACATTTGAGGTTTTAAAGCTTTTATTTTAAAAGTAAAGTTATTATCATGGAAGCAAATCTAACTCTCATTCCCATGTTTACTGTATAAGAGCTTGATGACTGGAAAATTCGCATGCAGGCTCACCTATCAGCCTTACACGATGAAATGTGGCTAGTGATAGAAGATTGCCCACTTCAAGTCTTAAAGGTCAACACTGCTGTAAGAAGAGCACCTCCAGCTAAAGGAGAAGATGCTACAGCAGAGCTCAGGCCTGCTATGGTTGAAAAACCACGCTGTGAATGGATAAATGAAGATAGGAAAAGATACAACCTTGGTAATTTTGCCAAGGACATCCTCTACAAGACTTTGGACAAGGCTATGTTCAACAAAGTCAAATCATGCAAATCAACCAAAGAAATCTGAGATAAGCTAACCCTGATTTGTGAAGGATCAGAATAGATTAAAGAGAATAAATTAACTGTAGCTGTTCAAAAATTTGAAAATTTTAAAATACTTGCAGGTGAGAGTCTGGATCAGCTGGATGCCATTTTCAAAGAGATCACAAATGAGCTTTCAGCTCTTGGGAAGGAATACACTCAAAAGGAGATGTGCATGAAGATCTTAAGAGCCCTCCCAGCTGAATGGGAAATGAGGGTCATGGCCCTGAGACATTCCATGGACCTCTCCAAAACATCAAATCATGAGTTGTTCTCAGATCTCAAAGATTATAAGTTTGAGCTGAGAAGAAAAGAGCAAGAGGAGACAACTATGCCTAAGACAGCTGCATTGTTGGGCAGTGAAGGAAAGAAAGCTGAGCCAAAAGAAACAATTGACCAAGAGGAGATTGCTCTCATGGTAAAGAGGTTCAACAAGTTCTTTAATAAGAACTATAAAAGAAACAAGGGTGAAACTTCTAGAAAACATTCAGCACCTTCCAAAGCAAGGGAGGACAAGCCACCCAAGAGAGCTGCACATCAAAGAACTGACTATCAGAGAGCTGATAATCAGATAACGAGAGAACTGATATGCAGAGAGCTGAAACCTATGTTGGAACTGCAGACAACCAGGACACTTTGTTGTTGACTGTTCTTATCCACCAGTCAACAAATACAAAAATGAAGAAGATAAAAGAGTCTTGAAGAAAAGAATACATGAAAAGAAAGAAAGCCGTGTTGGGCTGCCGAGATCACGAACCACCAAGTGCAAAGAACAATGAGACTTCGGATAGCAATGAAGCGAGTACTCGGTGATCAAGAAGAGGCTATGATCTGCCTCATGGCCAAAGAACAAGATCCAAAAGATCAAAAAGATGAGGTACAGTCTAATTCACCTCATTCTGATTCAAGTGATAGTGATAGTGACACAAACACTTCCTCACCCACTGATCTTTATGATTCATTAGGCAAAATGATGAAAGACTTTGAGCACATCAAGAAGATGAGGTACAGTCTAACTCACCTCATTCTGATTCAAATGATAGTGATAGTGACATAAACACTTCCTCACCCACTGATTTTTATTATTCATTAGGCAAAATGATGAAAGACTTTGAGCACATCAAAACCTCACACACACTTTTAAATGAGGAAAACATCCAGCTTAAATGCCAAAACTCACAGCTGACTAAAGAGCTGAGTACTCTAAGTCACATAGCTGATCAAAATACTAAACTGAAGGCTGAAAATGCCAAGATCCAAGTAGACTTAGCTGCTACTGAAAAGAGAGAGAAAGATCTCAACAATGTGATTGCTTCATTTACAAAGGCGTCCAAATCATTGAATGAACTTATAATGAGTCAAAAAGAGTGTGGAGATAAGACAGGCATAGTATTCAATTCCTCTGTGCATGATAAAACTCCTAGAGTGATTTTGGAAAAGAGATCCTCAAGTAATGAGGGAGTCCAAAAACCCAAAACACCATATGCTGCACCAACACCCACACCAAAACACAATCACAACCATATTGGCCTTGGATATAAGGGAAAAAGAAAGAAGCCAGTAGACTATGTTGAAAGGACAACTGAAACAAAATTCAGAAAAGTGCATCAACAGACTCCAAACATAAAATACTCTATCAAAGTTAAACAGAGCTACCAAAAGCCCCAGAGATTTCAGCAAAGAAATTCATATGAAGGGAATGGTAGAAATTATCCAAACCAAGCTGATTGGAATAACCAAGTGAGATATCAGCAAAGACCTATGGGATACAAACCAAAGTGGCAAAGACCTCAAACTCAGCAAAGGTCATTCTCAAGGCAAAAGAGCTATTATCAGCACACCTATGCACCCAGGCACAAAACCCATCAAGCACAAAAATTCCACTATTACCCCAAGAAAGCAAATGCTCAAACACATACATAGACATACAAACAAAAGAGACAGTTGTATGATCTCAAAACCCCCAAGCAATTTGCTAATGTGCACTATGATTATAGAACTGCTAGATGGCAACCTCTTAGAGTCAAATCATCTGGCTATAGATTGGTTGGGGCATCTTATATCACTAACCCCCGAGGACCCAGGCAAGTATGGGTACCTAAAACTAATCTTCTTGATTGTAGGATCAGGGAACAGCTGAGTGACGAGGTACCTGGTACATGGATAGTGGTTGTTCCAGACATATGACATGAAAAAATGGTCTAGAGATCACAGATGTTGCATATGTTGAAGGTCTCAACTTCAATTTGCTAAGCATTAACCAATTATGTGACAAAGGAAACAATGTGGGATTCAATATGGGAGTTTGCCAAAATGAAGGATGTTGAATCAAATGAGATTGTGCTACAAGGAACAAGGCAGAAGAACATGTATGTAGTGGATTGGTCAACTGCTACACCAAGCACATGTCTGCTAGCAAAGAGTACAGCCGAATCAAGTTGGTTGTGGCACAAGAAGCTGAGTCATCTGAACTTCAAGACAATCAACAAGCTTGCAAGGAGTCATCTTGTGGAAGGATTGCCTGACTCAGTATACAAGAAAAAAAGTATTTGTAATGCATGTCATATGGGAAAGCAAATCAAGTCATCCTTCAAGGATAAGCCAAGTCCTTCTTCAACAAGGATATTACATCTGTTGCGTATGAACTTATTTGGTCCTGTTGAGCCAGCAAGCATCAGTGGAAAGAAATACACCTTAGCGGTGGTGGATGATTATTCGAGATATACATGGACTATTTTCATGTGTAAAAAGAAGAAAACACTGCAGAAGTTGCCTCAGCTGATGAGAAGAGTTAAAAATGAGAAGAGTCAAACCATTATAAAGACAAGACCTGACAGGGGAACTGAGTTTGTCAATGGGATTATAACTCACTATTGTGTTGAGAATGGTATTGCTTATGAGTTGTCAGTTGCAAGAACTCCACAGCAGGATGGAGTAGCTGAAAGAAGGAACAGAACTCTCAAGGAAGCTGCTAGAACAATGTTAGATGAAGCTGGATTGCCTAAGAGATTTTGGGTTGAAGCCATAAACACAGCATGCTACACTCAGACTAGATGCATGATCAACAGGCAATTGACCAAGACTCCCTATGAGATTTGGACAGGGAGGAATCCAAATGTTGGATATTTCAACATATTTAGATGTAAGTGCTTCATCCACAACAATGGCAAGGACAACTTGAAAGCTTTTCATACCAAAGCTGATGAATGTATCTTTTTGGGATACTCAGCTGAAAGTAAAGCTTATAGAGTGCTAAAAAAGAGGACTATGGTCACAGAAAAGTCTATCCATATGGTGTTTGATGAGCCAAATGTAAATAGAGAAGACATAGATGAGTTAGCTGAGAAGCAGAATCAGCCAACTATGCAGGAGAGTCCCTATGTTGATGCAGATGTGAGAGCACTCAACCCTGAAGATGATGAGATAGCTGAATCTCAAAGACAGCTGGAAGGTTTGCAGTTGAATGAAGATGATGAAGCTGCTCGAGACAACTTAGCTGCAAGACGGCTGAATCCAGCAGACTTACTCCAACCAGATGTGAGATGGCTGAGAGACCATCCACCTGAGTTAATCATTGGAGATGTTAGAGATGGCATAAGAACCAGATCCAGAGTTCAACATAAAGCTATGTTCACTTGTTTTATTTCCCAAATAGATCCTAAAGATGTGTCTCAAGCCTTGGATGACACACATTGGATTCAAGCTATGCAAAAAGAGCTGAATCAGTTTGAGAGAAACAAAGTATGGGAATTAGTTCAAAGGCCTACTCACCAAAATGACATTGGTATTAAGTGGGTATTCAGGAATAAGATGAATGAGGAAGGATCTGTAGTTAGAAATAAAGCAAGATTGGTAGCCAAAGGGTATTGCCAAGAGGAAGGCATAGATTTTGATGAAACCTTTGCTCCTGTTGCCAGATTGAAAGCAATAAGGATGTTTCTTGCTTATGTTGCACACAAGAACTTCACTGTATATCAAATGGATGTGAAGAGTGCATTTCTAAATGGACTTTTAGAAGAAGAAGTCTATGTAGAACGACCTCCAGGTTTTGAGCATAAAACTATTGGAGACAAAGTGTACAAGCTCAAGAAAGCATTGTATGAATTGAAACAAGCACCAAGAGCATGGTATGACACATTGTCATAATTTCTAATTGACAATGGATTCACCAAAGGAAAAGTTGATAGAACACTCTTCAGAATTCAAGATGGAGAGAGTATAATGCTTATGTGGATGATATCATATTTGGATCCACAAACAAAGAGATGTGCGATAAGTTCTCAAACCTCATTTAAGGCAAGTTTGAAATGAGCATGATGGGAGAGCTGACTTTCTTCTTAGGACTTCAGTCAAGCAAATGAAGGATGGAACCTTCATAAGTCAAACCAAGTATACCAGATATTTGATGAAGAAATTTGGTATGGAAGAAAAATCATCAGTGAAGATTCCTATGAACACATCAGTCAAGATGGATATGGATGCAGATGGCAAAGTCATGATCAAACTAGATATAGAGCCTTCATTAGATCATTGCTCTATTTAACAAAGAAGCGCACTTTACATCACCTTCGGCCATTATAGGTGTCATGCTAGATTTCAATCTGCACCAAAAGAAAGTCACATGATTGCAGCTAAGAGAATCCTAAGGTATTTGAAGGGATGCCAAGAGGTTGGCTTATGGTATCCAAAGGATGGAGGATTCAAGCTAGTAGGCTACTCAGACTCAGACTATGATGGATATAGAGTGGACAGGATGAGTACTTTAGGTACTTGTCAAATGCTTGGAAATAGATTGGTTTCTTGGTTCAAAGAAACAAAATTCAATAGCTACATCCACAAATTGGGCAGAGTACATAGTCATGCGGCAAAATTTGTGCCCAAGTTCTCTGGATGAGACAACAACTGAGAGATTATGATATTGAAGAAAAAGAAATTCCAAATATGTGTGATAATACAAGTGCTATTGCAATTACTCAGAATCCAGTGTTGCACTCAAGAACAAAACACATTGATGTCAGATATCATTTTATAAGGAATCATGTTGAAAAGAAAGACATCATTTTGGAATACATCTCAACTGATAAGCAGTTAGCTGATATATTCACTAAACCCTTATGTGAATCGAGATTTGAAGAGCTTAAAAATGAGCTAGGATTAATTGAACTAAGTTAGGAGACTCAGAAGACTCAATCAGCAGAAATCAAGAAGAGAGAAATGAAAATTAACAAGTTTTATTTTCCATCTAAGTGAAACAGCCATGTTGGGAAATCAGCTGTATAAAGTTAGCTGATAGCTGAGTGATCATATGTGAAGAGAGAAACAGAGTTAAGTCACTTTTGGATGATAGATGAGTTATTTATGAGCTAAGTGACAAAACGCAGTCATTTTCTGTGAGCGTGAATGTTTTTGAGCATTACGTCAGCGTAATAATGATGTCAATACAAAAGCTGCACACATTTAGCCTATGATTGGATATACATGCTGCTGCATTTAATGCGGGAAATTAATGTAGTTTCAAAGATTAAATCTTGACCGTTGATTTTGATCAAGTTTTTAAAATTCCAAAAACCGTCCTTTCAAGTCCCATATAAACCAAAACCCATTTTCTCTCTCCTCACAAACACTCTCGTCTTCAGCAAGCAAAACAAGTTTTCTCTCCGCGAAAGTTCTGATACCCTAGTTCTTCAAGCAAGATTTTTGTTAAATCTACCGATTATTTTTTCAAGGAAATGGATGCCTCATATGATTTTGTTAAGATGTCAGAGAAGATCCACTTATGATCAACAGTAGACTTTGAAGGTATGGTGAAACAGGGAGCTGATAAGGCCCTGGTTAAGAAAATTGCTAAGAAGATAGAGAAGTCCGGTCTGAAGGACTTTCTCACGTTGGAGTTCTCTCATACCTACTCTGAAGAAGTTGCCATGTTTTATGTGAACGCAAAAGTTCATGATGGGGAGATTCGCTCATCTGTCCACAGTAAAGACATTAAAAGTACTGCTGCGGACCTTGCTGAGCACTGCAAACTACCTTCAGAGGGCTGGAAGGAAATTACTGAGAAAGATGTTAACTTAGTTGCTGCTTGGAAGGAAATTGCCAAGTTTAAGTGAGCTGCGAAGGCTGTTTACACAACCAAGAAGTCCCTGATCAAAGAAGACTATCATAAGTTGATGGACATCGTGTCCAAGTGCATCGACATGAAGTTCGGCAGCTTTAATCAGCTATCTCAAACTAAGCTGATGGTGATGGTTGCGATCATGGAAGAGAAAAAGGTCAACTGGGTTGAGTTTGTTTTCATCCGCATATGCCAGAATGTGTTGCACAAGACCATTACTGAAGGTGGTCTATTCGGAGGCTCGTTGGGATATGGCCTGGTGATTGGCCATCTTATGGAGGTGAAGGGAATTGCCTTAAGACATGGAAAGTCTTTCCATGTCAACAAGAAGATGTTCAAGGCTAATCTTTCTGGCACTCAGAGGCAAGCGCATGCATGAAGAGTCGCGACACGGTGAGGTGAATCACCGATCCAATTCGAGAAGACACGATTTGCCGCCCAACTCCTTCTCCTAAGCCGACTCAGAAGAAGAGAGCTGATGTAGCTAAGAAAGCTCCTGCCCCTACAGCCAGTCCCAAGAAAGCACCTGCCCCAACAACGAAGTCCACTAAAGCTCCTGCCCCTGCGGCCGGAGCCGAGGAGTTGCACTCCCCTGCGCAAATGCAGATCGCGAAAAGAACCCTTAGTACCTTCTCTAGTTGTGAAGAAGCTACGATCTACATCGAAAATACACAAGCGTCCAAGAAGCAACAAACAGGAGAAAAGGCTTTCACTTTCGATGAGCCTGAAAATGTGGAGCCAGAAGTTCCTCTGGTTCCAACTAAAAGAAGAAGACTCGTTAGAAAACCAGGACTAGAGAAAGCTGAGTCTGGCACTCAGCCTGTGCAAGAAACTACTGAAGTCCAAAAAGAGCAGTCAAAGGAAATTGCTAGTGGTGATGTGGTCACCACTGAGGTGGAGAAGACTGCTGATGTAGATCAGCAGACTACTGAAGACCCAGTTGTTCGAGAGACAGCTATGGAGAAACATGGAGCCGAGATAGCTGAGCACACTAAAGAAAGAGTTGTCCAGTCCCCTCAGACAGATGCCAATGAACCTCAGAATGAACATGCTCCACTCGCCCCGATTCAGGAAGATGAGGACGATGATGTGGTGATGTTGTCTCCTGTTTATCCTGATATCCAGGAGAGATTGAGGGTATGGAGAAGTTGGAAGCTGAGCTACTCTAGATATCAATTCCAGAGCCCGGAGTTCATTGAAGAAGAAGAGAAACTCATGAGTTTCTTGGGTGACATAGTTATTAGCTCAGCCATTGACCCGGACTTCTGCATGACCATTCTCTCTCAGATGAGGGATGAAGAAAAACAAAGAGCCTTGGAAAAGGCTAAGGCTATTGAAGAGTCGAAGAAGCCCCACTCTTGTCCTTTCTCTGATGTACCAAAACACGCCATGGACTCGACCGACAAAGGCATGATGACATTGAAGAGATAGATCCTGGCATTGCAAAACCGAAAAGTCAATTCAAACAAGTCATTAAAGAGTCAAAAGAGATGCACGAGCAGCAAATGCAAGAGGGTCTTGGAGAGTTTTCTCAAATCTCCTTAGTCCCTGATGTTATGGATGTAGTGCGAAACATTGCTGCTACCACATCCCCAGTACACTCGGAAGATGGCACTAGGACTATTGGCGATGAAGCTAAAGATGGTGAAAAAGCGAGCACTGTAGGCAAGACAACTCATGGAGAAGGTGTTGAGACACCTGCCCACACAGCTGATCACTCAAAGGGAATCACAGTCGAGTCTCAGATGCTGAGTAACCCCACCACTCATGACTCAGCTGGTGCACCAGCTGAGGGGGAAGCTCTCACAACCACAGCTAGGTCAGAGGATGCTGTAGGAGACCAACCAATGAAGTTTGGAGGCGAAGGTGAGAATCAAACTATTCAGAAGAATAAAGTTAACGACGCTCAAACGGTTCAGACTGTCTCAGCTGAAACTTCATCTGTACTGAAGGCCAATGACGCTGCTGATGCAACTAAGGCAAAAGATGGAAACGAGGCCATGGGAGTTGAGACTCTTGGCCCTGAAAGTGCAATCCTAGGAGTTGAGACTCCGACGGATGCCACTGAAGACCCCAAGGTAACTCCATCTGCTGAAGGGATAAATGTCCAAGACCCTGCTGCGGTTGAGACTGCACACAGGGATGATCAAGTCCCACCAGCGGTTGAGACTGCTGAGGGTGTAAAAGGCCTAGGCGAGGTTGGGACTTCCCTGGGTAAAAGAACTGAAAATGAGCCAACTCCTCATGTGGAAGTAGCTGATGAAGAAGAAGAGATCAGTGCCCTTCATGATTCACAGGAACATGTTGATACCGAATTCCTGGAATCAGAAGATGAAGCTGAGTCCACTCCTATTGATTCATCACCAAAGGACACAACTGATGAGGATGCTCAGGCCACTCGGAGCCAAGCCAGTGACAAAGCTGCTCTGCTGAGATTTGTATTGGTTGATGGGCCACCCCCAATGGCACCATCACACTCCGATGAAGCTGATAAGTCAGTCGAGGAACAGACAACTCATAAGGAAGCCACAACTGATGCCGAGGAAGCTATTAAGACAACTGAGGATTAGGCAGCTCAGCATGCTAACACATCTGCTCAAGATGCCGATGACGCTGAGACAGCTGAGGCATGATGAGCTGAAGAAATTCTGAAAGAAAAGGGAAAGGGTCCACACTCTCAAGATGTGGAGATACATATCTTCCCTGACGAATTATTTGCAGATTATTTTCCGTTTGAAGCCCAAATCCCCTTTGAAGCCGAATCAGCTGCTAAACAAGCCAAATACACCATCCAAGTCCCACCTGAAGAATGCAGAACTCCAGATGATACAATAATGGTTCCTATTGGTTTTGACTTCGATGCAGTATGGCCAGAGGAACATTCTACTGAGGCAGCCGACTTCAGAAAAGCATTTAAAGCCATCTGTGATGAGATAGAGAAGATGGAGCATGGTTTTGCATTATTGGACCAAAGGCTAAACAACCGTGATGCCAACATCACTAGAGATATTCGCGGTGCTGTTCTGAGAATTCTTGAATGGGTTGGACAGGTTATGGCTATGAGAAGAGAGCAAGTCACGTACTTTAAATCATTATTCGCGAAGATGTTGATATGGAGCTCTGATAATCTCGAGTTCCAGTAACGGCAAAGGGACCACATACTCAAGATGGACGAGTCACACAGGTCGGATATAGAGTTGCTCAAGCTGCAGCATAAGAACGAAATTGCAAGAATGGAGGCCAACGTCGAACAACAAATTAAGGTCCTCCAGACAGAAATGAAGCTGGTGGCAGCTAAGTCAACAGCTCTGAGGTCAGAATTCAGAGCAGCCTACACCACGACCCGTGATAAACATGACTCTATGAATAACAAGCTCGATTTCAACCTAAGTGGTATGTTCCCTGGCATAGCCCTACCCCTTGGTAATGATGATGCCAAAAAGGGGGAAGAGAAAGCTATGAGGGAGTTGAAGGAAGGGCAAGGGAGTGATAAGGAGGGAAGTAGAAGGGAAGCAAGCAAGGAGGAAAGAAGCTCTGTGAAGAAACCCCCATTAAAAATAATGCTTGCTAAGACCCCACAACAAGGAGAAGCAACAGCCTTAATTCTCAGCAGACTACCAAAGGAGCTGACTTTAGAAGAGAAATCTGAAATGGCAGTCAAGAAGTCAAGAATAGCCATGGAAACTGAATTTGAAAAGGTAGCTGAGAAGCACTCTGAGCGCATAAAAGATATCAAAGCAAGATTTGATGGCCCCCCAGCTGGATTATTGAAGGATTCCCCAGCAATAAAACCCCCAAGAGAAATCACGATACCTGATGTTGGATCTGAACCAAGATCACTAGAGGAGTTTCAAACTCTAGAAGCTGAAGGTTATTTCAAGAACATGACTCTACCAAAGGCGTGGGACTTGTACTGGGAAAAAGGTCTTGAATTGTGTAAATCAGCTGAGAAGCAGCAGAGTTCCAGTAGACACTCAGCTGGAAAAACACCAGTACAGTACACTCCCAGAGGAGCAGTTGAGTCAGTAAGAAAAAAGGGAAGGTTTGGAAGTGGTGGAAGAGGCAGAGGCACTCCATCATAGCCAAGACATGCTGATACAAAATTCATTAATCCACACAAGAAAGGGATCAATTACTAGACTAGGTACAACCATCTTGCCAATCTTGAAGTAAAGCGCAAGAATGAGGAGGCAGTGAGAAGGCAAGAGGCCAAAATGAAAGAGCTATGCGCAAATGGGAAGAAAAGCAGTGTAGGGATGACCCTGCTGCTAAGCGCGCATATGAAAAGAAGAAGAAATATGAAGAAGAGAAAAAGAGAAGAAGAGCAGAGGATGATAGAAGGAGAGCAGAATATGAAGAGACAAGAAGGAAGCAGCTGAGGCGTTGAAGATGGTTGTAACCCTTTCAATGTATTTTACTTAACTGTAAATACAAGTTTTGTAAGTTTTCTTGTAATTTTATGCTTATAGCTTTGCTCTGATACATGATGTAATTCTTTAAAAGAAGCTCTGATACAGTGAATAGAGTATACCATGTAAACAGTTTTGTAAAGGACAAGAATGATATGATCAATAAAATTGACATATTCAGCTCATACATTCTTTGTTACTGCACTGCTTGTGTTTGCTGTATTTTTCATTTAAGTTTGGCATCATCAAAAAGGGGGAAATTGTTAGGAAATTTATTATTAGATTTTGATGATACCATGTAAAACTTAGAATAGGAAGTTGGCACCCCATTTTCTTTGTATTTCTATTTTATAATAGATAGAACTACATAAGCTGAGTGAAGTCAACTATGTTGAAGAATACAAGAGTCAACTGAAGACTGAAGTGAAGACCCAGCTGTGTGTCAGCTGAGTGTGGTCAAGATGGAAGGCACAGACTCTACTGAAGGAAATCCAGCTAAGGGACATCTGAGTAAACGTTGAAGAAGTGACAGTCAAGTCAGTTAAGAGCCAAGTCTACCAGTTGAACTGATAGTTAAGTCATTCCTATAGGTTGGAGCTGACTCAAGTCAAAGGGGTAAAGGCAACTGTCAAGTCAAGTCGACTGATATTAATTTGTTGCACATAAGTCAAGGATATTACTTAAATTAGTAATACGTCCATATATGCTTCCATGTCTTAAAGTGCTCGTCCTAGAAGAGTGCAAAAGGAATAAACCAATGGGAAGCACTGAACTTGTGTCAGGTTCTGAAAACATGCAGACATCATTTAATACGAGGAAATGTCACCATCACAAGCTGCAAGTCAAGAAAAGACAAGCCAACGAACAAGAAGTGTCATTTTGAAAATAGCCTATCTCTTCAACGGGCAAATTTTCAAATGAGCACTATAAAAGACTGAGGAAGCAAGAGAGAGAAGGACGACTAAGCATACGAATTTTCACAGAACTAACAAGCAAGCAAGCAAACCTGCAAACATTCTCTCAAGCTTACTAAGATATTCCTCAAGCCTAAATTCAAAGGAACTCGATCCAACACACTCAGTGAAGGAAAGAATACTTCATCCAGTTGAAGAGAAAATAGTTTCAAGAACTTAAGGGGTCTACTCTCCAAGGTTGAAGGAGTTGTAGTAAGGTTCAAGGTCGAACCAGAAGGTTTGAGCTCGCTGGAAGTCTGTGTGATCAATTCCGAGGGTTCAAAGGGAGTTGAAGTAGCAAGCCAGCTGTCTTGTGAAGAAGCTGAGTCCCATGAGAAGCCAGCTGTGTGATCAAGGCTATCTCGGACTGAGAACTACTCTGTAACCTGATCTGTTACTTAGTGGATTCCTCCAGGAGTTGGAGAAGAGTAGATTAGAGGAATTACCCCATCCTCGAACCACTATAAAATTTGCTTGTGTCATTTACTTACAGCTTTTTATTTTCCTGCTTATTCTATATCTGATGTTTAAGTTATATTGCTAACCCAACTAATAATAACATTGCTAAGAACAAGTGTTAAAAATAAGTTTAAAAATATCAAAGGTGTTAAGTCTTCCATTGAACAAAAACTAAATCAACTAAAAGTTAAGTGTTAGCTGACCCAGCTGAGTTATACTATCAACAGCTCAGTCGAGTCTGTTGAGTGGGTAACTTTGCTGAAGTAAGCCAACCTAGTTGTCCCCCAAGGTCTTAGCTGATTTGAGTCAACTCTGTTAAAATATTTTAAAAGGACTAATATCGAATAGTTGGTAAGGTTTATTCACCCCCCCTTTCTAAACCTTACAACACACCCCTTGCGACCTACAATTTTACCATTGTTGGATTTGAGAAAATTAATTTACTTTATATGTTGCACAAGATTCGTCCAATTTTCTAAGTAAATTTTTAATTGATAAAAATGTCCGTGTCAAGAACTTGGAGATCTTCTTTCTTCTTTATCGCTCCTCTGAAAGTTAGTGTTTGAAGATTATTATTTTAGTTGTTAGAAAAAACTAAAACTTTTTTGGGAACATGCTAATACTTTTCTGTTGGACTATTAATAAGTTTTATTAGAAAAATTAATACTTTTCAAGGGAATTAAAAATCTTTCAGGGGAAAAATTAATATTTTTAAAGGGAGCTACTAATACATTTCATACGGACTACTAATACTTTTGAAGGAAAAATAACTACTACTTTTTAAGGGGAATATTAAATATTTTCAAGTGAACTACGCACTAATATTTTTTAGAGAGACTAATAATACTTCTCACATGAATACCTAATACTTTTCAACATTCTCGTGATATTATATCATTGTCCAATATTACAAAAACTAATACTTTCAAGTATTACACACTAATATTTTTCAGAAGAACTGCTAATACTTTTTAGATGGACTAGTAATACTTCTTAGGTGAAAACCAAATACTTATCATTGTTCAATATTACAAAAACTAATATTTTAAAGTGTATTACGTACTAATACTTTTTAGAAGGACTGCTAATACTTTTCAAAATGACTGCTAATATCGATCACTAAATATTAAAAAAAAACCACTACTAATAAAGCAAAAATATCAACCCGGTCAGTTTTGGGATCCGTCTAGAGGATTTTGGCCCGTTAGACCGTCTAACAAGAGTTTTTGTCAAAATAAATCTATTGATTTTTAAGGATGTGTGTGATAATGGCTATCACTTGGAGACACTAAATGAACATAATAAAGAGTGTTTGTGCATCACATCCTATAAAATGGGAAAAAGAATTGCCCATGAGGAATTTGAAGCAACAACTTCTGGATTGTAATGTGTCCAAATTAAAGCTTTTGAATTCTACGCCACCATGCCTTGGAAACTGGTGAATCCTGATATATTTGGGTTATAGCATGATCATCTAGGACACCCAGGAACAACTATGATGCGTAGGATTATTGAACACACTAATAGACATCCATTAAAAACACGAAGATGCTGATGTCAAAAGATTATTTCTGTAAATCGTATTCACGAGGAAAACTTATTACTAAACCTTCTATGGAAAAGGTTGGTTACAAATCACCATCATTTTTACAACGTATTCATGGGATATTTGTGGACCAATACATCCTGCAAGTGGACCATTTAGATATTTCATGGTCTTAATAGATGCATCGTGTAGATGGTCAAACGTATATTTATTATCTATTAGAAATGTTGCATTTGCTCGATTATTAGCACAAATTATTAAACTTCGAACACATTTCCCTGATTATCCCATCAAGAATATAAGAATGGATAATACCGAAGAACTTACATCGATTTTTTTTTATGAATATTGCACAGCAATGGACATGTTCATACTCAAAATGGATTGGTAGAATCCCTGATTAAACGAGTTCAAATCATTGCTCGTACATTATTAATTAGATCAAAGCTCACTAGTGTAGCATGCGGTCATATAGTATTGCATGCATCAACACTCATTAGATTACGCCCTACTGCTTATTATATGCACTCCCCAATGTAATTATCTGTTGGTTTTGAGCCAAATATGTCGCACCTGTGCACTTTTGGGTGTTGTTGTTTAGGTGCCAATTCCACATTCTCAGAGGATAAAAATGGGTCCACAACGTAACTTGGTATATATATTGGATTTGATTCTCTGTCAATTATTCGGTATTTGGAACCAATGACAGGAGATTTATTTATTGCTAAATTTGCAGATTGTCATTTTGATGAGACAACATTTCAATCAATGGGAAGGGATAAAGTTATTTTAGAAAATGATAAACAAAAACCAATTGAGAGAATCTCCTGGAATGAAAAAAGCTTATCCCATTTAGACCCAAGTACTTCTGAATGTGAAAGTGAGGTGAATAGAATCATTTATTTACAAAAAACTGTTAATAGATTTCCCGATGATTTAATGATGCTAGTAAAGTCATGAAGTCTCATATTTCGGCTATAAATGCTCCAGCCAGGACTATTGTTCCACATGAAAATAAGAACATGAATGATGATATCCCACGGCAAAAACGTAGTAGACCTATTGGCTCAAAATATATTGTTCCTCGAAAAAGAAAGGGGAAAATTGGTACTGACGAGCATGCTCCAGATAAATCTGTAGAGCCTAATACCTCATAAAATGTACAAATCAAAAATTCTGATAACACTGAGAATCCCATGAGCGATTATAATGAAATATGAGATCGAAATGAAATAATTATTGATGATAATTTTGTATTCTCGGTTGCTCAAGAAATCATAAATGATGATTATGATTGTGAACCACGTTCTATAATAGAATGTTGTTAGATGCCTGATTGGCCTATGTGGGAGGAAGCAATAAAATCTGAGTTAGTTTCCCTAGAAAAACAGAATGTATTTGGACAAATTGCTCGAACTCCAAATAATGTAAAGCCCATTGGATACAAGTAGGTATTTGTTCGAAAGAGAAATGAGAAAAATAAAGTCGTGAGATATAAAGTCCGACTCGTGGCTCAAGGATTCTCACAAAGATTTGGGATAGATTATGATGAAACATATTCACTTGTGATGAATACGATCACGTTTTGTTTTCTTATTAGTATGGTTGTCCATGAGAATTTAGACATGTGTCTAATGGACATAGTGACGACATATCTATATGTTTCATTAGATTCTGATATTTATATGAAAATTCTGGATTGATATAAAATGCCAAAATCAGATACTCCCCGTGAATTATGCTCGATCAAATTGCAAAGATCGTTGTATGGATTAAAGAAATCCGGTGGCATGTGGTATCATAGACGTAATGAATACCTTTCTAAGGAAGGTTACAGAAATAATACCATTTGCCCATGTGTTTTTATTAAAAGATCAGATACCAGATTTGATATCATTGTTGTATATGTCGATGATATGAATTTGATTAGCACCCTTGAAGAATTATCCAATGCTGCTAAATATCTAACGAAAGAGTTTGAGGTTAAAGACCTTGGAAAAACTAAACTTTGTCTTGATCTTGAGTTAGAGCATAAAGATCATGAGATACTTGCCCACCAATCTACACATACAAAAAGGTTACTCAAGCAATTTAACATGGTCAAAACCCATCCCTTGAGTACCCCTATGGTCGTGCGCAATTTAGATCCCGAGAAAGATCCGTTCCGACCAAAAGAATCTGATGAAGAGATTTTGGGTCCTAAAGTGTCTTACCTTAATGCTATTGGAGCATTAATGTATCTAGCACAATGTACTCGACCTGATATTTCTTTTGCAGTAAATCTACTTGCACGATATAGTTCTGAGCCAACCTGAAGACACTGGAATTGTATTAAACACATTTTTCGATATCTGAGTGGTATTATAGATTTGGGGTTATTCTACTCCAAGAAATCCACTAACTTTGGGTTAGTTGGTTATGCTGATGCAGGATGTAGATCTGATCCGCACAAAGCTCGATCACAAACTGGTTATTTATTTTGCTATAACGATATAGTTATATCACGAGGATCTACTAAACAAACATTAATAGCTATTTCTTCCAATCACTCTGAAATCATTGCTCCTCATGAAGCTGGTAAAGAGTGTGTTTGGTTAAGATCAGTTGTAGCTCATATACGAAATGCTTGTCAGCTGAAACCAGTTACAAATACTCCTACTATTATTTATGAGGATAATACAGCGTGTATAGCACAAGAGGTGGTTACATAAAAGTGATAAGACCAAGCATATTTCAACAAAAAAAATTCTACACACATGAACTCCAATAAATTATAGAGATGGATATTCAGCAGATTTGCAGATTGTTTACAAAATCCTTACCGACGTCTACATTCAAAAAATTTGTTTTTAACTTTTTGGCATTGGAATGAGAAGGGTTAATGCGACGCAAGATTGATGGATCAATTATGCAGCTGATATTATTCATTTCAGAGGGAGCAAATATATTGTGCGGTGTACTCTTTTTTCCTTTTGCCTGATTTTTCTTCTATTGGGTTTTTCCAACTTAAGGTTTTTAACGGTGCAACTTATGCACAAGGTCTGAATTTGAGAATGTACTCTTTTTCCCTTATGTCCGATTTTTCCCATAGGGTTTTCCGGCTCAAGATTTTTAATGAGGCATACTCATCCAGCTTACTATAGTGCTACGTCCAAGGGGGAGTGTTATGACAATTTGTCTTTATATGGACTTTAGCTCTCACAAGTTGAATAGTAATAACTCTTGTGGTTTTTACTCACATATGTAATAGTCGATTTATGTGTATATATATGTCTTGGTGCAATGAAATAAATACATAATTTTCTCATAATAATTAGCTTACAAACTTTGCCATTTATCATCCTCCTTCGTAAAATACATATTAATCTAGCAATCTTATTATATAAATAGAGATTATTCACAACAAAGAGTATATTAATAGTTTTTACATATCTAAAGAGATAAGATTAATAAAATTTAAATATTAATTAGTTTATTAATTATAATTCGTATAGAAAATTTGCATATAATCTTTACACATTCATGTGCCAACAGTACATGCAAATTAAGTTTATTAAATTCTTTTTCTGTGAAAAAAAAATCCTAAAATTATTATTTTCCTGCAGTATAAAAGAACCCAACAATAATAGATTAAGTAAATTAACAAAATGTAGTAGCATGTTTTTCTAAGTGGTAATATAATCGACATATGTTTTCGTATTCTTCTAATTGATTAATATAATTATGGATTCATTTGAACAAGAAGATTTTTCTACTTTAGATTTTTATTTCTCGAACATAATATTTATTGATATCAATGTCCTTGAATATTTTCAATTGGCTCAGGATCATCCAACAATCAAGTCTATATTAGGTCCTTTATTTTTATATTGGTTGTTGGATCGGATTGTTGACACTTACTGCTCATAAATATTATTATAACTAATCTGAATGTATGTTAGTAGTACGAGTGCTAAAAAATTAATAATCGTACAAAACTTTCACATTTTCAAATCTGTAATTAGAAAAGAAAAAATAAATCTTATTTCCATAGTTGGGGTGCCAGTCTTGCGTCTTTTAAGGTTTACCTATTTCAGGGCTATTGCTATTAAACCAAAATAATCAGTTATTTATTCTATATATAGAAAAAGAAAACATTTCATAAAAGCCAATAATATGCAATAAGTTGTATTGGTAAAAACTCAATATCTATTGTAAATACTCGTCCTTTTTTACTTTGATAAATAAATTATATACAATTTGCAATAACTCAATAAATACTATCCTATAATCTATATTATACTTCATGAATAATACTCTATTTTGGCAATAATATATAATTATTATTTGAAACCTAAAAGATATACTTAAAAATATTATTCATAAGTAATAAACTGTAATAGCATGCATATGACTGTATATACAATTTTATAATTTATAACATATTAAGTATTAGTTGTTTAATTTCTACATTATATCAATATCATATATTCAATTATATATGTAAACTAGAATAACACCAGTGTGTTACATGTGATTTGTCCAAAGATAAAATTTTAGTGTCACAAATTTAAAAGATAGATTAAATAGAATCTTGATTTTTTAGATTATTTTTTATCTCTTAAATTTATCTTTTAAATTCAAAAATATATATTCTGAACTAATAGAATATTTCTCAAAAAAATATCTTCGGATAGATTTGATCTTTTCCCAACTAATTGTGAAAATATCCTTTATTTTTGTGATTATATTTTATCTTTCATAATCTTGATTAAATTTGTTATCTTTTCAATTTGTTATATTTTAATTTTGTACATAAAATTGTCACATAGATAAATGTGAAGCTATCATGTGGAATTGTGAGGATGAGAAGTTGACAAATGTCTAAGATTAATGAGGTGATATGTCAACTTGTTTTTTTCTTTTAGTATATATATATAGGGTAGATTTGAATATTGTAGTAGCAAAAAATCTGAAACTAAAAGATGGATATAAACCAAATATATTTTTGAAAGATAATATTTTTAAATGTATGTCAAACCCCAATTTATATTGTCTGTTAGATTCCTTGATGTATTTCTCGAACTTGTTGAGAAACATATATAGTGGTTATTTGATAGAATCTTGTAGTATAATCACTATCCGGCCTCAGATCGAAGATTGAATAAATTTATTTATTTTAACTTTAATTGTTGTGATAAGCTCATTTATATCTATGATGAAATTATTTAATTTGAATATAATTTGGTTTGAATTATTTATTTAATTGTGAATATAATTGGTTAATGGGTCAAAACTGGATTTAATAAGAGTAGTTTGAAATATACGTTGGAGTTAGCATAAATCGGAAATTAAAAGATAAACCAAATATATTTTTGAAAGATAATATTTTTAAATTATAGTGTAGATAAATCCTTGATATTTAGATTACTTCTTATCTCTTAAATTTGTTATTATCTTTTAAATTTGTAACCTGATAATACTCCTTTAATTTGTAGATAGGAATGTCACATTGATAATTATAAAGTAGACATGTGGAATTGGGAGAATGAGAAGTTGACACATGTCAAAATTAATGAGGTTATGACATGTGTCAACGTTATTTTCTCTTTTAGTATATAGGGTTGATAATATTTTTAATATAATTTAACAATGAGACAATTAGTAGGTAACATATGAAAGAATTAATGTAGAATAAGTTTATTTTGCTTCAAATAATTATTCATATTTGTATTTTACTTGTACGTACATAGGTAAAATCATAAATTGTTTGTTTCAGTATTTTTGATTGATTTTTTCATCATACCTTAAAAGATTTTCATAATATTTTTCTATCCATAAGAGAAATATTATTCCAACATATTGGCTCTCTAATAAATTTCTAGACGTGGGCTCAAGTTCACATCTTGATCTTGTTCCATTCCCACGGCCAAATAAAGAAACCTCAATCATTGGAAGACTTTTTATTGTAAATTCAAAAAAAAAAAAAGGACTTTTATTGTTTCAAACCTAAACAACTAGTTTATTTTTTTTAAAATTAAATAACAAAAACCCTTTTCAGTTGATAAGGTCTTACCTAATAATACCTGAAAATTTCTCTCTGTTTTGTATTGTACGTGGAGGACTGCTGCATATAGTCGGCCCTTGACCTCCATTATTATTATTATTATTATTATTTGTTGCTTGGTTTTGATTAAAATGAAATTTCGAAAATAGTTGGATGGTCAATTATCAATTGGAACAAGTAACACGTTTCCATTAATTATTAATTTATTCATTAATTTTGTCAGACCAATTCTTATAAGACCTGCAATGGTGAGTTGTCACACGAAACTTGATGAATAATAAGAAAAAATAAATAAAAAATCTCTTTAGACTTTTGTTGTGGGCTTTGGGAAGACGGCTAGGAGTCGATGAAAGCACTTTCCTCTTTTAGAGAACACATAAAATAACAAGCAACAATTTTGTAATTTCTGATTTATTTCAAGAAATTGATTTGAAAATAAAAAATCTCTTATGCCAAATCTTATATATCTAACAAGTAATATGAATATTTGTTTATGATGTGCAGATAAAATATAAATACGACATATGAGTTATTACAATTTAGTTTGATTCAAGATGAAAATAAACATGCAAAAAGTCATCAAGACAAGCAAATGTAGACATGCTAATGAATTTTTTTTTTTTGTATAAATAAATATGCATTATACAACCATCTCAAACTCAGCATTGTCCATAGAAGAATGGACCTACTTTATGTAATAGTTACTCCATGCATACAGCCATCTCAAACTCCGTTGTAAATCCTTTAAAACCATTTATTTTCCCATATGCTATCATAAATAACTTTTAAATATTTAAACCACCTCAACTTTTAGTGCCTAAGGCAGCTTGAAATGTATCATTACACAACATAGTTTTATAAAACATTATCAATTATGAATTGAAGTAGAAGGATTTTATAATTTGTAGACTGCTAAGTTAACTTTTTTGTTTTTTACTTTTTAAAAACGAGGATTATTCTAATTTATTTTCATATGACTCAGACACGTAACCAATTATGTTATAGGTGCAAAGCGCTTACCAACAAGCTGCCTTGTCTCGTTACCATTAACTAAAACTGTTTTTAAAAAAGTCGAGTAATACATATCATACTCGTGAGTCGTACTTATGAAAATATTTTCTTCAGATCTAGTATGCTAAGTGGGGAATTTTCTAGGAAATATGGACATTCCTGCGGGATCTTGGCACTCACCCAGTCACGGATCACGTATCCAATATGATACTTTTTCCAATACTTCATGAATACATCTAGACATGGAAATAGATAGAATTTATTATAATGTTAATTTTTTAAGCATTTTTTTAATCACATTTCAGATTTGAGTACTTATGAAATTTTAGTTTTTTTTATGCTTGAAAGTTTGTTTTTTCAATTGTACTTAGCACGCTTGTATTTTAAATAATATAAAAATATATAATTTTATATGTATATATATCGTACCCATATCCTTAAAATTTCAAAATATGTCGTATTTCCGTACCTGTCTCCCATATTCGTATCAGTGCTTCATAGGGAATTTTTTTGACACAATTTATTTTCTAATAAAAATAAATGAAAATAAAATTGATATGAGCTAGGAAAATATATAGTAGCAAGAAGTAAAGTTTGCAAAGGATATAAGCAAAGGCATATTCTTTTATTCATCAAATAACTAAGTTGTGGTTTTCATTTTGCCTCTGCAGATCCAAGCTGTCTCTCCCTATCTCTTATTTCATTCTCTCTCTAAAAATTTAATAAAATTCAATCAAAATCTATAACCACTCTCGCTATACATCATCATCATCATCATTTATTATTATCATCATCATCATTTCCATCAAACAGGAAAAAAATATATAGTTTGCATCTCCTTTCTCCATTTTAATTTTCTTTTTTTTTTTTAAAAAAAAAAACTTCTGGAATCCTCTGTGTTTGTGTATCCAAATATCACTAAGGCACGTTTAAATTCAATTATTGAGCTATGTAAAGTTTAGGATCTTTTTCTCCGGGGAGCTAATACTTGATTTTTTTTTGAATTTTGTCTGGAGTTTTCATCTTAGATAACTTTGGTAGAAGATCAGCTGCTGTATTTTGTAATTTACGTATCTGCAGCTGTTGAATTTAGGGTTTGGAAATTAGAAAAGCGAAGGGAAAAGTCAAAGGCTTTTTGAGTTTTGATTTTCTCGGGGAATGCTATATCTGAAGCAACCTATGGTGTTGGTGATGGGGTTTAGAAGTTTGGAGAGAGAGTAAAAGAATTGTAGATTAAAATTGAATGCCAGAGTGATTGATTCCCGAGCCCGAGGCTCGGGGATCGCGAAGAAATTTCAAAAGCAATGGCAGAAGAGTTAGAAAATGTACAGCAACAACAGCATGGAGTTCAGCCTCATTCTTCACCTCCTCCTCGTTTGCCGCCTCCTGAGGGGTTTATGCAGAAATTCAGACTCTATGAGACTCGATCGGTACGAGATTATGTTTCCAGTTGATGATTCGTAGTGTCATAACCAGTAAAAATGTGATCTTTCTCTTTTATTGATTCAGGAACACTAAATGTCATGTGACTAAGATTTCTCTAGATTAACTTGAGATGGCATTTCAAAGATTATGTTTGTTCCTGCCAAATTCTTGTGATTGCTGGCTTTATTAATTCAAGAGTATGCCGGAAATATTTCTTCTATCGGTCGACTTTAATTTTCACTTTCCAGACGTGGCAAGTTTGAATTTAATACGTAGTGATAAATTCAAGAATTAACCAAATGCTAGATTTAGTAAAATTATGGACTTCGGGTTTTCACAACGATTGAACCTAAATATTTTCTCTTACTAAATATCCTTCAGCTGGAGCTTAGTTTAATAAATAAGATGGAAAATACGCTATATCTTCCACGTGTTAGGTGTTGAAGAGTTTATTAAACAACGCATCGTACTCAAAAGACTTTTAAAAATAATGAGGTTTTTAATGCCATTCCAAACAATATGGTTTAATAATTCACTCATTTGTCGGTATGTGCTAAAGAGAAAGGCTACTGCAGGTTCACTTTGTGATCACATATCTACTGTCTCCTCTTCTGATCAGGTTTATAACTGTTAGATTGTTGCCTTCCGGTTGGGGAAAAAACTACTTTCCCAGTGGGCCACACATTTAGTAACTTTTTAATTATTGTGAAGCATGCTGAGTTTATTGTTTTCTTGTACATGCTATATAATATATACTTCATTTGCCGTCTTCCACACGTTGCATAATGTGTTGTACTTTTATAGTTTATATATACATTTTGATGTATGCTCGCATTTTTGAATTGAAGAAGTTGTTAACTTATGTTAACTTTTTACCAACAAGATTTCTCCTTTTTAATTGATTCTTTGTCTATTTTCGATTGCAGAAATTTTATATGGTAGGAAGGGACAAAAGTAGAACGTTCTGGAAAATTTTGAAAATTGACAGGCTGGAACCTTCAGAGCTTAACATCCGTGAAGATTCTACCACATATACTGAAAGGGAGTGCTCTGATCTATTGAGAAGGATACATGAAGGAAACAGGGCTACAGGAGGACTTAAATTTGTTACCACTTGTTATGGCATTGTTGGTGTGTAGAACATTGAGTGTGTTAATTGTGTCCTAAGCAGAGAAAGTCTGGTAGTTCTGATCATGTCGTTCTCTTTCTTTTATTTTGTCAGGATTCATTAAATTTCTGGGGCCCTATTACATGTTGCTAATTACAAGGAGGAGGCAGATTGGTTCAATCTGTGGTCACAATGTATATGCTATCTCCAAAAGTGAGATTATTCCCCTGCCAAATTCAGCGGTTAGATCTAGCATGGTTAACTACAAGAATGAGAACAGGTTATAGCCTTTCTGTATTCGAAATGTGCTTTTTCACATGCCCTTTTTTTTTTTTTTTTTTTGAGGCATTTCACATGCCAGTTTTGAGTTTAGAGGAAAGATAGTGCACCATTCATGTAACCTCTGTTTATTTTTCTGATAAAACATTCATGTGATAAAAGGTCCATTCTGTAACACGTGTTTGTGTTTCTGTTTTAAGAATGAATGTTATTGCCATGGGCCTTCTCCTTGTCAAGGGAGAATTTTCATGCATTTATGTAGACATCTCATTAGGAATAATATAGTGCTTATATACTTCTTGTGTGAGTAGATAAATTTATCTTCTCCGCCTTCTACTCACCAGTCATCATTGTGATACCATCAAAAAAAAAAATTCACCTCAATGTCAAATGTTGATTAGTCCATTTACTTAATCATGGATTTTTCTTGGAAGCAAACAATGGTGAGTAGAAAACTACGAGAGTAATTCTGGCGTAAATAAGTTGGATGATGGCTTTATCTGGTCGAACTTTCTTTTTATCAGTTAGTTGCCTCTGGTATGACATCGCTGATGTGATAGTAGGGGTGGCTAAATAACTTGGTATAGTTGGCTGGCACTGGGGCTGGGATAGAGATTTGAAGTATAGATAGATTGATGGAAAATTCTGGTAAGTTGGATGATGATTTTATCTGGTTGAACTGGCAAATAAGTTGGATAATGACTTTATCTGGTCGAACATTCCTTTTATATCAGATAGCATGACATTTCTGATGTGATAGTTGCGGCAGCTAATTAAGTTGAGCAGCAGACTGTGAGTGGGATGGGATTGCGGTTTATTACATAGATAGATTCCTGTAAATAATGTTCTGGTTCAAGCACTACATTCTCTCTAGTTCTATCTTTGCATCCTGTTATCTGACTAGTAATCTGTACGACCATGACATTCAATTTGCACTATTCTAATTAAGTAGCCACAGCCCCGAAAAGAAAATAATAATAATACACACTTTATACCATTTCAATTCCTTTGATTGTGTCAATTAAAATTTTAGTTTAATTTGTTTGAGAAGTGATGGTAGACCAATAAAGGTATTTAATAATAAATTTGTTCGTTTAGCACTACCTATGCTAGTTTTGCGGAAAGGCCATTTTTGAATGGATTTTTGCCATTTCGACATGTGTGAGGAGTGAGGAGAACTGCATGCTTTTCAAGTTTATTCCTGGGTTTTTTTATTTTCTTTCAATGAACTAGTGCTTACCATGCTTAACTAATGACAAACATGGTGGTCTTGGACTTCATAAATTGTTCGTCTTTAGGATTTTTGAAAATTTTGGTTGATTGTTAAGTATTACTAATTTGTTGGTCACACAGATACAAGAAGCTCTTGTGCATGGTGGATCTCACAAAGGACTTCTACTTTAGTTACTCCTACCATGTGATGAGAAGTCTCCAGAAGAACATGTGTGATAGCGAGACAGGGCAAATCTCGTATGAAACTATGTTTGTCTGGAATGAGTTTCTGACTCGTGGGATACGGAATATTCTTCAGAATACTTTATGGACTGTCGCTTTAGTCTACGGCTTTTTTAAGCAGGTGAGGTTGCTTTACATTCAAGACTTAATGTTTCAAAATTTAATCTAGAATTATCTATTTGTTCCATATTTCATTAATGCTATCTATTGATTTCTGCTGCTCTTTTCTGATGCAAAATTGTGTTATATGACTGTAATGTTGTCAGCTGGATGATATCTTTGAACATTAAGAATCTGAGATTGTTTTATCTTGATGAATCCAGGCTACACTTTCTATATCAGGGAGGGATCTCAAGCTGACTCTAATTGCTAGGCGTTCACGACATTATGCTGGTACCAGGTAAACAACTGTAAATATGGAATAATTTTGGAGAAATGTGTTGCTAATCAACTCCAAGTTACATAGTCTTTTTGAGGTGATACTTTGTTTTGGACTTGGGCATAAGTTAATCGTACGTTTCAGGCATCTTTGGTAGGACCAATCTATGACACATGAATAGAATAGAACACGGGATACTGATGCATTATATCCTAAATTTATTGCTCCCATTTCCTTATCGTATGTCCCAAGATAAGATTCCGTTTCCTAAAAGTGTTCTTTTCCCAAACATCATCTCACTAAAAGTAATGATGTGACACCAATAACTCTCAAGCACTACTTTTAGAGCAACATTGTATTCGTGTTGGGGGTCAAATGGGAAACTGATTTTGGATACTCACTCTGTCCCAAGATTTTGGCTCTTTTCTCTTCAAGATGTCCCAAATCATAGCTCCATTTTAAAAGTCAAGAATATTTTTTTTTTCCAAACATACTATCTCATTTACAGCTGACGTTACTAAGTCTCAGCACTACTTTTGAGTGCAATAATATAAAGATATATAAATTTTTACTTTTTCAATTTTCATTTTAAACTCTGCACCAAGTCAAAAGGGGCTATAATTTTGGGATGGAAGGAGTGAGTGCGTATATAAGTGTGTATGTGCAATCTATAATGGATTTGTAGAATTTTGATGCGCGTCCAACAAGAAAGATGTTCATATCGGCGATGGTGTTGGACGCCTATTAGAGTGATTTTTCATTTTTGCACTATGGTATGGTGCAAAGAGTATGACTTTAAAAAAATAGTTCTAAGAGAGTTAATTTAGATGAGGTAGCATTATCAATTCAATTAGTTGTAGGAATTTTTTTTTTATATTTAATTAAATTATAACAAACTAAACTCTATGAAGTATGATTAAAGACTGGACATTTTGTGATCATGTCGAACACGCCATCCATCGTGTTTGAAATGTGTCAGAGCTGTGTCAAAGTTTTTCTTCTCCATACATTTTGTTGTTCTCCAATCCTCAAATCCTAATTATATGTTTGCTGGCGTTAGTTTGTTGTTGCTTTAGTAGGAAGGAAGACTAGAGACAAGGGAGAAGGGAAGATTTAATATTGTTTTAGTTTTGGTTTAACTTTGACCATTGAAACAATGGTGAAAAGTTATAGATAGATTAGGGCTGCAAACAGAGTTTGGGTTGAGCTTATCTATTTGAGTCTCTAGCCCAGCTTTGATATAAAGATAAAAGAAGTCGAGTTTGAGCTTGCTTTTGACAATAAATATTTTTCCTTAACTTTTAGCTTGTTGTGGAGAAGAAAAGGGGCGTTGTGTATGAGAAGCATAAAATAACAAAACAATTAAAGGAAAACATTGAAAAATTCAACAGAACATTGTATGCAGACAACTGATATCTTGGATCACAAGTTTAGACTGATAGCTTGGATCACAAGTTTCAGGGTATAGAAAAATTGAACTTGAGCTTCTTTTTAGCTGAGCTTGAGTAGCTTGTGAGCAAGCTCGGTTTGCCAAACCAGGCCATTCATATTGGACAGACGGAGAAGGCAACTTCGAGTTCTTTGTTTATTGTGTTCCATGATATAAGTTCTGCATGATCAATATTAAGTTCTGGGTTTTGCTTCAGAATACCAATGGAATTTGTTTGTGAAGCAAGCACACCTTCTTAAGGCAGGGAATACTAAGTGTTTTTCAAGTTTCAGCATGTTTGAATATAAAGCATGATCACTTGTCTTTGAGTCAGTTCAAAGTATTGAAATTTCTATCATTTGGGTGGTCATGAGCTAAAATCTTCTTTGTTCTCTAAATGCCATTCCTATATGTTTTGTCTTCATGTACAACTTTTGTCTAAGGTGTGCTAATGAAAGAAATACAGAAAGATGCTGTATGCACCTAATGATTGAAAATTTGGTTGGATGTTGAATAGCCACAACACAGCTAATGCCGTCAAATAGTTATTTGAGCTTTTACAACATTTCACAATTGATCTATTAACATTCATTTTGATTTCCTAGCTGGTGGTTGTTGGAAACTCTTATAACATCTGGTTATCCGTGTAAACTATAAACAGTAGAATATATGTAGTGGACTAGTGTTAGCAGTCAAGATAAAATGAGCACAATGGACTCTGGAACTATTGCTGTTCTGAACACTTATAATCTTCTTACTTTGCATGATCAGACCTATACTAATATTGTCATTTCTTTGTTGCGATACTCAGGTGCTAACTACCTGTAACCCACCTTTTGTCTTAGTTAGATGATTGTTTCACTCCGTCCATTATTCGTTTTTATACTTTTCTGTATGTTTTTTTTTAATTGTTCAGCCCCGAGTTTCTGGTAAGATTTCTCCTTTTTCCCCTACTCATGCATACAAAGCTCAAATATCTGTCAATGTAGATATCTGAGACGAGGTGTCAACGAGAAGGGCAGAGTGGCAAATGATGTTGAGACTGAGCAGATTTTATTTGAGGATGTTCCTGAAGGGATGCCCTTGCAAATTAGTTCTGTGGTCCAAATCCGTGGCTCAATACCACTGTTCTGGTCACAAGAGACCTCCCGCCTAAACATTAAGCCAGATATTATATGTATGTTTGAGCAATTACATGATTTGTATCTTTTTCATTTGATCTTATAAAAGAATAAAATACTCATCTGAGTTATGAGTCTGTACTTCTGTTTTCCAGTGTCAAAGAGGGACCAAACATATGAGGCTACCAGACTTCATTTTGAGAATCTCGTTGAGAGATATGGAAACCCCATCATTATTTTGAATTTGATTAAGGTAAGAGAGTATTTTGATATTGGGTTTTGCATTCAACTGTTTTAGCTGAAATGAAATGCTTCTTAAAAATATGAGGCTAAAAATATATGAGGCCTGAAGGAATGTTATAAGAACTGCCATAATCAACTGAAAAGGTTTTTCTTAACTTTCTATCCTAAAATTTCTCCGTAAAAAACAATCATATAAACTACCAGATCAAATTCTTTCATCAACAGACAAACGAAAAGAAGCCTCGAGAATCCATTCTTCGTGCAGAGTTTGCTAACGCCATCGAAGTCATCAATAAAGATCTATCTGAGGAGAACCGGCTTAAATTTCTCCACTGGGATTTGAATAAACATTCTCGGAGGTATCTAATTTTTATCTTTTATATTGCTCCTGATTATACTTGTGGAAGATCTGATTTGTGTTTATTTTTTCCTGATTTTTCATCAGCAAAGCTACAAATGTTTTACTGTTACTGGGAAAGGTGGCTGCATATGCTTTGATGCTGACAGGTTTTTTCTATTGTCAAGCCACACCAGAGATGCTAGCGGAGGGGCATCCTAAATGGCGTAGTTTTGAGTGAGCCTTTTATTCCATGTAGAACCAAATTGAAACTGTTTCTTTGACATTATTTTATCTTAGCGACCAAGCAGATATATTATTGGAATGTCGTGCAAAAATATTATAGGATATCTTCAGTTTGTGAGCTTGTTGATTATTGGTAATATAGCCATATTTTCATGAAAACAATACTGCGGTCAAGCTTAGAGTCATATTTTTGTAAAACAATATTAAGACCAACACAAAACTAATTAATGATTTTGTTTTGGCACTAGGTAATTTATTGGAGTACTTTGGCCAAAATAATGTCCATGGCTTTCTTTGGCTTGTTCCAGTAGCTGGAATTTGCATTCCAATTTTTGTAAATCAATAAAGGATTTTCTTGATTGTTCATCATGTGCTGAAAAGAAAAAAAAAGGGTTCAAGTGCAAACATGATGAATGTAAAAGTTTGATGGGCCACTAAAAAAAAGACATTTCATGTTATCTGTTGTTATGAATGGGTATAGATGCTAAAATGGAGTTTTCAATGGTTTTTTGGCACAGGCATTTTCTTGCTCCTGGAGTGTCCACCTCAACATATTCCCACACTGATAGTGAAAAGCATAATGATGATGAGACTGAGGATTCAGATAATTCAGACAGAAAATCTAGTGGAGGCAATAGTATTGCTAACTGTAATCCTTCTGTCAAGCGCCCAATGGTCCAGAAGGGAGTGCTTCGGACTAATTGCATAGATTGTTTGGATCGCACCAATGTGGCTCAATATGCATATGGCTTGGCTTCTTTGGGGCATCAGCTGCGTGCCTTAGGAGTAACAACCTCGACAAAGATGGACCTTGACGATCCTTTGGCTGAAGAATTAATGGGTTTTTATGAGAGAATGGGTGATACGCTTGCACACCAATATGGTGGATCTGCTGCTCACAACAAGGTAAGCTAATGTGTTATTCTCTTTTAAATTTTTATATGTTAAGTAAATTTACTGTTTTGCCATTTCCTGGTGTATAGAAGTCATTTGATGTCAAAATGGAAGCCTATGTCTTGAATATTATATATCTGGTTGAAAATGGTCATGTGTTGTTAAAATTGAAGGCTCTGTTCAAAAAGTTTATATTTGCAGATATCGATATTTAATGATTTCAACTGTTTAGTTGGGGTATGTGTTTTCTCTGTGATTTGATATATACTTTGGCTTTTTTGAAAAGGTTGTATGCATAAACAACCTCAACTTACACCAATGTGGAATCTAGTTTTTTCCCCAAAGTTTGTTTGAAGTGCCAGAAGTATTCTTTCCTATGAGGGTATTCGAATTCAACATTTTAAGCATCTAATTAGACACAGTTTAGTACTCAGGCTTATGATAATTGGTACTTATCTAATAAAAGTTACTAACTTAATCCAGACGGAACCTGTGAAGTTTTATTTGATTTGACTGTATATTATTTGTCTTCAACTTTGTGTTCTTCAAATCCAAATTAATTCTGTGGTCTTATCAGCACCAGATAGCGAAAAAAGACAAGGAAATAGCCGTGACCATTCTTTTCCTGTGGCCAAATTTTGTTTTCAATTTTGACTTTGATAATGCATCTAGTGACATTTCTGAACTTTTGCATCTATCATAGATTTTCTCCGAGAGAAGAGGCCAGTGGAAAGCAGCAACACAGTCCCAGGAATTTTTTCGTACCCTACAAAGATATTACAGCAATGCATACATGGATGCAGAGAAACAAAATGCTATTAATGTGTGAGTTGGTCACTTTTTGAGATTTTATGTATTTATAAAGATTAATTAGGTAATGAAGATGGATGAGAAACTTTCGAGATATCTGTCTGTAGCAGGCTAGTCCCTGACATGATCAATCGGAGTTAATAAATGATTCACCTTCAAAATTGTGTTTCTTGCATTAGCTGTCTCTGAGTGTACTTTTCAAAGTCTGATCCAATTTCCACATTATTAGCTGATTGTATGATGATATATTTGAACAGATTTTTGGGGCATTTTCAACCTCAACCAGATAAACCTGATGTGTGGGAGCTTGATCCGGATCAGCATTACAACGTGGGAAGAAATGGACAACCAAATATTGACGAAAATGGAAGGTATTGCCAATTGTAATAGCTTTATATATGCTAGAATTCTGCATGCCTTAGCATACACCCGTAGAGCATTACCTAAATTTCCATGTGAGATTATTGATATATGTTCAACTTTCTATATATTCCATCGCCAAATTTTATCTAGGACCATTTAGATATTCACGTCAGTCGGGATGTAATTATTTGAAGTAAATAGCACATTACCAACTTCTTCTGAAGTAAATAGCAGATTACCAACTTCTTCAACAGTAAGCACTTAACTGTCTCATGAAATCTAGGAATCTAAAAACCAGCTATTTACTAACTGTTGACGGTTTCCGGAAGTATGATGCTGTTCAAATTGTTCAAAATTCAAACCTTCACCATGAATGATAAAAATGATCAACATAAAAGCTTACCTTCTAAGAATAAGAAAACAAGAGTGAGAATATTACTTATTCCTAATATTTCCTACTCGCTCATAAAAACTGTGCATGCGTGAGTGACTGGATTGGGATTATTGATTGATATGTTAGCAAATAAGTGAGAAGTCATAATTTTACTGTCAACTTGGGAAAATATGTTACACATCTAAGAATGGATAAAGGATAAGAAGTCAATAGAAGTTGCAAAATGATTTTAGAAGTTTCTGAAGGTAAAATTAAGGCTATATTTGGCTTCAATTTTGTATTCATCTCACTTATAAAATATGTTTCTGAAAGTTGGAAAATGAAGTTCCCTTGGGAAGTGTGAAATTGATGTTGTATTTAGACTAGTTGACGTAAAAGGTCATATTTGGGCCATTTCAGTTTACATTATAGAGGAAAAGTAGTAATGTTCTTCGAAAATGGTGTGTTGTGTGAAATTGGTATAGGAATTGAAAATAGGATAGGGTTTGATTATGTGTAAACATGCACATATGCGTATAAATAAGATTTTGATGATGAGCCATATCAAAATGAGAAAAGCAAACACATTTTAAAATTTTTGGTTTTTAAAAACATCAAAACAGTCTCTCCGATAAGATGATCATAAAGATAAGCATGGAAGTCAAATCCATCATATGAATTGAAAATCTTGTAACATGTCATCAGAAGAATTTTGTATCTTTCTGTTATAAATGATCTCATGGCAGTCTTTAGTATTTGAGAGTAAAACTAAAGATTTCTTGCATATCTTCCCTCAACCCCACTCCTTTATAAACGACAATCACGGATGGGTTGCTTCCTCTGTCATCGCGGCGAGCTCTTGGTGGTTTAATATTTTTGATGGGATAATTACAAAAGTACCCCTGAGGTTTAGCCTAATTACAAAAGAAACCCAATCATCTTTCAAAATTACAAATACCCCCCTCTTGAGGATGCGTTGAGAGTGCACTGTAAGATAAATACAAATGTCAAGGGGGTCTTTGTAGTTTTAAAAGATAACTGGGTTTTTTTTGTAATTAGGCTAAACCTCAAGGGTAGTTTTTGTAATTAACCCTTTTATGATAATTCATGAACAAATTCCTAACTTTTAACACATCAAGCTTTTTAATGAATAAGATCCTCAAATTTCGAGTAAAGTTTCATATCTAGTGTATGCTTCTCTCTCTTCACACTAGTAAATTGTAGGATGTTATAATATGCATATTACTACATTTTCACATAATTATGTTTGTACGATAGTGTTTTTGTCTAGTGCAATATTGATGACTAGGTACTAGAAGTACTTAACCATAGGACGTGACAGTAGTTGGTTCGTCAAAAATTGCTAGTGAGTGTTAATAGTTAAATGGACCAATACTATTTGGGTTGTCTGTAGTATTTGCATTTGAATTTTGGTTTGATGTTAAAAAGGGGAACAAGATTTATGCCTGTTGTAATTTCATTTCAATTTGATTCCGATGTTAAAAGAGTGGCATATCAGTCATTTAGTATGATCATGGCGTTAATAAGTGGTTTGACATCACAAGGGAGTGATGTCTGTTTGTCTGAACCGCACGTTGGTTGATGCCTCTAAACTAAAAACCAATGTTTTAAATACCGTACCGGCGATCAAACCGGTCACGCCACCGGTAAGCGGTTCAACCGGTCGGACCAGTTCAACCGCCGGTATTACCGGCCTAATTAAAGTCAATTAAAAAAAAATAATATATACATATATAATTATATATAATTAAATATTGAACAAATTACTCAAAATCTAAATTACTACATACATGAAAAAACTTAAGTTTCATTACAGAAAGATATAAATAAGCATACCAAGTTCACCTGTTCGAGTTTAAGAACAAACTAAAATACAAAATTACAAATTAAGTCCCAAATTCAAGTTTTCAAGTCTGAACATGAAAATACATATTAATTCCACTTGATCTCATTCATCAAAAAGAGTGTCTTCAAGCATATGTATGGTATTCAATCATCGCGTGCTTCATATCAACGGCAAAAGAGCAAAAATGTATTCATATAGCAATCGAGAGAACAAAAGAAAAAAGAAAAAGAAAACCATACAAACCTGAAATTTGAGAAAGTCGAACTGCTATGAAGAAAGTCCAAGGCTCCAAGCAGTTGATTGAATTGAACCAATATTTGAAGGGTTTTTGATCGGCGCAAGTGGAACAGGAGATGAGAGAAAGCAGAGGAGAAGGGGACGGCCAGACGAGGGTTCCGTTTCTATTCTGCTAATCGAGGTTTTTTTTTTTCCTTTTTGAAATTGTCTTTTTAATTTCGATCCGGCCGGTTATATTTAAGTGAGCGGTTTCCGGTATTATCCGGTTTTTAACCGGTTCGCACGGTTTGAAGCGGTTTAACCGTCTATCCGGTATTATATAGGCTTTTGTACCGGACCAATGGCCGGTTTCCGGTTCAACCGGTTGAACCGGCCGGTCCGGTACGGTATTTTAAACCTTGCTAAAAACCACAAGAGGGTGATTTGCCAATTCACCGATTAATTTATCAATCATCCAAGATGTACATAATGTTCTTATGAGATGTGGATGGTTTTATTATTTTGAGTGATGAGCTGCTGGTAAAGTTCATGTAAATATTCACGCTCTTGGTTTACATGTATAGGACACTATTCAAAAGATCGTGGTCAGATGGAAACATTCTTCGTGAAAGCTGCTCACCTGCATCTATGCGAAACATCAATAAAGGTTTTCCCAGTGCTGATTTCTCCAATGAGTCAAAAAGAGGAAGCAAAATGCTTTCTGAGTCAACACCAGAAATATCTACTTCAGAAAGAGAGTTTGCTTATTCAAGGTGCTTTGCTTCTCTTATTATTGATGCTTTATTTTATTTTCTATTCGGCCAACGAGTTTGCATTGAACAGAGTACTACAAAATTAATTCACTGCGGTAGTACTTAAACGACCTTGGTTATGGAGGAATAAAATCCATACTCTGAAGGACTTCATTTTTCCTCTTTCTGGTTTGTTAAAGAGGATGAGATAGGAGAGAGAATCAGCTTTCAATATCAAGTGATTTAAATGGTAGGTTGGACAAAACAGATACACTCTACCTGTTCTCTCCTAAACTAGAGATGGGGGTTGGGTATGGGTTGGGTTTCTGTCAGTAATAGATCTGATCAGGTTCAGGTAAATCTTGTCCAATAAAATATTGTAATTTTGGTTATAGGATAATTCCACTTCACACCCCAAGATTTTAAAAGATATAGTGAATTATGAATTAGGATCCTACGGCAGTAATGACCAGTTCTTATCCTTCCTAGGTTGTCATCACTAAGCTGAAGCTCGGTAAAGAGGGCAAGGTTTTGTTGGAAAACAAAGACTGACCAATTTCTCTCCAGATGATATCGTCGCATCCTGACTGTTTGGGTTGGATGTGGCGTTTCTGTACCTTTTTTTAAGCCTAATTTTGAAATTGAGGTTTTTTGCTTCACTGAGGTTTATTAATTTTGGTGAGCGAGGATTGTTAGTTTATAAATGGACATTTGATTAATCATACAAGTTTTTCCACCACGAGCTTGTAGCTCAAGTGGTTTCACTCACCCTTTGTGAGGGTATTGACCGGGGTTCGAACCGGGTATCTTTCAGTTTCTTTGAAATTTATCTCCTCTCCTCTAATCAATACTCCCAACCTATTAAAAAAAATCATACAAGTTTTTCCTACACTTTTCCTTGTCGTGGATTCTATAATAATTTTGGTAATCGAGTGACTATCCTTTCTCAAAAGATCATGAAGAATTATGTCTGGGGTTTATGAGGAGGGGAAATGTAATTTCAAATTGAACTCAAAAGTAGGATACAAACAGAGTTGTTAAGGGCGCGAGGCGCACCGAGGCGCAAAGGCCATGGTAGCGCCTCGAGGCGCTCCTCCGGGATACACAGCTAAAAAATACATAAATACTTCTGAAAATGACAAATTTGATTAAAACACACTACAAATGACCAAATGAAGTCCCAAATCTCAAATTAAAACACACAAAGTTTTCAAAACAAGCATATTAATTAGCCTAATAAGTCAAACTAATTAATCTGAAATATCAATATCAATATCGCCATTCCCATCAAATAGTTCATCTTCTTTGTATTCTTCTTCATC
Source organism: Rehmannia glutinosa (assembly GCA_016081115.2). NCBI lineage: Eukaryota > Viridiplantae > Streptophyta > Magnoliopsida > Lamiales > Orobanchaceae > Rehmannia > Rehmannia glutinosa. The sequence goes on along the minus strand of JABTTQ020001344.1, from coordinate 448,515 downwards.
TTCTTCTTCTTCAAACACAAAGTCTTCTTCATGTTCTTCATCCATAAGTGATAAGCCTCTTAAGCGGGGAGATAATATATAATACAAACAGAAAAAGAAAAAAAAAAGGATAAAAAACTGAAAAAAACAAAAAAAACTGCTGTGAGTGCTGTCCAACGTGGGTTCTGGCGGCGGCGGTAGGAGGCGGTCGGCGGTGGTGGGAATGTGATGGCTTTACGGCGCGTCAAGTTTGGTTGAAAGTTATTGAATCATGAAAGAGTAATTGAGATTTTTCAATGAAAATCCCAGCCCCCCTTTTTTTCTTGGCTGTTTTGTTTCCAGAGTAGTGAGACAGTGGGTTTTTCTCTTTTTCCCAAATAAAAAATGTTAGTTTTTTTTTTTTTTTAAAAAAAAGTTAAGAACGCGGGTTGAAAAAAATACAGAGAAGTCACTGAGGCGCGCCTCTCCGAGGCGGTGGAGGCGCTAATGCGCCTACCTGCCTTCCTAACTGCGCCCGCCTCAGCCTTCAAAAGGCGCCAGGGCTGGCACCTCGTGCGCCGGCGTGCGTTTAACAACTATGGATACAAATGCGTGGAGCTCAATTTTTTTTTTTGAGTACAATGGGGGGAACTTGGGGAGGGGACACACGCACTTGTATGGGATCGAACCCGGGTCATTCACCCTTACAACACATGTCTCAACCACTAGAGCTCAATTAGAATACAGAAAAAGGTAAACAATTGTTTTGGAAAAAAGTGGAAAACTGGAACCGTCTCAAAAAGTTGTTATGTACTAAGTTACTAACAGTTGGGGTGCATCTGGTAGTTCTGGTTGGTTTAGTTCCATGTTTCACTACTTGAAAGGGTAACTAGAAGCAACAAAAACCCGCCATACCCCTACTGTTACCCTTCTGACTAGGTCTATAATGGGTAGGGTGTGACCCTACGCAGACCCATACCTAGGTGAAACCCACTCAAACTGGAAGCTGAGATGGTTTGTGTTGTAATAGACCCATAATTTTAGACCCCATACATGGAGGATTATTTCTTGAGAGAGTCCACTTCGCAGCAGGGCTGGTGGCTGAGATGCAGGAGAATGAGTAGCGCTGTACCGGCAGCAATGACAGCCGTAGCTAGGGGTTGGGCTGTTACAGATGTGTGTGGTGGTGGTTTGGCGGGAGGAGGATGGGAAGGGGTTAGGAATTGTGGAGGTGGTGTACAGATTCTGTAACATTTTCAAGGTTTATCCAGACTGTTGATCCAGTATACCAACAGTAGATATTGTTCTAAATATTTTATTATTTTATTTTTTTCAGTTTTTTGGGTGTGTGTGTGTGTGTGCACGCATATATTTTGGTTCGATCTAGGTAACAAACCAGATCCAGAGCCAGACCTACAATGTGAATTTTAGTGGTCCTGAATGTCCATAACACCAGGTCAAATGCCTTGACGTGGAGTGGGTCTAGATGAGGGCTGCCCTTTTTGAATTGATTAAGAATCATGGATCGGATATGTTTAGGCTAACAGTTTCTTGGAACATGAACAAAACCAGTAGTATTGTGTTCTAGTTTTATTTGAACAATTTTTATATCCTTTATGTTCTGCATTTTATCCGGAGAAAATCTTGTTTTTAACATCTTCAAATTTTCTTTTATAAACTCACTGATGCAAGTTTTTTACTCGAAGTGCACCTGACTGGCTCCATTCCTGCCCCATGTAAGGATGAGTGTCATGCAATCATAGTGAATGAGCATTTTGATATAGTGTTCTATAATTTAAGGCGGAGGGTGAATTCCTATTTTTTCTGGAGTACAAAAGAGTGTGCATTTTGAATTGTTGCAGATTCTTTTTTAAGGAGATTCCTTACTCTCTGTTTCTAACTCCCTGTTTTACACTCTTTATCATATGGATATTTTTTTTTTAGTAAGTTGGGAATAGTGGTTGGAGGGGAGAGGATAAATTTTTAAATAAACTGAAAGATACAGGGTTCGAACCCTGGTCAAAAATACCCTTATAAAGGGTGATGGATACCACTTGAGCTATAAGCTGGTGCCGTGGTCTTTATCATATGGATATGGTGACATGGGAAATTTGATATTTCACCTTTGCATAATCAGTTGAACCAGGAAATTGATATTTTTGCTTAAAATTTACCTATTAAAGGGTTTTTTTAGCTTAGTTTTTTTGGCCTTTTAATAGATTAGTTTTCATAGCCTAGACTTCAGGTGTGAGGATACTGGGATTGGTACGTATGGGCTAGGACAACTTATCAAAAATAGATATGCAGGTGGCAATGGACTGCGGATTGTGCAATTGGCATAGAAACTCTTGTAGCTTTTACTTGACTAACATAGGTGGGTTGGCTATTGCCCACTATGGTGATAAGGTTAGACGTAACCCAATTCCTGGAGAAAAAATTGATATTACTTCTGAGCATTGATATTTTAATCCCGAGTGTCATCCTAATGTCTTGTTTGCATTTGCTTCAATGTGTATTACATCAACATATTTAGGTCCCTCGTATACCATGATGTCATTTGAAGGATTTTTGCATCAATTGATTTACAAAGAGTCCCTCTGTGTAGAAAAAGTTATTCCTTTGTCTTATCTGTCTCATCGTTGCTTCCTGCAGTTGCACTTCTCCAATGCCTAATCGGGAGCTATTCGCTGAAATGCAAAGAGATAGATACTTCGAACATGAATATGGGGATGCAATTGACTGCTCAAACTTTGTTGACTTAGATTGGCTCTCCTCCTCTGGGCATTCATGCGACGAAGAGTTGTTGGAAAGGTAGTTGTTCTACTGAATAGTAAACTCTTGGATCTCAGTTTGACTACTTGCATACCTGAGTTACTATTTTAAAATTATTTCTGATGTTCAGAGCTAATTTAACGAGTCGTTAATTTATTAACAAATTTGTACCATTTGACATATCCTATGTGAAGTCTCATCCTGCATGCTGTTATTTAAGCTTGAATTACCCATGATTGTAATTGCTTAATTTCAGCTTGAATCATGCCTTCTGATCAAGTCAGCGATTTCCCTCTTAGTATCGAACTTTATTTCTCGGCCCTATGATTCTTATGCTCTCTAAAGGATGTACAGCGCATTGTCTCCTACTGCATGTTTAGTTCTTAAACTGATATATCGACCTGTAATATAACATAAATTGTATAGCTGCAATTGAGAAAAGAGTTTTTGTATAGTTAAGAATATTGTCCTCCTGCATAAAACATTTGCCAGAAACTTCAAATGAAGCTTTTTCAAATGATTCTATTAAAGCAACTCCCTCAGATTTTTAGAATGAGATTCATATGTATGGTCTCAGAGCCTGGAGTTATTAGGTTAATGAGGGGTAGCGTTATTGAAGAAAGGACCAAAATATTTTCCTTGGTTGGGGGTGGGAATTAGGGATTACGTATGGATTATTGACAGGTTTGGTTTGTGTGAAGGAGCTAAATCTTTTCACTCTCTCATACCCAGGTCAATGCTGACTACATCTCCAACTGTTATGCTGTCGTCAGACAATGTTGTCAATGAATTGATTGGGGAAACAACGCCATCCACCAGTGAATGTGAATCTAGCACGAGGGTAAATATATTTTTCCATCTATTTTCTACCTAAAGCGTACGTGTGAATAAAGTTTGCATATTAAGCAGTGACAACTAAGATTACTTTCAAAAGGTGTCGTTCAGATTATTACTTTATTGGAGTATTGTAAGTTCGTCTTACAAACTGATAGATTGCTGAAAAACAAAAATTAAGAGGGAATTTGCTCATAAATATAGACATGGGTGCGCTGTGGTACCTTATGTTTGACTTTGCTGTAATGTTTCCTCTAATTTGATTTTCCTGCAATGCCCTTTTCACCCTATAATACCTTCCATGTAACATTTATTATAAATTTGCGCCTGTTTTCCGATAATTTTGCTTCTTTCCCATGCCTTTTTATCAGCAGAAAGAACAAAAACATTTTTATATTATGTTTATGTGGGTGACAAATATTCTTGGTATAACTGTCTTGTCTCTTGATAATGGAATTTGATGCATAATTGGTACTGTTGTTTATTTTTAGGGACGGGAGCCCACTGGAACTGACCTGGGCTATGACGAAGTTCTTGAAAATTACTCGGATAGTTTTGTGCGTTGGGTGACATATGGGGAAACTCTCTGTCATTAAGGAGTTTAGCTTTGTCCCCGTGCTTTTAGCTTGAGGCTCCAGATCCTCTAGTGGGGCCTATATTTATAGAGGAGTTATGCTAGGGTTCTGAGGAAAATGTTGTCAATGAGGAGAAACACAATTGTAGCTGCATTCTTTGGTTCGATAGTCATCGGAGAGCCACCCTCTTTCCGGCCATGTGATTTGCAACCGTTCGATCCTGGAAACCTCGGTCGGACCCGGATAACTTAGCTTTAAAAGAGTAAATAGACTACAGTTTTAAGATTCTTTCTGGATCTTTTCTATTTTTTGTTTTTACTGTTTTGATATTTAGTCCTTTGTAATTTTCTGGGTCACCTAGTTAATGGATGCGCCATGGGGTCCTCTATGTGTATATATGAACAACGCAGGGAGCTCCATGCTTGTAGCACTAGGCCATTGATTCTTTACATTTGTTTGTGGTTTTAAGTTTTAACTGGATGAAAACAATTGACATTCCCAATAAGTTTTTCAACATGAAAGACTGACGACTTCTATGTTCAGGTTTCCATTTTTCGTGTAAGCCTTATTCTACACTATAAAGTGTGTTCCCCCAAAAATAAGCTGAAGATTCTTTAGTTTCGCTAATTAGCTTGCTTCAGAGTCAATTACAGCATATATTTCCCCCTTGATATTTTAATTGAATTTTGCTGTGCTCTGGCTAGATACTTTTCAATATTGTTTTTGCTTCATCCATGTTGGGGCTAAATCGTTGATTGTTCAGTGCCCTTGAATAATTTGGTTAAAGACTGATCGTCTGGTGGAGGAAAAAGGAGTTACGTGTTTGTTGAATATAGAATAATTGAAGAAATTACTCCAAGATAGTTTTGGAGCTCCAAAATATGAATATGTAAATAATCAATACAATCCACTAAAACTGTAGAGATAGTTTGGAGGGAAGCTGGGTATGAGGGGAAATTGGCCGAGGGGCTGCAGGGGTATCATATGATTGAAAATTTCAACTCACAAAAGATTTTGATTATATTTGAAACTTTAGTTATAAGAGCAACAAATTACCATATCTGTTGTTTGAGTGAGGTATCAAAGCATTTTTACAGGTAAGAAATATCAATAAATAAATATAGCACCGGAAAATAATTTGTAAACCACAGTTCCCTTAGCACCATTGTGCATCGACAAGCTTAAAATATCAACACCTAATGTACACACTTGAGAGAGGAAAGAAAGAAAGACAGACTGAGAAGTAAAAATTTGTATTCAATTCAGAAGATTGCCAGAAGAGTAGCAAATATTACACTACATCAACTAAAATGGCGTGCTCAATCAGCCTGATCACAAAACTTATCTTTCCAGGTTAATTTTCTACCATGATGCATACAATTCTTGACAGGGAATCTATATATGCAATCTCATGAGAAAGGTTATTCAATTTCGTCGGTTACTGAATCACCCATAGCTCAATTTTGAATCTCCCTTGCAGAGGTCAACCAAGAATTGGGAGGATTCGGGTAATGTGTTCCAGTCGAATGCCATCTGCAGTACTTTTCTTAAGCTCAGGATGATTAAATTCATTACGAGGAAATATGATAAATTGGCCCTTGTTCTGATTCTTCTCTGTAGCCCAACCAGAGTTAGCAACATGGTGCTCAATGAACTTGTCTAGAGACAAACCTTCGATGTTGATCGACTGTGAAATAATCCATCACTCAGAAGACTCAAATCATGTTTGATATTTCAGAAAGGGAAATAAGCATTTTCTCCCGGCACATAAGCTGGAAAAGAGTTTTTAAATTCGCATAAAAGAAGGTAGAGAATCATACCTCAGCAAGAATGGACCTTGGAATTTTTTGGTAAGTTAGCGAAAGGACATGAACTGCATATGCTTGAATTGCTTGCTCAAAACCTGATTCAGCTATGAATGTTAGTCAGCTACAACAAAAATGTGCATCAAAAACAGAAACTAGGAGAGACTGACAAAAAGTATCTCGAAGGTCTTCCGTTAAATTGTTTCTTTGAACAATTTCTCTCACATCTATAATTCAATTGAAATTAAAAATGCTCCTCCCATCTATGAAAGCAGTTGGCTTAAGAGAGCAGTAGTGTGCTGTGTCATGCACAGAATAAAGCTTTTATCCAAAGTTATAGTGAGACATTTTGCTTTACATATGTAGAAGTTCACCGACAAGTTTCTATCAAAAAAGTAAAAGACTAAGAACACAGTACTCCATATTCGCAGGCACTATAAACTCCAGTAAAAAAAAAAAAATTGCATCACAAACTCTATGGATATGCAAAACAAACTTAGACGATAATCTAGAGAGCCACACACGGAAGATCGTAAAAATCATAATCATTGTACTGTGTGAGAAACAGAATAAAACCAACACTGGCCTATTCTACATACCTGGTATTACGTCTAATATGTGATGGCTCTTAGCAGCTTCATCCCAAAACTGACTGAATCTAGCAGTCTGTACATTAATATAGAGGCATCAAATAAGATAAATTCTTTATAAATATATTCCAATTAAGGTATTGAACCAAAAGGACTGTGTTTCACGACATTCAAAGGAAAGAGAGAAGTTCCTATACCAACCTCCAAGTAGTGCGAGAGGACAATCAGAGTCTTGAATTGTTCCTCCATTTGCTGACAGTTGCAATGAGAGAGGTAACAACCAATTAGACTAATTGAGAAGTCTAGATTCTCACCAGTACATGTATGAAAAGCCAAATAAAAAGTAATGACATGAAAAGTTAAAATGGAGAAAGATCCTCAGATCTACAATAATGGTGAGAAAGGAACAATAGATGTAAGGTAAAAAAAACAAATATCCAACCACATGCCTATCTTCTAAACAGCCAACAAGCAAGATCAGGTTCGTATTGTACAAAGATAACATAATCAGAATAGAGAAGATATGAATAATATATTATAATATATAAGTCCTTATTTATATATCGGTGTGGATTGGTAGACTTCCCACAACACCCAATAGTGGTATCTACTCTCATTTCCACAATTCAATTCTCAAATAACCACGCTTAACTAAACTATTCATCTACATGGTCATCATAGTCCTGAGTAGTATAAAAGAACATGCTTAGTAATAGCTTTGAGCTCATGAATTAGGGGGAAAATGTAAGCAATCATGACTGACAATACAAAGGATATAATAAAGTACCACTCTTTCAGGAATTAGAAAGAGGCAGAGGCCGAAATCAGGGGCCGGCATTGCCATCAGAGCCTGCATAAAGTAATAATACATATAAACCATCAGATAAACTTAAGCAATGGAAAACTGAATTTATATATATATATATATATATATATATATATATATATGTGTGTGTGTGTGTGTGTGTGTGTGTGTGTAAAGGGAAAGAAGAGCACTTTTTCTGTTTGTGTGATATGTACTCTCACTTACCTTGATCAAAATGCGAGCAACAATCTGAGTACTCATTCTCTCTGGCTCAAACTGCATTTTTGGTTTTGGAAAAAGTAATAATAACAATCAAAACTCCAGTAACCAATTATTACCAATTAAGCGACTAGAAGAAGAAAGGAATCACTTTCAAACTAGGGGAGTCGAAAAGAAGGAGAAAACAAAAAACCTGGTAGAGACGCAGAAGGCAAAGGTTTGCATTCAAACTGTAGGTTTGTGAAGAAACCTACAATCACATTATACAAAAAAATAATCATTTAGCAAACAAAAACAAATTGGATTAATACAAACATATGGATACATAATCCCGTATATAATTGAAAAGGGTGCGTACTTGTTCGTTTACGTAGTTTTCGAGATCGGGTAGGATGTCAGGGTTGTAGGGATTGACGGAGACGAGCTGCTCCACCGTGTACGACATCGCCGATTGCTGCTTTTGATTATTCGTCGTCGTATTGATCATCTCTCTTCCCATTGCTTCAATATATACAGAAACACTGCTTTCTGATGGACAGAGGATGAGATTTGAGAAAGGTGCTCTATTTAGGGCTTTAAGTTTAGGGGACTGCATATATTCAAAATGACCAATATACCCACATTATTATGTGTTATGACATCCTAAGTATACTCACCAATCACTAATCACTATACAAAGAAGAGTAGGTAAGGTGGTGTTCTACCACTACACCACTAGTGCTTATTGTGTAATTTTAGTATAACAATTTATATAAATCCATTCATAAATACACCTGGTAATTAAAAAAAAATTAAAAACGCCTATAAATGTAAAGGCTAAGAATCGAACCCAAGTCTATTAAAAAAAACATGATACATTATCTCAATAAATTGATACTTATAAAAGTGTTACTTTAACTACATCATATTTATTTTTTATTTTTCCTCTTTTTTTGTTCCTAGTTTGTAACTGTATTAAGAAATCTGATACTTTATCTCAACAAACGGATACTTTTACTTATAAAAGTGTTACTTTAACTATATCATATTTATTTTTTATTTTTCCTTCTTTCCTTCATTTCTAATTTGTGACTATATTAAAAAACATGATACTTTATCTCAAAAAATAGATACTTTAACGTATAAAAGTGTTACTTTAACTCTGTTATATATATATTTATTGTAATATATTCATAATTTGTGACTATATTAAAAAATATGTTACTTTATCTCAAAAAAACAAATACTTTTACTTATAAAAGTATTACTTTAACTCTATCATATTTATTATTCATCTTTCTTTGTATTTATTATTAAAAAATATAATACTTTATTTAAAAAACAGATATTTTTACTCTTAAAACATGATATTTTCTCTCAAAAATATATATTTTTACTCATAAATGTGTTACTTTAACTCTGATATATTTATTTTACCTTCAATGTAATGTAATCATAATCTGTGGCTATATTAAAAAATATGATACTTTATCTAAAATAACCGATACTTTTTCTCATAAAATCATTACTTTAACTCTAAGAAAAAGCAAAAAAAAAAAAAAAAAAAAAAAAAAAAAAAAAAAAAAGTTGCGGTGTGGCATTGACCGCGGACGCAGTCAACGCAAGGATCCGCGGGGACCAAGTCCGCGGGTCAGTAGGATCCGTCTTACGGATTGAGACCCGTAAGACGGTCCTACATGAGTTTTTGCCTACAAAGAATTGAGTAAAATAGCTAATTCTGTAATTCACTTAATTTAGGGCAATTCAACCAATTGTCAATTTTCATGTAATTGTCTCGTTAGATAAGGGTTAGAATAAAAAATTAAGAAAAAAAAGAAGTGGGATAACCTTACAATTAATATCTAAACGAGGGACAAATATAAATTTTATCCCGACCTTTTATTCTTCTTTTACCAATCAATTGAAGTAATTTAAAATGTTTTACAATATGGTCTAATTACAAAAATAATCAGCTATTTTAATATCTAAACGAAGGACAAATATAAATTTTATCCCGACCTTTCATTCTTCTTTTACCAATCAATTGAAGTAATTTAAAATGTTTTAAAATATGGTCTAATTACAAAAATAATCAGTTATTTTTTTAAAATTACTATTAACCTTGTGATATTTGTTTTCATTTTACGAATTGCATCTTAAATTAATAGAGGATTTTTTTTTTTTAGAAAAGTACAAACCAGGTGTTTGTTATACGTTAGGGTATTTATAATTTTGAAAGATAGTTGGATTTCTTTTTAATATGTCAAAATCCAAGGGCAATTTTTGTAATTATCCCTTATATTTAATGCCAACCAAAATTTACTTCAAAGATTGGCCAAACTTGCATGGCAATAATCGGAAAGGTTGTACTTGTTACTGTTTTCCCCAAACGACATTAAAATAAACTCACGACTATTAAATAGAAAAATGTACTCCATTGACTAGAATCCCATTTGACAACTTGGAACACCATTGGAATTGGGGAAAGGTTAGGAATAGCCTCTTTTAAAGGCTCTTGTTCAAATTTAGCCTTACTTATTCAAAAGTTTCAATTATAGCCCTCTTTTATGATAAAACCCCAAAATACCCCTTATACAAGGTTGAAGGCAAACTAATGGTTTTTAAAGGTTTTAGATAATTTTCTCTTTAGATTAAGAACCACATCTATATTCATATAAATATACTGTTAGATAAATAATTTTATCATGATTTTGATGATTTTGTTTAAATGAGTTTTTACACCAAAACAATGTTTCTAAATGTTGTCCAAATACTCCCGATCGATATAAAATGTTTTTACTAATTTTTCAGAGTATTTCTTGAAGTTTATTTTCGACAAAAAATGGACAACACTTCTGTCTCGTGTTGGACCGGTCGCCCTATAGGGCAACCCGTACTGAAGATGAGTTTTGGAAACGAAAAATCGGACGGAAGATTTTTGCATGAGGTCGACCTGGTCGACCCAGGTCGGCCGGTGTGGTCGGCCGACGGCCGATACTGAAAAAGACTTGTTCTTCTCTCTCTTGTTTTTACAAAGAGTCAACCGGTCCAACACAGGTCGGCCAAATTGATCCCTAATCGGCCGTAAGCCTGCAGTGTTAAAATAAGTTTTTTTCTTCTAATGTATATTTCTGCGCGACCGGCCGCCTTATCGCTATCGTTTGTGAAAAATTCTAGCCGTTTCACATGACGATTCTTCCTTAATTTGTGGGATTGATTTCTAACGACTATATTCTTGATTTTAATTGTATTTTTCAGTAGATTTTCAATCCCCAAGAGGAGCCTATCTATGATCAATCATCTCCTATAAATAGAGTAAGTTTTGGAGCAACAAGTGAACCAATTGAGATACAACACAACAAGATACACTCAAGCAAATACTTGTTCTTTCATTTTCAATACTCTTGTTGTAATAGCCTAAGGCCTTTCACTTTCACATTTTGAGGTCTAGGCTTATTTCTTGATTACACTTGCACTCAAAATTGTATTATTCATTATCAAGTTGTAATCTTGAATTTGTGGTCATCATTCAACACAAGATATCCTTGTGAGTGTTCTTGTGGTAAGAACACACTTGGGTGATCTAGGTGTTAGGTGTAAGAAGATTGTGGCAATCTTCTTGTTGAAGAGTTTGGTGCTCTTTGAGGTGTTGAAGAATTTGGTGTTCTTCAAGGTGGAAGATTGTGGTAATCTTCACAAGGTGCCGTTGAAGGAAGATTGTGGTAATCTTCAAAGAGGGGTTGTAAGGTGATGTTGTATTAATTGTGGTAATTAATAAAATTTCTTTTTCCTTTTTGAAATCCATCCCGGAGATACTGGGGTGGTAGAGGATTAGGCCCTAGGTGGGTTGAACCTCTATAAATCGACGCGTGTTATTTACTTCCCGCACCTTTATTCTTGTTTTGGCTTATTTCATTCGAAAAAGAGGGCATAATCGAGAAAATGAAAATAATATATTCACCCCCCTCTAGAATATCGCAGCCGCTTGGACTTACATATATATATATATAATAACAAACTTATTTCTAAAAATATTTTCCTGCTTAAAATATTTTGATAAAAATAATAAAATCTATTTAATCATAATTTCTATCTAGTTTAGTGATTCAAATTTGATAAACTATGTTACATATACAATATTTAATGTTGAGTTTTTAAATTTGTAGATTCTTTATAATTCTAGTAATTTTTTTTTTACCACAAATATTATTTCTGTGTTTTAGGAAATTAATAAAAAATAAATTTTGTCTTCTTTTTCAATCCATAAATACCATTTATATTCCAATATATAAATTTTGTTCATATTACCATTGTATATAATTTATTTTGGGTATAATTAATAAGCGCGAGGGAAATTTGAAGCTCAACAAATAATGAAATATATATATATATAACAGTATAAATCCAATCTATTCTAATTAATTCAAAATATTCAATCGTAAAGTTTTTTTTATAATTCAGAATTAAATATTATCTTTAATACTGTGGAAAAATAATTAATAACAAACAACATGAAAGCCATAAACGGTTTATTTTGGATTTGAGAACATGTTTATTTTAGGTTTCTAAACCTGAAAAATACTGGATATTATTTAAAAAAATATGATTTGATAAATAATAGTAATTTAATTATGTGAAAAACATGTATAATTTCTACAGTTGAATTATATTTCTTAATTAAAAAAAATTAGTAAATCTGATTTTCATAATTTGGGTAAATTTTGGTGAATAAATTAAAAACATGAAATAAGGATATCATTATTTTTTGACAATTTGATTATCCCCAACATTTGATTGATGTACAAATGGTATGTTTTTGAGCATAATGTGAATCATAATTTAACACTTACCGATTTCATGTTTTATCATAATTAATAATTATTTTATTTGTCTTATATATATATTAATAAAACTATAATCCCTGCTGAACAAGTATAACCAGGTCATCTTCAGTTTGACGCACATATTGCATATATAAAATGAAAAATAAATGGAATAAATAAAAATAAAAGATATATTTTCTCAAAATTTTATTTTGTAATTGGTTTTAAAAATTACGCATTCAGGCTATTGAATATCAATTTGTATATTCATGTATTTTGGCTATTTGTGATACATATAGTTGTTATTTGGACTTCTTCCATTTCTTCATAACTGTGTAGAATTATATTTAAATTGATTAAATTTATTTAAAAAATATTAATTTTAATTGAATAAAATATCTCAAAATATGTATCCAAATATTATATATTACATATCCATGCATAACATTATATATATATATATATATATATGTAAGAAGAAATAATATATATATATATGTATATAAAGAGAGAGCAGTCTAGGTCTAGGATTAGTAAAAAAAATCCCGCCCATTTTCCCTTTGTAAATATGGAAAAATGCTAAATTATTATTAAAAAATGACTAAATAAAAAAATAGTAATTTAATTTCGTCAATAACATGCAATAAAAAATGCTAAGATTTTGGGTGAGTTTCTTTGACCCAAATCAAAAATATTCTAATTTCTTGTTTTCAATAAATCGGGTTTCAACTTCAGCATAATTTGGTAAGTTCTAATTTTTAATGTAAATTTATTTTGACAACAAATATTAATGTAAAAACTATCTTACATAAAGAATAAATATATAAGTTTTAGATATATGTGTATATATATAAACATATAATTGTACATATATATTATATTTGAGAAAACAACCCACCGTAAATATCACGTGAAATACCTGAAATATTGAAATCTTATATATATAATTGTAAAAAGAATTTTTAAATTATATATTTAATTTAATTATTATGTAGTACATATTTTTTGATCATATAATAAGTAAATATTTATTATATAAAAGATATGCTATTTATTTGTTTTATTACTTATGTTATATTTATTTGTTACTCTCAAACAATAATCTTTTATGTTATAAGATAGTTTCTCAAATAATCATGATTTGAGTAGAATGATATTGTTAATGAGATATAAAATGATACTCTAATTTTATTTATTAAATTAACGTATATGGTAATTTATTGATATAAATTCAACTATGCCTCAATTTATTTAATTTAATTTAGTTGTAAAAAATTATTAAGTAAACATATAATTTTTAAAGTTTTAGACAACTCAACAAGTGTTTTTCAAAAGGTGTACAAAATTGCTTCAAATATATAATCAATTTGTTTTCTTTATTTTTTCTCATTTTTGTAATGTTTTAATTTGTTGTTACATATTCAACATATTTTATTGGAAAAATGTATTAACTGAGTATAATAATAACTGTGTCTTTCACCGTCTCACATAAATACATAAGTTTTTGCATAATAAAAATAGTAATTTAGTAAATCAAAATTATTTTGTTCGAGTTAAGACGTGTCATCTTGCAACCCTTTCCCCAGTTCAAAGGACATGACGTAGTTGGGTCTTCAGATACCATCCCTGTCTCGCTCCATTATCTTTTCTATAATATGTCAATTTCTTAATATTAAAATTATATAATATTTTATTATATTACACTCCGTGAATCACACAGACAATATACTAGTTTGGATTAACAACAATGTAATAATAAACCAACCCTAATTATTCAACTTTTGCCCTCAAATTTATAAAATGGATCATTGAGTTGGGGTACGTTTCCCACATTCCTTCCCCTCCCAAGATATATACCGAAAAAAATTATAAAAATAAAATTGACCATTAAAAATAGACTCATATAAACTTTTCAAACAAAGTTTAAGAAGAGGTTCCACTTTCTCGGCCCTCATAACCTGCTCATGTTGTTTTATGATGTAAGGATAATTAAGGCTTCACAATCTCACATATATCATTTGTTTCACCATTTTTATGTGATCTTCAATTTATTGTCTATTGAGGTTCTTAATTCCCTAAAAAATCCTAACTCCTACAAAAACTAAAATAGTTGATCGTGTAGTAGAAATATCTTTTCAAAAATGGTTCGACATGAAAATAACTGATAAGAAATCCATTTGGGCGAAATTAAAGGAAATTCATTAGGCATCTGTATATATTACGAAGTTATTACTATTTGTCAATTTGAAGGCGCACAAAATCTCTTATTCTATTTTATATATGTTTCATTCTATGACCTCATAAACTGAAAAACTATTGTCTTCTTCTTCTATTAAAACATTAGTCCTTTCTAAAAATAAAAAAAAATTATTGTTTGTAATCTTAAAATTTTTTTTGTTGGTTATTGATTGTGTTTAGGGGATTTTCTTGTAAATTTTCTATTTTAGCAGTAAATATCATTTGACCACCGCTAGCTTCGTGAATTTTTTTATCTCTTTTAAAAAATAAAAGAGATATGGTATTATAAAAATTAAATATCCACATAAAGAAACTTCCGTTTTCTCAACCAACAAGTTAACAAATAATTCAGTAATCAATAAAATTAATGATAATATATATCACAACTCAAAACTCATTGATTTTATTATAACTTTAAAATTGAATAGTATAGTTGGTGCTTTTCTGCATCCCCATACTCTTAATACATTTTTAAATATAATCAATGTAAATTTTTTCTAGTATATTTTTCTAACGGACACTTAATATCACATGTTTTCAAATCAGTATAACATCTGTCGGTCTGTATACAGCACCAACAAGTATCACCACTGAAACGGAAGCATGGTTGAAGCCTGCATAAACTGAGTTTCTCTCCATCAACCCTTGGTAACATGTTATTGTCATTACTACTGCCTGCCGTAATTAAAGAACAAGTCGTAATTAAAAAAGGAACGAATAACGAAATTATTGAAAGAGTGCAAAAAAAAAAAAAGGAAAATAAACCAAAGTGCAAAGCCAATTTTGAGTGTTGGATTTTATTGAGAAAAGAAAATTGACAATCATAAAGTTAAAACATAAAATTTTGATATATGAAGTGACAAAATTGTTTTATTTAGTATCTTTTTGCTAATAAGTTTACAATTCTAACAATCTAACACAATTAATATAAAAGAATTTGGTATAATTTTTTTTTCTGGAAATTTATACAAAGATTTTTTAAATTTATACATTTTTATTCCATTTCTCAAAATAAAGTACATATATTTTATTTATTTTTTTTTATCAGTAATACCACTTATTTTCAAATTTTATTAATTTTCAAATCTGCTTCATGTTTTTTTACATGCTAAATGATTTCTTTGCAATCATATTATTCACATATCAATTCTTAGATTAAACCATATATAAAACAAATAACTTAGCTTTCATTTCAAAATACATAATAGTCCATAAAAAGAACATAACCCAAATATATTTTAATTTTGACACATATATATGACGTATCTTCAACTCTTGAAATTGCTCGTACATGAGAATAGATTTGGCAAAACACTCTCAACTTACTTTCTCACTTTAGTTAGAACTTCACATGATGATAACTCTCAAAATAATAATATTTTTTTGGAGTTAATTTCAAACTGTGAGAAATTTAGAATATCAAATAAATTAGGCTAATTGCTGAGAGATTAAAAAGTTTCTACACTGGAACTTACATTTATGAGGAACGAAGAGCGCCACAAGAGTCAGAAAGAAGAAAATGAGATGTGCAATACTATTAAACGAAACCATTTGGAACAAGCTAGCTAGAAACTGTAGATGAATTCACCCAAGAAGGCCAATGTCTTTTTTATAGTTTGTTTTGACTAATTCATGGCCAAATCTTGTCAATTTTCTTAATGCTTACTAAATTTTGGTGTCAATGTTGTAAGTGTGATTAGTTGTATTGTTCCGGTCAAAGAAATACTTGTATTCTTTATTTATCAAACTTAATAACATGGTTGCGTAAGTAAAGTATTAGATTCCCTGCCTTTTTTAATTTGGGTCAAAGATTTAAAAGTTTCTTTCCAAGTTTTTTTCCTTTGTCTTTTTTTAATTTGGGTGAGTGGTTTTCTACCTTTCACACGTCGCATGGGTGCATCTAAAGATCCTATAAACATGTTCAAACCACCTTAATTGTGTTTCTCTAATTTTCTCATTTATTGGTGCTACTTTCACTTTTTTGTCTAATGCGTTCATTTATTGGTTTGAGGTACGTATGAGGTTCCACATAATTCTTACATAAGTTACAATATTGATGTGAATATTATTAGTTTATTATTCACTGTAATTAACTAGATATTATTAATGCTTTCCTCAAAGAAAAAAAAAACAAGTGTATCAATGATTGTATTAAAATTATTTATTAATTTAAATATATGCAATTATCACTTCTTTAAAAATAAAATACTAGAATTGAATTATACTATTTGGTTGAGTTAGTTGAATCATATTTTATTTATGCAATAATTAGGCCAAAAATATTAGTGAAAGAATTATAGAATAAATACTTTTTTGAATAGTATTTTAGAAAGGGAACAAGCACACCAATTCTATCTAGTGAATGTGATGCAAGTTGTCAAAAAACCAGAAACTTATTTGGAAATCATTGAGGATATTCTCCACCTCTTGGTTAGAGGTTATGAAATGCTATTTTGAAAATGTTATGCTATTATCAATTGCATTTTCGTATCAAATAGACCAAATTATTTAAAGTACATATGAATTTAGTTGTGAAGATGTAATGAGATTGTGCTTATTTAAACACGATCATCAGATGTGATTGATATGTAGAATTGAATTAAATCGAAACATAATGAATTTGGGAATCTAATTATGATTAAAAACCGAGTAATATGAATAATTGAATATTCAACCTTTAACTTTAGGGGAATATAATCTTGAAACAAGTTACATGTGTTCCGACCATGAGGAAGGATTGTGGATTGACCATCAAAAATGATATACATTTAAACTTGTAAGATTAATTCTTACATACCTTATTCATGATTACTTATTTTTTAATGATATCTCATTCGTCATTAATTGTTGTTGTTTTTGTAATTGTATACAAATTCATCATTAATTGTTACATGCATCATTAATAATTAATTGTTGCATACCTCATTCGTCATTGATTGCTTTTTTAATTATACTTATATATTTTTTACATATGCAGGTTCATCGTAATGAAGAAGAAAACGAGAGGTCCAACAACTTGCAAGAAAAAGTTTGACCCTTACGGTCAGACGATTGGTCAGCATGCTACGCACTTCAAAAACTACATTGGCGGTTTGGTTCAAAATCATATAGATATTAACATTATCAATTGGCATCAAGTGGACCAAGGGCTTAAAGATATGATTTGGGAAGATACCAAGGTGTCTAATAGCTTTATTGACATTACTTGTTGTTATATGTTCGACTAATCACCAATTGTTTATATTAGTTTTAAAGCTTATTTGATTGTGTGTCATTGTAACTATTTAGAAACACTTCAACATTGCCAATGATGATCAGAAATATATTACTTTAAAGGCTGCGGGGGCGATATGGAGAGGCTTCAAAACAAGATTGGTTGAAAAATTCATCAAGGCAAAACACAAAACATATAGTTCTCCACGCAAGTTGTATACTTCGACCAGGGGTGTGCAATGGGATAAATTTGTAGCAGATCACCAGACATATGAGTTTAAGGTATGTAATCAATTATTTTAAATAATAGTATTATTTTATTAATTAATAAACTAAAATAAAGTGATAATTGTTATTGTAGGAAAAAAATAAGAAAGCGGGTGAAAGTCAATCGCGAAATATGCACCCACATTATCTAGGACTAGTTGGATACATCGGCAAGAGAGCAGAGTGGATTCAATCAGGCCCTATGTCATCTTCATCTTTGTGTGCGTCTGTGAGCTCCATCATTCCATCACACGATCGTAGTTTAGATTGGCTTCAAGCCCGATCTAAAAAAGGAGAGTATGGAAATTGTTACACCCCAAACGATGCAACAAAGGAGATGTTTGAGAAAATTGTAAGTAATTTTATTAAAATATTCAGGAAACATAATTAATATTGAGAATAATGTTAATATTTTGTTTTACAATTTATTGTAACAGGTAGAAAAGTGTGAAGAAACTACCCAAGGGTCATTTGCATCTAAAAAACATCATGATATATTGTCTGCGACCTTTAGCAAAGAGGAATACCCAGGTCGGGTGAGAGGGATTGGTGGATACGTCAGCATAAGGGATATTTTTGGCAAACCAGACCAGATTCGTAGGCGTCAGCTGGGTTTGTTTTGGTCGACGATCTTAGAGAGATCATTAGAAATGAAGTAAAACAAGAGATGCAATCTAAGATTGATATACTAGAAAACAAACTGGATTTGGTTTGTAGACACATGAGCCAACATATGCCAGATGTTGATGTTGGGGCTGAGTCTGATCCTCCTGTAAGCGTGCAACAATATGTTGATCCACCACCTATCTGTAGCAGTTACCACTCGGTTGACCCGAATCCATTTAGTTTGATTCAGGTAGTATAAAAATTTCAAATTTTGAATGATATTTATGATATTATTTCATCACTTAGACTACAATTAATCTTTAATTTATATTGAATACTAGAATCCAATTCAGTGTCATCTCGCCTTATGCATTGATGGAGATACAAAAGTAGTTGCGAGAGGGATGGTTCATCCAATCCAACCTCACACTGCCGCGCACCATCAAAAACTATTACCCGATCATGTAAAAGTTTCTGTAGATGAGGTTGTTGATGGTGCAGATTTACTTCTTCTACCTATGCAAACTCAATATTATACCAGATTGGGGTGAAGTCATTAGTAGCTTTACACAATGGTCTATGCATTTAGTTCTTTTTGGAGAGGTAATATATACCTTTTATTTCAGAGTCAATTATTGAATAGTAGTTATTTGTTTTCCCTTTAATTGTTATATTAAAAAATTCTGGCCTTGTTTGTTTATGTTTCCAAAGGCCAATTTCCAATTTCCAACTATTCATAGAAATGGAATCATGTTTGTTTATAAATTTTCCAATGGAAATCATCATTTTCACTTTACATTTTCACATAAAACAACATCCCAAAGCTATAATTTCAATTCTCAACTCATACATTACCCTACATCACTCATCAATCAATATTCTCATTTCTTATCCAATTATATATGTGGGACCTCAATTACTTTATCTACTTAGAACATTATTACTTTTTAATACATCTATCTAATGGGACCCACCACTTACAATCTTACAAATATAATATTATATATTCAATTAAAATATTCAACTACCATCCACTTTTCTAATTATTATATACATAAAATACTATTCAAAACTATCCAACCAAACATAATCTCATTTTTCAACCTATATAAAACTAATTCTTATTCACTAATCCAAACATAATTCTAGTTTTCACATGAAAACAATAAATTCTTAAAATTCATTTTTCAACACTAGAAACTGAAAATGGTCTATGGAAACTAGGGGTGTGCACGGTCCGGTCCGGTCCGGAGATTTAGAAATCTCCAGAACCGTCCCGAAGTTCGGAGATCCCAAAATTAAATCTCCAGAACCGAACCATAAAAAAAAATCTCCATCCCGAACCGTCCCAAAAGTTCGGTACGGTTCGGTACGGAGATTCGATTCTAATGGGACGGTACAGAACGGTTCAGGACGGTTCGGAGAAACGGAGATTCAAATATTTCACAAATAAAACACATAAAAAAGGTGAAAAGAAAAATCAGTGTAAAAATCATTAAACGGTTATACTTTCAATCTTTTTTTTAGTGCAATTTCAAAAATACATACTAAAACTATTAGTACTATATGAATTTAACTTTTTGATATTTTATATTTAACTTATACATAAAATTTCTTTAATTCATATTTAAGTGCTAAATTTTTAATATTGTAATTATAAATCTTTCTTCAATTATATAGACTATATATACTACATATTAGTTTAATCAATTTAACTTTTAAATCATTTTTATCTGATTTATAGTTAAAAGTATTGATTTTTCTTTTTGGATTTTAACATAATATGTTTCAGATATTATGTTATTCGTAATAGTAGTAAAAGTGTAGAATCTCAACGAATGACAAATTTAGTAGCCTCTATTACACAATAATATTCTATAATCTTGGCACATTGCCATGGGCTCTTGCCTTAGGAAAAATATATTTGACTAATAACTTTGGTAAACTAATATGAAACAAAAATCTATACTCTCAATGTCTTAATTTCTTGGTTAGATGATTACTATAGTTTATGTGCAATGTACTAATCATTTAACTAATTTTAATTCAATTAATTTTCTTGATTAGAGGATGAGTCTAGTTATGATCCTTAATAAGTAAAATGTCATCAAATTTAAACATTTTCTACAAATCAAATATGATTTTATAATTTCATTTATTGGTTCATTTAAATAAACTAATATGAGTATATGACGTAACTATTAGTGAATTAAATATATACTCAATTATTCATTTGATATATTGATAAAATATGCCAAATTTTTAATTTGATAATTTTTAGTATTATATAGTATTGAATTTCAAAGGAATGATTAGTTAATTCAATATCAAAACATAAATTAGATAAAAATATTATATATGTATATATAAAAATTATTTTAAAATCGGTTCTAGTTTCGGATATTTGGTTGATGCAGATTCGGTATGGTTCGATGCACGTTCTCGAGACGGATATTTGAAAAATCTCCAGAACCGTACCATGTAAATTTTCGGGACGGTTCGGTTCGGAGAAAGTCAAAAAGTCAACGGATATTTTCGGTTCGGATATTTTTCGGTTCGGATATCAGTTCGGGTTCGGTGACCTCCAAGTCCCGTGCACACCCCTAATGGAAACATAACCATACAAGACCTCTATTTGCAGGAAGATATAAAATTAAAATTGAAAAAAAAAGGTCACGTGGATATAATTGGTGAGATATCTTCCGTTGTTGATGCTACGTTACAATACCTGGGGAAGAATTGCAAAAGGCTACACTCGTTGTTAATCTCGATGTCTGTGAGTGCAGAATACTTCTAAATGGACCTAGATCAGTTAGTCTTCCATCATTCAAATGTTTCTGGCATTCTCGTGATGATAAAGGACATTGTCGACTTGTTCAAAATGGATTGGCTTGATGTTTCTATTATACAAATCTTTAT
This sequence comes from Rehmannia glutinosa, assembly GCA_016081115.2. Lineage (NCBI taxonomy): Eukaryota > Viridiplantae > Streptophyta > Magnoliopsida > Lamiales > Orobanchaceae > Rehmannia > Rehmannia glutinosa. Next base: position 426,912 of record JABTTQ020001344.1, on the reverse strand, counting down.
ATTGTAAGATTTTTTATATTTCATTAATTTGATATTAAACTTTAATCTTATTTGGTTTTAAATTTATTATTCAATGACTTTTACGTGTCTTTATGGGTTGTGCTAGTAATTCAATATTGAATCCATCGGGTTTTTATGTCCGGCGCAGATCGCGACGCAAAATATTAACCTAAACCTCAGTGGCGTGAGATCATACCTGGCTAAGGCCATGCTTGACATGACTCGCACGAATTCATTCTAGCACTGTACCATCAAGAGTAAGAAAACTATTTTTGTCTTTATCAATTTCATTCTTTTGGAACTTTTATATATATGATTAAATGTGACGTTCGTGTTTATAATATGTAGTGATCATTGGTTGCTGCTAGTTGTCTGCATTGCTTCTAGCACAATATATACCTTAAATTCGAAGGATTGTTTGCGCACTCTCGGAACCAAGGCACCATTGAATGTGTAAGTATAATTACATACAAATAACTACTATGACACATTATGTTTGTTGCGCGTGGTTGATATTTGTTATTTTATTAGTTCTTAATGTACATTATTACTTTATATAGAGCATTTCGATCATATTTGAATCAAGTAGGTAAAAGAGGACGAAACACGATTTGGATGAGGCTTAAGGTATATATACAACCTAAAATTTTAAAAGTTGGTACAAGTTTGTTAATTAATGTATTGTTTAGATCACTGTCTACTAAATTACTTTGTAGTGTCCTCAACAGTCGGGAGGCAATGAGTGTGGATACTATGATATGAGATTTATGTGGGAGATATGCACGCAAATATCTTATGCTTTTTTTCTATACTTATTATAAAAGTGTGAATGAGTTTGATTGTTTCTTGAAAATTTTGAATTGCCAAAAATATCCTTATAGTAAAGTTAGTTTTAAGGGTAATTAAGTAGTTTTCTATATTAATTTTGTTTTTTTTGGATAAAATGATTAGTGTCTTTTTGTATTCCAAACTCTTATTATATGCTTCCATTTAATTGTAATTCTTAGAATATTTTGAATTTTTAAATAATATTCATTTCATATTAAACTAGATATCGAGAGCTTTCCAATCATATATCATAATCATATATAAAAGACTTCATATGAGATAATTTTAGCCATTTAAAGTTGAGTATATGTAAAAATGTACATTTATAATATTTTTCTTAAATATTCTTAATAACTAAATACATCTACAAAAAAAAAAAAATGAGTTTACAACTAAAAGATAAAAATAAATAAATAAGATTAATTCATTTAGTTTGATTGAAATAAATAGGAGGACAAAATATATTTTCTAAATTCACTTTTAGCTGTTAATATCCCATAAAATAATAAATTTATCATCTATCACCCTTCCTAAATTGTGAGGTACTTAAATGACACGTTTTTTAAATACGTGAAGATGGGGGTTTGAGACCATTGAGAATTACAGAGAAATATATATATTTTAATAAAAAAATATATAGTTTTAAGATTAGTGAATTATAAGTTATTACTAAAATTCTGAAGAAAAAAAAATTTGTTATTCAAGCTTTATTCATTAATCTTTATCTATATTTTTTATGTAATAATGGATATACAATTTAACATGATTTAGATTCAATTTTTTTTTATCAATGCAAAAAATTGGGTTATCAAATTTTAGCATGTAAAATTACATGATTAATTATTTATAATGCATATAATGCAAAAAAAAAAAAGATTGAAAGTAATATAAAAAAGACGTCTCCAACCATCAAAACCAAACAAGAGAAATTGTAAACTAAACATAAAAACCTATATAGTTTTACATTGTTTTTAAGTTTTTCATCAATTGGGTTATATAAATAATTAGTTAATAATTCATTTTGATTTACACTTACTAAAAATAAATGATATATTTGAACAATGTTGAAAATTTAACAATCATATTAACAATGTTATACATGTACTCACAATCTATAATTAACTTGGTAGTATATTAACAAATTTCTATTTATAGGATATGTATTATTATTTCAAAGAAATTATTAATAAAGCAGAAAACAAAGCACACATAAAGAAAATGTCACTTTCAATAAATCTAATGAGGAAGATTTTGAATCAAGGTATTAATAATATTTGAAGTACTTAAATATTTTATTAATCCCAAATACTAATCATTATTTCATGAATTTTAAATATAGATTACAACTAAATGTCGTACAAGGTGCTTTCATACATGTTTGAGTAGGCATTGACTATATATATCGGATCTCCAATAAGTGAATATTCAACATTGATTGAATATGTAGTAATATTATACTATAGATTACTTATCTTTTTCATATTTTTATTTTTTCTTTTTCATTAATATATAATTTGCATAGTTTATGAAAGTCGTGGTTTATTAATTTATATGATATAAACATGCAACTTTTCTTTCAATTTTAATTTATTGACCATTTCCAATTGTATTGATTACTTTATTTTATCTTCATTTCTAATATATAAATATTTAATTTAATCAGGAACATCATGCGAGTAAAAATATTTAATTAATTTTTTAAGTTTGAAAATTCAATTAAAAAAACTAATTAAAAAATTAATATATTAATATAAAATAATTACTTTAATTTTCTTATTTACTATCTTAATTTTAAATTACTTCATTTTCATTTTATTTTTAAATTTAGTTTACTAAACTAATTTCATTCAATTAATTAAATTTTAATTTATTTTTATTAATCTACTAATTGAATTTAATTAATTTTAAGTTTATTTGAAAATCGTAATTTTCTTTAGATTTTTTTTTTGTTTTAAATTAATTTTTAATTATTCTATATAATTTTTAAATATGTATTTTAGTTTTAATTACTTTCTTGGGAGTTTTTTGTCTTGTCAAGTAAAGAGGTGCAAATTTATGAAAAAATGTGAAGTCGGGTATTAAATTGGTCAATCGCTATGTGAGGTAATAAAAAAATATAAAATTTGTGAAGTTAGGGTATTGAATTGGTCAAGTGAATATAGATGTATTATCACATTTGCCGTTCACATCCCATATGGGTCCAGTTGAGATGATTCCGAGTAGTAGACTTATCTGATGTCACATCACACAATAAAAAATTATATTTAACTAATTTGCCCTGAAGTTTATAATGTTAAATCAAATATAGTAACTTTATGGAGTTATACAATTAGGTTTGAGTTTTTGATAACTATAACATATCAGTGGCACATGGCGCGAGATGTAGCCCTCCTCTCGTAATGGCAACACCCCGCTAGCTCTTTCAGAATATTGTTTGATAATATTTGAAGACAAAAGTATAATATTACTTTATTTTTGAATAAATACTTAACTTTTAAGAAAACCTAATTGCCAGTTATGTTTTACAGTAAATATTTTTTTGACAAAATTGAAAGTACAAGTTTGAATTAAAAGAGAAAAAAAAATGATCAAATTTTAAAATTTATCTTCTATTTGATTTAAAAAATACATATGAATCTTTATGTAAGGAAAACTTTGAATTTTTAAATCATATACGGTTCATAAACTTATAATTGCCAAATTTTTATATTTCAAATGAGTTCATAGAATAACTATTTTTTTGTTATATTTTTTTTTTAAGTTTTTAAGGCCTATTGTATTTAGTTTGATATGGTATCGTTTAAGATATATTCACATAGTTTTAATATTGCGTATTTCATTTTAAGATAAAAAATACATGAACGATATTCACAATAAATTCAAAATGATTTAGTAAATAATAATTACAACTGATTAATATTTTATTTTTAATTAAATTATTAAAATAATTTGAATTACGTGTAACGCACGTTCACCTTACTAGTTTTAGATAAAGTACGTAAAAATTAATATATAGTAACTTACTAAATGTTTTTAATTGGTATAATTAAAAGTTCTTATGAATCTTTTGTAGGACTCATTTGGAGACAAATCGTACTCTGAGGAGCAAATAAACGAGATACGCGAACTGTGGGCGCTGTATTTTATTGACTGATTTTTACCTCGGAGTGGGAAGAGCTGATGAGTCGTATAAAGATGATTCATCTGCTTAAGATCTTCCACTGCCTAATTTCAAATGGGGAATCGAATTTCGTAGCTCAAGCCACTCCGCCCCAGCAACATTACAATTCGTGCCTTTGATGGGTTGATGATGTTAGGTATGTTAATTAATGCTAGCTAGACAATTTATTGAAAATGGCGCAAAATTAGGTATTTCTTAGATTGTTACTCCTTGTAAGGAATATGATATTTATAATTAATTTATCGGATGAGTTTGATTAGTTCTCTTTAGGATAATAAATAACCTACTTAACTCAATGGCTAGAGCTATGGGTGATTAAAATTTTAAAAGATCACCTGAACGGTGACACATCGCCCCGTTAATAATGATTTATGACTAAAACCACGATTTAAAATTCTAAATTAAAACCACACCCGACATTCCTTGGTATGGTTGCGATTTTGGAATTAAGAAAAGGTTATAACCGCACAACTTTACAAATTAATGATTATTATTTCTTATTTTTCATTTAAAAAATTTATAACTATTTTTTATGATTAATATAAATAGTTATAAATTTGGATTTAATTTGCATTTTTCATTCTAAACAAATGCATTTTGCATTCTTTAATTGTCAACATTACAAAAGAAAAAAACATAATATCTATATCAAACAAATATTATTGAAAATGCATTATGTTTTGCATACAATTGAATCAAAAGAGAATATGAGAAGCATTTTATTTACAAACTGCATTTTGTATCAAAACAAAAGGTGTTGGAAATTTATCACTCAAAAGGCACACTTTTATTGATCACTCAAATATTACAAGACACACATCACTACAACTTCACTCAAACTCAAATATTACTCAGAAGTTTTGCTTCTCACTCACTTGTTTTTTCTTTCTCTAGTTGATACAAATTGAACCAACGACACCCCTATTTATACTAAAACATCATATAAATCCATGACTAGGATTAATTCTCACCAACCTTGATCTAATGGTCATATTTTATTTCCATCTACCACATTCACCTACCACACCAACAACTAGACTCAACTACCAAACTCAATTATCACATTAAATAAAATAAGTTTATAATTCAACACTCCCCTTTAAACTTGTTTTATAATCTCGAGTGAACTTCTCAATCTTGCAAAGTCTTCATACTTCAATGGCTTGGTAAAGATGTCAACAACTTGATCTTGCGACTTCACATACTTCACTTAAACTTCTTCTCTCGCAATGCATTCTATGATGAAGTGGTATCGACTATCAATATGCTTGCTTCAATTATGAAATATCGGATTCTTGGCCAAAGCTATTGCTGACTTATTATCGACATAAATCTCTTTTGGTTCTTCTTGTGACATGCTTAGTTCTTTTAGCAAATTCCTTAGTCATATTGCATGACTAACACATGATGTTGTTGCCACGTACTCATCTTCACATGTTGAAAGAGTGACTATTGGTTGTTTCTTCAATGCCCAAGTGAAAGCAGTATCTCCCATGAAAAATGTGAAGCCATTTGTACTTTTTCGATCATCAGTATCTCCAGCCCAATCACTATCACTGTATCCAACAAGCTTATAATCATTAGAAACTGAATAAAGCATACCAAAGTTGATTGTACCTTTTAGGTAACGAAGAATTCTCTTGGTTGCCTTGAAATGTGTGGTGGTTGGATTTTCCATATAGCGACTCACAAGTCCAACTGCGTAAAGAATATCAGGTCATGTACAAGTTAAATACCTCAAACATCCAACTAGGCTTTTGAATAGTGTTGGATCCACTTTATTTGCTTCATCATCCTTGCATAATTTCAATCCATATTCTATTGGTGTGCTTATTGGATTGCAATCCTCCATCTTAGACTTCTTCGAGATCTCTTTTGTGTAGCTTTCTTGTGAGATAAAAATCCCCTCTTCATTTTGCTTGATTTCGATTCCAAGGTAGTGTGCCATCAACACAATGTCAGTCATTTCGAACTCTTTCGCCATTGTTTTCTTGAATTCTTGAACATGTCTATATTGTTCCCTGTAAAAATCAAATCATCAATGTACAAGCAAACAATTAAAACATCACTATCCTTGTTCTTAATGTAAATAACATGTTCATAGAGACATTTGGTGAAACCTTTCTATTGCAAGTATTTGTCAATTCTACTATGCCATGCTCTCGGTGCTTGTTTCGATCTGCAGAGACCTTTCTTTAACTTCAAGACTTTATCTTCTTGTCCTTCAACCACATAGCCCATTGGTTGTTCAATGTAGGCTTCTTCCTCTAGTACTCCATTAAGAAACACTGACTTTACATCCATTTGATGTATTTTCCACTTAGTTTGGGCTACCAAAGAAATGATTAGTCTTATGGTTTCTAAACGAGCAACAGGAGCAAATACCTCATCATAGTCAATGCCAACTCTTTGACTATAACCTTTTGTAACAAGCCTCATCTTATACCATTTAATTTCTCCTTTATCATTCTTTTTTGCCTTCTACACCCATTTTACACTGATGGCTTTATGATCTTTGGGAATTTGAACAATCTCCCAAGTGTTATTTTTCTTGATGGACTTAATTTCTTCATCCATCGCATCTCTCCATTTCTTGTTTTGAGCAGCTTTTTCAAAGTTCACTTGCTCACAATCTGCGAACAGACAAAATAGGGTGATATTTTTGACTTATCATTTACCTCGTAAAGCTCTTCCAGACTTCTTGTACGCTCTTCATTTCTCTCGACTAGGAAAAATGGTGGTGATTTTGAAAATGACGGTGAAGCTGGTGGTGTAATGGGTTCTTCTCTTGATTGCTCAATTGTTGCTTGTTTGTCATCTTCAAATTCAGGAGCGAAGTTGTAATCTTTGGAATGTGTTTCCCAATCCCATTCGTCTTCTTCATCAAAGATAATATCTCGACTGATGATTATCTTTCCATTACTGGGATTATATAGTTTGTATCATTTGGAGTTGTTGTCGTAGCCGATGAAGATGAACTTCTGGCTTTTATCATCCAGCTTACTTCTTTGTTCATCTGGTACATGTACATGAGTTATGCTTCTAAAAACTCTTAAATGGGAAATACCAGGCTTTCTCCCATTCCATGCTTTTTGTGGTGTCTTTCCCCATACGCTTCTTATTGGTGAACGATTTGATAGATAACTAACCCGCACATGGCACTACTTCTGCACAGAACTCCTTTGGCATTTTCTTGCTTTTAAGCATACTTCGTGCCATGTTGAGAATGATTCACATCTTTCTTTCTGCAACTGCATTTTGTTGGGGGAATCTCAAAACCGTGAGTGGTCGTCGAATTCCATTTGCTTCACAGAACTGTTGGAATTCCTTTGAAGTGAATTCTCCTCCTCGATCAGTTCTCATGGCTTTAATATGAAGACCGCTTTCTTTCTCTACTGCAGACTTAAACTTCTTGAATGCTTCAAAGACTTTTGATTTCTGCTTCAAGAAATAAACCCAAGTTTTTCTTAAAAAATAATCAATGAACAGTAGAAAGTAATTAATTTTATTGAAAGAACTTGGCTTGATAGGACCACAAACATCAACATGTACGAGCTCAAGTGGCTTTTGGGATATGGAGTTTGACTCATTTGGAAAGCTTTGCCTGAATTGCTTCCCAAGTAAACATCCTTCACAAAGCTGATCAGGGTGGTTGATATAAGGTAAACCACTCACCATATCCTTCTTGGATAGTAACTCGAGTCCTCCAAAGTTAAGATGTCTAAATCTTAGATGCCATTGTTAGATAAATATTTTTATCATGATTTTGATGATTTTGTTTTTACACCAAAACAATATTTTTAAATGTTGTCCAAATACTCCTAAATGATTTAAAATATTTTTACTAATTTTTCGGAGTATTTCTTAAAGTTTATTTTCGACAAATATTGGACAACACTTTTGATGATTTTGTATAAATGAGTTTTTACTCCAAAACAATGTTTCTAAATGTTGTCCAAATACTCCCGATCGATATAAAATATTTTTACTAATTTTTCGGAGTATTTCCTGAAGTTTATTTTCAACAAAAATTGGACAACACTTCTGTCTCGTGTTGGACCGGTCGCCCTATAGGGCAACCCGTACCTGAAAATGTGTGTTGAAACAGAAAACGAGACTGAAGAAAAAAAGAAGAGGTCGACCGGTCGACCACAGGTCGACCGATACCTGGGAAGTTTTCTGATTATAGAACTCCCTGGTTCAAGTCTTTGAAGGACCTCAACCGGTCAACACAGGGTCGACCGGTCGGACCCCCCGTCGACCGGTCGCCCTGTGTAAAATTGTGTGTTTTAGTTTCAACGTCTATTTCTACGCGACCGGTCGCCCTATTGTTTTGACAGCAAATTCTAACCATTGTGCAGCAGACAGAACTTCCTTAAAATGTGGAATTGATTTCTAACAGCTATATTCTTCAATTGTCTTGCATTTTTTTACAGATTTCAATCCTCTAGGAGGAGCCTATCAAGTTCAAGACATTCTCTATAAATAGATGAAGAATTGAAGCAACACAACATGAGAGAATATTACAACACAACAAGATACACTCAAGCAAACACTTGTTCTTATATTGTCATTATTCTTGTTGTAATTTGCCTAGCTTTTCACTTTCACATTCTTGAGGTCTAGGCTTTTAATTCTTGATTACACTTGCACTCAAACTTGTATTGTTCATTATAGAGTTGTGATCTTGAATTTTTGTGGTCATCATTCAACACAAGATATCCTTGTGAGTGTTCTTGTGGTAAGAACACACTTGGGTGATCTAGGTGTTAGGTGCAAGAAGATTGTGGTAATCTTCTTATAGAAGAGTGTGGTACTCTTTGAGGTGTTGAAGAATTTGGTGTTCTTCAAGGTTGAAGATTGTGGTAATCTTCACAAGTTGCCGTTGAAGATTGTGGTAATCTTCAAGGGAGATTGTGGTAATCTCCAAAGTGGTGTTGAAGAAGAGTGTGGTGCTCTTCAAGGTGTTGTAAGGTGAAGTTGTATTAATTGTGGTAATTAATAAAATTCTTTTTCCTTTTCGAAACCCATCCCGAATATACTGGGGTGGTAGAGCACATAGTCCCTAGGTGGGGTGAAGCTCTATAAATCGACGCGTGTTGTTTACTTTCCGCACCTTTATTCTTGTCTTGGCTTGTTTGATTCGAAAAAGAGGGCATAATCGAGAAAATGGAGATAATCTTTTCACCCCCCTCTAGATTATCGTAGCCGCTTGGACTTTCAAGTGGTATCAGAGCCAAACTCTTTGGCAAGCTCATTCCACATCGCGAGTAAAGAGGAACGATCATCGGCTACGAATGAAGTCTACATTACCGGCGCCTCCACCAACAAGCCACCACTATTTGATTCCAAAAATTATGAATTTTGGAAAGAAAGAATGGAATGCTATTTATAAAGTTGCGGGTTCGATATTTGGAACATGGTCATAAATGGAGAATCCATCCCGATGATAGACGGACCACTCACCTCCAAAGTCCTCAAGGAGCTCAATGATGAAGACAAGGAAATTATCTCCTTAAATGGTAAAGCTCTAAATATTCTACATTGTTCACTTACTTCTTCGGAATATGGTCATATTCGAGGGATACGATCGGCACATGAAGCTTGGGAAAAATTAGAAGATATCTATGAAGTATATGCAAATGAAAGGAGCAATTCAAAAGCATCTACCTCTCAAATGGATACAAATCCAACAACATGGGATGAGCTTCTTACAACTTCCGATGATGAAGAAGTCGAACAATGTTTAATGGGCATCGACGAAGACAACGAGGTACGCTCTAACTCGTCTATTTCTTCTAGTAATGAAATGCATGATAATTATGATGATTTGCAGGCTAAATTGCAATTTTAGTCCTGTATCTTTGGGCCAGTGGCATTTTTAGTCCTTTAATTATTTAGAGTTGCAGTTTTGGTCCTGGACAATTTTGCCCTTATGGCAGAATAGCATTTTTGGTTCTTTATCTTTCGGAAGGTAGCAATAATAGTCCTATAACTTTCGAGAATTAGCAATATCAATCTATTCATACCATAGCTATTATCAATAAACCCAAATTTCATAGATTATAGGAATTTGCATTTTTTGACATCTATTTTGTTCGTGACATTGTTACACCTACTTAGATCCAGTCTCTATTCAGAGGTTTTAAATGGATCATGTCAGGTTTCCAGCCTATAAACTCAATAGGGTATAATTCTGCAAAATTCTCATAATTCTAAATAATTTGTTTTCAGAACTAAGATTTTGATAAAACAGATATAGTCCATTACGACCATATCAGGCCCAACATGCTTCCGTAAAATTAATAAATCCCTTAAAATTCATACCTTCTTTGGACCGAAACAAGCATCAAGGGTGAGATGGCTCGCAACACCACCAGTCGGAAAATTACTGCCCCCAGATCTTTTGACAAACAACTCCTCACTGTTCAACCTCACCCTCGGGGAAGATGACCTGCAAGTTATCCGACTCCTTCAAGAATCGTCAAAGACAAAGATTGGTTCGTTTCCTACTCCAGGCGTATAAGTAATTCTTAAACGGGATAAATTAATAGAACATTATGAAGACATGTTGAAGCAGAAAGCCCCTTTTTATTAAGAACTTATTGAAATATTTATTACATTAGTAATCCCCTTTTGGGAGGAGAATACTTGTTTAGCCTCTCATATCCGAGGCTTGCACTCGAAAACACATAAGACTTTAAACTAAAACACTCAAACTATTACAATTTTTCTCTTAGAATTTATTATAAGAAAACTAAGGAAAATGTTCGATGTCCTCAGCTTCCTTCAACTCTTGCCTTTTATAGACTTGAATCCGGACTTGAAAGGCGGACTCCAAATCTCGTTGATATATATGACGTCATTGCTTACGTCATATCCTGAATTATTGCCTCGCCAGTTGTTTTCTTTTCTTTCCGCGTGACTCAGCCCATGTGATAGTTGTCGGGGAATTTTTTAAAAATTTGGTTTGCGTGGTCCCCGAGGATAACACGTCTTGTGAACTGGGCCCTTGTCCTTTCCAGCTGTGTGGTCTTGTCGGTCAGGTTTGGGTCGAAATCCTTTCCCAAACTCGGGCTCTTTACGTTCGGGCATGCCCGACAGATCCGACGATCCAACGGCCCACATGCACCATGTTACGAACTTTCCGGTAAGTCTCTTTGCTAGCCGGAATCTTGTTTTCCCAGAGAATTCTTCTCTTTGTCTCGAAAAGTTCCTCTGCAAATCCTATTGTTGATCCTGTCATTGAATTCAGAAGGAAAGATCCATTTGCTGAATTCTGAAAGAACTTGAATGGATATTTGACTTTGTCCATTTCAGTAAGACAAACCCCAAGGTCCCCATGCTCGTCGTGTAGAAGCTTCGTCTTCAGAAATTGCTCCTACTAACAATGGTACTTCTTCCGGTGAAGCTGCCTTAATGTATTTTAAAGCATTTCCATCCGGTCTTCTAAGCTTGATGAAATGAAAAGCTTCATTAAAGCCTTTTTTTGCTGGTTCGGGAGCTGCACTAATAAAATATAGTTCCAAAATATCTCCTCTGGCCAAGTGTGGATTGTTGGCCCAAGTCTCGTAAACTGCTTCTCCAATCCATTTCGGTAATTTTGAAATTTCTGGGAATCCGGGTGATACAGTATAAATTGAAGCTAAGGCTCCAATAGTATACCATTCTTGTACTTCATTTGGATGACTTCCTGATTTCATCCAAACTCTGGGATATTTGCCTGAGATATCAACCATTGTTTTTCTGGTTTAATACCTCTTCTTATAACCAATTTCTCCCATTGTCGTTGATATATCTGCATTGGAGAAATCTTAATCTTGTCAGTTTGAACCTTAGATTTGCCTGTCTGTGGCCTAAGATTCAACTCTTCCTCTTTTACCCCAGAGGTGCTTGGTTGACTTGAAGTCTCGGGTTGTGACATCGGAGCTTCAACATTCGTTACAGTTTGTACACCCTCAGGGGATGCATCACCAGTAACACTTGTGATTATGGTATTTGAATCCATAACCTCCGGGTTAGAGCCCTGTTCTCGAACCGCCCCTTTTTGCATCGTAGGAGATGCAGCCTGGAGGAGAGGCCCTTGCAACGCTAAGAACAATTGTCCTTGAGCGAACCGGCATGCTCGTATTTGACTAGAAACGGTTTCTGTCAGCCTGTTGAAGTCGTCCGGCAAAACTCGCATTGAGACATAACATCCCAAAATCTCGTTCTAGACTCTCTAGGTTTTCCCTGAGATGTCTTACTCGTTTAAGGACCTCGTCAGCAACGCGTCCTTCCATCTCGTGTCAAAAAATCTGCAAGAACATTTTCATGAGATTTTATAATGACAATATCATAATCATAATATTGACATTCAGCTTGCCATCTAAGTAATCTAGCATTTTCTGGTTTTGATTCAATTTTGTTTTTCAGAAAAGCCTTGACACTTGAATTATCAATTTTTAAAGTAAACTTTTTAGCCAGTAAAAATAAAGGCCATTTTTTAAAAGCCTTTCTGACTGCAAAGAATTCTTTCTCGTTGATATGCCACCGATTTGCTTCACTTGGTGTGAATAAACCACTGCAGTATCTGCATGGCACTTCTTCATTTGGTGTGACCTTTGTAAGGACTGCTGCCCACCAATCATCACTGGCATCTGTATATAGAACTAGTTCATCCTCGTCTTGTGGAATTGCAAGTTTTGGAAGCTTTTTACAAACTTCCTTGATTTGCTTTATCCCTTCTTGATGTTCATCTTCCCATTTGAATATAGCATCTTTTTTTAGTAATGGGCTAAACACCTTCCTGTAATGGGCCAGATTGTTTATGAACATTCCAGCAAAATTAACAACTCCAAGAAAACTCTGAAGCTGCTTCTTGTCTTTCAATGTATCTAGAAACCTTTGTATCTTTTCTACAATATGGCTTTGTAGAATGATTCCAGATTCATCAATTTCAATTCCGAGAAATTCAATCCGTCTCGTTGCAATTACTGCTTTCTTTTCCGAAAGCACTAATCCTTCCTTGTGACACACATCTGAAAATATTTCCAAATGTTTGAGATGCTCCTTCATGTTCTTTGATGCGATTAGAATGTCATCGATATATACGAACATGAAACTGAAATAATCTTTGAAGAGATTATCCATCTTCCTTTGATATATCTGGGGTGCGTTAGCCAATCCCATGGGCATCATGTTCCAAATATAATGTCCTTGTGGTGTAGAGAAAGCTGTGAACTTCTTGCTTTCTTCATCCATCTTAATCTGGTAAAATCCAGATTTGCAATCGAACTTTGAGAATATCTTGGCACCTTTGATGCAGTTAACCAGATGTTCTCTGCTTGGGATATAGTATCCGTCGAATTCCAAAATGTTATTGATCCCCTTGTAATTAATAACAAGTTTTGGCTTTCCTCTTTTGATTTCTCCATGATTCCTAACTAAGAATCCTGGACTGCTATATGGAGAAACTCCGGGTGAAATCAACTTAAGGTCAAGATGTTCCTTAAGTATCTTCTGCATACCTCACGATCCTCCTGATTCATAAGAATTAGTTTGAATCTCATGAACTCGTACTCTTTTCCTGGTTTAACCTTTAAGGAAGCTCTGAGCTCGTTCTTATCCCACCATGCCAAAGGATTTTCATTATAATTCCTTTGGATCTTCTTCTTGATATCCTCAAGTGATATTTGTTCTTCTATTGAAACATCACTTTGCGGATTTTCCATTAGGCTCATCATTAATTTTGCAATTGCCTCTGGAGGTACTCGTTCTTCTCCTTGTATTCTGAATGAATACAAGTTATTATCCCATATTTTCTTATCCTTATAGTTCGAACCAAATTGTCTGTAGGATAATAAAGCTTCACCAAATTTCATTCGATCCGCCATTTTTGGATTTCGGAGTTTGGCTTCATCACCACGCTTGCAAAGCGAAATTAATAGGCATTTTTACGTAAAATGCTTCCCGCATGATCTCACGGACAATAATCTTATGCTCACGTAAAGTTGTGAAAATAAGTCTTCTTGTCTCATTTTCCTGTGTAAATCGCTTGAATGTTTGTAGGAAATTGTTTCCTAGCAACACATCTGCTCCCGTATCATGGAAATAGATTGGTGGCGTCTTCACTTTGTACCATGGGCATCGCCCGCGCCTCCGATCATGATTTACGCTTGTTTTATTCCTCTCGTTAAGAATAAGAATTCTTTTAGAGAAATCTCTTCCCCGCAATAGCCGGTAAATCTTCTCCAATTTCTTTAGGAAAAACATCCGCTGCGAAAGACATATTCCGACGCCTTTGAATCAATATAGGCGTAAATACTCGGCCTTGTATTCAACATATACAATTCCGATAGAAATATATATGGAGAATGGGCTAGTGGTCATTTGATTCTGTATCTTTTATCAGCCACTGTGAACTCCATTCCATCTTGTAATCTTTCCCAAGGTTTATGATCCTCAAGAAATTCAATACCCAGTATTAATTGCTCCGGGATTTTCCCTGCAACTCCTGAGATAGTCAGCTCAATTTCACCTATCTTCAGGCTTCCTTGATACCTTTCAACTATTGGTTGTTGGAGATAATATAGAACATCACAAGGAAAAATATTATCCTTTTGAGTGATGTCGAATATTACTTCAACTTCTCGCCATCCTTCCAGACATTTCAGCTCTCCTGCTATTTTGAAAACATCTGGGATGCGCTGAACTGTACTTGGTCTCTTTTCTTCCCAACGGCTGCTACTTATCATTCTGTCCTGTTGGAAAGACATCCTTCTTGGCTCAACTCTGAGACTTCGACTTTTGTTGAAGACCGGTTGATCTTGTATTTTCATATCGATCTCCTTGATAGTTGGAGACTCAATGATTTCTGGTAGAACCACCCTGGCAAAGTCCTCGAAGATTCTTGGGACTTCAATAAATTCCTTTCTCAAGAATACTTCTGAATGATGTGTATTCGAGAGAGCATAGGATATCTTGTATGTGATCGAGTAGGTCTGTTCCTCTTTTCATCAAATCATCTCTTTTAAAATCTTGATGAAAGGTTAGGACTCTGTTGAAATCTCGATCTCCCAGATTGTATGCAATTCTAGGATAGACATTAAATGCCAATTTCCCAGCATACAAATTTCTTGTAACCGCTCCAAGGCATGAATCCTTGAGGTTTGAGATTCGTTTGTCAAAGATAGCAAGATTGAGTGGCGAATCTATTCCTTCTTTGAATGTTGCTTTAATAATAACCCTTATGGCTCCGATATGGATCCATGAAAGTGTGTTAGCAACTTCTCTCTTGACTGTGCTTTTGATCTCCTGGACTTCTTGGTAAGGGACCAACTGCATCTCGATCAGGTTACCAGTAAACTCCATCGGAATGGCAAATTCTCCGGTTGTTACCCTGTGGATAATTTGGTGTTTTCTATTACGAAACCCAATCTTATCCAATACCTTTTCCATCGCTCCAATTGTAAAACCATCATAAATTTGAAGCTTTGGATCTTCCTTCATAATTCTCATAAGAGTTTTATGAGAAACCGTAGTGTGAGAGAGAAATCCCGACATATCCTCCCTGGTCGTCTGTTGAAAAATTTCTTCTTCACTCTGATTCTGAGCTAGAGTCACTTCCATCGTCAGAATAGATCTCTTCCTCATAGATGCTTTCATCTGAGGGTATATCCTCAAATTGATATACCTGTATAAGATCTTGATAGTAGACAGCTTCCTCAATTTAAATTGTAGCTTTGAACTTTCTGATTCCTCGTTTCTGGTTGTCTGGACAATCGGTTGAGATATGTCCTCTTGCTCGCATGTCCAAAGAATTACAATTTTTGAAACTTTCATTAGCTCTGTATGAGCTCGCCCGAAAGTTCTTCTCCTGGGTTCTCACTGGTACTTGCTTGATTAGAACCTCGATGATGAGGCTCTACTCCCGCTTGGTCGGTCTTTGCCCCGATTTATAACCGGGCTTTTGTTTTGACTAGAACCTTCTAGGTCTCCATGAAGACCTACTTCTTTGGCTCTTTGCTTCCCCGACGGTATGGATGGTTTCTATCCTTCTTCTTCTTGTGCCGCCTTGATTGACCTCCCACCACTGTTGGGATATCATCGTCCACGCAACATAGAGGAACTGCTTTGTTAATTCCTCGTAATCTCTTCTAATTCCGGTATAGTGCTGCTTGGTAGCACCATTCAGATAACTTGGCCTTTAAGAAAGACATTCTTCTAGCCACTGTATCTAAATCTGTTGCATCCTTGTATTCCCTGATAAGCATTTCTCTCCAGGGACTTGGGATTTTCGCAAAGAATAGCTGGGAAGCTTCTTTGTCTCCAATCTTGGACTTCCACCTATACTCGGTGAACAACTTGATATATTCGTCAATATGACAAATATCATGTAACTCGAGGCTATAGAGGGCTTGTTTATATCTTTTTCTTTTTTCTTCCTCTAATCCTTCTAAATAACCTGTGCCGATAAAATGGATTTTGAATAATTTGGCCATATCATCGACAATTTCTTTCAGTGATTCTCCTGTTGTGACCGCGCTTTTCATACTTGATTCGGTCATATCCCATGCAATCCTTACGGATCCCTCAAGACTCATTTCAAGGAGTAGAATGAAGGAATCTTTCGTAAGATCAAGGGTACATGCTGCAATCCTCATAGCTGATGCTCATTCATCAATGAGAACTTCTCGATTTTTAAAATCTGGGATATCCAGATTTAGCATCAACCCATATGGATGTATTGGGTTGAGATGTGAT
This sequence comes from Rehmannia glutinosa, assembly GCA_016081115.2. NCBI lineage: Eukaryota > Viridiplantae > Streptophyta > Magnoliopsida > Lamiales > Orobanchaceae > Rehmannia > Rehmannia glutinosa. The sequence goes on along the minus strand of JABTTQ020001344.1, from coordinate 410,159 downwards.
CTTCCATAAGGCGTCTGATAAACATTCGACCTTCTAGAAGGTTGTCGAGTTCCTGCAAGAGGTGGTCGAGCTCCTGTTCCTGAAAGTGTTTCACTTCCAGTTGTGAAATCTCCCGCGTGAGGCATTCTTTCGTCCTGGGTTCCATGATTTGAACCCGCACTTTCTGCGACGTTGGGATTTACTGGTGGCGGTGGTGGAATTGGTCTACCTTGTGGGTCATAGGTGACCAAAGCTGTTCCATCTCCTGTGTTCATCTTTAAATCTACAATTCCTAATCCTGCGAAGGATTCTGCAAGGTCATGTAGATCTTTAAGATTCATTTTCTCCATATCCATCACTTTTAATTTGTGATGGATTTTCCTTTGATGATAGCGATAAGCTTTTCATCATCTGTCATTTTTCGTACCACTTCGGTTGGTTTTCCTTTTTGGTGTAAATAGGGTACTGTCCCGAAATCAATACGTTTCTTTCCTCTGGAAGAACTCGGTCTGTCCTCCAAGCTCTTTACTCGTTTCTGAATATCCTGAAGGATTTCAAGAGTTTCCTTCTGATATTTCACCACAGTTTCCATCTGGTTTTGGATCTGATGAACTTGTGTAGGTAAATGAATATGGCGGTTGCCATAATCCTGCACCGTCTTCTGGACTTCCCTAATATCTTTTGAGATCTTAGATGTATCCGGAAGTATCTCGTTCCATTCTGGTACTCCATCAGGAATCATTATTCTGATGGGCATTCTCATGAACCGCTTCTTGGAGGTTCATCAACTCGACATATAAGGTCTGGTTTACAGTCCAGAAACTCATATAATATGCTGCTCGCATTTCGCATTGCCTCAAGGCTTCCCTATCGGCTCCTGCGCGTTCTTTTTCAACATATTGGTTGTTCCAATATGCTATCTTGTCCTGGTGTTCTTGTGCATACATCGTCAAAATTTGACGATATGTCCTGTATGGTAAACATCTTGGACAATTGTCCAGATCCATATTCTCGGAGAAATTCTCCTCACCAATTGTTAATTACATAAATATAATAAATATAACCAAAAATTCTTAATAAACCTGGGCTCTGATACCATTTTGAGCAAAATACTTAGTCAAATCAGCCATTAGTATGAATAGGGGTATAACGGGTATTATGAAAATATAAAATAAACCCGGTGGACTAATTTTGCCAAAACTTGAAACTTACTGGACTAAAATTGCTCAGTGTAAAACCTATAGGACCAATTTTGCAAAAACTTTTAAACTTACAGGACTAGTTTTGCAAACTCCATATTTAGAGGACCGAAATTGCAAACCGTCCATAGTTACATGACCAATTTTGCAATTTACCCTGATTTGCAAAATGATTTTGATGAGCTTCAAAATGAATTCCAAAGCTTGCTTGTTAAATACAAAAATTTGAAAAAGGAATTCAATATTTTGAAAAATGATAAGGATAGTTTATTTACTTCCTATGAATCACTCTCATGTGCTCACACCACCACACTTGATAAGGTTAGAAACCTTGAGAAGGAAAATAGTACTCTTGTTGAGGATATTAATAGCATGAAAAAGGACTTATTAAAATTCAACTTGAGTACCGATAAAATGACCAAAATTGTTGATGTTCATAGTTGTGATAAATTGAAACAAGGACTTGATCATAAGTCTAATGTTGTAAATCATATGAAAAAGAATCAAGTCTCTAAGCATGTTGGTCATTATGTTCCTAGAATTATTACTTGCTTTTATTACGGTAAAAAGGGTCACACGGTTAATACTTGTCGGGCTAGAAATAGCTCTAATTATTATTGGAGACCTAAAAGTCTCAAAGCTAATCCCAAAGGACCCAAACACATGAGGGTACCACAAAACAATGTCATATTAGGTACACGGCGAAATAAAAATCAAAGAAAATTCATACCGCCAAGAAGACATCAAATGACCGTTTCATTTGATCAAAGGAGGAGACAACATCAAAATGAATTTCCAAGAGAAAGACACTATCAACAATGGGAAGGACACAATCCTTGGAAATGGAGCAATTGGAGAAGCTATCATCAACAAGATGATTTTCAAAGGGGAAGATATCATCAACAATGGGAAAGACACAACCCATGGAAATGGCGTAATTGGTAAACCGTATCTCCCTATTTAAATATGCATTTTATTTTGTTATTATGCATGTTTTTATTTGTGCCTTAATTGTCAAAATGAGTTTTCAAATATTTTGTTAAAATTAAGGTCTTCAATAAATATTTGTGTTTTTAAAATCTTTTGAGAAAGAGACCTTGCATAATGCTTTTAAAACTCTTGTGCATTTACTAAGACTTATGTGCTTTATTACCTCTTATTGATTTATATGACATGAGCTTACTTGTGATATCTCCTTGCTTTAGCCTACACTTGTATCACTATGTTTCGTGCAAGAATGTTTTTCTAAGAATTGTGTAGGATTCATATACATATTCACAAATGGCTATCTACGTCATAATATGTCAAGAGTGACATAAACTATTGAGGTACGCTCACCATTGTTATTCATCTCATAGACTCGATTTATTTTTGCCATATGTCTATGTGCTTGCTTTCCTAGCTATTTCAAAGAATCTCGTACTAGTGCCATTAAAAGGACTTTTCGATTTTTCAAAGGCATTATTCGATAAGGATTGTTTTATCCGAGACTTGTAAAGGATTATATTTTATTTTGATAAAACATTCGATTTTTATCCTCCTCTTAAATTATGCATTTGATTGCGCATATTCATGTCTTTATTCTTGTTTGCTTTGTCAAAGCCCTTGTTTCAAAATACTTCTTATAAATGAGGTCTCAACTATATGCTCTTGGATTTTCTAATTTCAAAAGAGACCTTATATAGCTTTCTTAAGCTTATTTGAACTTACATGTTTTATTAAACTCTTGATGATTTTTAAAGGCATAGTATGTGGTGCTTATTATAGTGTCTCTATTATTCGATATTACTATGTTCTTGTACAAGATATCTTGTTAAGATTTTGCAGAAATTTTTGGTATTTCGGAACAAGCTTGATGATCAAAGCAAGGTTAGTAGCTCAAGGGTATTGTCAAGAAGAAGGTATTGATTTTGATGAAACATTTGTACCCATAGCACGTTTTGAAGCTATTCGTATTTTACTTGCCTATTCTTGTTTTAAGAAAATTTCAAGCTTTACCAAATGGATGTTAAATCCGCATTTTTAAATGATTTTATCCAAGAAGAAGTCTATGTAAAACAACCGGGATTTTTCTAGGCCAAATGATTTTTTTAAAGGCCTTGTATGGTTTAAAACAAGCACCCCGTGTTTGGTATGATAGACTTAGCTCTTTTTTTTTTTTTTTGCAAAGAGGTAAAGTTGATACTACACTCTTTGTTTTTGAAAAAGGGCAAGATTGTTTACTTGTGCAAATTTATGTTGATGATATTATTTTGGTGCTACTAATGAATCCTTGTGCAAGAAATTTTCTAAGTCAATGCAAGGTGAATTCAAGATGAGCATGATGGGGGAGCTCAACTTCTTCCTTGGACTTCAAATCAAGCAATGCCAAGAAGGTATCTATATTTCACGATCAAAGTATACAAAAGAAATTTTGAAGAAGTTAGGCATTGAAAAAGGAAGAACCATCTCTACCCCTATGGCAACCCATATCAAGATGGATAAAGTTTGAGAAAAGGCATATCGGTTGACAAACAAATTCGAGGTATGTTTATCTACTTTTATTACTCACATAGACTCGACATTCTTCATGCATTATGTCTATATGCTCAACTTCAAAACTATCCCAACGAATCTCATTAAAGTGTCGTTAAAAGATAATTTCAAATATTTGAAAGGCACTTCTTCTTATGGCTTGTTTATCCAAAGTTTTAAAACGTTCACATTTTTCGGGATAACAAGACCGGTGATAATTATTTCTCAAAATATGGTTCGTTATAATCGAACTAAACATATTGAGATTCGACAACTTTCTCTAAGGGATTGCGTTTCTAAAAAAACGAAAAATTGAGATGTGTTTAATTTCGTCTCAAGGATAACTCGCGGACATTTGTTTTTAATCGTTAACCGCCGAGTATTTTACCTCATTCCGAGCTTGTATAGACATAATGTATATTGAATGAGGTCTATGTTTGCATTTTGCACGTTTTTAAAACTTAGGGGCGAAAAATCGGATTTTTGGATCAAACTTCGGATTTTGGAAAATGATCGATCCAAATGGCTAAGCTGGGCTGAGGTCGACGTCGCCCTAGCCTCGACCGGCCCTCGGCTCAATCGGTCGCCCGAGCATTATTTTGGATAAATTCATTTATGTTTCCAGACTTAGCCATTTTGGCTCTTTCAACTCATTTTTCGTCCCCTTTGTCATTTGCACACACAATTCACTCCAAATGAGTTCTATTGTATTATTTCTATATCTTGGACTTTATTATACTCGTTTATCATCATCATTGCTCATCTTTACCGATTACTTGGTAAGAATTCTTTTTCCTTATCTCAATTGGGTTGAACCCTTGAGAATGTGTTTCATAGTTGAAAGCTTGTTGGGATTCTTATATACTTGTGTTGTGAATGATGTTTGTTGATGAATGATATTTGTAAAATTGTATTTGGTGATGAAGAATTTGGCTTGGTTATTTTTACAAGGGCTATATACATCTTCTCTATCATTTGACGGCCGCCAAGTATTCGATAAAATGTTTCAATGAAAAATTCATCACCTACATGATTCTCTCGATTTCTAAAGTCTTATATATTTATACAGATCATGTTTTGCAAATCAAATGAGCTTTTATAAGCTTTTACAAGTCATATGATCGACTTTTCCCTTTGATTTTGGAATTTTAGGCTTAATGATCAAATAGCTCGATAAATTGGGTAAACTGCGCACTTTGATATGGATATATGATGTTTTTGTCGTGCTAACTTTCTTTTTGATGATTCCAAAGGGGGAGAAACATGATATAAGCTCTTTAGCTCAAAGAAGCTAAAATATGCTCGCGAAAGGAGCTATAAGCTGTGGCTATTAAAAGCCAAAAGTTGTGGATCATACTTAGTCCATTTGATGTATTGTGGACTCATTTACATGTCTAATGATGTTTTGTTGACAGGGGGAGCTTATAAGCTCTTGTTACTTAAGCTCAATATGTAAAAGTTGAGTTTTTAGCTTTTGGTTGAAAGCTTCTATATTACTCTTGTTGTGCATGTTGATAGGGGGAGCTTTTCCAAAAATGTTTTTGATATCTATACTCCCATCCTTGTGATTATATTGCGTGGAATGTTGTCGCTCTCAACGGATAGTTTATCTTTTAACCGGTAAAATTGTTTTGTTTTCAAAATCGACCTCTTTAAATTGTTTTGTTTTGTAATCATCAAAAAGGGGGAGTTTGTTAGATAAATGTTTTTATCATGATTTTGATGATTTTGTTTTTACACCAAAACAATATTTTTAAATGTTGTCCAAATACTCCTAAATGATTTAAAATGTTTTTACTAATTTTTCGGAGTATTTCTTAAAGTTTATTTTCGACAAATATTGGACAACACTTTTGATGATTTTGTATAAATGAGTTTTTACTCCAAAACAATGTTTCTAAATGTTGTCCAAATACTCCCGATCGATATAAAATATTTTTACTAATTTTTCGGAGTATTTCCTGAAGTTTATTTTCAACCAAAATTGGACAACACTTCTGTCTCGTGTTGGACCGGTCGCCCTATAGGGCAACCCGTACCTGAAGATGTGTGTTGAAATAGAAAATGAGACTGAAGAAAAAAATAAGAGGTCGACCGGTCGACCTGGAGATCGACCGGTGTGGTCGACCGGTACCTGGAAAGTTTTCTGATTACAGAACTCCCCGGTCGACCACAGGTCGACCCGCACTGGGAAGTTTTCGATTCTGTAACTCCCTGGTTCAAGTCTTTGAAGGACCTCAACCGGTCAACACAGGGTCGACCGGTCGGACCCGTCGGCCGCCTGCATGCGTAAAATTGTGTGTTTTATTTTCAACGTCTATTTCTACGCGATCGGTCGCCCTATTGTTTTGACAGCAAATTCTAACCATTGTGCAGCAGACAGAACTTCCTTAAAATGTGGAATTGATTTCTAACAGCTATGTTCTTCAATTGTCTTGCATTTTTTTACAGATTTCAATCCTCTAGCAGGAGCCTATCAAGTTCAAGACATTCTCTATAAATAGATGAAGAATTGAAGCAACACAACATGAGAGAATATTACAACACAACAAGATACACTCAAGCAAACACTTGTTCTTATATTGTCATTATTCTTGTTGTAATTTGCCTAACTTTTCACTTTCACATTCTTGAGGTCTAGGCTTTTAATTCTTGATTACACTTGCACTCAAACTTGTATTGTTCATTATAGAGTTGTAATCTTGAATTTTTGTGGTCATCATTCAACACAAGATATCCTTGTGAGTGTTCTTGTGGTAAGAACACACTTGGGTGATCTAGGTGTTAGGTGCAAGAAGATTGTGGTAATCTTCTTATAGAAGAGTGTGGTACTCTTTGAGGTGTTGAAGAATTTGGTGTTCTTCAAAGTTGAAGATTGTGGTAATCTTCACAAGGTGCCGTTGAAGATTGTGGTAATCTTCAAGGGAGATTGTGGTAATCTCCAAAGTGGTGTTGAAGAAGAGTGTGGTGCTCTTCAAGGTGTTGTAAGGTGAAGTTGTATTAATTGTGGTAATTAATAAAATTCTTTTTCCTTTTCGAAATCCATCCCGGATATACTGGGGTGGTAGAGCACGTAGTCCCTAGGTGGGGTGAAGCTCTATAAATCGACGCGTGTTGTTTACTTTCCGCACCTTTATTCTTGTCTTGGCTTGTTTGATTCGAAAAAGAGGGCATAATTGAGAAAATGGAGATAATCTATTCACCCCCCTCTAGATTATCGTAGCCGCTTGGACTTGGTAAAATGTGGATATAATAGGTAGAAAATATGCATTAACTTGGTAAAATGGGTCGTGTTCTCTTAAAGTAGAAAAGATGTTACGCTTTGCTCGTTTTACAGGAAAATAACGATGTTTGTAGCATTTATGTGGCAAATCGGAGCATTACAGTAAAGGACCGTCAAGAATCGAGCGAATACGTGAAGTTTGGAGCTGAACCGAGAAGAAATCAGATGAACCGGGCAAGATATGGCCACGCACGGGCAGCCTGTGCGCATAGGCACGACCCGTGCGTGTGCAGGACTGCAGAATTCGATGTTCGCATTGACGCACGGGCAGGTCGTGCGTAAGCGCATGGCCCGTGCGTCTGATTAAGAGAAGAATAATCCTACGGCTTGACGCACGGGCTGGTCATACGTAAGCGCACGGCCCGCGCGTCTGTGTGGGATTTGACAGTTTCAAGTCGTGTTTGACTTAGGTTTGGCCCGGGAATGTATAAATTGAGAGGAGGCGGCCCCTGAAAAGGACACACTTACTTTTACCCTAGAAAGCACAGAAAAGAGCATCCTTCTACCGGAGGAATCGAGAGATAGATCGAGGTCGCATCCGCGCTTGATGATTGAAGATTGATCGAGAGATCATCGATATCCCTGAGTTTTCTTACTCCATTGTATCTTTTATTTTTACTTAGTTTGATATGAATATGAACAATTTGTCTATGAGTTGTTTATACCCCATGTCCGGCTAAACACTTTGTGATTCCAGGGTTTGGAATTAGGTTAATTGATACTCTTGTTTGATGTTTAATTTGAATTAAAGTTATTATTTTAAACCTTATTCGAGTACTCTGTTTTATTACTTGTTTTATTATATGACCAATGGTTTAACTTGCTTGATGTATTGATTCATAATTCGATGGATGAGTTTCAATACTGGATCTTGAGTGCTTGACATGAATATTTTGCATGATTGAGAAGTCTGTGAGTATTTGTGAGGATACTTGATCTTTTGTACTTTTGGGAGTTGTTTATCTTATGTTGAGTAGAGATGCTAGTATAGATAAATCAATTAACGTTTTTATTGTGCCTCGAGAGAGAGGATAAAATACTTTTGTGATCATCTTATAGAGAAGATAGAGAATAACTTTGGTTTTGATTAATCGAATAACAAGAGGGAGATTAACTGAAACCATAACCCTGGAATCCATTCATCCACATGATCTTTTCAATCGTAACTCTTTGCTTTGTTCTTTTTATGATAAAATATTGTCTTCGTTTTACAAAACAACCATCACAATTTGATCGTCTAAATAAAAATAGTGCTATTACAATCTCAATAATTAGTACAATAATTTATTAGTCTCTGTGGGATCGATTTTGTTCACCCTATCTAATAACTACGTCGTTCACTTGCGATGAAGCTAAAAATAAGGCGAACAGAATCATCACCGAAAGATACATTGCCACTTACCGATTCATCAAGTTCTACGAATATTGTTCTTCTCCCACACACATGATTGCTTGCACCTGTATCCAGGTACTATGTGTTGTCTTGACCTTCCCCATTATCGTTTCGTGCTAGAAGCAAAACATTACCACCATCTTCTTTTTCATTTTCCACTAAGTTGGCCCTCTCATTAACTCGAGTATTGGGATTTTTACAATTTCTGGGGTAATGCCCAAACTTCTGATAATTGTAACATTGAACTTGAGATTTATCGTACCTCGAGTTTGAAGTTCCTCATCTACGGCCTCTTGTAAAACTTTCTCCTTGCATATTGTTGTTATTATTGAAATTATTGTTTGAATTCCAACTTCGTCCATGACCTCGACTTCGTCCTTGTCCACGACTTCTTCCACGTTGACTTCTCTTATTGTGGAAGTTTTCTTCATTCTTGGTTAGTTGGACTTCTGTCTTAAGGAGTTTATCTGCAACACCCTTTTTATTCTTCTTTTCTTCATGGGCTTGCAGTGACATAGTGAGTTGTTCAATTGTCATAGTTTCACGGTCTTTGGTTTCCTCGATGATAGTTGTAATATTATCAAAATTTGCATCCAAAGATCGAAGAATTTTCTCCACAATGACTACATCGTCTAGTTTTGGTCAACTCGATGAGTTGACTCAAAAACTTTCAACCCGATCTCACTATGTATAAAATCTCAAGAACTTTTTTATGATGTGGAACATCAGTCAAAGTTGCAAACACGTAGTATACTTAGAATTTCACAAGATTTTACAATCATGGCTCTGATGCCACTTTGTTGGAAATTTATCACTCAAAAAGCACACTTTTATTGATCACTCAAATATTACATGACACACCTTACTACAACTTCACTCAAACTCAAATATTACTTAGAAGCTTTACTTCTCACTCACTTGTTTTTTCTTTCTCAAGTTGATACAAAATGAACCAACAACACCCCTATTTATACTAAAATATCATCTAAATCAGTGGCTAGGATTAATTCTCATCAGCCTTGATATGATTGTCATATTTTATTTCCATATACCATATTCACCTACCATACCAATAACTAAACTCAACTACTAAACTCAATTATTACATTAAATAAAACAAGTTTATAATTCAACAAAAGGCATTCTCAACTATTTACATTTTTTTCCAGTACTTTTATTAATATCCTAAAACTGATATATATATATATATATATATATATATATATATATATATATATATATATACCATTCACGCTTAATATTCTCGTTTATTAAAATCACCATTCGTCCGCCATCGCTCAAGACTGCACTTTCGGTTTTACTTAGTAAATTTGCAATTTGAAATTAATTTTTTGCCAAACCCCATATCTGTAATTTTAAACATCTTATGCATCTTCTCAAGCTTGAAGCTTCTCTTCTATATCTGTGATGTTTCTTTCTTGGGAGTTTAATCGAGCAATATCTTCTCTCAGTGTACCTTTATCTTTTACTTCAACGTATTGTGAAGTACAAGGAGTTGTATGCATGTATGACCATGGATGGATTTAGGGGGCCTCCCTAGCCTCTGGCACAACCCAAAAATTTTTTGTCCCATTTTTTCCAAGGAAAAAAATAAAATAAAAAATAAGCATATATTTTTTTTTGGGGGGGGGGGGATTGGGCTAGAGGAAAAGAAATTGGGCTAAGGGTAGCCGAACCAGCTGTTAGGGCTAGCCCTGAGGGCAGTCATCGAGAGCGATAGCCTAGGGCTCCGATTTTTAGGAGGGCCATTTTCATGTAAGCCTTTATATGTACACATATTTTATTATATTATTTTTATGGAGGCCCCAAAAAAATAAAAAATAAAAAAATAAAAATACCAATGATATTTTTCTTTCAAAATTGTACTAAAAAAATAATCTAACTTTTGAAATCAAAATAAACAAAACATTGTCTTTTCTTTCAGCTTCCGGATATTTTTTATTATTATTTCACAACTAGTTTTAAACATATTTTGTATGTCTATTTATTATATTATTTAAATAAAATATGCTTTTTTTCCTTTTATAGGGCCTATTTTTTTTATTTTTTTTGCTATGGGTCCCAAAAGATCAAGGACGACCTTGCCAGTTGGCTACGCCCCTGTGTATAACCTCAATTTCTGATAGCACTTTTTGCAATTGTTTCAGGCTTTCAACAATATTCTGACTTCCAAGTATATGAGAAAAAAAAATAAAAAATAAAAAAATAAAAATACCAATGATATTTTTCTTTCAAAATTGTACTAAAAAAATAATCTAACTTTTGAAATCAAAATAAACAAAACATTGTCTTTTCTTTCAGCTTCAGGATATTTTTTATTATTATTTCACAACTAGTTTTAAACACATTTTGTATGTCTATTTATTATATTATTTAAATAAAATATGCTTTTTTCCTTTTATAGGGCCTATTTTTTTTTTTTTTTTGTGCTATGGGTCCCCAAAAGATCAAGGCCGACCTTGCCAGCTGGCTACGCCCTGTGTATGACCTCAATTTCTGATAGCACTTTTTGCAATTGTTTCAGGCTTTCAACAATATTCTGACTTCCAAGTCTATGAGAATTAAGCAACCTCTTTGTGAAGTAGCTAAAGTGCACAATTTGCTTCTTCACCAAGCCCGTCTTTGCTTAATCTCCAGCTTTCGTACTTCATGAACTTTTATAAAAGGTTTTTCCCATACGAGAAACCCCCCACCTGAACCAGAGACCCCTTAGTGTAGGGACCAATGAGATACGAACCCAGAAACAATATTTGCAATATTTCAACAAGAAACTGTGACTACACAGATTCGAACTCGCGACGTCAGAGCACCACACTCTTGTCACCTTGCCACTTACCAACTCGTCTGTGCCCCTGAAGGCATCGTACTTCATTTACTAACCTGTCTGTAGATGCGCGCCGCTGCTTTTTTTTCAAATCTTTCTTGTCTTGGCTTTTGTATCACATCTTGCAGAAAGTAAGATGGTGATTTGATTTTTTTTTTTGGAAATTTTTTATTATGTTAGAGAATAGGTGAAAAAAATAATAACGGCTAGTTACAGGCGTTTGTTGTTTATTATATCGTCAGCGTTTCCTACGCCCCGCTCGCCTGAAGACGGTGATTTGAATTATGGGTCACTGGGTCAGGCTCCTCTTGGGTGCACTTTTCCAAACTTCCATGAAATTCGTGAGCCCATTTGGCCATTTACTTCTTTTAGACTACTTGTTATTAATCAGGCCCAAATTCTGTTTTCCAGGATATTATTTAATTTTTCGTTCGTTCTTTTTTTTCCCTCTTTCCAATTGTAATCTTAATTTAATCCTCAATTTAGTAAGCACAAATCTGGTGGAATAATTGCACTACTGCCACATGGTCGTAAAAATGTTACAAACGCATGTTACATAACATAACTTATGTAAAACGTGCTACAATTTTGTGTTACTTAATGTCATTTATGTTATTGTGCATGTTCATGACAATTATAATATTAAGGAAAAATTAATAAACGCCCCAAACTATACGCGATTTTCTACATTACCCCCTAAACTATTTTTTTTCTACTTAACCCCCTGAACTACATGAAATTTTCTATGGTCCCATCCCATCCTCCCCGTCGGCGGATCTAATGGGAATATTCCGTCGACGAGGAGGAGAAGAGGGCACCGTAGAAATTTTTACGTAGCTTAGTCGGTTAAATAGAAGAAAATAGTTTAGGGGTGATTTCAAAAATTATGCATAGTTCGGGGGGGGGGGGTACATTAAAATTTTCATAGATTTTTATATTTATACTTATTGTGCATTTGTATACAAATAAAATATTAAATTAAATTATAGTTTTATAATTTTACAAGTTATTATATATGATTTCCAAACGAATTACTCTAACTGTGAAAAATATTTAGACACTAAAACAAATATTTCTTTCAAGCAAAATAAAGAATACAAGCTTTGAAAACCCAATCATATATAGAAATGACATTTATCTCCACTATATGATTGTTTTTATTCGATGCATAAGCAATAGAAGGGTCAAGAATTTGGATGACAATCTCGACCCGACCCGCGAGTACCTGCCCTGCCCCATTTGGGTCGCCCTGCCCCATGACCCCCGATGGGCGTGTCTGGGTATCACTTCCACCCCGGGAGAGGCCGGAGGGGCCGACCCGACCCACCCGTGTCCCGTAGCGGGTCATCCCGACTCGCCCTATTGCCATCCCTAATCAAGAACCCAACAAACTGAAACACCATTTTGACAAAGTCAATGAAATTATTATATAAGCATACACACATATTTATGGGCACACATAATTCAAGCATTTACAATTTGATGTGCACACGGGAAAAATCGAACCTGGTAAGCTAGTAAATATAAGAATTGAGGAAGAATTAAATAAAATTTTAAAGTTGATTTAACTGCTATAGGAAATTTTAATATACCCCCTAACTATGCATGATTTTCACATTACCCCCTAAACTTTTTTTTCCTACTTAACCCCCTAAACTACACGAAAAATTCTACGGTCCTATCTCTTCCACCCGTCGGCGAATCTGACATCAATATTCCGCCGGCGGGGAGGATGAGATGGGACTGTAGAAATTTTCGTGTAGTTCAGGGAGTTAAGTAGAAAAAAAAATAGTTTAGGGGGCAATGTAGAAAATCGCGCATAATTTGGCCTGTATATTAAAATTTCCTCTATAATATTTGCCTTCAAGCAACAATAATATTGAGGGCGTAATTGATATCTTTTCATTTTGAATTTTTTCTTTCCACTAGAGAATAGTGATAAAAGAATTCTTAAAAGGAGTGTACAAAAATGAGTAATGATTAAAGTTCATGTGATATGGAAATTTGAAAAATAATAATTGGATATGATTGATAGTTAGAAATATGTGAGTGTGAATATTAAAATCTGTAGGAAAATGAGTAGTAATATTAAAATATGTGTTCGTGTTTGGGCTTATCGTGTCGACCCCTATGGCGTAACCAGGAATTATTTGGGGGTGGGCCGATACACGAAAATTAAAAGGGGCAGTTAAAAACTAAAAAAATACATATAAATATTAACTAAATTTTTTTTAAAAAAAAATTTACCTAATATTTTTTTTTTAAAAAGGGGGGGCCCGGGTTGCCCCCTATCTCCGCCAATGGTCGGCCCGATAACGGCCCGGCACGATCGATTTGCCAGCCATATGAATAGTGTATTATCTGAAATTTTTCATAGACAATCATGCGTTTGGGGTAAAAAAAAGTTTTCTAGCGAACAAAAAGTCAAGAATTTTGGTATGCAATCGCAAGGTGAGATTCTCATTTCTGATCCTGATAAAGGTGGAAATAAGTGGCCTAAAAGATCACACAACGGGGTATATATTTTTGCCCATGGGCCTAAGAACCGACCCGTCTATTGAAAGTGACGTGACTTGCCCTTATCTTTCTGACAAACAAGTACATTAGATCCCCCATATAGATGCACTTGGCAGTACAATCACCACATGTAACAGGAATATCTATAAATACCCTGCTAAAGTAGACAAATGATAACAAATAATTCTCAACTAGTACTTTTACTTATACCTTTTATTTTTTTGTCTTCTAGACTTTAGCTCGATCTGACTTAAACATCAGACGGTTTTAGCTGGGGACTATATTGAAGAATACAATCGTATTGAGAGAGGAAAAACTAGAGCATTCTTTATTATCAAAAAGTGAATAAGAAAGTACTGTTACATTGGTTTATATAGAGAAGAAATTAAACTAACTTAACTGTACATTAACATACTTAACTAACTAACTGCTAGCTATAATATTTTCATTCTTTTGCTGGATCTTTACACCCCCCCGCAAGTGGAGCATGGATGTTAATCATGCTCAGCTTGTTTATGAAATGTTGAAATAATTGAGGAGACAACGGTTTAGTGAGTAAGTCTGCAGTTTGATGGATTGCAGCTATGTGAATTAACTTGATGAGCCTTTGCTGGATCTTTTCCCTTACAAAGTGACAATCCAATTGTATGTGCTTTGTCCGTTCATGATGACAAGGATTCTCGAGCAATACAATAAGCGATTTGCTATCGTGTAGATTCTTTGCAGTTGAGAATGAAGAATTTTCATGTCATTTAGAAGGTAAACCAGCCATTGTATTTCACAAGAAATTAGAGCAATGGCCCTGTACTCTGCTCCTCTGTGGAACTTCTACTATAGTTGGTGTTTCTTGGCCTTCCATGATATTAAGGAGTCTCCTAGAAATCTTTGCAAAACCACTGATACTCCTTCTTGTTTCTTTGCAACGCGCCTAACTGCATCACTAAATCCTTTAAGTCGTAGAGGTGAGTTTGCTTTGAATAAAAGAGACCCTTTCCCGGAGTATCCTTAATGTATCTTAGAACTCGTGTGCGGAACTAAGTGTGTAGTTGTGGGATTTGACATGAATTGGGTGAGATTTTGAATGCTATATGATAAGTCAGGTCTTGTGATGGTAAGGTATAGCAATCTTCCAACAAGTCTTCTATATATAGATGAATCGAGTTAAGGGTTCACCATTGTTCTTTGGATAAATCGACTTGGGATCCATTGGTGTTGCACAGGGCTTGCAACCTAGATAACTGTCTCGACCAAAAGATCAAGAGCATATTTCCTCCGACAAAGACTGATTCCCTTCTTGTTTCTTGCTATCTCAATGCCCAGAATATATTTGAGTTGTCTAGATCTTTGATTGTAAAAGTGGCATCCAAGTGTGTTTTGATGTCTTCAATTTCTTTCGGGTTGTTTCCAAAGAAGTATAATGTCATCTACATAAACACACAGGATAAGAATAGAATTAGTATTAGATTTTATGAAAAGGGAACTATCAGACCTGGACTGTAAGAAACCATATGTGAGAAGGCAAGAGGTGAGCTTCTGAAACCATTGTCTAGAAGCTTGCTTTAGGCCATAAAGGCTCTTTGTTAATTTGCACACTCTATGATCATTAGGGATCGCAATAACCGGAGGTGGAGTCATATAGACTTCCTCATCTAGATCCCCATGGAGAAAAGCATTGTTTACATCTAATTGATGTAAAAACCAATTTTGAGAAGCTGCAATAGCCAGTACTAATCTCACAGTGGTTAACTTTGCTACAGGAGAAAAGGTATCAAAGTAGTCTAAACCTTCTTCTTGTGTGTAGCCTTTTGCAACTAGCCTGGCTTTGTACCTTTCTATGGAACCATCTGATTTGTATTTGACTTTGTAGACCCATTTACATCCAATGCAGTGCTTATTCATTGGTAAATCAACTAAGATCCATGTGTTATTTTTCTCAAGTGCTTGTAGTTCTTTATTCATAGCATCTTGCCATTCATAAGATTTGCTAGCTTGAATGTATGTTTTAGGCTCAACTACCTGGCTAATGGCAGCAGTGAATTTCCTGTGAGCACAAGATAGGTGATTAGTAGACAGAAATTAGAAATACAATATTGTTTACCTTTAACAATGATGGTGATTGATTTTGGTTGGAGGGATGGTGGAATGCCATAGTCATAAACCTGAAGATATGAAGGAACATTCCTATTCCTAGTGGATCTCCTTGTTGTAGGAAAAGAATTCTTATCAGAAATTTCAGAAATTTCTGTATTATTATCAGTAATATTATTAACAGGAATATGCTCCTGTTCCATTGGTTCCTGTTGGATTGGCTCCTGTTGTATTGGGATATGTTCAGGAGTATTTGTAACATTATTATCAACTACATGAATGTCAGCAGCAATATTTGAAAAAGAACTTCCTGGATGTTGAGTCAAAACTTGATCAAAATCAGACATGAAGTCTGTTAACATAGGAGTCTTAGAATCTAGAGAACCAGAATTATGAAATGGAAAAATATTTTCACAAAAGTACACATTTCTAGAAATAAAAACAGATTTCTTATCAGGATCAAAGAGTTTATAACCTTTGGTTCCAAAAGGATACCCAATAAAAACACATTTAGAAGCTCTTGGCTCAAATTTTGTTCTATGAGCTGTTAAAGTGGATGCATAAGCAAGGCACCCAAAGGTTTTAAGGTGAGAATAATCAGGGACTTTGTTGAAAAGTTTCTCAAATGGAGATTTATTTTGTAAAACAGGAGTTGGTATTCTATTTATAATATGAGCAGATGTCAGTACACATTCATCCCAAAAATTTAAAGGAACTTTGGATTGAAACATTAGAGCTCTAGCTACTTGTAAGAGGTGTTGGTGTTTCCTTTCAACAACACCATTTTGTTGTGGTGTCTCTACACAAGTTGTTTGATGAATAATGCC
Organism: Rehmannia glutinosa; assembly: GCA_016081115.2. Lineage (NCBI taxonomy): Eukaryota > Viridiplantae > Streptophyta > Magnoliopsida > Lamiales > Orobanchaceae > Rehmannia > Rehmannia glutinosa. The sequence goes on along the minus strand of JABTTQ020001344.1, from coordinate 393,514 downwards.
ATTTTCTTTGTAGAAAACAGGAAGAAGGAATTCCAGACCATTGTTAGACCTGATGCATTTAATCTTAGTATTAAACTGAGTTAAGACAGAGTTATAAAAGGTTTGCAAATGAATTCTAGTTTCTGATTTTGTTTTCATCATATACACCCAAGTGCATCTAGAAAAATCATCTACAATAGTTAAGAAATACTTGAAACCATTATGGGATGTAGTAGAAAAAGGCCCCCATATATCACAATGTATTAAATCAAAAATTGCTTCAGAAAAGCTGGAACTTGAATAAAATGGTAATCTCTTTTGCTTAGCATAGTGACATACATCACAAGAATCAAAGTTTGTACACTTTGTAGAATGTATCTGAGGTATAAAAGATAAACGTTTTGCAGAAATATGTCCTAATCTAGAATGCCAAAGATTATTGTCTGAGCTAGAAGTGGCAGCAACAACAGGAATATGTAAATGATATAGGCCACCTTGCTCTCTAGCAGAACCAATCATCTGCAATGTTGTCATGTCCTGTAATAAACAGTTAGAAGAGAGAAAATGGACAGCAAGATGAGATGATTTTGTAAGGTTAGAAATTGAAATAAGATTGTAAGAGAATGAAGGCACACATAAGGCTTGGTGCAACACTAGTGAATCTGTGATATGAACATCACCAATGTGAGTTGCATGTGTAACATTTCCATTAGGCAAGTGAATAGGAATAGATACCTGAGTAGGAGTATTAGAATATAAAGAAACATCACAGATCATATGATCTGTAGCACCAGTATCTAAAATCCAATTAAATTTTCCTTTATTAAAAATAGTATGATCAGAAGTTGTACCTGTGTTGGCAGCATTTGCTGATGCATGAGTATTTGCTGATGCATGAACTACAGCAGAGTTGCAGTGGGTTGAATTTGTGGAGTTGGTTGACTGAATATTCTTAGCAAATGCTAGAAATTTTTCCACTAAATCATGAGACAACAAAGTATGATCCATAGTATCCTTATCATCAGTTTCTGCAGTTTGAACCATATTTGCATTGTTCTTGGACTCAGAAAAGTTTCTAGGCCCCTTTGGCCCTTTCCATCCAGGTGGATAACCAATGAGTTGAAAACATTTGTCTATTGTGTGACCAGTGAAGCCACAATGCGAGCACTTTGCCTTTTTCTTTTCTTTGTTCTGAAATTTTGGATTAAAACCTTGTTTGGCCAACATTGCCATAGATGAGTCAATTGGAAGAGAAACATCAGTGGAGTTATTGTTGAGAGTTCTCTGTGTTTCTTCTTGCAATAACAAATAATATACTTTGGACATAGATGGTAAAGGAGATGTAAGCAATAACTGACTCCTAAGTTGAGAATAAGACTCATGAAGACCTACAAGAAACTTGATAACAGAGTCTTGTTGTTGAATTGTGGCCATTTGGACAGAAAAGTTGCAAGAACAATTGCCACAAGAACATTTCAAGATTGGCCTATAGTTGATATATTCATCCCACAGCCCTTTAAAGGAGTTATAGTAAGCAGTAATTGACTGAGAACCTTGAGAAATCGAACTAAGGGATTTATCAAGATGAAATACCCGTGGTCCATCGCTTCGAACATATCTCACTCTAAGTTCATCCCAAACCTCCTTTGCTGTTGTAAAATAGAGTAAACTCTGACGGATGTCTTTGGATATTGAGTTTAATATCCAAGAAAGCACTAAATTGTTGGCACGCTGCCAACATGTGTAGGCAAGAACCGAAGAAGGAGAGGGTACCTCCAAGGAGCCATCAATGAAAGCCATTTTGTTCTTGACACTTAGAGCCATTGTAACAGCTCTACTCCAGGAGGTATAATTTTCTCCTGTGAAAGGTTCATAGACTATTACAGCCCCTGGATTATCACTGGGGTGTAGATAAAATGGTGAGGAAAAATCATCCGCCGGATTAACCACTCTTGGAGGAGGAACTTCCATTCTTGGATTTTCCATCTTGAATTGTAAGAACAGAGAAAATATCGAATTCTTGAGGGATTTTTCTGATATAGAATCAGTATAGCCAAGATTTAGGCTGAGAAAGATCGATATAGAATCGATTAAAGAGAAAAAATGAGCAGCAGACGGAAGAAGAACTCAAACTGATACCATATTGAAGAATACAATCGTATTGAGAGAGGAAAAACTAGAGCATTCTTTATTATCAAAAAGTGAATAAGAAAGTACTGTTACATTGGTTTATATAGAGAAGAAATTAAACTAACTTAACTCTACATTAACAGACTTAACTAACTAACTGCTAGCTATAATATTTTCATTCTTTTGCTGGATTTTTACAGACTATCCCAACTAACCTGACATGTGTGCTGCTTTTTTTCAGGTCTTCATTTTCGAACCCGATCACCTTTCTATATCCGAACCGAAGGTGATTGGTGATGCAAATCAGATCCCAACAGTTGACAAATACCTACTAAAACTGAAATTAAAAATAAAAATATTGGAGATTGGCAACACTTTAAGCATAAGAAAAGTTTCCCAACAACAAGTATCATTGGGAAACTGTGTCCCACAAACCATCAACACAGTCCATTGTTTTTGTCTTAAAATATCATCAATGGATATCATTTTAAGATGTTTAGTAGCGAGTGCAAGTCAACAATTGATTAGTGATCTTTATTTATGTCTTTTTGCATAAAATAATGTCAGTGGTTAGCTTTGGGACAACCTGGACTCAATCTAAATCCATTTTGCTGACACATATTGGCTACTTTCTGCAATTGTGCTATCTATATACTATCTAAATATTTATATTGTATGCCACGAGTAGCTATGGATCAATTTGATTTTGTTGTCAATTAGTGATTCAATAAGTTTGAATTGATTTAATAAAAGTTTATTGAGTTCAAACTTCAAACAATTATTTCACTAACGTAGGACTAGGGATGGCAACGGGGCGGGTTTGACTAAACCCGAGACCCGCCCCACGAAGAGAAATTCAGACCCGGGACCCACTCCGTCCGCTTCAAAACCCGTCCCGCCTTGGACCTGTAACCCGGCGGGTCCAACCCGCCGGACCCGCCAAAAAAAATCAACTTGCAGATTAATATTTGAGTTTCATCTCTGTGAATAATGTCATTGACAAATGACAATGGAGCAACCATTTCATAACTTAAAATTGTATGTATATATATAATCTCTAAAAATCAACCAGCTAAAAATTGGAATGCTGACTAATTACACGACAATGGATGAAGATGAAGATGTGGAATAATTTTAGTTGGCTTCTACAGATGATGCAGGGAGCCTTGGACAATGATTTCCAATCCAACCACCTCCTTTGAGTGGCCTGAGGTTGAAGGCAACAAATCATGAAGATTGTATGTCAATAACTGTAATATCTATATATTTTTAGTAATATATATATAAAATGGGGCAAGTCCGGGGCAGGTCTATCTGGACCCGCTACCTGCCCCAAACCCATCGGGTTTTCACAATACGGACCCGGGACCCGTTTGAGCGGGTTTAGACCCGCTCCTAACGGGACGGGTTCAATGCGGGGGCGAGTTTTAACCCGACCCATTGCCATTCCTACTTAGGACAAGTGACGTGAGATTTTATGCATACGTGGAGGGTCCTAAATGGGTCATCTGTGGGAGGACGTAGTACTTTGTGAAAGCAGGTATTAATTTTGCGAAGCGTTGAATTTATTGGTAAGATTAAAATATATAATTAAATTGGTGTCACGTGGTTGTAGAACTAGAAATAGGCCGAGCCGGGCTGGCCCAAGCCGATCCGATTTTTGAAAAAAAATCGTGTTGGGTCGGGCGGTAAAATTCATGGCCCTGTCCATCCCATGTTTGCATTTGGTACATAAAAAATATCGGGTTGGGCTAAAAGTCGAGCTAACCCCGACCCACGAGCCAAGCGGGCCACGCCAAATATTTGGCTAATTTAACAAGATATGGTTAATTTAAAATCAATTTCAACAAATAATGCTGTTTTCACTGTTTTTGTCAGAAAACAGCATTTCTGCCGCTGTTTTCTCAAATTTTTTTTTTAAATTAGTTTAAAATCAGCAATTTTAATTTTAGGATATTGTTTTGCAAAAACAATATTAAATTTGTTTTGTGTGATTTTAATTTTTCAAAATCAGCAATTTTTTTTTAATTTTAATTCTAAAAACATGTATTGAATCTCTATTTTCACAAATTATTATTTTTTTATTTTTTAATTTTAGGATATTTTTTTGTAAAAAATAAAAAATGCATACACAATTTTTCGGAATATAAGAATGAACTTCTACAACCCGGTTACATAATCAATCCTAGAAGCCGATTACACAATTTAAAAACATAAGTAAATGACATAATTTAAAAACAAATAAAAATCACACAATTTAAAATCACATAATTTAGTGTTCCGGTTGTTGTACGATTTTAAATTGTGTGATTTTTATTTGTTTTTAAATTATGTCATTTACTTATGTTTTTAAATTGTGTAATCGGCTTCTAGGATTGATTATGTAACCGGATTGTAGAAGTTCATTCGTATATTCCGAAAAATTGTGTATGCATTTTTTATTTTTAACAAAATAATATCCTAAAATTAAAAAATAAAAAAACAATTTGTGAAAATAGAGATTCAATACCTGTTTTTAGAATTAAAATTAAAAAAAAAACTGCTGATTTTGAAAAATTAAAATCACACAAAACAAATTTGATATTGTTTTTACAAAACAATATCCTAAAATTAAAATTGCTGATTTTAAACTAATTTAAAAAAAAAATTATTTTGAGAAAACAACGCTGTTTTCTGACAAAAACAGTTACGCTGTTTTCACCCATTTTTTTAATTTTTTTTTTTGCATTATTTGTTGAAATTGATTTTAAATTAACCATATTTTGTTAAATTAGCCCAAATATTTCGGGCCTAGAAAATCATGGTCGATCCAGTCCAAATCTCGGGCCAGGCTGCATTTTGCCCATCTACATGGATGTGCCAAACTTTTCCAATCCTTAGAACCGAGTAATTTTATATCTCAAGGACACTAAATATTAGGGTTAGCCCAGTGGCCATGTTAATACTTGCAATGACAAGGTCTGGGTCGAATACCTTCAATGACGGGCCAAACTTTAAAAGAAAAAATAAAACTAAATCTTGAGCATTTTAATCTCTACCTAGCTTATGTGTTTCATATTATTATTCTAGACTTCAAAGGCAAAAAAACCTAATAATAATAACATGGAAAATGTTAAGATATTAATCACTAAAAGAAATTTTTAGGGCAAAAAAAAAAGAAAAAGATATTGTTATCTCAACCCTACCCGTACCCTCCCTCCTCTTCTTGGTCTCTACAAAAATAATCTCTTCTTCCCGTCCTCACGCCATGCAAGGAATGGATAATAGTTTCTTTTGATGTCTTTCTTCTTCTCATATTCTGTTTTTTCAGTTTCTCCCCTTGGTGGGAGTTGGTTTCTCTATCTGTTGGAGTAAATTTCTCCCTACTATAGGAGTAGGTTTTCTCCTCTCTATGGGAGTTGGTTTTTATTCTTCGTTTGTTTTTCTTATTGTTTTTTTTCTTGTCATTTTTAGACCTATTCAGATATTAGTAGATATGTTCTTCTGCACCTCATTCACAGTTCTTCACCAGTTAATGGTAGATCTTCATATCAGAAAAGAGTATGGTGTGAATCGTCCAAACCTTGATTGCAAGTGCAATCAGGCACTCATTCAACCAAGAATCACAACCCACCAAGTTTTAATTTGATGCTTTATGATCTATTGTATATGCTTAGTTTGTTTTTTGTTTGTCTCCCCTTTTTCTCTTGTTTGAAAGGTGGAGTTTATTTGGGTTTTCTCGTCTGACTTTAGGATTTTGTATCTTGGTTATTTCATATTGATTGATAAAAATACAACTTTCTTGTTGTAAAAAAAATCGCAATTAGAATATTATTTTCCGCTTTGTATATAAATAAATTATATTCGTATTTATCCACAACTTGGATGTTCAACTGAAAATAACGGTAAATAGTATTTCAAAATATTAATTATTTTACCCCAAACAAATGTGATGATATGTGATGTGACCTTTAATGCTTTTCCTTTTTTTCGTACATAAAACCCCAACAGGGTCATCGATGGCCAATGAGCCTAGTGGATATCGTCTCCCTACTTAGTTGGGGGAGGTCAGGGGTTCGACCCCATGTATGTGCGTCTGGAAAAAAAACGTCCAAAAAAAAAAAAACCAACAGGGTTAATAGTTCTACCCATAAAAAAGATCATTAGAGAGATTTTGAGTCTTCAGACAAAATTTTAGGAGGTACCTAATTTAATATATCATTAATTTTCAATTTGATTTTCTAACTTTTTGAACTTCAAAACCACTTATCAAAATTATATAATCAAACAATTCTAACATTTCACTCTCAATAGATACTAGAACAACACTTATGTGTTACACGGGATTTATCCAAAATTAAAATTTCAGTATCACAAATTACAATTAAAACACCTATCATAAGTGATTTAAAAAAAAATGGTCGATAGAATCTTTGATATAATATCAAAAGTTTTTAGAGACATTATTTCCCAATTATTTACTCTAATTTCCAATCTCGTTTTATATAAATCGGAAAGTATTTTTAGCATACAAACCAAAAATATTTTTAAAAGATAATAAATTTAAAAGATCGTTTAGATAGAATCCTTAATATCTACCTTTTAAATTTGTAATCTTTCAAATTTGTTCTTTTAAATTATAAAATATATATTATTAATTCTTATATAAAAAATATTGAGTCTTTTTTCTTCTCTTGCTTGCTCCTTTTATGCATTTTTTTAATTCGTATAATAATATGTTTAAGCTTTAAAATATAATAAATTTAAAAGATAATGTAGATAGAATCATTGATATTTGGATTACTTGTTATCTTTTAAATTTTTTGTAGACAATGAAGTTTATATTTTAAATTATAAATTATGTTATTAATTCAAATGAGAGCATATATTCTATAAAAAATATAGATTTTAAATTAATAGAGTCTTTTTTCCCCTTTCTTGATCATTTTTTGTATTTTGTTAATCGTATAATATAATATTTAAGCTTTAAAGGATAACACTTTTGAAAGATAATGTAGATTGAATTCTTGATTTTTGGATTATTTGTCTTTTAAATTTATTGTCTTTCAAATTTTAAAATATATTATCAATTCATTTTTGAATTCATTTTTGAATTTGTAAATAGGGATACCACATGGATAATTGCGAAACAACTATGTGGAATTGGAAGAATGAGGAGTTAACACATGTCCAAGATTAATGAGGCGATGACATTAACACATGTCCAAGATTAATGAGGCGATGACATGTGTCAATTTTATTTTTTCTTTTAGTATATAGGGTTGATATAACTGATCCATTCAATTTATTTTGTAACATATATGATTTCAAATAGGCTTAAGCAATTTTAATTTTGAAAAACTTATTTCGACAGTAGCAACGGTCACGCAGATGTCTTTAATAATATTCTACAAGCAATGCATGCATTTGGAATGAATTTAATCTTATCATATAGTTTAATATTTATATTGGAGTATAAATCTCTTTTGTTAGCATTTCTTTCAATTAGGTGCTTAGCTGAAGGTGGAAGTCCAAAGCTTAATAAGGTGGAATAATATCTTCATTTCTAAAAATAAATCATAACCATCAGTATGGGTGGAAATAGGTCAAGCCAAGCCAGACTTTGAGTTGGACGACCTGAGCCTACTTTCTTTAAGTTTACGCCCAATCTTGACTTATTATTTGTAATAGGCTTTTTTTAGAAGCTCAGCCTTGGGCCAGGCCTGGGCCTATTTAGGGTCTGCTTAAGCCTATCAAAGTCAATTTCAACAAAAAATTAATTGTAAACTACACAAAACATACGACAATTTCACGATAATCAATACAAGATTCATAATAAAAAAAAATGCACATGACAATAGAATCCATTATGCTACATCTCCAAAGTACATAAATATGATGATACAATATCAAATAAATCTATAACAATAACAATTCCAAATACAAATAAGTGTCTGATTAGTGTTATTATATTATATTTATATATAAGATATATGTAATTTTTTGTACAATTTATATCTTCAATACATATATATAATATAGAGAAAATTATATTAAATCCCGTGTACTATTCGAGTTTTTACACTTTACAATATAAACTATTTTTTGTTATACTTTACCATATGAACTATGTATTCTTTTGCACTTTGCCCTATACAGACAGTTTTACCTCTAAAAGTTTATTTTTCTTAAAATAATAAAAATGGTTCATTACGATCATATCCAACACATCATGCTTTCGTATAAAAGATTAATAATTTCTTAAATTCATACATTGTTTGACTGGAATGTAACTGAGTATTCTTGTTTAATGGCGAATATTTTCATCGCTAAGTAACTAAAATTATATATATTTTTTTAATTGGTTAGTAACAAATATTTAAGAATGGTCGCCAATGTCTAAAGTTTGCATCAATTTTTTTTTCACTGCGTTTTTTTTTGCTTTTTTGTTGTGTTGATACAAACCATTGCGATGTCTTAACGTTGAGTGTAAGGAGTAGTCATAAAATTGTACGTGTGACTAGCAACCCAAAAATCGACTAAAAATACTTAGCTACATTTTGTTGAAACAATGTATGGATTTAAGAAAGTATTAATTTTATATATGATAACATGATAATCCTGATGACCACAATGAACTATTGTCATTATTCTAAGAAAAATAAAATTTTAGGGGCAAAATTGTCTATATAGGGCAAAGTGCAAAAATTTACATAGTTCATATGGTAAAGTGTAACAAAAAATAGTTTATATTGTAAAGTGTAAAACACGAATAGTACATGGGTTTAGTATAATATCATTTATAGTATAATATATAGATGTATTATGTATAATATTATTTATTTATATATATTATATATGAAGTGCATTTAATATTATATATGTAGACTTTAAATAGGCCGGCCTACTGAACTGGAAAGATTTTTCTAAAGGCTCGGCCTGGCTCAACTATCTAAATAGGCTTTATAAAAGGCTTAAGTCTGACCTAATTGTTAAATAGGTCAAACCAAGCCAAGCCCTTAGTAGGGCGGGCCATAGGCCCCTATTAGGTAGCCTGACCTATTTCCACCCCAAACCATCAGCATCAGCATGCTCACCGAAACTTAGAATTTTTTAAGATTAATACAATATATTTTCTCAATTCAATTATTTAATAAAGTTTAAACTTTTGGGCTCCAAATAGAAAGTCAAACATGGGTTCAGTTTGCCGTCAAACATTAATTGTGTATTTTAACTTTTAAGTTCCAATATTGAATAAACACACACACACACACACACACACATATATATATATATATATGTATATATCACTAAATTAATTCGTTCTCACATTTCATTAATTTAGGGGTCATAGACAGCCACCATAATGGTCCTAAGGTTTAATTCCACGGCTCTTAACCCAATTAATTGTAGCAATAATTAATCCCCCTAGGTCCTTGATCTATAAACAAGTTGACGTGCACAAGAAGTTAAAATTAAACAAATGCGCTACGATATATTTTATTTTAATTATTAGACAAATACATGAGCAGCAATATCGTGTGTGTGGAATAATTATTCATGATATTGGAGTATGATCCCCTCAAATTTGAATAATTATTACAGCTTCATCAATGCCAAACATTCAGCATGATCCCCTCGATATCTATGATAGAGCCTTAACTTGGAGCTACATTTGCATGTTGCATTTATGTTCAGACGAAATACATACATACATATGTATGCTATATATGTACATGCTGGAGACAAAAATAGTATTTCATAATTTAAATATATAATTTATTTTATATATTTTTATTTAATATTAATTGCCTAATGAGTTCTTAATAATTAAATCGACCCAAAAGAGTCCGGGTTTAGCCCAATCGGCCGTTTTCTCCTATGTGGACTGACCCATAGGCCGAATTCTTCTAAACGGACCACGGGCCCCATCTCCAGGTATAAAAAGGTCCCTCTTATTATCTGTAAGTTAATTAATTCATTATTCTCCTACGCATTATTTTACAGTATTTGTTTACTGTTATTTCTCTCGTTCGCCGTGCTGACTTGAGCTCGGAGGGGCCTCTGTGGGACAACCCCCGGGACCCTCTAACGTTTGCAAGTGTGTGCAGACAAGTTCCCAATCGAAGAATTTACTAGCTCAAGGAGAATAAGACGAGAAGACTTCCCCCTCGGGAAGAGGACTAGCGTGAAGACTTCCCTCCCGGGAAGAGAATTTTGGTCAACCTCATTGACTTGAGTGATATGAATGATTAAGCATCATCATTTTGGCGTCATCTTTGGGAATTGCCAGAAGTGCACGAAGATACAAACTCAATTGCAAGCACGAAAAATTGGACCTCGAGCTGCATGCCATGGTGCCATAGACCAGCATGAAGAAATACCATCAAGACGGCGAGATGCCAATGACCATACTACCGGAAGGGCGCCGCCACTCCCGCAAGAAATAAGAGCGTTGTCGCCTCCCTCCGGAGGCGCTCCACACAGTGAAGAAATCCGCCTAACCAAGGAGACTCTCCGAATCTTGTCTGAAGAAGCTGCATGGAACGCCTTGAGGCATCAAGCTGCGGTCGGAAATAGGGGAGCACTATCTCAGACTCTGCCCGCCGTTGAAGACCTTAACCGAGAAGGACAAAGAAAAAGAGATGAAGGACGCGACAAAGCCGAGAAGGGCCGCCAGTAGCAGAAGAAACTCAAGCAACACCGTCCAACCATACTCATTCATAAGCTACCGCTTCGAAGAAAGAGAGTCCATTGATCCCCGACATCCTGGCGGAACAACTACCCTAGGGAATTAAGACATCTAATCTCCCAGAATATGATGGAACCAGAGATCCCCATGAACATTTAAACAAGTTCTATGCTGAGGCAGACCTCTGTGAGATGACGGATGTTGCCTATTGCAATGCCTTTCTAAGTACCTTGACCAAGCAAACCCGGGCTTGGTTCGATCAGCTCCTGGAGGGCTCCATCACTATTATGCACAAGTTCGCGGAGGTTTTCGTACAATAGTTTTCCGTCAACACGGAGAACCACGAGACCATCATAAACCTATTCCAGTGTAAGGTAGGAAAGCCGTTGCGCAATTTCATTGGACAACTCGTGGAGGCTGTAAATGAAGTAACCAACATCCAGTAAGAGACATTGACAAGGATGAAACGGCGTATCACCATTCGAGAGCGTGCTCGGGGCATATCAAAAGAGGGAGCTCTCCCCGCTCCAGGAAAAAATGCCCACTCCGGAAGAGCACCCGACGAGGGAGATAAAGTATTAAAGCCACCACGAAGGAACAAGCGTAAAGCCGAAGAAGACATCCAGAGTTAGCCTCAAAGCCATAAAAGAAATCGGGGCAAGTAACAATTCCATTGAATGCATCGCTATTGGAGATACTTGCTACCGCTCGAAGATGGAAAATCATAGAACCTCCCGGGAGATGAGAGAGTTTCGGACGACGTCGGTCCAAATATTTTTGTTACTTCCATTATGCGAATGACACACCACTGAGACTTGCATTCAGTTGAGAGCCACCATTGAAAAGTTAATGCGGAGAGGCCACATGCAAGAGTATGTGGGTTACCCAGACCATGATCGAACTCGGGAAGATAGCAGCTGGGGACAACCTATATCACACAGGGAGGACAACCCGACTCGCCACTTTAAAAATACTTTGCCCCCGCGGCATGAGCTCCGGACATCAACTCTTGGGTTGGATTTGTATCACCATACCAACACTTCCCCTTTAGCTAAAACTCGTCAAAAAATAAGAGACAAACGACACTACTGGGGACATAGGGACTATCTGGAAACACTGACCGACGACAATAAAGACGAAGTGAATTCCCCCAACCAACCAGCAAAAATATCGTGCCTCCACGAAAGTCGCAGATCTCCTTAGCTTCTACCTACACCAGCTCTCACTAGCCTCCCGAGGGCTGTACTATTTTTTACTTTATCATTAGTAGTTTATCTCCGCCCAAGGGGCGTTAAACATTTATTTATATTTCAGTCTTGTTTCCGCCCGTAGGGCGTAAAGCTTTTCATTATAATGAATAAAAGTGCTTTCATGTTCTTACTTTGATGTGATGAATGCAGTTAATGGCCACACATGACCAAGGTCAATGACAAGTTAGACGCTCTCCTCAACAAACCCCATGTTTCTCGCTCAACTCCCCGAATGGGAAGGGCTTTCTCACGGGGTCCTCATAAATTTAACTCCTCTGGCTAAGACCCCGGAGGGGATGGCTTCACCCGACTAAGACTCTGGTTGGGATGACCCCTTTCGGCTAAGACCTCGGATGGGAGGGGCCTCCTCATGGAGGTCCTAGTAATTTACCTCCTCTGGCTAAGACCCCAGAAGGGGTGGCATGACCCCTTCTAGCTAAGACCCCGGATGAGAAGGGCCCCCTCATGGGGGTCCTAATAATTAACCTCCTTCCAGCTAAGACCCCAGATGTGAAGGGCCTCCATTCTGAGCTTCAGAAGGGCATCATGCAAAATATCAGTCCCCGATGAAAGAAGAAGGAGAAACTCTAACACCTGGGGAAAACATCAAAAGCAATAAAGGAAAGTTAGAGAATAAATCCAGAAGGGAGCCCCCTTCAAGCCCCAGAAGGGCGCTCTCTTCGATTCCAGAAGGGCACCCTATCCGAATTCCAGAAGGGCTCCCATTGGGCTTCAGAGGGGCGCCCCTTGGAGTTAAGAAGCATTGTAAAATCTAATCTCCCACAAGAAGTCACCTGCATATATCACAAGTAAAGAATGACAAAGGGAAACCAATATGCATAAAGAAGATGGAAGACCATCCAGCCCTATAGGGCAAAATCAAACATCTCAAGACTGTAGGTCCCAAGGGGTGTGAAGTAAGGTTTAGAAGGGAAGAGGGGTTGAATAAACCTTACCCAATTTTCGATTTTAGTTCTTTTAAAGTTACAACAGAGTTGACTCAAACAGCTGTGTCCTTGAGGGACAACTAAGTTGGTTATTCAACTAAGTTTGCCACTCAACAGACTCGATAGAGCTGTTGATAGAATAACTCGGCTGTTTAACGTAGACTTAACTTGGCTGGTTTGGTTTTATCAGTGGAAGACTTAACACCCTTTGATTTGTTTTAGGTTTGTTTTAAACATTTGATTATTAGTACTTAGTTAATTATCAGTTGGATAGCAATGTAACACTAACAACAGTAATAATAAAAGTATGCAGGAAAGTAAGTATGCTGAAAGTAAATGACACAAATATTTTTATAGAGGTTCCAAGATGGGGTAATTCTTATAATCCTCTCTTCTCCAACTCCCTGGAGTAATCCACTAAATGTGATCGGTTTACAAAGTGGTGAACATCTGAGACGGCCTTGATCACACAATCGGCTTCTCTTGCGACTCGGCTTCTTCACGGGCGGTTTGCGCTTTACTACTTGACTCACTTCTCAAGTTCTTGGATTGGATCACGAAGCCCTCCAACAAACTTGATACTGGTTCGACCTTGAACCTTCCTACAATCCAGGCTTGGAAAGTAGACCCCTTTTGATTCTTCAAAAGTTTCCTCTTCAACAGATTTGAAGTTGTCTTTCCTTCGCAGCTTGTGTTGGATCGATTTCCTTTGAGTTTCAGGCTTGAGGATTTGCTTGACTATTAATGAGAATTTTGCAGGTTAATTGCTTGAATATTTCTTGCTTGTTCGTTGTTCAGGTCATCTCTTCTCAATAAATTCCTCAGCCTTTTATAGTGAACATTTGAAATTTTGCCCGTTGAAGAGATAGGCTAATTTCAAATGTCACTTGTATTTGTTGGCTTGTCTTTTCTGCAGTCCTTGATGTTGACATTTCCTCGTATTAAATGTCTTCGCAGCATTGCAGATCTCTGACACATGGTGCAGTGCTTCCCATTGGTTTATTCCTTTTGCACAATTCTGGGACAAACACTTTAGACCTGACAGCTTTGACATGTTACTATTCTCGAGTAACATTCTTGACTTTTAATCAACGGATCTAAGTCGATTGTCTTGACTAGACTTGTCTTTACCCTAGGTGACTTGAGTCAGCTCCAGTCATTGGATGACTCAACTGTCACTTCAACTTTGAGACTTGGCTTCTAGAGATGACTTGACTGATACTTCTTACAGCTGTTCCTTAGCTGACACTCCTTCAGTCGAGTCCTTGACTTCCTTCTTGGCCATACTCAGCTGACACACAACAGAGTCTTCAATCCAGTCTGCAGTTGACTTCTTGTATTCCTTGGCATAGCTGACTTGACTCAACTTTTCCAGCCCTATCTATTACAATACAAACTACAAGGAAAATGGGGTGCCAACTTTCTAATTTAAACTTTACATGGTATCATCAAAATCTACTCAATAAATTTCCTAACAAAGACTAGAAGAAAGGGAGAAACATCCAAGTGCGTAAAGAGAAATATTCAAATGCGTAAAGCAAGCCCTAAACAGGTGGGTAGGAATCAAAAGCCATCAGGCCAAGAAAAGACTATCACTGCTCAAGCGGGAGGCGCCTCATCTCAATCAGCAGCATCTCCATAGCCACCAATATCATCGGGAAGATCCGCCGAGGCCTCGACCTTTTTCTCCTCATCCTCATCGGAAACACCACATTCCAGGATAGTGATCAGCTGACTAAAGTCTTTCCACTCTGCCGTAGAAGTTTCCAGCAGTGATACACTGCCTTGTCGTAGTAAGAGCAAGACTCTCTCATCATGTCAGAATGATAGAACAAGGAACCTCTGTAGGCCTCAACTGAACTGGACCTCTCCTTAGCCAACAACTCAACTCCAGCGGGAGATTGGAAGAACAACTCACCCATCTCAGCCTCGTGGGCAAGCTAACTCTTTACTCGGGCACACTGCTTCGACAAATCTGACATCTCGTACTTATGATGTCTAGCTACGGCCTTAAGTGCCTTCACCTCCCCTCGAAGCCTATGGTTCTCCTCCTCGGTCATCTTTCCTAGATAGTTTGAAGCCACTGCGATATTTGAAATCTATAATATAATTTGTACAAGTCTTAGCCAAGCAAAAAGACAAAACATGAAGGATGGAAATGCAAAGAAACTATGGAAACTTACCCAAGCAATGTCCCCGCAAAGGTGAGTCTCAATGTCCTTGAAGGACAAAGATCCAAAGCGAGACTGGTCACCAGCCGATAGAGCTCCTCGGGTACTGGCGTAACCCAAGCTAGAATCAGTGCAGTCCCAATGGGACTGGATCCCCTCGTGATGGTTTACTCCACCTGAGAAGAGAGATCGCGGACCAACACTCTCAGAAGCAGTGTCTCTAGGCTCCATCCTCGTCCTCTTCCCTCCCGAAGGGCCTGCAGAAGGACGAGGAGATGGAGCAACATCAACACGATCACTGGAGCGTGAGCCAGGGTGCCTATCACCATCATGGCGGAAAGGGCGCCTCTCATTCTCCTAGGAGAAGAGCGCGGCCTATTACCCCGAGGTGGGACACTCGAGCTCCCGCTAGTAGCAAACTTCCCCTTGCCATTCTCTTTCTCCTTCTTCTTAAAGGCCATCAACTTCGCAATGCTATAACTCTCCTTACCTGAAAAGCAAGCGGAAGAAATATCAGAAAGGAAGCAGTCAAAATATACAAGTAAAGCGGGAAGAAACATAAAGAATTAAAGCAAGGTGGGATACCCAAGAACTCCCTAACATTCATAAGATTTTTAAACAAGCCCCGAGACCTATAAGCTTCCAACATCTCCTTCTGGGAAGCGGGAGTACCCGGGCAGTCTTAACCTCAGGAAACCCACTCGTGATAAAGCTCCCAACCATTATCCCTCACATAGAAGAAATCCTCCTTCCAAAGCCCACCAGGAGAATGAAATCCATCAAGGAACTTGCACTGAGGACGCGAGAAGAAGTAGAAGAAGGTGTCACTCGGAGACTTCTGGCATAGAACAAGGAATGAAACCCGTCTACAGTCGGAATCAAGCCCAACTGCCGCATAGCATGCTAATATCCTCGTATACAAGCATAATCATGGGGAATCATTTGACCAACACATGCTCTCACCGACCTAAGGATCGAGATGAGGAAAGTATCTGGAGGAAGCAGAAAGCCAACTGAAAAGCTATAGCGGTACACTTTGATGAAGCCCTCGAGTGGATGAGTGAGCCTGTCGCCTAAACCCAGGGCCAACATCACAAACGCTGAAGGAAGCTCAAGCTGGTCGCGCAGCCTACAAAGACAAACGAAAGTCACTCGACTGGCCAACTCTCCTGGGTCAACTGCTCGACTCCGGGGAGGAGACCTATGCTGCTACTTGGTGGGGCGGACCTCTTCAGTACTATCTCTTTTAGACTCTGCCTCAGAAGACTCATCATTTGAGCTCGAATCCGGCTCAAGCTCTACCTCTCCATCACCATCAAAACACAGGTCTGGAGCAAGGGGAAGAATATCAAACTCTGTGGAGAAACATGGACATGGAATAACTGAATCGGAAGCAGAACGACCGGTAACACCTCAGCCTCCGAGTGGGATGGAAGAAGTACCAGAATCTGGGATATGGCTCGAAACATACAAAAACTTGGGGGAAGACGGAGAAAAATAGCAAGTAAAATGGACCGGGGGGCTCGGGACGCCCCCAGGGGTGCGCCCTCTTCCGCCGGGGAGGGTGCCAAAGGGGCACCCTTGCCCACTCCGGGGAGACGCCCTGGGGTGCCGTCTACAACTCTCATCTCTCTCTCTCTCTCTCTCTCTCTCTCTCTCTCTCTCTCTCTCTCTCTCTCTCTCTCTCTCCGCGATGCACTCCACCTCTCCATCAAGTCTCACCTTAAGTCTCGCCTCAACTCTCACCTCAAGTCTCACCTCACCTCTCACTTGTAAGAAATTTCCTAAGTCTTTTACAAAACAAAAAATTTCAAAAGTTGCGAGGTAGAAAGAGAGAATTTACCTTTGGAAGACATGCTCACAAGCCTCCACTCCAAAGCGTCCTTGTTGAAAAAATGGTCAAAGATTCTCCAAAGACGAGACAACATATACTACAAGACAAGCCAGATATTTCTACACCGGATTAGCTCCTGCATTGCTTCATCCCTCCGCAACACCGGAGCTGGGGGGCTTATGTTGGGGACAAAAATGGAATTTCATAATTTAAATATATAATTCATTTTATATATGTTTATTTAATATTAATTGCCTAATGAGCTCTTAATAATTAAACCGGCCCAAAGGAGTCTGGGTTTAGCCCAATTTGCCGTTTTCTCCTACGTGGACTGACCCATAGGCTGAATGCATGGGGCTCATCTCCCAGGTATAAAAAGGTCCCTCCTATTATCTGTAAGTTAATTAATTCATTATTCTCCTATGCATTATTTTACAGTATTCGTTTACTGTTATTTCTCTCGTTCACCACTTCCCTAGGACAATCCCCGGGGCTCTCTTATGTTTGCGCGTGTGCAGGTAATAAGTGTTAGATAAATGTTTTCATCATGATTTTGATGATTTTGTTTAACTGTGTTTTTACACCAAAATAATATTTCTAAATGTTGTCCAAATACTCCCAATCGATCTAAAATATTTTTACAATTTTTTTGGAGTATTTCTTAAAGTTTATTTTCGACAAAAATTGGACAACACTTCTGTCTCGTGTTCGACCGGTCGCCCTATAGGGCAACCCGTGTCTGAAGTTGAGTTTTGAAACAGAAAAGAGACGGAAGCATTTTTTACAGAGGTCGACCTGTCGACCTAGAGGTCGACCGGTGTCTGCAGTTTTGGGTCTTCTATGTATTGTGTTTTTATTGAGCTCAAAAGGTCCAAGGGGGTGGCGACCGGTCGGACCCCATGTCGACCGGTCACCCAGTGTAATTTCTGTGCAAAATCTTTCAATGTTTATTTCTATTCGACCGGTCGCCCTACTATTTTGACAGCAAAATTCTAGCCGTTGATATCGGACAGTTCTTCCTTAATTTGTGGGATTGATTTCTAACATCTATAATCTTGATTTTATTTATATTTTTCTATAGATTTCAATCTCCAAGAGGAGTCTATCCTTGATCAAACCTCTCCTATATATAGAGGAAGCTTTGGAGCAACAAGTACAACAAATATACTACAACACAACAAGAGATACACTCAAGCAAATACTTTGTTCTTCATTTCAATATTCTTGTTGTAATAGCCTAAGGTCTTTCACTTTCACATCTTGAGGTCTAGGCTTAATTCTTGATTACACTTGCACTCAAAGTTTGTATACTTCATTATCGAGTTGTAATCTTGAATTTGTGTTCATCATTCAACACAAGATATCCTTGTGAGTGTTCTTGTGGTAAGAGCACACTTGGGTGATCTTAGGTGTTAGGTGTAAGAAGATTGTGGTAATCTTCTTGTGGAAGAGTTTGGTGCTCTTCGAGGTGTTGGAGAGTTTGGTGCTCTTCAAGTCGGAAGATTGTGGTAATCTTCACAAGGTACCGTTGCAAGAAGATTGTGGTAATCTTCAAGGGAGATTGTGGTAATCTTCAAAGAGGTGTTGTAAGGTGATGTTGTAATAATTGTGGTAATTATTAATAAAATTCTTTTTCCTTTTCGAAACCCATCCCGAATATACTGGTGTGGTAGAGCACGTAGTCCCTAGGTGGGGTGAAGCTCTATAAATCGACGTGTGTTGTTTACTTCCCGCACTTCCATTCTTGTCTTTGCTTATTACATTCGAAAAAGAGTGCATAATCGAGAAAATGGGCATAATCTATTCACCCCCTCTAGATTATCGTAGCCACTTGGACTTACAAGTGGTATCAGAGCCAAACTCTTTGGCAATCTCGTTCCACATCGCGAGTAAAGAGGAACGATCATTGGCTACGAATGAAGTCTATCTTACCGGCGCCTCCACCAACAAGCCACCACTTTTCGACTCCAAAAATTATGCATTTTGGAAAGAAAGAATAGAATACTTTTTACAAAGTTGCGGGTTCGATATTTGGAACATGGTTATAAATGGAGAATCCATCCCGATGAAAGACGGAACTCACACCTCAAAATTCCTCAAGGAGCTCAATGATGAGGACACGAAAATTCTCTCCATAAATGGTAAAGCTCTAAATATTCTTCATTGTTCACTTACCACTATGGAACATGGTCATATTCGAGGAATACGATCGGGACATGAAGTGTAGGAAAAATTAGAAGCTATCTATGAAGTATATGCAAATGAAAGGAGCCATTCAAAAACATCTACTTCTCAATCGGATACAACATCAAATCCAACAACATGGGATGAGCTTCTTACAACTTTCGATGATGAAGAAGCCGAACAATGTTTAATGGGCATCAACGAAGACAATGAGGTACGTTCTAACTCTTCTACCCTTTTTAGTAATGAATTGCATGATGATTTGCAAAATAATTTTAATGAGCTTCAAAATGAATTCCAAAGCTTGCTCTTTAAATACAAAAATTTGAAAAAGGAATTCAATACCTTGAAAAATGATAAGGATAGTTTACTTACTTCATATGAATCACTTTCTTGTGCTCACACTACCACACTTGATAAGGTTAGAAACCTTAAAAAAGAAAATAGTACTCTTGTTAAGGATATTGATAGCATGAAAAAGGATTCATTAAAGTTTAACTTGAGTACCGATAAAATGACCAAAATCCTTGATGTTCATCGTTGTGATCATTTGAAACTAGGACTCGGTTATAAGCCAAATGTTATTGTTGATAAGAAAAAGAAAACCAAGTATCTATGCATATTGGTCATTATGCTTCTAGAATTATTACGTGCTTCTATTGTGGTAAAAAGGGTCACACGGCAAATACTTGTCGGGCTAGAAA
Source organism: Rehmannia glutinosa (assembly GCA_016081115.2). NCBI lineage: Eukaryota > Viridiplantae > Streptophyta > Magnoliopsida > Lamiales > Orobanchaceae > Rehmannia > Rehmannia glutinosa. The sequence continues at coordinate 373,644 of JABTTQ020001344.1, read as the reverse complement.
TAGCTCTAATTATTATTGGAGACCTAAAAGTCTCAATGCTAATCCCGAAGGACCCAAACACTTGAGGGTACCACAAAACAATGTCATGTTAGGTACTCGGCGCAATAACAATTAAAGAAAATTCATACCGTCAAGAAGACATCAAATGCCCATATCATTTGATCAAAGGAGAAGACATCATCACAATGAATTTCCAAGAGGGAGATATTATCAACAATGTGAAGGACACAAACCTTGAAAATGGAGTAATTGGAGAAGCCATCATCAACAAAATGATTTTCCAAGAGAAAGACATCATCAACAATGGGAAAGACACAACCCGTGGAAATGGCGAAATTGGTAAACCGTATCTCCTTATTAAAATACATATAGTATTTTGTTATTATGCATGCTTATATTTTTGCCTTAATTGTCAAAATGATTTTCAAATATTTCTCTTAAAAATAAGGTCTTCAATAAATATTTTTTTTTAAATCTTTTGAAAAGGAGACCTTGTATAATGCTTCTCTAAACTCTTGTGTATTTACAAGAACTCAAATGTTTATTATCTTTTATTGATTTATAAAGCATAAGTATACTTGTGACATCTCTTATTGCTTTAGCCTACACTTTTATCACTATGTTTTTGTGCAAGATTTATTTTAATGTGTAGGATATATATATCTTCATCATTGGTTATCTACATCATAATTTGTCAAGAGTGACATAAACTATCGAGGTGTCAACTATACACTCTCGGTTTTTCAAAATTCAAAAAGAGACCTTGAATAGATTTTCAATAAGCACTTGTTTTATCAACTTTTGTTAATTCCTACAAAAAGCATAGTATGTGTTACTTGCTTGATGGTTTATATTCATATTGTCTATATTATCCGATATTACTATGCTCTTGTGCAAGATATTTTATCAAGTTTTTGCAGGAAATTTTTTTGTATTAAGGAACAAATGATCGTAGACTTTTCCATGACCATCTACGTCATAATGTGTCAAGATTGTGAAAGGCATATTGGTCGACAAATAAATTCAAGGTAAGTTTATCTACTTTCATTACTCTCATAGACTCGATATTCTTCATGCCGTATGCCTATATGCTCGATTTCAAAACAATCCCAAGGAATCTCATTAAAGTGCCGTTAAAAGAAAATTTTCAAATATTTGAAAGACACTTCATCTTATGGCTTGTTTTATCCAAAGTTTTTAAACGTTCATATTTTCGGGATAACAAGTCCGGTATAAATAATTTCTCAAAACCAGGTTCATCATAATCGTACTAAACATATTGAGATTCGACATCATTTTCTAAGGGATTGTGTTTGAAAACGAAAAATTGAGATATCTTTTGTTCCATCTCAAGATCAATTAGCGGATATCTCTACAAAACCGCTATCTTCCGAGACTTTTGCTTCAATACGAGCTCGGTTAGGCATAATGCATATTGAATGAGGTCTATGTTTGCAATTTGCACGTTTATAAAACTTAGGGGCGGAAAATCGGATTTTTGGATCAAATTTCGGATTTTTTCAGAACAGACTGCTCCAGTGACCAAATGGGGTGAGGTCGACCGGTTGCCCTCTACCTGGACCGGTCGACATCACCCTGGACCGATCGCCCTATCTGATTTTTCGGATAAAATGCTTTCTGTTCCAGACTTAGCCATTTTTGGCTCTTGCCCTCCATTTTTCGACCCCTTTGCAATTTTCACACACAATTCACTCAAAATGATTTCTTTCTTGTAAATTATATATTTTTGAGTTTATACTATTGGTATATCATCCATGATACTCGACTTCTCCGATTATCTGGTAAGTTTTATTCCTTCTTTATCTCAATTGGGTTGAACCCTTGAGAATGTGCTTATTTTTTGATATTTTGTTGGAATTCCTATATACTTGTGTTGGGTATAATGATTGTTGTTGGATGATATTTATAAAATTGCAATTTGGTGATGAAAATTCTGGCTTGATTAATTTTACAAGGGCTATATACATCTTCTTTGTTATTTGACGCCCGCCAAGTGCTCGATAAAACGTTTAAATGACAATTTCATCGCCTACATGATTTGCTCGATTTCAAAAGTCTTATATATTTATAGATATCATGTTTTACCAATCAAACGAGCTTTTGCAAATCAAATGATCGATTTCTCCCTTTTTATTTGATTTTAAAGCTTCTATATTCGAAAAGCTCGATAAATCGACAATATTGCGCACTTTGATATGAATGAATGATGTTTTTATCGTGCTAACATTCTTTTTGATGATTCCAAAGGGGGAGAAACAGGAAATAAGCTCTTTAGCTCAAAGAAGCTAAAATAAGCTCGCGAAAAAAGCTATAAGCTATGGCTAGTAAAAGCCAAAAGCTGTGAATGATTCTTAGTCCATTCGATGTGTTATGGACTTATATACATGTCTAATGATGTTTCTTTGACAAGAGGAGCTTTTAAGCTCATGATATTCAATTTATATTGATAAGCTGAGCTTTTAGCTTTTGTTTGACTGCTTCTACAATTATCTTGTTGTGCATATTGATAGGGGGAGCTTTTACAAAATGTTTTTGAAAATCTTTACTCCCATCCTTATGTTTATTTTTGTATGGAAATTTGTTGCTTCAAACGGTTAGTTATTTTTGACCGGAAAATTTGTTTTGTTTTCAAAATCGACCTCTTAAAATTGTTTTGGTTTGTAATCATCAAAAAGGGGGAGTTTGTTAGATAAATGTTTTTATCATGATTTTGATGATTTTGTTTAACTGTGTTTTTACACTAAAATAATATTTCTAAATGTTGTCCAAACACTCCCGATCGATCTAAAATATTTTTACTAATTTTTTGGAGTATTTCTTGAAGTTTATTTTCGACAAAAATTGGACAACACTTCTGTCTCGTGTTCGACCGGTCGCCCTATAGGGCAATCCGTGTCTGAAGTTGAGTTTTGAAATAGAAAAGAGACGAAAGCATTTTTTACAGAGGTCGACCGCAGGTCGACCGGTGTCTGCAGTTTTGGGTCTTCTGTGTATTGTGTTTTTATTGAGCTCAACCGGTCCAAGGGGGTGGCGACCGGTCGAACCCCATGTCGACCGGTCGCCCAGTGTAATTTCTGTGCAAAATCTTTCAACGTTTATTTCTATTCGACCGGTCGCCCTACCGTTTTGGCAGCAAAATTCTAGCCGTTGACAGCAGACAATTCTTCCTTAATTTGTGGGATTGATTTCTAACAACTATAATCTTGATTTTAATTGTATTTTTCTGTAGATTTCAATCTCCAAGAGGAGCTTATCCTTGATCAAACCTCTCCTATATATAGAGGAAGCTTTGGAGCAACAAGTACAACAAATATACTACAACACAACAAGAGATACACTCAAGCAAATACTTTGTTCTTCATTTCAATATTCTTGTTGTAGTAGCCTAAGGTCTTTTACTTTCACATCTTGAGGTCTAGGCTTAATTCTTGATTACACTTGCACTCAAAGTTTGTATACTTCATTATCGAGTTGTAATCTTGAATTTGTGTTCGTCATTCAACACAAGATATCCTTGTGAGTGTTCTTGTGGTAAGAGCACACTTGGGTGATCTTAGGTGTTAGGTGTAAGAAGATTGTGGTAATCTTCTTGTGGAAGAGTTTGGTGCTCTTCGAGGTGTTGGAGAGTTTGGTGCTCTTCAAGTCGGAAGATTGTGGTAATCTTCACAAGGTGCCGTTGCAAGAAGATTGTGGTAATATTCAAGGGAGATTGTGGTAATCTTCAAAGAGGTGTTGTAAGGTGATGTTGTAATAATTGTGGTAATTATTAATTAAATTCCTTTTCCTTTTCGAAACCAATCCTGGATATACTGGGGTGGTAGAGCACGTAGTCCTTAGGTGGGGTGAAGCACTATAAATCGACGTGTGTTGTTTACTTCCCGCACTTCCATTCTTGTCTTTGCTTATTACATTCGAAAAAGAGGGCATAATCGAGAAAATGAGCATATTCTATTCACCCCCTCTAGATTATCGTAGCCACTTGGACTTACAATAAGTTCCCAATCGAATGATTTACCAGCTCAAGGAGAAGAAGACGGGAAGACTTTCCCCTCGGGAAGAGGACTAGCACGAAGACTTCCCTCTCGGGAAGAGAATTTTGGTCAATCCCATTGACTTGAGTGATCTACCCTAATAAGCAGCTTCAATATGTATTCGACATGATGTCACAATGACATGTACATGTCAACCTGCTCACATGAATCATAACTCTTTGATAATTGCGTTGCAGCTATCATGTAATTATGCTCCTCAACAATCTGTTCGCTCAACAAATTATGTGAGCTGTTGTTATTGGTATGACTTCCAATCACATTGGATGATGCATCATAGCATGGCGATAGTACTTGCACAGGTTAATTATAGTTCATATAATTCATTTTTCCATTATCTATCAAGAAAAAGGACTGCAGTCTGTTCCCTACATTTTGATTAATTGATTTGAGAAATACCTTTATATAAAGACAAAAACTCATGTCAGACCGTCTAACGGGTCTGACCTGTTAGACGGATCTAACCCGCGGATCCGGTGGCATTTCCGTAATATTAGCAGTGGTGTTTTAGTAGTTTTCAGGGACCACCGGTACTAACAGTCCTTCTGAAAAGTATTAGCCGTCCTTCTAAAAAGTATTAGATGTTATTCTGAAATGTATTAGTATATAGTTCATTGAAAGTATTAGTTTTTGTAATATTTGACAATGATAAATATTAGCAGTCCATTTAAAACGTATTAGTAAATAGTTAAGTATTAGTTAAAATGTATTAGTACATAGTTCATTTTAAAGTATTAGTTTTTGTAATATCACGACACCGCTAAAAGGTATTAGGTTTTCATCTGAAAAGTATTAATAGTCCATCAGAAAAGTATTAGCATGTAATTCACTTAAAAATATTTAATAGTTATCCGAAAAAAGTATAGTTTTTTCCGTCAAAAGTATTACTCGTCCCCATAAAATGTATTAGTAGTTACCTCTGAAAAATATTAGTTTTTTCCCTAAAAGTTTTTTTTTGTAATTCCCCTGAAAAGTATTAATTGTTCTAATAAAAAGTATTAGTTGTCCCACTGAAAAGTATTAGCAGATCACCTAAAAAGTATTAGACATTTTCAGTTGCCGAATTTCATTTCAACCACATATAGGTTGCACCACATGCATTATTGTAGAAGATAATATGTAGCATTTCCCTGTAATCAGTAATTACAACATCTAATGGTGGGGAATGACAGGATGAAGACGATTCTCTCCTCCGACACCATGGATATCCCCGACAGCGTCAAGATCAAGGTGAAGGCCAAAGTGATCGAAGTCGAAGGTGCCAGGGGTAAGCTTTCCCGCAACTTCAAGCACTTGAACATCGATTTCCAGCTGATTACTAACGAAGAAACTGGAAAGAAGAAGTTGAAGGTTGATGCTTGGTTCGGTAGCCGAAAAACCACAGCCTCCATTCGCACCACCCTCAGCCACGTCTCTAATCTCATCAACGGCGTTACGAAAGGTTACCGCTACAAGATGCGTTTTGTTTACGCCCATTTTCGATTCAATGCGTCCATCACCAACAGCGAAAAGGCTATCGAGATCTGTACCTTCCTTGGCGAGAAGAAGGCGAGAAAGTGGATATGCTTGATGGGGTTTCAATTGTGCGATCTGAGAAGGTGAAATATGAATTGGTTTTGGATGGAAATGACATTGAGCTTGTTTCTCGGTCTGCTGCCTTGATAAACCAGAAATGTCATGTCGGGTTAAGGTTTTTGGATTCGTCTAACGAATTAGGATCCGTTAGACGGTATGACAGGAGACCTACTCTTATATAAATAAATAATTAGATATATATATATCAGTAGTTAATCTTTATATTTTTCACCACCCCTAATTTAATGAAAAATCACTATAGTTAATCCACGTTCAATTTGAGAGCCTGGAGGCTCATGGACAAACGTTTCTCCCAAATAGACTATAATACTTATGCTAATTAAGCTTATAAAGACTCATATATATATGCTAATTCGATGAGGCCAATATTGTCAATATTCAATATCCAATCAAAGCAAGAAAGTACAAAAAATTAGTTTTGTTAGTTATACAGTTAAAACAATTAGTTTTATTGTTATTCAGTTATCCTTCATTCATCTATAAATAAGATTCAATGCACAGAACTCCAATTCATTCAATTCAATACAAGTTTTCCAGTTTTTCCTTTCATATCTCTGGTTCATTTACTCTGCTTTCTATTCAAGATGACCTTGACTTGAATATATTAACATGGTATCTGTAATATTTATAAAATTAAAGTACTATAAAAATATTATTAAGAAAACACAAATTTATAAATTAAAGTGATCCCAATAATTATCAAAAAGTTGATTTAGAATTTTATTTCTTAAGAAAAAAATATAATAATAATAATAATTAATAATACATTTTCCAAATTAAATATCCAACAATTATTCCAAGCATAAACTGGAAAAATTAATAACGACATAAATCCAAAATTTAGTCCGATCATAATTATTTAAAATATAAATATAGCATGATTTATTCCACCATCCACAACATCATATCTTCAGCCGGATTCCTCAACCTGAAAGTCATGATAATAATAGAGGTGAGCTTCATCTCGCTCATTAGGGATATATCTGTCAATATTTAATATAACATGAAAAGCATTCACATAATTACAATAATAAATTCATTAATTTCCTCTTTTTCCTCCGACTGGCCAGCTACTGCATATAGCATTGCGGGTTCACCCCGAAGATATGTTTGATCCCGGACCCTTTTCATGGGCCCTAGCTTATATGAATTTGTTTCCTCTTGACATATATTGCAATCAATGAAGTATAATCATGGAACATTAAATAAAGACAAATACTATAAAAATCCCTACCTTAATAATCGCAGATAAAAAATGAATAATAAAAGTCCTAGTCCTCGATCCCTTCGTTTTATACATTAAATAAAATTATATGATTAATATGTGATTTTAATAAATCAAACTAATTAATGAAATAATTTGTAAAAATAAAATATTGAAAGAAGCTTGTGAATTAGGAATTATATATATATATATATACACACACATAGGAAACTTGAATAATAAGTAGAAAAAATATCATACTTTATAATTATTTGAAATTTGGTGTAGAATTTGAGTATGAAGTTATACATATTTATAGTAATTAATATTAACCCATAAATACTCTAAAATAACCCCTAAACTAAACCCCTAACATAACCCCTATACTAACCTCTAATCAAATCATAAAAAAAATGGATTATCTTATTCTACTCTCCTTAAATATAATTTCGTCCTCGAAATTCGATATCTTATCTGGAATTGAAAAATTTGGATACTTGACACGAATCTCCTCTTCACGCTCCCAAGTAGCTTCATTTCTTCCATGACGTCTCCACTGTACTTTGATCAGAGCAATTCTTTATTTCTCAAATGGTGAATCTTGCGTTCAAAAACAGCTTCTTGTGCTTCCTCATAAGTTAAGTCATTGTTGATTGTCAGATTCTTATAATTCATGATGTCACTTGGATCGTGAACGTACTTTCTTAGCATAGAGATGTGAAAAACATTGTGCACATTTGATAGACTCGGTGGTAATGCTAGCTGATAAGCTAAATCTCCAACTCGTGTAAGGATTTCAAATGGTCCGATATATCTTGGTTTCAACTTTTCCTTTTCGCTAAATCGAATAACACCTTTGATAGAGCTACTTTCGAAAATATTTTTCTCATTCATCAAATCAGATATGTTTTCTCCGTCTATCAACATACGACTTTTGTCTATCTTGAGCCATCTTCATTCGATCTTGTATCATAGCTATCTTCTCAACAGTTTGCCGAATTAATTCAGGCCCCAAAATTTTTCTTTCACCAACTTCGCTCCAATATAATGGTGATCTACACTTTCTTCCGTACAACATCTCGTATGGAGCCATCCCAATAGTCGCTTGATAACTATTGTTATAAGCGAATTCTACCAAGGGTAATAATGTCTCCCAATTACTTCCCAAGTTGAGCACACATGCTATCATCATATCTTCCAATATTTGTATAGTCCTTTCAGACTGCCCATCTGTTTGCGGGTGATAAGCCGTACTAAAGTTTAGCTTTGTTCCCAAGGCACTTTGTAGACTTTTTTCAAAACTTAGAAGTATAACGCGTATCTCTATATGAAACAATTGACACGGGAATTCCATGAAGTTTCACTATCTCCTCAATATAAATTTGTGCATATCGCTCCATACTGAACGTCATCTTAACGGGTAAGAAATGAGCTGACTTTGTTAACCGATCTACTACAACCCAAACAACCTTGTTTCCATTGACTGATGGTGGAAGCCCTACCACAAAATCCATAGTTATGTGCTCCCATTTCCATTTTGGGGATGTCAAGTGGTTTGAGCAAACCAAATGGTCTTTGGTGTTCGGTTTTAACTTGCTGACAAGTCAAATAGTTTTCCACAAAAGTTCCAATATCTCTTTTCATACTTCGCCAACAAAATACTTCTCTTAAATCTCGATACATTTTTGTACCTCCAGGGTGAGGTGTGTACGGCGTATAGTGAGCTTCTTTGAGAATTTCTTTTCTAAGCCCTTCTTCTTTAGGAATGCATAACCTCCCTTCATAAGTCAAAGTACCATCATTTGTTATAACAAATCCTTTTACAATCCCTTCACGAGTTTTTTCTTTCATTTTCTCAAAAATTTATCTCGAGATTGATCTTCTTTTATCTTCTCTCTCAGAGTAGGTTGCACCACCAAAGATGCTAGTACTATTTCTGTGCTTTTTGGTGGTAGCACTACTTCAATTCTCATCCTGGTGAATTCTCTCACAAGATGTTCTTGCTCAGATATCAAACTTGACATTTCTCCATTTGTTTTACGACTTAATACATCGGCTACAACATTAGCTTTACCCGGATGATAGCTTATAGTACAATCATAGCCATTCACCAATTCCAACCACCTTCTTTGCCTCATGTTTAGCTCTTTCTGGGTAAACAAATATTTCAAGCTTTTGTGGTCAGTGAAGATTTCACATTTCCCTCCATATAGGTAATGGCGTCAGATTTTTAATGCATGCACTACAACAGCTAACTCTAGGTCATGAGTAAGATAGTTTAACTCATGTGGCTTTAGTTGTCTTGAGGCGTAGGCAACCACTTTACCATGTTGCATTAGCACACATCCCAAGCCTTGTTTTGATGCATCACTATAAATAACAAAATCTTTAGTGGGTCGGAATTGTTAATCACGATGCGAGAAGTTAGCCGCTTTAACTCCCGAAAGCTTTCTTCGCATTTCTCATTCCATTGGAACTTCTCCCCTTTTCTTGTCAGTCGAGTCATAGGCGCAGCTATCTTTGAGAATCCTTCAATAAATCTCCGTTAATAGCCTGCCAAACCTACAAAACTGCGAATTTCATTAGCATTCGTAGGTGCACTCCATTCGTTGATCGCTTCAACTTTAACCGGGTCCACTTCAATTCCTTGAGCAGTAATTACATGTCCAAGAAACACCACTCGATCTAGCCAAAATTCACATTTCTTGAATTTCGCATATAACTTTTCCTTGCAAAGTGTTTCTAGCACTATTCTTAAGTGCTCAGTATGTTTCTCTCCATTCTTTGAATATACAAGTATATCATCTATAAAGACTGACAAATTGGTCTAGATACAGATGAAACACTCTATTCATCAAGTCCATGAACACTGCTGGCCAATTACTTAACCCAAATGGCATTACTACAAACTCATAATATTCATATCGGGTTCTAAATGTTGTTTTTGGAATATTACTCTCTTTAATTTTTAACGATGATATCCGGATCTCAAGTCAATCTTAGAGAAAGTGCTGGCACCTCTCAATTGATCGAACAAGTCTTCAATCCTCTGTAGCGGGTACTTGTTCTTCACAGTGAGTCAATTAAGTTCTCTATAATCAATACACATTCTAAGTGACCCATCTTTTTCTTTACAAACAGAACCGGTGCTCCCCACGATGATACACTAGGTCTAATGAATCCCAAATCCAAAAGTTCTTGTATTTGCGCCCTTAACTCTTGTAATTCCTTTGACGCCATCCGATAGGGTGCCTTAGATATACGTGCTACCCCTAGTACCAAATCTATTCCAAATTCAACCTGGCGATTTGGAGGAATTCCCGACAAGTCTTTTGGGAATACATCCAAAAATTCTTGCACAATTGGTACGTCATTAGATTCACTTCGGCTATCAAGGTATCTACTAAACTCACTAGATATCCTTGAATTTTTTTTTTTCAACATCTTGCTTGCCTTCATTGCCGATATCACTCGTGGTACTGCCTTAGAATTAATCCTATAGAATTTTATCTCATCATTTCCTGGCAGTTTGAATATTATCTCTTTCTCGTGACACTTAATGTCTGCCTAACATCTACTAAGCCAATTCATACATAAGATTATGTCAAAATCCTTCATCTTAATTATGTATAGATTATCTTTAAGATATTTTCCCCTATATTTATTCAACATCCTTATTCACTGAGTCAGTTGTTATCAAATTTCCAGATGGCAAGCTAACCTCAAGGGTTCACTTACTCTAGCACTCTTATGTCCTACTAATACAACATATAATTTGGCAGATAAAAACGAATGTGTGGCACCAGTGTCGAAAAGTACAAGAGTAGGTATTCCGGAGATGATTAGCATACCTGACATTATACCCGGGTTCTGATCAGCTTCTTCCTGAGTCATAGCATACATTCGAGCTCTACATCCAGATATTTGTTCTCTTCTTTCCCGCTCAGCTTTCAAGTGAGGACAATTAGAGTCTTCATGCCGTGGCTTCTTACACTTGAAGCATTTTCCTTGTCCAGCTAAACATTCTCCAAAATGATTCTTCTTGCATTTTGGGCAAGTTGGTATGTCTGCTTGCCTAGTTGGGCGTATATTTCCATCAGTCTTTATTTGTTTATTTTGATTTTGATTTTTATTATGTTTTGCCCCGTCCCATTTTCTTTTCTCAGGTAAAATTACCAATTTTAGTTCCTCTTCGTCCCCAGCAAAACTTGCCTCCACCTCATGAGCCCTTCTCACCATCACCGAGTACTCCAAATCTCCTTGAGCAGATAATATTCCTGATAGTTGTGCTCAAAGTCCCCTTCTGAACCTTAGAGCCTTTTTTAAATCAATATCCACTAGGTGTGGAGCACACCGACTTAGTTGATTGAATTATCTCTCATTCTCTGTGACAGTCATGTTTTTTTATTTAAAGTTAAGGAATTATGTCTCCTTCTTGTCCCGATATGATTGTGGAAAAAACTTTTCCATTACAATCACTTTGAACTCATCCCATGTTAAAGCATTCCGCTCTTCCTCGGTCTTAGTCCTCCAATACCCTTCCCAAAATGATCAGCATCTTCAGTGAGTTGGAAGGCTTCACATACGACTCTCTATTCGTCTGTGCAGCCAAAAAGTCGAAAAATTCTCTCTAGCGATCGAAACCATTCTTCTACTGCTATCGGGCCATCACGCCCATTGAATGTGGGTGGACGATAGTGGCGGAATTGTTCCACAACTCGTGTGTTGTTGTTGTTGTTGTCCCCGTTGTTCTGCACCTCTGAGGAACTCAACAATTATATCTCCAGCAGTAGCAGTGGTTTGATTTCCTGTGTTAGTGGAGTTCTCACCGTTGACTTGATTTCCACGATGGGGAGCCATATTCCTAAGGCCATACATAATGTATTATTATTATTTATCCCAAGTTATTAATGGATTTTGCATGAAATATCTAACTTAGAATCTAAATATCATAATATAATGGTCAAATAAATTACTATCAATTAAAGGACAACTAAGCTTTATATATAATAAGGATTTATTTATAAATTATTGCAATACATAGACCCATCTATCTCTCTACTGATCCATGTCTTCATCTTTCTTCGGATCTTCTTCTGGATCTTCTTCTGGGTCTTCTTCCAGGTTTCCTTCCGGTTCCTCATCTTCTGCCACAACCTCATTGTTCGAAAACTCAATCCATTTACCGTATAACCTGGCAGTGAAAGTCCCATAGTTGATTTTGGGTAGGTCGTCATGGTTGTCATACTCTAATAATAAGGCATAAAGCTTTTCAGCCTTGACGTTCCAAAATGAGGGTAAGCTATCAATCACTCTACGGGAGGCAGGATGTTCATTTGGAGCGCCGATGACATTCCTCACGTTATAGCACAATTGGTAAATTTTAACTATATATTCTCCAATGATATCCCCTCCTCAATTTGATAATTGAAATAATGATTGAGTCGGTTAATGGGATGGTTCAGATCCCAATTATTATTATTATTATTCTTTCTTGCAGTGTGGCGAGTGCGAGTTCCTGCCATCTATATATATGTGCATTTGCAACTATAAGTCTATTTTTATATTTTTTTTGAAGGAATACAAGATTTCTATTCATCTAACATATAAACTGGTATTATGTTTCTAAAGCAGAATATAATAACATAGAATCATAATAAAATACATCATGACATAAATGAGCATACTGGTACAATTGTATAATGTAACTTGCATTAATAATTCTCATACCTTGAGGAGACCAACAAGATATGATGGAGATGAATGTTATTATACCATTTTATCTTATACAAAGTTTGACTTTTATTTTTTTTTCCTTAAGAAAAACTATACATTTTAATTTTCAATTTTTTTTAACAAGCCTACAGAAACGTAGACCTGCTCTGGTACCACTTGTAACAACCCAATTTTATGAATTAAAGTGATCCCAATAATTATCAAAAAGTTGATTTAGAATTTTTAATTCTTAAGGAAAAATATAATAATAATAATAATAATAATAATAATAATAATAATAATAATACATTTTCCAAATTAAATATCCAACAATTATTCCAAGCATAAACCGAAAAAATTAATAAAGACATAAATCCAAAATTTAGTCCGATCATAATTATTTAAAATATAAATATAACATAATTTATTCCACCATCCACAACATCATATCTTCAGCCGGATTCCTCAACCTGAAAGTCATGATAATAATAGGGGTGAGTTTAATCTCACTCAGTAGGGATATATCTGTCAATATTTAATATAACATGAAAATCATTCACATAATTACAACAATAAATTCATTAATTTCTTCTTTTTCCTCCGACTGGCAGTTACTGCATATAGCATTGCGGGTTCACCCCGAAGATACGTTTGATCCGGACCCTTTTCATGGCCCCTAACTTATATGAATTTATTTCCTCTTGACATTTATTGCAATCAATGAAGTATAATCATAGAATATTAAATAAAGATAAATACTATAAAAATCCCTACATTAATAATCGCAGATAAAAAATGAACAATAAAAGTCATTCTACCCCTTTGTTTTCTACATTAAATAAGATTATATAATTAATATGTGATTTTAATAAATAGAACTAAGTAATGAAATAATTTATAAAAATAAAATATTGAAAGAAGCTCGTGAATTGGGAATTATATATATACACACACACATAGGAAACTTGAATAATAAGTAGAAAAATATCATACCTTATAATTATTTGAAATTTGGTATAGAATTTGAGTATGAAGTTATACATATTTATAGTAATTAATATTAACCCCTAAATACTCTAAAATAACCCCTAAACTAAACCCCTAAATTAACCCCTAACATAACCCCTATACTAACCTCTAATCAAATCATAAATAAAAAAATGGATTATCACAATATCAGTTTATTGTCTATAGAACCGTTGTTTCTCTACTCATTTTCTTGATAATTTCTTGCCTCTTTTCTTGACCGAATCTGTCAATTCATTGTTATGTCATTCACTCCTGAGATCAATACTTCTCGTAGTCTTGCTGATGAGCCATCATCACCTTTCTTTTTACACTCGAGTGACAATCCAGGCGCAATCATTGTGTATGAGCCATTCGCCGGTGACAACTACATTTCTTGGAGTCGAGCTATGTCTATGGAACTTAATGTCAAGAACAAAAGTTGTTTCATTGATGGATCTCTGCAAATTCCATCTCCAGCCTCTAATCCTCTGTATCCATATTGGCAAAGGGCCAATAATCTCGTCCTTTCTTGGATACTCAATTCGATTTCTGTATCCATATTGGCAAAGGGCCAATAATCTCGTCCTTTCTTGGATACTCAATTCGATTTCCAAAGATATTAGGCAAAGCTTGCTATATTTTACAACTGCGAAGGAAGTCTGGGATGAATTGAAGCTTCAGTATGTAAGAAGCAATGGCCCTCGAGTTTTTCATTTAGATAAGGTTTTGAGTTCCATTTCACAAGGTGCTTAATCCATCACTACATATTATAATTCCTTTAAAGCCATCTGGGATGAGTATGTTAGTCACAAACCACTCATCAAATGTGTTTGTGGCAATTGTTCTTGTAATGTTTCTACCGCTATGGCTGATCTTCAGCAATCTGATTCTGTCATAAAATTCTTGGTTGGTCTTAATGATTCTTATGCTCAAATAAGAAGCCAATTATTGTTAAACTCACCCTGTCCTAGTCTTGCAAAGATCTATGCTCTTTTACTCCAAGAAGAAACTCAAAGAGGATTGAGTATTCTATAATTTCTTCTGACATAATTGATTCTTCCATGGCCATGCTAGTCAAGAATTCTTCTAATCCAAGATTTAGGTTTAACAAAGGAAAGAAGAAACCAAAATGCTCCCATTGTGGATATTCAGGGCATACCATTGATAAATGCTTTCAACTCATTGGTTATCCTCATAATTGGAAAGGCCCTAAGGGTCCTAGGCATGCTCCTGACTCAGCTGCTAATCCAGCTGCTAACTCAGCTGCTCTTGAGCCTTCTCAAAATGTTGATAATCAAATATTTTCAAGTGATATGGTTGAAAGATTTCTGGCTTTTGCAAAGAATCAGATCTCTATTAAGTCTGTGAATGCAGCCACTACTGTTACTTCTACTTCAGAGAATGTTTCTACTGCTATATCTACAGGTACAAATCATTCATGTTTTTCCACTTTCACACACAATCATTCTTGGATAATTGATACTGGCGCCACAGACCATATGATATGTGATTTATCTCTATACACAAGTGTGCCTAAACAAGTTTCTATCACTATTCATCTACCTAATGGTAACAACACTATAGCTACTCACATTGGCACAGTAACATTTTCTGATTCTTTGATTTTGCATAATGTATTATATGTGCCATCCTTTACATATAATTTGTTATCCATTTCTAATCTCACAAAAACATCAGATTATGCTTCTTGCTTTCTTTCATCTCATTGTGTATTACAGGATATGAAAACAATGAAGATGATTGGTTTTGCTAAACAAGTTCATGGCTTATATAATCTTGCTTCTCACTCAGCTGCTACATCAATAAATCCAAAGAATTCTGTGCTTTGGCATAATAGATTAGGTCATATATCCTCTAGCAGACTTTCTATGATTCCTGATATCAATTGTACTTCTGCTAATATTGAGACTTGTGATATCTGTCTCTATGCAAAATAAAAGAAGCTTTGTTTTCCTACAAGATCCACTAGTACTACTTATGTTTTTGAATTAATCCATTGTGACATTTGGGGACCTTTCTCAGTTACTTCTTATAATGGATTCAAATATTTTTTGACTATTGTAGATGATTACTCTAGATGTGTATGGATTTATATGATGAAAAATAAATCTGAAATAAAATCTCACTTGCTTAGTTTTTATAATCTGGTACTCACTCAATTCAAAGCAAGAATTCAAATCTTAAGATCTGATAATGGATGTGAGTTTATTCTTACAAATTTTTACAAAACTTATGGTATAGTGCACCAAACCAGTTGTGTTGAAACACCACAACAAAATGGACTTGTTGAAAGAAAGCATCAACATCTTTTACAAGTTGCTAGAGCATTACTTTTTCAGTCAAAGATGCCTATTTCTTTTTGGAATGATTGTATATTGTCTGCATCACACATCATTAACTGAATTCCTTCTCCTGTCATTAATAATAAATCACCTTTTGAATTATTGTACAACAAAGTTCCTGATTGCAATCACTTAAGGACTTTTGGTTGCCTTGCTTATGCTTCTACTCTCACATCTCAAAGAATAAAATCTGATCCTAGAGCAACAAAATGTGTTTTTATTGGTTATCCTTAAGGATGTAAAGGTTATAAGCTTTATGATTTGAATACAAGAAAGGTTTTTGTATCCATAAATGTTCAATTCTATGAACATATTTTTCCTTTTAGCTCTATTGATCAAGATTCATTGAACTCACAGGTTCCTATGTTTCCAACTTCTAAAATAGATGATTTCTTATTTGATGGTTTCATCAAAAATATTTCCAATTCTGATTTTAATACAGCTGAAACTACTACAGCTGTTATTACAACTGATTTTAATACAGCTGACACCACAGCTGATACTACAGTTGATACTAATTTGTATCCTAATCACAATGATATGTCTCAACCCATTACATACACTGAATCTGAGATACAACATCCACCAAGAAGGTCTTCAAGGACAAGAACAGTTCTCATTATCTTACAGTATATGACTGTGCTCTGCCTTCTTCAATACATAGACAGGATCATTCAACTCAAAATGTTGTTCCTGGGAAGCAATATAATATTTCTCAGTTTTTGTCTACAACTCAGTTGTCAAATCCCATAAAGCTTTCACAGCAGCTATACACTGAACCTAAGACATATGCTCAAGCAAAGAAATCTGTTCAATGGCAAGATGCTATGAAAGCTGAAATTCAAGCTTTGGAAAAGAACAATACATGGGTACTAACTGAATTACCTCCAAATAAACACTGTATTGGTTGTAAATGGGTATATAGGATCAAATACAAAGCTGATGGTACAATTGAAAGATACAAAGCTCGGTTAGTGGCAAAGGGTTACACTCAAGAAGAAGGATTGGATTACTTTGATACTTTCTCTCCTGTCACAAAACTAACCACAGTTAGGCTAATTCTAGCAATTTCAGCTGCAAACGATTGGTTCATACATCAGTTAGATGTGAATAATGCATTCCTACATGGAGATTTAGATGAAGAGGTGTACATGTTGCCACCACCAGGTTATTGTGAAGATCAAAGAGTTTGAAAGCTTCAAAAGAGCTTATATGGTTTGAAACAAGCTTCAAGACAATGGTTTCAAAAACTTACCTCTTGTCTTCTTACTTATGGTTTTTCTTAATCAAAATCTGATAGCTCTCTATTTATAAAAACTGATTCTGCATCTATAACCATTTTATGTGTCTATGTAGATGATATAATACTTGCAGGGAACAACATGAAAGAAATTCAAGACATCAAAACTCACTTAGATTTTACTTTCACCATCAAGGATCTAGGGGTCTTTAAATACATCCTGGGAATTGAAATAGCAAGAAGCAACAAAGGTATAAGTTTATGCCAAAGAAAATATGCACTAGGCATATTGACAGAAGAAGGATACCTAGGCTGCAAACCCTCATCTACTCCCATGGATTCAAAGATTGATTTTAAGGATGGTGATACTCCTTTACTTGATGATCCTTCAGTCTATAGAAGATTAGTTGGCAGACTCCTATACCTCACAATTACCAGGCCTGAGCTATCATATTCTATTCAAACATTGTCACAATTCATGTCTAAACCAACATCAACTCATCTTTTTGCTGCACACAGAGTATTAAGATACATAAAAAACATTTCATGCCATCACGAAAGGACAAAACATATTCAGATAGATTGCCATTTTGTACAAGAGAAGATTGAAGTTGGCCTTATAAAACTCATTCACATTCCATCAGCACACCAATCAACAGACATACTTACAAAACCCCTTCCTCCAAATATTTTTAATCACTTTATGGTCAAGCTTGGCATGATCGACATACATACACCGCTTGCGGGGGGGTCAATATTCTATATCCAATTCAAAACAAGAAAGTACACAAAATTAGTTTTGTTAGTTATACAGTTAAAACAATTAGTTTTATTGTTATTCAGTTATCCTTCATTCATATATAAATAAGACTCAATGTACAGAATTCCAATTCATTCAATTCAATACAAGTTTTCCAGTTTTTCCTTTCATATCTCTGGTTCATTTACTCTGCTTTCTATTCAAGATGATTTTAGCTTGAATATATTAACAAATATGAATATCTCAAAGCCCGTAGGCCCACAACCCTAAATGGGTGTAAATATCAACTAAACAGAAGTTAGTAAGTTAGTTTATTTTATTATGTAAAGAGTTAGTATAGTTAGTTTATTCTGATATGTAATCTCCATTTCAGCTATTATAAATAAGAAATGCTGATACATTCAAACCAATGTAACAAATAATATTTTCATTCTCCTGATATACAATTCTTCTTCTCTATTCAAGAAATACTTTTATTTCGATTCTTGTTGTATCAATGGATGCTTGAGTACAAAAGTTAACATGGTATCAGTTGATCTCTGCTAATTCCGCTTCGTTTCTCTGTGATTTCTACAATATTTTCATTACTTTCTTGATATCTCATTCAAGATCATAGCTCTTCTCTCATGGCTTCAGAAGAAGTATCGCTCCGGGATTATCACTTGGGTGAAGATAAAGGGGGACGTAAAGTCATCAACAGGATTGAGAATATGAGTTGTGCGAGAAACAACATGAGGAACTTCTTCCGAAGCCATGAGAGAAGAGCTAGGATCTTGAATGAGATATCAAGAAAGTAATGAAAAGATTGTAGAAATCACAGAGAAAAGAAACAGAATTAGTAGAGATCAACTGATACCATGTTAACTTCTGTAATCAAGCATCCATTGATACAACAAGAATCAAAAGAAAAGTATTTCTTGAATAGAGAAGAAGAATTGTATACCAGAAGAATGAAAATATTATTTGTTACATTGGTTTGAATGTACCAGCACTTCGTATTTATAATAGCTGAAATGGAGGTTACATAACATAATAAACTAACTATACTAACTCTTTACATAACAAAATAAACTAACTAACTAACTTCTATTTAGTTGATCTTTACAGGTCTACCCACCATATCATATTGGATACTACCTTCTGACTTTTTAGTAAAAATATCTCTAATTTCCACTATTTTAAAGCATGTGGATATATATATGTATATGTATATGTATATTAAAGGAAAAAATTATCGTTATCTTAAAGCTTAATACAAACTTGGGCGTCGGAGCCTCGGAGGTGTATCCTTGGGCTAATCTTGGGGGCCCCTAGTTATTTGTTCTTGTTGCAAGTACAACCATAATCTATCAGTTACTTCCTGAAGAAGAGAAATCACACAAATTTATTTTCTTGATCAATGGAATAGGTTCAAGGTGTAACAGTGCAATCACCCAACCTTGACCGCATCATTTTGGTGTCGTTTGTGGGAATCTTGCACTGGCTCAGTGCACATACAGTCCACCCACACTCTGGAGGCTTATGATGGGAAGGAAATATCCACAACGATTCAATACGCAGATGGACTATAAAAGCGACGGCCAAATCCCTTTGCACCAAGAAATGGAATTTTCAAGACAAACTCGTGAAGCTAAACAGGCCAAAATGGACAATCTCTTGGCCAAACACGAGCAACCCCGTACCACATCATTGCCATCACTTTCATAAATAATAAATTTCATATATAAATATAATATATTTATTGGGAATGGATCTAGTAAGACCATTTCCTAGTGTGAGTCTAATCACAACCTTTGGTGATTATGAATTAACAATCAAGATTAATCTTAAAAATTGAGTCTTGGTTGCATAAATTATTAATAAAAGGGTAAATATATAAATGAATACACATTCATAAGACACGTTAATTTGAACCGTTTCAAAATCACAACCATCCAATAAATTAAGTTCGATGGATGTAAATTCACTGGAGGAACAAATACATCTCCATCCTTTTAAATGTGCATCAATAAGTCTCTAAATGTACATAAAATTACTTTTAAATTACCATTAATATTGTTATGTGAATGTAAATTCTCTCATTTCTCTTTTTCTCTCTTCTCAGTTAAAATCTCACTTCAATTAAAATTTCTCCATGTTTTTCAAAAAACACTGATTTTTCCAAAATAAATTACATCATATTATTCTTTTCAAACTAGGGAACAAAACTCATACCATTTTGCCCTGCAAAATTATGTGTTTAAGCATTCGAATTGAAGTTATTTCAAAAATTAAATTTACAAATAAAAAAATCATTTCACATTTAGACGTATGTATGCACATTTAAAATTCTTTTAATGCACACTTAGAAGGATAACAATGCTACATTACATGTTGTGTTTCTCCATCAATAATGATAAAATTATCTTCTTTAATCAAGCCAACTTTCAATAATTTTACTGCACATTTAAAACTTTGTTGTTGCACATTTAGAGATTCATTGGTGCATACTTAGAATGATATATATATCATAATACATGTTATGTGTTTATTAGTCATCCATCCTCCAGCGAGTTTGTATTCAGCATATCTAAAATTATTGGATGATTGTAATTTGGTCATACATTCTCATCTTATCCAAATTATTATCCAGACTAGGGTAAATTACATTATTGTCCTTAATGTTAATAAACCAGTCTCCAACCACCTAAATTAAAGAATAAAATCTTTACCAGTAAATCTAAATTACCAAAGGATGAGATTAGTCCTTACAGACTCACACAATGAACTGGTTCCCATTTAATTCAATTCACACACACACACACACACATATATTTGATGATGCCCGAGCAGAGCTGGATAGACGCATGCACACTGTTCGCCAAAAATATTTGGATCTTACAACTGCAAGTGTACAATGTAGTTTATAGAATAATGGCAAACAAGGTCGTATTCCTCAGGGATTGACTACGAAACACTTAGGCTATAGTAACATCGCATTCCAATTTTATTAAAGCGACCGAATATCAAGTTTTATCAAAAATTGAAAATTAAAGAAAAATAAATAAATTTGCGAACCCCACAAGTATTTTCAACAACTACGGAAGCAACCTTAGGCACATAATCTCAACATGTTTCTTCAATATTAAATCCAATTAATATTTAACAAAACCAATTCATGCAATTCTATGGGTTCAATTCCTAAGTTAGTCTATACTCCCTCCCGGGTGATGCATAAACACTAGATTAATAATAATTGTAGATCTCCCGATACGTTACAACTATTATTAACTCCCAAAATATTTATGAATTAAATGACTCCCCACAAACAGTTGTAGGTCTCCCGACTCGTTACACCCGTTTATGTCTGAATTCAATTTTCGTCTTCGTTAGAACTCATCTCCCGAATCTCGCACTAACAAATATGACATGCTAATTATTGATCAGATAAAAAGCAATTAAGAATAAGTACTCAAATTCATAAAATAGAACACATGAATTAATTAAGAAAATTATTAATCAAGATTTAACATGAATTCACAGTTTTGATTATGCCCTAAGATCCGAAAGATTAGCCAAACATTGATTACAAACTCATAGACAAATTTGAAATCAATATTATGACATCGTTTAAGCACAGACAAGAGATCTAGACATAGAAAAAAACCTCTTCTTGTCATGATGGAATCTCCTTCCAAGCCTTCGAAGCTCTTGTGCTCCCGTAGATGCGAAGGCCTTATGGTGTTCTTCGCGACCTAGCCCTCCTCTCTTAGAAGACCTTGGATCTTGTGTTCCTGTGTAATTTGATATATTTTCTGTGGTATGAATGTTGTTCTTCGTGCAAGCCTTGGGTCCCTTTTATCGATGCTGGGAGAGATCACTTGCAGAGTTGGAACGGGAAAAGAACTCTGGAAAAATGCGAGGAAGAGTCCCACACGGCCTGGCCGTGTGACATCACACGATCGTGTGGGTTTTGTGCTGCCCAATACCACACGCCCGTGTGGGTCCCACACGGTTCAGCCATGCGGCTTGGTTCCGTCTCCTGTTTCTTCCCCTTTTTCACACGGACATGTCATTTCACACGGGTATTTTTACACAGCCGTGTTCCGGGCCTTCCAACTGATATTTCTTCATTTTAAGCTCCGTTTCCTGTAAAAAGTTACAAGAATACGCATTATCATGTCCTTCTAAGAAAACCAAGTAAAAACACACTAAATATGCGTGCAAATGCATCAAATATATATCATTTTAAGCCCCAAAATGCACGTATATTTTACACACATCAAAATCCCCAAAACTTAAAGCATTGCTCGTCCTCGAGCAAATTAAGAAAAAATAATATCAAGGGGTAAATTGAACACACAAGAACACTATAAACATTTAATCTCATTTGACTCCATATTCAAGTAAACCATGTAATTCATTATCAAGAAGTCATCATTCATAAGTTCGGCATAATTAATAGTCTCTTGGGTACTTGACATCGCGACTCACAAGTAGTAGTAGTGTATCACTCGACTTTCAAAGTGTATGGTAAATGTTTATGCTCAAATTCAATTCAATGAAAGTAGAACTACCATAGGCTTGCAAATCGTCTCACATCTCGACCACTTTTGTGTGCACAATCTAAGAATCAAAAAGGACTTTTGCCAACTTCCTCTCTTTTTCATAAATTTTTACCACATCTACCCCAAACTTGTTCATTTTCTATAAGCTCAAGAAATTTCAGGGATAAAATCATTTTGAAATTTTAATGATCAATGTGGCTAAGAATAAAAGTTTTGGCTCAAAATTGGCTAACTAGGGAATCATGAGTTCATAGGTAGGCTTTTTAGGCTAAGTAGGCTAAACAAAGATGACCTTAAATCATTTTCAAAAATTGCACACACACATGGCTTCAATGAAGATACCAGAGCAAGTTCTAGAGTTCTATCAATCATGAATGACACACTCAAGAAAAAATAAGTCTGCATAATATAAAGTAGTTTAAGGCACAAAAGCTCACAGACTTATTTTTCGCAACATGCTCAAATACACAATTTTCTCAACTAATGCTAAGCAAATAAATGACATTTTCCCAACAATTCATCATATTATTCCCAGAAGTATGTTGTCTCATTCAATTAAATGCTCATAGTAAAATCATACAGAAGCTGGACAATTTCGAAAACCTTGATTAAACCACACACAAAAGCAATTAAACGTGTTAAAGCGATAAACGTGCAAAAAAAAGGATATAAAATTAAAAAAAATCAAAAATCCTAAAACAAAATTGAAAATTTTAATGCAAATTTTTATGCTCTACATGCAATCCTAAATACAATGCAAAATGCAAGAAAGTACTAAATTACGCATTCTTTACAACCCCTCCAAACTTAAAGTATACTTCGTCCCAAACATATGAGGAAATTATCAAAAGAAAAAAGGAATGCGTAATAAGTACTTACCTGGATCGTTCCAGTGAAGCCGAAAGCTCGTCCGTCAAAATTGGAAACTGGAGGAGTAGATCGCATGGTCGGGTCGTGTGCGTCCACACACCCGTGTGCGCCTGGTTTTTTTTTTGTTTTTCTTACCCCGGGTTTGTCGCGACGCCTCTTGGGTTGCCTCCCACCAAGCGCTAAGTTTTACATCTTCAGCCAGACTTCAGATTTCTAACATCACTGTCGTTGAACCATGTCGGTTGAAATCCTTAAGCCCTCATATTCTGTACCATCCATAAGACGAATGGCGTTGCACTATTTTTTCGGATTAAGTTCAGTATCGCTTGGGAATTTGCCCTTTTGATGTTGCCCTCCCACTGCAGTTGCGATTTTTGGGCTACTTGTGTCTCCAACGATTTCAGTCTCGCATTCAACAAAAACGATGTTAGAAACAAAGTAATAAGAAAAAAAAATATTTACAAAAATAAAAAGAATATTTACAATTCACAAAAAGGAAAAAAATCGAAAAAAACAAAAAAGCATTTTACAAAAATCGAAAGAAAAGAAAAATATATACAAAAAAAAAACAAAAAAAATCGAAAAGATAAAAAAAATATTTACAATAAGCTTCAATTAAGATTGAATTACTTATTACTATATCTAAGTAGAATCTTTCAATCCCCGGCAACGGCGCCAAAAATTTGGTCGCCAAAAATATTTGGATCTTACAACTACAAGTGTACAGTGTAGTTTATAGAATAATGGCAAGCAAGATCGTATTCCTCAGAGATTGACAACGAAACACTTAGGCTATAGTAACATCGCATTCCAATTTTATTGAAGCGACCGAAAATTAAAGAAAAATAAATAATTTTGCGAACCCCACAAGTATTTTCAACAACTACGGAAGCAACCTTGAAACAATAACTTTGCTTAAAATGAAAGATTTTGGAAATACAAGTGTTTAAAAACTTTTTGAAATGATAGAGATCTAGTTCAGTAACCAGTGCGGAAGGCTCAATGAACCAACCGCTCTGATACCACTTGTAGGTCCCCAAGGGGTGTGAAGTAAGGTTTAGAAGGGGGGTTGAATAAACCTTACCAAATTTTTGATTTTAGTCCTTTTAAAATTATAACAGAGTTGACTCAAACAACTGTGTCCTTGAGGGATAGCTAAGTTGGTTATTCAGCTAAGTTAGCCACTCAACAGACTCGATAGAGCTGTTGATAGAATAACTCGGTTGTCTAACCTAAACTTAACTTGGCTGGTTTGGTTTTAACAGCGGAAGACTTAACACCCTTTAAGTCGTTTTAGGTTTGTTTTTAACACTTGATTCTTAGCACTTAGTTATAAATCAGTTGGATAACAAATATGATTCTATCAGCAGATATAAAGTAAATATGCAAAAAAATTAATGTGCTGAAAGTAAATGACACAAATATTTTTATAGAGGTTCAAAGATGGGGTAATTCTTCTAATCCTCTCTTCTCCAACTCCTGGAGGAATCCACTAAGTAATGTGAATCGGTTTACAAAGTGGTGAACGATCGAGACAGACATCATCACACAAATTGGGCTTCTCTTGCGACTCAGCTTCTTCCGCAGGGCAAATGCCTTGCTACTTCAGCTCACTTCTCAAGTTCTTGGATTTGATCACGAAGCCCTCCAACAAACTTGATAATGGTTCGACCTTGAACCTCCCTACAATCCAGGCTTGGAAAGTAGACCCCTTTTGATTCTTCAAAAGTTTCCTCTTCAACAGATTTGAAGTTTTTCTTTCCTTCACAACTTGTGTTGGATTGATTTCCTTCGAGTTTTAGGCTTGAGGAATTGCTTGAATGTTCTTGAGAATATTGCAGGTTAAATGCTTGAATAATGCTTGCTTGTTCGTGGTTCAGGTTGTCAAGGTCTTAACCCCTTCTCAATAACTTCCTCAGCCTTTATAGTGCGCATTTGAAATTTTGCCCGTTGAAGAGATAGGCTAAATTCAAATGTCACTTGTGTTCGTTGGCTTGTCTTTTCTGCAGTCCTTGATGTTGACACTTCCTCGTATTAAATGTCTTCGCAGCATTGCAGATGTCTGACACACGGTGCAGTGTTTCCCATTGGTTTATTCCTTTTGCACAAATCTAGGACAAACACTTTAGACCTGACAGCTTTGACATATTACTATATTGAGTAACATTCTTGACTTTAATCAATGGATCTAAGTCAGTTGTCTTGATTAGACTGCTGTCTTTACCCCAGGTGACTTGAGTCAGCTCCAGTCATTGAATGACTCAACTGTCACTTCAACTTTGAAACTTGGCTTCTTGAGATGGCTTGACTGACACTTCTTACAGCTGTTCCTCAGCTGACACTCCTTCAGTCGAGTCCTTGACTTCCTTCTTGGCCATACTCACCGACACACATCGTAGTCTTCAATCCAAGATCTGTGATTGACTTCTTGTATTTCTTGACATAGTGACTTGACTCACTTTTCCAAATTTATCTATTACAATACAAATTACAAGGAAAATGGGGTGCCAACTTCCTAGTTTAAGTTTTACATGGTATCATTAAAATCTACTAAATAAATTTTCTAACAATTTCCCCCTTTTGATGATGCCAAAACTTAAAGACATTAAAAAAATAAACAGCAAAGATACATACAGACAATGCAGCAACAAAGAATGCATGCTTAAAATAGATCGTTTTATTGATCATAGCATTCTTGTCCTTTACACAGCCGTTTACATTTGGTATCAGAGCAATATACATGTATACAAGTCAAGACATAGTGTACCTAAGCTAAGATACAAAGATACATACAGAGTGAAAAATTACAGGGAAATTCACTAAGTTTATTACAGAAGACTTACATGAATGTATTTACAATAGTAATACATGAAGGGGTTTGCAGCAACACTTCAACGCCTTTGCTGCTTCCTTCTTCTCTCTTCTTCGTCTCTTCTTCTGTCAGCCTCAGCTCTCTTTCTCTTTCTTTCCTCTTCATCTCTTTTCTTCTTTTCATAAGCCCATTTGGCAACAAGGTCATCCCTTTGCTTCCTCTCGAGCCATTCTCTTGTCTGCCTTTGGTTTTCTTCTTCTTGTCTCCTTGCATCTTCAGCGTTCTTTCTTTCAACCTCTCGGTTGGCCAGGTGATCATATCCAGCCCAGTAGATTAAGCCTTTCTTCTCAGGATCCACATACGATATATCCTTTGGTTTTGGTCGAGGCTGGGAGCCTCTTCCTCCACCACTTCTTCCTCTACCTGGCTCACATCTTCATCCTCTGGGCGTGTACTGTACTGGAGTTTTCTGCTTCCCAGCCGAGTGACTGCTGGAAGTCTGCTGCTTATCAGCTTCTTTACACAGTGCTAGACCTTTCTCCCAGTAAAAATCCCAGGCTTCAGATAGATCCATTCCTTGGAAGTAGCCTTCTGATTCAAGAGTTTGAAACTCCTCAATTGATGTAGGCTCAGTTCCATCATCAGGTATCGCATCCTAATCCTTTCCGACTGGAAGACCACCAAATTGTCTCATTAGATTCTGAACGCGAGCATCTTGCTTTGCAGCTAACTCCTCAAATTCTGCTTCGATGATTTTTCTTTTGTCTGCCATTGACACAACAACTTTCTTAAGTGGTAAGGTCACAGGGAGTTTGCTGAGAATAGAGCGATAATGGTGACCTTCTTTGAGGGTTTTCTAACATCAACGTCACATCCTTCGAACTTCTTTCCCCCTCAGCTGCTTTACTTTTCTTCACTTGTTCTTCTTTCAATCCCTTTAGGGACTCCTCTTCCCCCTTTTTGGCATCATCAAAGGAGAGAGGAACCCCAGGGAATATACCTCCAAGGATAAAATCCAGTCTGCTGATCGTGGAGTTGTGCTTGGAGTCTGTTGCATCATATGCAGCTCTAAACTTTGATCGAATTTCCTTAGACTCGGTTGTTACTGTCTTCATTTCAGCCATGAGTAGGCTGAATTTTTCATTCATGGCATTTTCGAGTCTGAGGATTTCATTCTTGTGGAAATGTTGCAATAGCTCCATATCTGTTTTGTGAGACTGGTTTATCCTTTCAATGTATTCCTTCATCCTCTGCCTGATCATGGAGTTATCAGCACTCCATACGAGCATTCGTCCATATAAGGCTTTGAAATAGCGGACTTGCTCGATTCTCATGGCAGTCTGCTGTTGAGTCCATTCCCGAATTCGCACCACGATCCCTCTCAAATCAGCTGTGAGAGTGGCATCGCGATTGTCCAAGCACAAATCTAGTGAGGCCTGATGTCGTTCGATCTTCTCAATCTCCTCACAGATCTTCTTGAAGACTTCACGAATCTCAGTTGTCACGCCTGATTCAGCTGCCGGCCATTCTGTGTCAAAATTAAAGTCTGCTGAAACAATTGTGTCGGTGGGAATGATGGGATCTTCTCTTACAATGTATCTCCTTCGTTCAGCAGCTGTCTCTTCCTCTAATTCAGGCAGGTTCTGGGAGAAGGGAAACATTTCTTGAAAGGCATCATCGTGCACATATGGAATGTCTTGTTGATTTTGTGCCTGTGATGACTCGGCTCAAAATGCCTCAGCTGGGCAGCCTTCATCGGCAATCGTCATCACGGTTGTGGGAGCTGCGGACCGAGCCGACGGAGTCGTTGCTGCTGCAAGTGGAGCTCAACAGATGACTCGGTTCTAGCTGGAGCATTTGTGATGGTTTGCCAAGCTGACTGAGCCTCAGCTGTCTGAACAGCTTCCTCGGTCTCAGTAGATTTTTCTAAGTGAATTACCTAGTCCTCTGTTGTATCATCAGCGCCATCGGATGATGATGAGACTTGTAGGGTTGGCTTATCATCAAAATTGAACTTCATGCTAGCCGTTTTCTCACTGATCTGGCTCTGAGTTTTGAGAACATCCTCAGCTGTGTCTGTAGGATTTGCAAGCGGAGTGAACTCAGCTTCATATTCTGATCCCGAAAATGATGTATCTAAGTTCTCTTGGGAGTCATGAAGAGCGCTTATCTCTTTTTCTGCATCAGCGCTGTTTAGTGGAGGAATGTTCTGTGCATCTTGACCCTTACCCAGGGAAGTCTCAACCTCCCTTGGGCCTTCAACACCCCCAGCAGACTCAACTGCTGCGAGGCCTTCAATATTCCCTTCGACAGTCTCAACTGTCTTAGGGTCTTCGATAATGGCATCCGTAGGAGTCTCAACCCCTTGGATTGCACTTTCTGAGCCCAGAGTGTTAACTCCCGGGGCATTACCATCCCTTGCCTCTGCTGCAGGAGCAACTTCACTGGCCTTAAAAGCAGTTGACACTTCAGCTGGGACAGACTCAACTGTCCGAGCTTCGTCAATGTCACTCTGCTGATGTTCACTCTCCTGCTCAGCTTCGCCTCCTTGCTTCATAGATGAGTCTTCCACAGCAACCTCCAACCTAGCTGTGGTGGAGAGAGGTTCCCCTCAGCTGGCTCACCAGCTGAGTGACTGAGAGTGGGGTCCCTCAGCTCCAGAGACGCGGCTTTGTCCGTTGAGTGTTCAGCCGCCGGGGCAGGTGTGAAAACATCTTCTTCAGGGGTTGGCTCAGCTTGGGTGTCCAACTTCCCAGCTTCATCGCCAGCTCCCTTGGTGCCATCCTCTGATTGCACGGGGACGCGGCAAAGAATGTCCGACGCATCTCTTTGTGCCCTCCCGGAGGATCGGTCTGAAAGAGTTTGGGAAGACTCTCCTGGACCTTCGAACAAACGCTGCTCGTGCATGGCTCTTGATTCCCTCAAAGCCTGCTGCATATTTGACTTCTCGGCTGCAGCAGTGGGATCCATATCCTCATCACTTTCTGAGAGCAAATCAAGATGCGAGTGAGTATGCTCTAGAGAGCCTGTAAATTCGTACATCTTAGATTTTTCCAACGCTCGGGCTTGCTCGGCAACTTTCTCCTTTTCTTCCTCCTTGATAATGCGAAGAA
Organism: Rehmannia glutinosa; assembly: GCA_016081115.2. Classification (NCBI taxonomy): domain Eukaryota; kingdom Viridiplantae; phylum Streptophyta; class Magnoliopsida; order Lamiales; family Orobanchaceae; genus Rehmannia; species Rehmannia glutinosa. The sequence goes on along the minus strand of JABTTQ020001344.1, from coordinate 344,346 downwards.
TATCTATGCAATTGTCTTCATCGAGAGTGGATTTGACATCTGCAACACCAAAGAATCAGAGCAACTCTTCTTCTTCGTCTATGAACTTAGGGCGAGTGAACTGCACCCTTGAGTGATCCAATTTCCATAATCTCCATTCTCTTAGGCGTCTTTGAATATCGGGATAAACTGGAGAATACATGATCAGATCATCATCATCATTATCTTTACCTCCAGTTTTCGGAACGGAAGGTAGGAGACCTTGCTCTTCCTCGGATGTAGCAACATTAGTTATAGGAGTGGAGACAATTTTTTCAACATCAGGTACAGTTGTCTTGGCTGCTTCACTTTCCCCAGCTGTCTGCCTCACAACTGGGTTTACAACCGGTCTCTGCTGATCATCATCAGCAGACTTTACGGATTCATCAATAACCACTCGAGATCGCTTGCTCTTCCCGAGCATCGGCGATCTCGAATTCTTTTTCGGTTGAGAACCAGATTCGGCTGTCTTCTGCAGCTCAGATTGCTTGAATAGCCTTCTCTTCTTAGAGCGAACCAGTGGGATCTCTGGTTCCTCTTCTTCTGATTCCTTGGCGGCGGGGGACGGGGCACTCTTCTTAGAGGCTGCTGCCTTTATTGACTTGGCAGTCCTCTTTTTTTTGACGACTGGAGAAGGGATTTAGGGTTCCTTCTCAGTCTCTGCTACAGGGGCAGAAGTCTCGGCTGCTCGGGCAGGTAACTCGGCTGCAGGGGCAGGTGCTTTGGACTGTGTTGCAGGAGTAGGTGCTTTCTTTGGCTTTGCGGGGACAGGAGCAGGCTTGGATGCTGCAGCTCTCTTCTTCGGGGAGGGTCTCACCGTGTGTCTTGGGTCACCGATTCCCCTCACTAGTATCGTCTTTCTTGGCATGAGCTCTCTTCTGGGCATCGGAAAGGTTTGTTCAGAACATCTTCTTGTTCACGTGGAACGGTTTGCCATGACGAAGAGCAACACCCTTCACTTCCAGTAGATGGCCAATCACAAGGCCATAACCCAGTGAACATCCGAAGGACCCATCCTCCTTGAAGGTTCTGTTCAGCACATTTTGGCAGAGTCTGTTGTAGACAAACTCAGCCCAGTTAACCTTCTTTCCTTGCATGATCGCAACCATCACGATCAGCTTAGTTTTGGACAGCTGATTGAAGCTTCCAAATTTCATGTCAATGCATTTTGAGACGACATCCATCAGCTTGTGATAGTCATCCTTCAGCAGTTTCTTCTTGGCCGTATAGGCCACTTTCGCAGCATACTCAGGCTTGGAAACTTCCTTCCAAGCCGCAGCTTCTCTATAAATAGTTGAAGAATTTTAAGGATCAAACACAACTCACAATTCTATAATACAACAAGAAAATCTCAGCAAATCCATTGTATTTCATTTTCAACATTCTTGTTGTAATAGCCTACGCACTACTCTTTCACATCTTGCTTATTAGGCTTTCCTTCTTGATTACACTTACACTTTTGAGTTGTAATATTTCATTCAAAGTGTAATCTTGATTGTGTTTGTAACATCATCCAAAACAAGAAAACTTTGTTAGTGTTCCTTTGGCAATAACACGTTTGGTTGATTAGAATTAGTTGGTTGATAAGCTTGGTGTTTGTTAAGTTGGTTTTATACCAACGTATTGAGTATTCTAGACTAGGAATTTGCTTTATTTCGGGTATTTTTAGTGTTGTTTTAGTCGAATTCATTTAATTAGTTGTCGTTTGAGAGTCGGGACAGTCTTGGATGCCGATATTGATTAAGAACGATGAAAAACGTGTTTGGACGGTGAAGATCGCATGTTAGAAGTTGAAAAATGGAAAAATATGGGTCACGGACGAGCGCGGCAGCGCTAAAACCCCCGCGCCGCAGCGCGGGGGTCGAAAATGGTGCAGGGATACAGGGCAGGTGCGCGCTACTGCCACAAGCGAGGGGACGACGTGCGCGGGAAGCCGCGGCTTCCAAGGCCAAGGGGCTGCAACGCCCGATCAACCAAGCGAGAGGGGGCGGCGTCGCGCAACCAATTCGGTATTTGTCGTTTTAAGTTTGGGGGTGCGATCTATTTTTATTCGTCGAGTCGAGTCTTGAGTCCAAAAAAAAAAAAAAAAAAAAACGAAAAAAATAATCCAGAGTCGAGTCGGGTCGTCTCTAAAACTGTGAAACTGCATGACTAAGTGAATTTGTTGAATATGCGTTGAACGGTCAAGAAAGCATGTGTTTGAACTGTGATCTATTCTTCTTTCCATTAATTCCATCTATGTGCTTAACTCTGTTGATTTATTTGGGAATAATTTATGCAATTGAGTGGTTCCTTTATGATCCCACCGGATTCTAGAACTTGTCTGATCACTAGTCGAGGCAAAATCCTAGGTGAAGTAACATTAAGGAAGTGATTTAGGCCATCTTTGAACAAGCTAGAGCCTAAAATGCCTACCTTTGTATTATATTTTCCCTAGTATCCCCCTTTGAGCCTTAAAAACCCGTTTCTTTGGCAACCAATCGAATACCCAGAGCCTAAATGTGAAAATCCTAATTACCCATCACTCATACACACAAAGTATAGAAAAATGTTGAAGGTTGAGGAGGGTATGATGAGAAGGGTATGTGTTTAATTGCATGAAGTTGCCCGAGAAAGAAAATATGAAACCCCATGTATGCAAAATAATAAGTTTGGGGGTTCCGAAAAAAAAAAAATGAGAAAAAAATCAGCGAGATTGAAGGATCATAAACATTGGGGATGTCAAAAAGTGAAGGGTAGTTGCTTATTGATAATTCGAAGTGCTAATTGTGTGTTTGGGTGATTTGAGCCACTTAATCCCATATTTTCCTACCTTACCCTAAGCCCACATTACAAGCTTTAAAAGTCCTATTGATCCTTGTGTTACATTAGCCTACATTAGTGGAGATTAGTGTGAAAGATAAGCCTATGGAGTCCGGTAAGCATCTCATCTCTATATTAAAGAAGTGGATCATTTTGAAAACACTTGATTGTGTAAATCTATCTGGATAATGAAAGCGGGGTTGGCATGAACATTCCACCTTCATGATCACATTGTGAAAATACGTGCTTGATTGATAGTAAAACAAAATTTGACGAATGAGTTTGGTTGTGAAGTTTTGCAGTTGGTTTGTTGAGTCAGTCGTCTTTATTTTTGTTTCCTTCATGTTTTTTATTTTATAGAGTCTGTAATTGCTTGAGGACAAGCAAACGTCTAAGTTTGGGGGTATTTGTTAATTTGGTTTTATACCAACGTATTGAGTATTCTAGACTAGGAATTTGCTTTGTTTTCGGGTATTTTTAGTGTCGTTTTAGTCGAATTCATTTAATTAGTTGTCGTTTGAGAGTCGGGACAGTCTTGGATGCCGATATTGATTAAGAACGATGAAAAACGTGTTTGGACGGTGAAGATCGCATGTTAGAAGTTGAAAAACGGAAAAATATGGGTCACGGACGAGCGCCGCAACGCTAAAACCCCCGCGCCACAGCGCGGGGTCGAAAATGGTACAGGGATCAGGCGATGCCCATTGCAGCCTTACCGGGCGAGCGAGGGACGTGCGAGCGCTGGCAGCGCCGATCAACAGCAACCAAGCAGGGGACGCGGCGTGCGCGACCAATTAAGCTGAGCTGCAGCGCCATTTCAGGGCAGCGCGTAACCAAAGCAGGAGAGAGACGTCTGACAGCTGCACTGCGGCTGCAGCCATTTCCGGCTGGGCAGCCCAGCACGCGACGACGGCTGAACACTGGCCATTTTAAGTCGTGGGCGTTTTGACGGATTTTCGAGGATTTCAAGCCTATAAATATGAGAACTCACGTACGAGCAAGGAGACGGATATTATTTTGAGCACAACGCAAGGCAAGAGACTCAGAGCTAGGGTTCGGGACGGCAATTGGAGGCACTTCTCGTCTGGACACAGAGAGAATTCCTTCTCTTTTCTTCTCAATTCTTTCTTTGCTTTTCTTTGTCGATTTCTTGAGATGTATAATTATTTCTCCATGAATTTTTGTACATCCATTATGAGCTAAACCTATTTTTCTAGGGGATTGATGTAACTTACGTTTGAACCTATGTTTTGATTTCATTTATGAAATTCGCATATTATTTAATCTATTTGTGCTATTTGATTTGATTGCATCTGGATTATCGATCAATAATTTAGATTGTTTGGTGTGTTTGATTTGACGCCGAGAGAGGTAATTGAACGCCCGCCATAGAATAACACAACCTAGGGTTTCATAGAATCGAGAGGTTTATGAATCTTTTGAAGCCTTTGTGATAGAATATTCATTGAGCGTATTAGGGTTTAATTTATGATTTTGATAGAGATATCGAAATCGAAATTGAACCTAGAATCACTTGGCACTTTCGAGAGAAAGTGATAAACGGTAGGAATATTGGCTTATAGATTAATAACTTGTGATTAATAAACTGGATTGAAAACATAGGGGATAACTAGGTGAAATCAACCCTCTAGAATTCATCTTCTACGTGTTTGATTAATTGTCTGAACCAATTTGTTAGTTAATTTTAGTTTATTTTTAGTTTAATAAAAATTCATCTCTCTTTTCGATTTCTAGATAGAGTTAAGCTATTTTAATTATAGTACTTAAGATAAAATTCGATAACAATCCCTGTGGAGACGATAACCCTACTTTCAAAACCTATACTAAAACTTGACACCGTACGCTTGCGGTAAGAATTTCGCGATCAGTGTTTTTCGTGTAGAAGGGTTTGATGCTCTTCGAGGTATTGAAGAGTTTGATGCTCTTCGAGGCGTTGAGAGTTTGGTACTCTTCAAGATTGTTGGTGCTAGAAGAGTTCGATGCTCTTCTAGTTGAAGTTGTAATCGTTTGGTATTGATTAATAATTTTTTTTTTCAAAATCCACTCGAACATACTGTGTGGTAGTAGATTAGACTCTAGGTGAGTTGAACCACTATATATCATTGTGTTCATTCTTCTCCTATCTCTTATATTCTTGAAAATCTTCATAAATTAGAAAAAGAGAAGAAAAATCTGAAAAATCCAGAAAATCTACTAACCCCCTCTAGATTTTTGTAGCCACCTGGACTAACAAGTGGTATCAGAGACAAAATCTTTGGCAAGCTTTTTTAATTTTTGTGAGTAAAGAAGAAAAATCCATGGCTACAAATGAGAGCTATCTTCCAACCGATGCTTCATCCAACAAGCCGCCTTTTGTCGACTCCAACAATTATGCTTTTTGGAAAGATAGAACTGAGTGCTTCTTACAAGGTTGCGAGTTCGACATTTGGAATGCGGTCATAAATGGAGTATCTATCCCAATGAAGAGACGGAACACTAGCTCCTAAAGTTTTTGAGGAATTCAATGATGATATTAAGAAAATATTCTCCTTAAACGGTAAAGCTCTTAGCATTCTTCATTGTTCTCTTACCGCTACTGAGTATAATCATATTAGAGTAATTCGATCCATTCATAATGTGTGGACAAAATTAGAAGTTATCTATGAAGGCACTAAGAAAGTGAAACAAGCTCGAAAGACCATGTTGGTTAAAGAGTTCAAAAATTTCACTATGAATGATGAAGAAAATATCTCCAAAATGGTTGAAATGCTTAACAATATTGTAAATCCTTTAGTTGTACTTGGGAAAATTATTTTCGAAAAGGACAAAGTTACAAAAATCCTAAATGCTATTCCCGCTCTTGGTCCGAAAAAGTTACAGCTATCACAGAAGCTCAAAATTTGGAAACTCTAAATATTGATGAGCTTATTAGCAATCTTCTCATTAATGAAGTCTATACCAACGAAAGGAGTAATTCAAGAGCATTTACTTCTCAACCGGATATGGAATCAACTCAAAAAACATGGAATGAGCTTCTTGCAACATCCGAAGATGAAGAAATCAAGCAATGTCTAATGGGCATCAAGAAGACAATGATGTATGCTTTAATTCTTTTATCTCCTTCATTAATGAATTGCAAGATGATTATGATGAACTTCGAAATGAATCCCAAAGCATTCTAGTTAAATACAAAAATCTGAAAGAGAATTCAACACTATGAAAAATGAAAAAGATAGTTTACTTGTTTCATATGAATCACTTTCTTGTGTTCACGCGATTACACTGGAAAAGTTAGAACTCTTGAAAAAGAAAATGAATCTCTAGTCAAGAATATGGATTGTCTGAGAAATGACAAGAATAAATTCAACTTGAGTACGGACAAAGTCACCAAGATTCTTGATGTACAATATAGTGATTATTTGAAATTATGACTTGGTTATAAGCCAAATACTATCAATAATGTGAAAAAGAACCAAGTAACCACTTTTGCTTATGCCAATTGTCATGCTTCAAAAACTATTACATGTTTTTATTGTGGTAAATGTGGACACGCGATCAATACTTATCAGGCTAGAAATAACTCAAATTATTATTGGTGACATAAAAGTCTCAATGCTAATCTAAATGGACCTAAACACTTGAGGGTACTACAAAATAATTTTATGTTAGGTACTCGTCATAATGATAGTTAAAAAAAATTAAATTGACTAATAGACAACAAATGATCGCGTCGTATGATCAAAGGAGAAAATATTCTCAAAAAAATCACTCCTCAAGAATAAGATACAATTATGATCAACGATGGGAAAGACACAACCCTTGGCACTGGCGACGCTGGTAACTCTTCTATCCTTCTTAAATTTTGCATTATTAGATTTAGCCATATTTTTTAATCATATTTTTTAGCCATTAATAATCAATGTGCATATTCTTGATTTTATTCATGTATTGATTGTCAAATTTACATTTCTAAATGTTTTCAAGAAATGAGATCTCAATTATATAATTCTCGAATTTTTAAATTTCAAAGAAGATCTTATATAGCATTAAAATAAATATATTAGGCTTTACATGATATATCAATTTTTATTTTTGTTTTTTCAAAGCATAGTATATGCCACTTGTTTAATTTTTCAAAATAAAATTAATTTCCAATTCAAATCAACATAGTCGATATTATCCGGTACTACTAGATTCTTGTGCAAGAAATTTTTCTAAGATATTGTAGGAGATATTTTGGTATTAAAGGATAAAGGACAATAGAAAAATCAATGGATACCAACATCAAATTGGTCAAGAATGAAAAAGGTGAATTGGTTGTCAAAAATAAAATCGAGGTATGTTCATCAACTTTTCTTACTATTCATAGATCCAATATTCTTCATGTCGTATGCCTATGTGCAGTGTGCTCGATTTCAAAGCAATCCCATAGAATCTCATTTATGTGCCGTAAAAAGAATTTTTCGATATTTAAAGGGCACTATTTCATATGGTTTGTTTATCTCCAAAAATGATAATTTATCTTTAATAGGATATAGTGACTTGGATTATGCCGGAAATATTGATTATCGTAAAAGTACATCCAACTCATGTCAATTTTTAGGCAGTTGTCTACTTTCATGGTTTTATAAAAAGCAAAAATGTATATTCTTATCAACGGCCGAAGCCAAATATATTTTCGTGGCTTTTGTTGTACACAATTATTATGAATGAAATAAACTTTGGCGGATTATAAAATCAACTTTGAAAATGTTCCTATTTTTTGCGATAATACTTCTGCCATTAATATTTCTCAAAAATCCAGTTCATCATAATCGAACCAAACATATTGAGGTTCGATATCATTTTTAAGGGATTGTGTTTCAAAACAAAAAATTGAGATGTGCTTTGTTCCGTCTCAAGATCAACTCGCGTATACTTTTACCAAACTATTAACCCCCGAGTCCTTTAACTATATTCGTGCTCGCTTAGGCATACTGCATATGGAATGAGGTCTATATTTATATTTTGAGCACTACTTTCTTTAGAAAAGTTTTGGGGTGAAAAATCTAGTTTTCAAAACTTAAAAAACGCAGACATAATTTTTTCTGGAAACAAGCACATTTCGCTATCTATATCGACCGATCGTTGTCTTGTGCATCGATCGCCATGTACTGAATGTTTGCTATAGCTATAGTCAGAGATATCTGTTAAAACCTTTCTGTCTCACGATTTCTTCACAAAAATCTTCACCCCATTTTAAACCCTAAAGTGCGAAACCTTTCTCCCAATTCAATTTCTCTCTTTTCTTCATCAAATTTATTATTTCTCGTTGCTAATCTCTTCAATTTCTTAAGTATTTCATATCTATGGCACCCCCAAAAAAGTTTACTGGTTCATCTCCGCCCGAAAAGAGAAAAAGAGTAGGAGAGGGTTCATCCTCAAATCGCCAATTCGTGGCGGAACAACGCGAAATTCCCGTCACCCAATGACAAATGGCTCAAGGACAGCACGGGAATGTAGGTCCTCAACTTTCCTGGGCTCAAATCACTTCTCTTTGAGTAACAATTACGAAAAACAATGTCAAATGGGTCAAAAATAAGAAATCCCTTTTATCTCAAGCTCCTAATGGTGCTAACACGCTTTTGTTTATTCACAAGTTTTGTGAAAAATTTTATGATGATTTGGTCTTCTCGAATAAAAAAGTTGGTAGGACTAAAATATGCTATTTTGAGAATTTTTCGGATGAATTTCTCTCTATTCGTGAATTCTTTGTTGCTCAAGGTTAGATGAACTTGTGGGATCACCCGTTTATAATGTATGATGATGAGGTTATTAAATACTTTTATTCGTATATATGGATTGAAATTGATAATGATAATAAGCCGATTGCTTTGAACTCGTTTATAAAATGGCGTCATTTTTGTTGGACTCCCAATGATATTTGTCCGTTGTTTGTGTTCATGAAGGCAGATGAGATTATATTTCTTGTATTTGTTGGGATGATGGCAAGTTAGGGGTGACGTTGGATGAGGTTAAAACTTTCTTGGGTGTTATGCCAATGTTTACTACCCAATCTATGACGGCTGAGCTCCGGATGATCTCACTTATTGTTTCTTATTATGTTTGTGGGAAATCCGTCAAATTGCCGAGTAATGTGGATTATTTCTTGGCGTACAAAATCAAAAGGGTAAATTAGTAAACTATGGGGAAATTTTCATTCAATGTTTGATAGATGTCGTTACATTGGATTCCAAACAATTCGCGTTGGGCAATTTGATTTGCAAGCTTCTCCTCCAATCTAGTTTTCCACCCGCCGAGCTTAATTTCGAAGTCATTAGAAACAATTTTGACAATGGAAACATCCAACAAAAGATTTGGATGACTAGGAACATGGTTAGATGTCCTACAAAGTCGGCGAAGGGTCACTCTAAAGCTTTTACCTCTCAAGCTCCCGATGACATTTTTGATGACATTGAAGCTGGAAATTTGGCAGCAGGAGGTTCTCATGGTGTTCCGGAGAGTAATACCAGCACCGATGATCAAAGTGGAGATAGTAGTGTTAGGAAATTTATTTGTTAGATTTTGATGATACCCCATAAAACTTAAACTACATTTGGCTTGTAATCATTATATGTAATTAGTGAAAACTGGTAAGAGCTGAGTCAAGGCAGCCCAGTTGAAATTACAAAAAGACAATCATGGACTGGCCGAGAACTCATTGTAAGTCACCGAGTGCAAGCTAAAGGACAACATGAACTCGACTGAAGAAGATGAATCAGCTGAGGGACAGCTGTAAGGAAGGTCAGCCAAGTCAACTGGAGAAGACAAGTTGAAATGACAGTTGAGTTATCCAAAGATTGAAGAAGACCGAAGTCAACTGAGTCTGCAAAAAGGACAGTTGAGTGAAGGCAACTGACATTTAACCGTTGCACAGAAATCAAGGAAATTACTTATTTAAGTAAAGACTCCACACTGCCATGTCCTAAGAATAAACAAGTCTAAGGCGTGCAAATTTAATAAGCCAAAAGGGACAGTCCAAGTGGGTGTCAGACCCTGAAAAGCTGGAATGTTCAAGAATATGAGGAAGTGGATCTTTCACACGCCTAGAAAGTAAGTCAGTGCAGGCCAACGTCCAACAAAATATTATTTGAGAAATTATCTATCTCTTCAACGGATAATTTGTCAAATAATACTATAAAAGGCTGAGGATTCAAATAGAGAAGAAGAAGTATGCGTATGAATGCAACTAAGATTCAAAAAATAGACTAACCAAAAAGCATACGAACTTGTGCTGAAAAGACAAAAATCAATTTATCATCCTCAAGCCTACATGTTACAAGATTCCAAATCCAACACTCATTGTGAAGGATAGAAGAATTCATCAAGTTGAAGAGGAAACCGTCGAAAAACTTTCAAGGGTCTACATTCCAAGGAAAGGATTGTAGGAAAGATTCAAGTTTGTTTGGAGGGTTGTGTGATCAAATCCAAAGACTTGAAGAAGTGAGCTGTAGTAGCAAGGCAGCCGCCTTGCGAAGAAGTTGAGTCGCAAGAGAAGCCAGTTGTGTGATCAAGGCATCTCGAGACTGAGTCGTAGGAGAAAGTCAGCTGTGTGATCAAGACCTTCTCTAGATTGATAACCACTTTGTAAACTGATCATTACCTAGTGGATTCCTCCAGGAGTTGGAGAAGAGAGGAGCAGAAGAATTACCCCATCTTCGAACCTCTATAAAATCTGTGTCTATTTATTTTCAGCATTTATTTTCTTGCATTATTATCTTATAACTGCTGATTAAGTTAGCTTTGCTATCCCACGTGATAATAAGCTTAGTGTTAAAACAAGTGTTAAAATATTTCCTTAATTAGTCAAGGGTGTCAAGTCTTCCGCTACGAAAAATCAAATCAGCTGAATAAGGGATTTAGAGTGTGCAGCCGAGTTAAACTCAACTGAACAATCAACCTAGCTGTCCTCTTGGACAGAGCTGATTTGAGTCAACTCTGTTGCAAACTTTTTAGAAGGATTTTGCAAAATTTGGTGAGGTTTATTCAACCCCCTTCTAAACCTTACATCACACCCCTTTGGACCTACAAGTGGTATCAGAGCGGTTGGTTCATTGAGCCTTCCGCACTGGTTACTGAACTAGATCTCAATCTTTTAAAAACCTTAACACTTGTGCTTTTCAAAGTTTTTCATCTTTAATGAGCTTATTACCATGGAAGCAAATCTAACTCGCATTCCTATGTTCTCCATTGAAGAATTTGATGATTGAAAAATTCGCATGCAGGCTCACCTATCAGCTTTACATGATGAAATGTGGTTTATGATAGAAGATGGGCCATTGCAAATACTTAAAGTCAACACTGCTGTAAGAAGAACAACTGCAGCTGAAGGTGAAGAAGCTGCTGAAGCAAGACCAGCCATGGTTGAAAAACCAAGGGCTGAATGGACAAACGATGATAGAAAAAGATACAACTTGGATAATGTGGCCAAGGACATCTTATACAAGGAATTGGACAAAGCCATGTTCAATAAAGTCAAGTCCTGCAAATCAGCAAAGGAAATCTGGGATAAGCTGACCTTAATATGTGAAGGATCAGATCAAATCAAAGAGAACAAACTATCTGTTGCTGTCCAGAAATTTGAAAATTTTAAAATGGCTTCAGGAGAAAATTTGGATCAGCTGGATGCTAGATTCACTGAAATTACAAATGAGCTTTCTACTCTTGGAAAAGAATATACCCAAAAGGAGATGTGTATGAAAATACTAAGGGCACTCCCAGCTGAGTGGAAAATGAAAGTCATGGCCCTAAGACATTCAATGGATCTCTCAAAGACATCCAACCATGAATTATTCTCAGACCTTAAAGCTTATGAATTTGAGCTGAGAAGAAAAGATCAAGAAGAAACAATTGTACCCAAGACAGCTACACTACTGGTCAAAGAAGGAAAAAGAGCTGAACAAAAGGAAACCTTTGATCAAGAAGAAATAGCTCTGCTGGTAAAGAGATTCAACAAGTTCTTTAATAAGAACTATAGAAGAAATAAAGGTGAAACCTCAAGAAGGCATTCAACACCCTCCAAAACAAGGGAGGAAAGGTCATCCAGGAGAGCTGAGAATCAAAGAAATGACTACCAAAATGGTGATAGTCAAAAGGATGACAGGGCTGATCAAAGAGCTGAATTCCTCTTTTGGAATTGCAGGCAACCAGATCATTTTGCCATTGACTGCAAATACCCATCTGTCAGCAAATACAAAGATGAGGAAGAAAGGAGAATCTTCAAAGAAAGAAGACAAGAAAAGAAGAAAGCAATGATGGCTGCAAAGACAGCTGAACCGGCCAAGTGCAAGGAACCAGCTGACTCAGAAAGTAGTGAGGCTGACTACTCAAGTGATTCAGAAGAAGATGTTCTCATCTGCCTTATGGCAAATGAACAAGAAGATGAGGTACAATCCAACTCTGCTTACTCGGACACTAGTGATAGTGACTGTGACACAAACACCTCTTCACCCACAAGTCTTTATGATTCATTAGGCAAAATGATGAAAGATTTTGAGCATATTAAAGCCTCACACACACTCCTAAATGAGGAAAACAACCAGCTTAAAAGCTAAAACTCACAGATGACTGAGGAGCTAAGTACCCTTAATCACATAGCTGATGAGAATGTCAAGCTAAAGGCTGAAAATTCAAAGATAATAGCAGAATTGGCTGCTACAGAAAAAAGAGAGAATGATCTCAAAAATGTGATTGCCTCATTTACAAAAGCATCCAAATCATTGGATGAATTAATAATGAGCCAAAAGAATTGTGGAGATAAGACAGGCATAGGATTTAATTCCGTTGTGCCCAGTCAATCTTCAAGAGTGATTTTGGAGAAAGGATCTTCAAGTAATGAAGCATCCCAAATGACCAAAACACCAAATGCTGCACCCACTCTCACTCAAAGGCACAATCACAATCACACTGGACTTGGTTACAAAGGTAAAGGAAAGAAGCCAGTGGAGTATGCTGAGAAGACAACTGAGAAGAAATTCAGTCAAGTCACTCAGCAGACTCGGAACAAAAATTACTCTGTAAGAAATAAACAGAGTTACCAATAACCCCAGAAATCTCAGCAAAGAAACTATCATGATGGGAATGGTAGAAATTATCCTACATAAGCTGATTGGAATGGTCACATGAAATATCAGCAAAATAACATGGGAAACAAGCCCAAGTGGCAAAGACCTCACCTCAGCAAAGGTCATTCCCAAGACAAAGGAACCATTTTCAAAACACATATGCACCTATGCACTACACTAAGAGAAATTACAACTATTTTCAAAAAGCAATTGCTAAAACACACACTCAAGCATACATACAAAAGAGACAGTTGTATGTTGTCAAAACCCCCAAGGAATTTGCTAAAGTTCACTTTGATTATGGCACTGATAGATGGCAACCTCTTAGAGTCAGACCTTTTGGCTATAAGTTGGTTGGGACATCTTATAGAACTAATCCCCAATGACCCAGACAAGTATGGGTACCTAAAAATTAATTTCCTTGATTTCAGATAAAAGGAGCAGCTGAGTGCCAAGGAACCTGGTACATAGATAGTGGCTGTTCCAGACATATGACAGGGAACAAAAGAAACTTATCAAAGTTCAAAGAAATTAAAGGTGCTAAAGTCATATTTGGAGGAAATGAAGCTCTAGGGAAGATCAAAGGAGTAGGATCCATCAAGAAAAATGGATTGGAAATCACAGATGTTGCCTATGTTGAGGGACTCAACTTTAACTTACTCAGCATCAGTCAACTCTGTGACAAAGGCTACAATATTGGATTCAATATGAGGATATGCCAAATCAAAGATACAAAATCAAATGAATTTGTGCTGCAAGGAACAAGGGAGAAAAACATGTATGTGGTAGACTGGTCCACTGCCACACCTAGTACATGTTTACTAGCAAAAAGCACAGCCGAATCCAGTTGGTTGTGGCACAAGAAACTGAGTCACCTGAACTTCAAAACAATCAATAAGATTGCCAGAAGCCATCTCGTAGAGGGATTGCGAGACTCAGTCTACAAGAAAGAGAGTATATGTGATGCATGCCAGATGGGAAAACAAATCAAATCATCGTTCAAGGAAAAGACAAATCCTTCTTCAACAAGGATCTTGCACCTGCTACATATGGATTTATTTGGTCCAGTTGAGCAAGCTAGCATCAGTGGAAAGAAATATACCCTGGTAGTGGTGGATGATTACTCAAGATACACATGGACTATTTTCATGTGTAACAAGAAAGAAACACTGCAGAAGCTGCCTCAGCTGATGAAGAGACTTCAAAATGAAAAGGGTCAAACCATTATAAAAATAAGATCAGACAGAGGAACTGAGTTTGTGAATGGAATAATCACTCAGTATTGCATTGAAAATGGTATCACCCATGAATTATCTGCTGCAAGAACTCCACAACAAAATAGAGTAGCTGAAAGGAGCAACAGAACTCTCAAGGAAGCTGCAAGAACAATGTTAGCTGAAGCTGGATTACCAAAAATATTTTGGGCTGAAGCAATTAACACAGCTTGCTACACTCAAAATAGATGCATGATAAATAGACAGCTGACTAAAACTCCTTATGAAATTTGGACAGGGAGAAAGCCAAATGTTGGATATTTCAAAATATTTGGCTGCAAATGCTTTATTCACAACAATGGAAAAGACAATTTAAAGGCTTTTGATGCCAAAGCTGATGAAGGCATCTTCCTAGGATACTCAGCTGAAAGTAAAGCATACAGAGTGCTAAACAAAAGGACTATGGTCACAGAAGAATCCATCCATGTGGTTTTTGATGAACCAAATGTGAATGAAGAAGATATTGAAGAATCAGCTGATAAGATGACTCATTCATCCATGTAGAAAAGTCCTTATATTGAAGCTGAAGTAAGAGAACTTAACTCAGATGAAGAAGAGATTGCTGAGTCTCGCAAACAACTGGAGGGACTACAACTGAGTGAACATGAAAGAGCTGCTCAAGACAACTCGGCAGGGAGACGGCTGAATCCAACCAACTTACTTCAACCTGATGTGAGATGGCTGAAAGACCATCCTCCGGAGCTGATCATTGGAAATGTTAAAGAAGGTGTTCAAACAAGATCAAAAGCACAACATGAAGCAATGTTCACTTGCTTCATATCTCAAGTAGAACCAAAAGATGTGTAAGTCTAAGTGGCTATGATAATCTAGAGGGAGGATGAATAGATTATGCTCATTTTCTCGATTATGCCCTCTTTTTCGGATAAATAAGCCAAGACAAGAATGGAAGTGCAGAAAGTAAACAACACGCCTCGATTTATAGAGGTTCAACCCACCTAGGGCCTAATCCTCTACCACCCCAGTATCTCCGGGATGGATTTCAAAAAGAAAAAAGATTTTATTAATTACCACAATTAATACAACATCACCTTACAACACCTCTTTGGAGATTACCACTATCTCCCTTGAAGATTACCACTATCTTCTACGGCACCTTGTGAAGATTTACCACAATCTTCCGATTTGAAGAACACCAAATTCTTCAACACCTTAAAGAGCACCACACTCTTCAACAAGAAGATTACCACAATCTTCTTACACCTAACACCTAGATCACCCAAGTGTGTTCTTACCACAAGAACACTCACAAGGATATCTTTTGTTGAATGATGAACCCAAATTCAAGATTACAACTCGATAATGAATAATACAAGTTTGAGTGCAAGTGTAATCAAGAATGAAAAATCCTAGACCTCAAGATGTGCAAGTGTAAGTACTTTAGGCTATTACAACAATAGTTTTGAGAAAGTGTTTGCTTGTATGCTTTGCTTGTGTAGTTGTCTTGTATCTTGTTGCTTGAATGGTTCCTCTATTTATAGGAGAGGTCTTGTATGGTTTCCAGACATAGGCTCCTTCTTGGAGAGTGAATTCTACAAAAAAATACAATTAAAATCAAGATTATAGCTGTTAGAAATCAACCCCTCAAATTAAGGAAAAGTTGTCTATAAAACCAACAGATAGTTTGCTGTCAAAAACCTATAGCGACCGGTCGCGCAGAGAGAAGGGTTTGAAGTATTTTTCACGAAAAATACATAGGGGGACCGGTCGACGGGGGGTCCGACCGGTCGATCCCCTGTTGGACCGGTTGAGGTCCCTTAAAAACACAAAGCAGAGAGTTCTATAATCAAACTCAAAGCCCAGGCACCGATCGCCCTCCCCCTTTTTCTTTTTGTCCCGTTTTCTGTTTTAAAACTCAATTCAGACACAGGATGCCCTATAGGGCGACCGGTCCAACACGAGACAGAAGTGTTGTCCAATTTTTGTCGAAAATAAACTTCAAGAAATACTCTGAAAAATTAGTAAAAATATTTTATAACGATCGGGAGTATTTGGACAACATTTAGAAACATTGTTTTGGTGTAAAAACACATTAACACAAAATCATGATAAAAACATTTATCTAACAAACTCCCCCTTTTTGATGATTACAAACCAAAACAATTTTAAGATGACGATTTTGAAAACAAAACAAATTTTCCGGTCAAGAAATAAACTATCCGTTTTGAGCGACAGCAAACCATACATAATAGCCATAATGAAGGGAGTAAAGATTTTCAAAAAATATTTTACAAAAGCTCCCCCTATCAACAAGCACATCAAGAAGTAATTTAAACAAAAGCTAGAAGCTTTAGCTAATACAATGTAAGCATAAGTATCATGAGCTTAGAAGCTCCCCCTGTCAAAAACAATCATTCAACATGCATATAAGTCCATAATACATCAAATGGACTAAGTATACTTCACAGCTTTTGGCTTTAAAGAGCCATAGCTTATAGCTTCTTTCGCGAGCTTTTATTAGCTTCTTTGAGCTAACGAGCTTATTTCTTGTTTCTCCCCCTTTGGAATCATCAAAAAGAATGTTAGCACGATAAAAACATTAATCATCCATATCAAAGTGCGCAAAGTAGTCGATTTATCGAGCTTTAAGAAGATTTAGGCTTAAAATCCAAATACAAAGGGAGAAGTCGATCATTTGAAATGCAAAAGCTCGTTTGATTGGTGAAACATGATCTCTATAAATATATAAGATTTTTGAAATCAAGAGAGTCATGTAATAAATAAAATTTTCTTAGAGACAATTCGTCGAACACTTGGCGGGCGTAAAAAAATGAACAAGATGTATATAGCCCTTGTAAATGTAATCAAGCCAAAAATTCCATCACCAAATCAATTTATACAACATCCAATCATCAACAATTAATAAGCTCATCACAAACATATACAAAATGCATCAAGAAATTTACATATAAGCCAAGTTCTCAAGGGTTCAACCCAATTGAGATAAAAGGAGTAGAATTCTTACCATTTAATCGGTAAAGATGAGCAACAATGAAGATAAACGAGCAAGATAAACCCCAAGATATATAATTTATGCAACAAAATTCATTTGAAATGAAATGTGTGTGAAAATAGCATAGGGGTCGAAAAATGGAGGGGAAGAGCCAAAATGGCTAAGTCTGGAAAACAGAAGGCATTTTATTCAAAACAAAGCATAGGGCGACCGGTCCAGGCTGAGGGCGACCGGTCGAAGGCTAGGCCGACCGGTCGACCTCAGCCCAATTTGCCCACTGGATCAGTCTGTTTTCGAAAATCCGAAATTTGATCCAAAAATCAGATTTTTCGCCCCTAAGTTTTAAAAACGTGCAAAATGCAAACGTATACCTCATTCAATATGCATTATGCCTAACCGAGCTCGTATTGAAGCAAAAGTCTCGGAAGATAGCGGTTTTGTAAAAATGTCCGCTAATTGATCTTGAGATGGTACAAAAGATATCTCAATTTTTCGTTTTGAGACGCAATCCCTTAGAAAATAATGTCGAATCTCAATATGTTTAGTACGGTTATGATGAACCGGATTTTGAGCAATGTTTATAGCGGATATGTTACCACAAAAAAATAGGAACATTTTGAAAAGAACATTTGTAATCCGCTAAAGTTTGTTTCATCCAAAGAAGTTGAGTACAACAAAAAGCTGCGGAAATATATTCGGCTTCGGCCGTTGAAAGTGAAACACAGTTTTGTTTCTTTGAAAACCAAGAAACTAGGCAATCGCCTAAAAATTGACATGATCCGGAAGTACTTTTACGATCATCAATATTACCCGCATAATCCGAATCACTATACCCTTTAAGAGAAAAATTTTCATTCTTTGGATAAAATAAACCATATTGAATAGTGCCTTTCAAATATCTAAAAATCCTTTTAACGACACTCATATGAGATTCTTTGGGATTGCTTTGAAAACGAGCACATAGGCATATGGCATAAAGAATGTCCGGTCTACTTGCGGTTAAATAAAGTAAAGGGATAAAGATTGTTAACACCCCAAACTATTCAGGTTTTTACACTTTGCCACCCGAACTTTGAAACGTTACAGTTTGCAACCTAAACTTTACAAAATTTTGCACTTTGGTTAAAATTTCAGATTTACCCCTGGTTTTATGAAAGCTGATTTGCAGTTTACCCTCTGAACTTTAAAGTTGTTGCACTTTGCAACCTTGATGATAAATTTTATTGTATTTTCTACATTTACTCCTCAAGGTCTTGCGATCCTCGAAAATGGTATCAGAGCCTAGGTTTATTAAGAACTTTTAGTTAAATTTATTATATTTATGTAATTAACAATTGGTGAGGAGAATTTCTCCGAGAATATGGATCTGGACAATTGTCCAAGATGTACACCTTCACAGGACTTATCGTCAAATTTTGACGATGTACGCCTGATCACCAAGACAAGATAGCATATTGGCAAAACCAATATGATGAAAAAGAATGCGCAGGAGCCGATAGGGAAATCTTGAGACACTGCGAAAGACAAGCAACATATTATCTAAGTTTCCTTACGGTAAATCAGATATTATATGTTGATCTGATGAATCGTCAAGAAGAAGTCCATGAAAATGCCCATCAGAATAATGATTCCTGATGGAGTACCGGAGTGGAACGAGATACTTCCGGACACATCTAAGATCTCAAAAGATATTAGAGAAGTCCAGAAGACGGTGCAGAATTATGGCAACCGCCATATTCATTTACCTACACAAGTTCATCAGATCTAAAACCAGATGGAGACGATGGTGAAATATCAGAAGGAAACTCTTGAAATCCTTCATGATATTCAGAAACGAGTCAAGAGCTTGGAGGACAGACAGAGTTCTTTCGGATGAAAGAAGCGTATCGATTTCGGGACAGTACCCTATTTACACCAAAAGGGGAAACCAACCGAAGTGATACGAAAGATGACGGACGATGAAAAGCTCATTGCTATCATCAAAGGAAAATCCATCATAAATTAAAAAGATGGATATGGAAAAGATGAATCTTAAAGATCTACATGACCTTGCAGAATCCTTCGCAGGATTAGGAATTGTAGATTTAAAGATGAACGCAGGAGACGGATCAGCTTTGGTTACCTATGACCCACAAGGTAGACCAATTCTTCCACCACCGCCACCAGTAAATCCCAACGTCGCAGAAAGTGCGGGTTCAAATCATGGAACCCAAGACGAGAGAATGCATCACGTTGGAGATTTTACCACAGAGAATGAAACACTTTCAGGAACAGGAGCTCGACCACCTCTTGCAGGAACTCGAGTACCTCCTAGAAGGCCAAATATTCACGGGCGCCTTATGGAAGATCACATCTAGATCCGATACATCCATATGGGTTGATGCTAAATCGGATATCCCGATTTCAAAAATCGAGAAGTCCTTATTGATGAATGGGCATCAGCAATGAGGATTGCAGCAGGTACCCTTGATCTTAGGAAAGATTCCTTCATTTTACTCCTTGAAATGAGTATTGAGGGATCTGTAAAGATTGCATGGGATATGACCGATGCAAGTACGAAGAGCGCGGTCACATCAGGAGAATCACTGAAAGGAATTGTCGATGATATGGCAAAACTATTCAAAATCCAGTTTATCGGCACAGGTTACTTTGAGGGATTAGAGGATGAAAAAAGAAAAAGATATAAACAAGCCCTCTATAGCCTTGAGTTACATGATATTTGTCATATTGACGAATATATCAAGTTGTTCACCGAATACCGGTGGAAATCCAAGATTGTAGAAAAGGAAGCTTCACAGCTATTCTTTGCAAAGATTCCGAGTCCCTGGAGAGAAATGCTTATCAGGGAATACAAGGATGGAGCATAATTAGATCTGATGGCGGAAAGAATGTCTTTCTTAAAGGCCAAGCTATCTGAATGGTGTTACCAGGCAGCTCTATACAGGAAATATAAGAGATTACGAGGAATTAACAAAGCGGTTCCTCTATGTTGCGTGGACAATGATATCCCAACAGTTGTGGGAGGTCAACCACGGCGGTATAAGAAGAAGAAGGAGAGAAGCCATCCATACCGCCGGGGAAGCAGCAACAAAAGGTCTTCATGGAAACCTAGAAGGTTTTGGTCAAAACAAAAAGCCCGAAGTTACAAATCAGGGCAAAGACCAGCACCAAGCAGGAGTAGAGCCTCATCATCAGGTTCAAATCAAGCAAGTACCAGCAGAACCACAGGGAGAAGAACTTTCAGGAGAGCTCACACCAGAGCTAATGAAAGTTTCAAAGACTGTAATTGCTGGACATGCGGAGCAAGAAGGCATATCTCAACTGATTGCCCAGATAACCAGAAACGAGGAGTCGGACAGTTCGAATCGACACCAGAAATTGAAGAAGTTGTCTATTATCAAGATCTAATACTGGTGTATCAATTTGAGGATATACCTCGGATGAAAGCATCTATGAAGAAGAGATCTATTCGACGATGGAAGTGACTCGATTGAGAATCGGAGTGAAGAAGAAAAATTCTTCAATGCAGGAGGCGGTCGAGAGGATATGTCGATTCCTCTCTCACACTCTGATTTCTCATAAAACTCTTATGAGAATTATGAAGGAAGATCCAAAGCTTCGGATATACGATGGTTTTACGATTGGAGCTATGGAAAAGGCTTTGGATAAGTTTGGGTTTCGTATAAAAACACCAAATTATCCATAGAGTTACTACTGGAGAATTTGCCATCCCGATGGAGTTCACTGTAACTGATCGAGATGCAGATTGGTCCCTTACCGAGAAGTCGAGGAGATCAAAAGCACGATCAAGAGAGAAGTTGCTAACACACTCTCATGGATCCATATCGAGCCATAAGGGTTATTATAAAGCAACATTCAAAGAAGGAATAGATTCGCCACTCAATCTTGCTATCTTTGACAAGCGAATCTCAAATCTCAAGGATTCATGCCTTGGGGCGATTCTGAAAAAATTTGTATGCAGGAAAATTGGCATTTAATGTCTATCCTAGAATTGCATACAATTTGGGAGATCGAGATTTCAACAGGGTCCTAACCCTTCATCAAGATTTCAAAAGAGTCGATTTGATGAAAGAAGGGAATAGACCTTATTCGATCACATACAAGATTTCCTATGCTCTCTCGAATACATGTCATTCAGAGGTATTCTTGAGGAAGGAATTTATTGAAGTCCCAAGAATCTTTGAGGACTTTGCCAGGGTGGTTCTACCAGAAATCATTGAGTCTCCAACTATAAAGGAGATCGATATGAAAATTCAAGATCAACCAGTCTTCAACAAAAGTTGAAGTCTCAGAGTTGAGCCAAGAAGGATGTCTTTCCAACAGGACAGAATGATAAGCAGTAGCCGTTGGGAAGAAAAGAAACCAAGTACAGTTCAGCGAATTCCAGATGTTTTCAAA
This sequence comes from Rehmannia glutinosa, assembly GCA_016081115.2. NCBI lineage: Eukaryota > Viridiplantae > Streptophyta > Magnoliopsida > Lamiales > Orobanchaceae > Rehmannia > Rehmannia glutinosa. The sequence continues at coordinate 322,759 of JABTTQ020001344.1, read as the reverse complement.
ACACAAGGAGAGCTGAAATGTCCCGAAGGATGGAGAGAAGTGGAAGTAATATTCGACATCACTCAAAAGGATAATATTTTTCCTTGTGATGTTCTATATTATCTCCAACAACCTATAGTTGGAAGGTATCAAGGAAGCCTAAAAATGGGTGAAATTGAGCTAACAATTACAGGAACGGCAGGAAAGATCCCAGAGCAATTAATACTGGGAATTGAATTTCTTGAGGATCATAAACCTTGGGAAAGATTACAAGATGGAATGGAGTTCACAGTGGCTGACAAAAGATACAGAATTAGATGACCATTAGCCCATTCTCCATATGCATTTCTATCGAAATGTTATATCTTTGAATACAAGGTGAGTATTTATTTCACGCCTATATTGATTGGCCGGAATATGTCTTTGCAAAGCCGGATGTTTTTTCTAAAGAAATTGGAGAAGATTTACCGGCTAGCTATTGCGGGAAGAGATTTCTCTAAAAGAATTCTTATTCTTAACAGAGGAATAAAACAAGCAGAAATTATGATCGGAGGCACGGGCGGTACCCCATGGTACAAAGTAAAGACGCCACCAAAATATTTCCATGATACAGGAGCAGATGTTTTGCTAGGAAACAATTTTCTACAAACATTTAAGCGCTTTACACAGGAAAATGAGACAAGAAGACTTATTTTCACAACATTGTGTGATCATAAGATCATTGTCTAGAGACTGCGGGAAGCATTTTACAGAAAAATGCCTATTAATTTTCGTAGCAAGCGTGGTGATGAAGCCAAACTTCGAAATCCAAAAATGGCGGATAAAAGAAGATTTGGTGATGCCTTATTATCCTTTCGACAATATGGTTCGAAGCAAAAAGATATAAAACGATGGGATAATGATTTGTATTCATTCAGAATACAAGGAGAAGAACGAGTACCTCCAGAGGCTATTGCAGAATTGATGATGAGCCTGATGGAGAAGCCACAGAGTGATGTTACCATAGAAGATCAAATATCACTCGAGGACATCAAGAAGAAGATCCAAAGGAATTATAATGAAGATCCTTTGGCATGGTGGGATAAGAACGAGCTCAAAGCTTCCTTAAAAGTTAAACCAGGAAAGGAGTACGAGTTCGTAAGATTCAAACCAATCCTTATGAATCGGGAGGATCGTAAGGATATGCGAGAAAGATACTTAAGGAACATCTTGACCTTAAGTTAATTTCACCAGAATTTCTCCATACGGCCGATCCGGATTCTTAGTCGGAACCATGGAGAAATCAAAAGAGAAAGCGAAGACTTGTTATTAATTACAAAGGGATTAATAACATTTTGGAGTTCGACGGATACTATATCCCAAGCAGAGAACATCTTGTTAACTGTATCAAAGGTGCCAAGATATTCTCAAAGTTCGATTGCAAATCTGGATTTTACCAGATTAAGATGGATGAAGAAAGCAAGAAGTTCACAGTTTTCTCCACACCACAAGGACATTATATTTGGAACGTGATGCCTATGGGATTCGCTAACGCACCCTAGATATATCAAAGGAAGATGGATAATCTCTTCAAAGATTATTTCAGTTTCATGTTCGTGTATATCGATGACATTCTGACCGCATCAAAGAACATGAAGGAGCATCTCAAACATTTGGAAATATTTTTAGATGTTTGTCACAAGGAAGGATTAGTGCTTTCGGAGAAGAAGGCAATGATTGCAACAAGACAGATTGAATTCCTCGGAATTGAAATCGATGAATCTGGGATCATCCTACAAAGTCATATTGTAGAAAAGATACAGGGATTTCCAGATACGTTGAAAGACAAGAAGCAGCTTCAGAGTTTTCTTGGAGTTGTTAATTTTGTTGGGATGTTCATAAACAATCTGGCACATTACAGGAAGGTGTTTAGCCCATTACTCAAAAAGGATGCAGTATTCAAATGGGAGGATGAACATCAAGAAGGAATTAAGCAACTTAAAAGAAGTTTGCAAAAATCTTCCTAAACTTGCAATTCCACAGGATGAAGATGAATTGGTTCTTTACACGGATGCGGTGATTATTGGTGGCGGCGGTTCTTACAAAGGCCACACCAAACGGAGAAGTGCCATGCGGATATTGCGGTCTATTTACGACATGAAGCAACGCAACGCGTGGCATATCAACGAGAAAGAATTCTTCGCAATCGAAAAGGCTTTCAAAAAATGGCCTTTATTTTCTTGGCTAAAAGTTTATCTTAAAAATTGATAATTCAAGTGTTAAAGCTTTTACAAAAACAAAATTGAATCAAAACCAGAAAAAGCTAGAATACTTAGATGGCAAGTCTGAATGCCAATATTATGATTATGATATTGTCATTATAAAATCTCATGAAAATGTTCTTGTAGATTTCCTAACAGATGGAGGGAATTGAAGCTGATTCCATCCTCACAGCCTCAAGACATCTTGGAGACCAGCTTGAAATGCTACTCCGAGAATTTGATACCCTGGTCATCAATGCTGATTTGGCCGGGAAATTACAAAGGAATGATCGGGACAAAGTAACCGATCGTATACGAGCATGTGTCCGATCTCACTCTCAGTTGAGAACGGCATTTCAGGGGCCACTCCTCCGAGCCGCTAATAAGCAAACGGAGCGTTTAGAGTGCAGGGCTCCCCAACCTGTAGCAGAGGATTCAAGTACCTCTAGCACAAGTCCTAAGCTGGCAGAAATGTTGGCCCAAGGAAAAACTGATACTCCGGAGTCAAATCCCGAGTTATCACATCAACCCAGCACGTCCGGGGTAAAGGATGAAGAGATCAATCTTAGGCCTATGATGGGCAACTCTAAGGTTGATACTAACGATATTAAAGTTTCTTCTTCTTGGCAGGAATACCAGGCGAATTGGGAGAAACTCATCACAAGGCAAGGGATATCTCCAGAAAAAACAAAGATAGATATCTCTGGAAAATACCCAAGGGCGTGGATGCTTCCAAATTCCAGCCCACAAGAAGTGAAAAGGTGGTATGAGTTTGGGGCCTTGGCCTCGGTCTATACTACTTCACCAGCCTTCCCGGAGATCAAGCAATTGCCAAAATGGATCCGAGGAAGTCATTTTTCTGAGTCTTTGGTCAAATAATAATGACGACTTGAAACGAGGGGATACCTTGGAACTCGTATTTCATAAGTGCGGCTCGAAACCCGTCGGAAAAGGCGGTCATGAAGCTTTTCATTACATCAAAGCCACCGACCGGAAGAAAGAGCCTTCAAAAATATCAAGGAGGCAAATTCGGAAGAAGTACAATTAGCCATGACATTCATCAAGATCGAGTTACAAAAGAAGGGCATGGGGATTGTGGGTCTTCTTGAGATGGACAAAGTCAAGTTTCCGTTAAGTTTTATCGAATTCGATGAACGGATCATTCTGTTGAATACCATGACAGAAAAACTACAAGATTTGTAGAAGACACATTCGAAAAGAAAAGAAATCTTATGTGGGAAAACAAGCTGCCGGGGAGTAAAGAAACTCGCCGTAAATACTGTAATATGGCTCACATCGGCCATTGGGAAATTCGGGTCTGCCCCGAATGTCAAAACCAGAAGGAACCGGAATTTGGCAAAGGATTCCGGCCAAAAGTTGATCGGAGAAGACCCGACGACGGAGAAGAAAAGTCACAGAAGTATCCAAAGTTTCGGGGACCACCAAAAAAGTAGATTCCCCAACAAAGTTAGTGGTGGCATGTGACTCCAGACAGGTGACAACCCACTTAACAAAAAGACGAAAAGTGGGTCCATGAATGATGCCGTCCAAGTTACTAAAAGACGAAGGACGAGTCAGCATGATTTGGAAGTTTTCATAAAAAACTTCGGATACCAGACAAGAAGAGGCCCAACCCATGTGAAGATGAGTTGGATGCCAACTAATTGCTGCAAGTGGAGCAATAATTAAAAAATGAAAGAGACATCCACTTGAGAGCAATAATACAGAACATAGAGGTTTCCTACCTCTATAAATGTCAAGATCTGTTGAAGGCTGAGGACATCGAACATCTCCCTTAGTCTTCTTACAATAAATTTCCTTTGTAAAATTAGTGTGAGTGTTTAGAATTTCTAGAGTGTTTTCAGCTTTTGAAATTTTAGTTTTTAATTTTATGTACAAAAGTGTGATAGCCTTTATGAGAGGCTAAACAAGTTTTCTCCTCCCAAAAGGAGATTACTGATGTAATAAATTTTTCTTTAAGTTCTTAATAAAAAAAGAGGCTTTCTGCTTCAACATGTGTTCATAATGTACTATTAATTCATCCCGTTTAAGAATTACTTATACGCTGGAGTAGGAAACGAACCAAGGTCTTTGAACGATTCTTTGAAGGAGTTGGATAACTTGCGATCATCTTCCCTGAGGGTTGAAGTTGAACAGTGAGGAGCTGTTTGTCAAAAGATCTGGGTGGTGGTGTTGCGAACCATCTCACCCGGGGCTGTTTCGGTCAAAGAAGGTATTAATTTTAAGGGATTTATTAATTTTACGGAAGCATGTTGGGTCTGATATGGTCGTAATGGACTATTTTCATTTTCAGTCTAAAGACCCAATTTGTATACGGATAAATACTTGAAATAAGATCCTGATATAAGTATGTCTTGTTGAGTTTATAGGCTGGAAACCTGACATGATCCATTTAAAACCTCTGAATAGAGACTGGATCTAAGTAGGTGTAACAATGCCACGAACAAAACAAGTTACAGAAAATAAGGGGTCTTATTTCTCGAAAAATCCGAAAAACAAATTGATTATGGAGTAAAATCTTTATGTTTATTGAATAATGCAATAAAATTATTATTATGGAGTAATTTGCCACAAATTAGAGCTTAGATGGATAACTAGAACTATTGTTTTTAAAGAATAAAATCCTAGGGGTAAAATTGTCCATAGGGTGCATAGTGTAATTATTTTCATAGTTCAGGGTGCAAAGTGTTACGAATCAAAGTCTAGGTTGTGAAGTGTAAAAAGGGGTAAAGTTGGGGTTGTTAAAAATAATTATCTCTAAAGTAAACTACCAATCATACCTCGATACTTGGATTCATCAACGGACTTGCCTTTTTCATCTTTGTCAATTTTTACATTGGTTGCCATAGGAGTAGAAACGGTTCTTCCTTCTTCAATACCAAACTTCTTCAAAAGTTCTTTTGTACATTTTGATTGTGAAATATAAATAGCTTCTTGACATTGCTTAATTTGAAGTCCAAGGAAGAAGTTGAGCTCCCCCATCATGCTCATCTCGAACTCACCTTGCATTAACTTAGAAAGTTTCTTGCACAATAATTCATTAGTAGCACCAAAAATAATAGAGCTAAATACTTTTTACCCTCCAAACTTTGCCTGTTTTTACACTTTGCCTCCTAGACTTCGTTTTGGTTCACTATGCCTCCTGGACTAAGAATATTTTTGCGATTTACCATCTATTGACAATTTTACCCCTATAGTTTTGTAAATAACTTTAAATAGTTTTAGAAATCCATCTAAGCTCCAATTTGTTGCATCAGACCCCAGAATTTATAAAATTATCATATAATCTAATCAGTATAAATATTACTATAAAATAATTTGTTCTCGGATTAATCTATGCATGAGAACCAAACTGGGTCTTTTGATTTTAAGATTGGATATAGTCCATCATGACCATATCAGGCCCAACATGCTTTCGTAAAATTAATAAATCCCTTAAAATTCATACCTTCTTTGACCGAAACAGCACCGGGTGAGATGGCTCGCAACACCACCAGTCGGAAAATTACTGCCCCTAGACCGTTTGACAAACAGTTCACACTGTTCAACTTCAACCAACAGGGAAGATGATCTACAAGTTATCTGACTCCTTCGGTAACTGCTCAGCACAGCCTTGGTTCGTTTCCTACTCCAGGCGTATAAAGTATTGCATAAACGGGATAAATTAATAGAACATTATGAACACATGTTGAAGCAGAAAGCCTCTTTTTTATTAAGAACTTATAGAAATATTTATTACATTAGTAATCTCCTTTTGGGAGGAGAATACTTGTTTAGCCTCTCATATATGAGGCTTGCACTCGAAATACATAAAACTTAAAACTAAAACACTCAAAATATTACAAATTTCTCTCAGAATTTATTATAAGAAAACTAAGGAAAATGTTCGATATCTTTAGCTTCCTTCAACCCTTGCCTTTTATAGACCTGAATCCGGACTTGAAAGGCGGATTCCAAATCTCGTTGATGTATACGACGTCACTGCTTACGTCATATCCTGAATTATTGCCTCGCCAGCTGTTTTCCTTCTCTTTCCGCGTGACTCAGCCCATGTGAGGTTTGTCGGGGAATCTTTTAAAAATTTGGTTTGCGTGGTCCCCGAGGATAACACGTCTTGTGAGCTGGGCCCTTGTTTTTTCCAGCTGCATGATCTTGTCAGTCGGGTTTGGGTCGGAATCCTTTCCCAAACTCGGATTTTTTCTGTTCGGGGCATGCTTGACAGATCCGGTCGATCCAACGGCCAACATGCGCCATGTTACAGAATTTCCGATAAGTTTCTTTGCTAGCCGGAATCTTATTCTCCCAGAGAATTCTTCTCTTTGTCTCGAAAAGCTCTTCTGCAAATCCTGTTGTTGATCCTGTCATCGAATTCAGAAGGAAAGATCCATTTGCTGAATTCTGGAAAAACTTGAATGGATATTTGACTTTGTCCATTTCAGTTAGACAAACCCAAAGTCCCCATGCTCGTCGTGCAGAAGCTTCGTCTTCAGAAATTGCTCCTACTAACAATGGTACTTCTTCCGGTGAAGCTACTTTAATGTATTTTAAAGCATTTCCATCCGGTCTTCTAAGCTTGATGAAATGAAAAGCTTCATTAAAGCCTTTCTTTGCTGATTCGGGAGCTGCACTTATAAAATACAGTTCCAAAATATCTCCTCTGGCCAAGTGTGGATTGTTGGCCCAAGTCTCATAAACTGCTTCCCCAATCCATTTCGGTAATTTTGAAATTTCTGGGAATCCGGGTGACACAGTATATATTGAAGCTAAAGCTCCAAAAGTATACCATTCTTGTACTTCATTTGGATGACTTCCTGGTTTCATCCAAACTCTAGGATACTTGCCTGAGATATCAACCATTGTTTTTTCTGGGTTAATACCTTTTCTTGTAACCAATTTCTCCCATTGTTGTTGATATACTTGCATTGGAGAAATCTTAATCTCGTCAGTTTGAACCTTAGATTTGCCTGTCTGTGGCCTAAGATTCAACTCTCCCTCTTTTACCCCGTCTTTGGGTTGGTGATTGAAGACTCGGGTTGTGACACCGGAGCTTCAACATTCGTTACGCTTTGTACACCCTCAAGGGATGCATCACCGCAACACTTGTGATTATGGTATTTGAATCCATAACCTCCGGGTTAAAGCCCCGTTCTCTAACCGCCCCTTTTTGCATCGTAGGAGATGCAGCCTGGAGGAGAGGCCCTTGCAGTCTTAAGAAGATTGTCCTCGAGCGAACCGGCATGCTCGTATTTGACTAGAAATGGATTTCCGTCGGCTGTTGAAGTCGTCCCAAACTTCTCGCATTAAGACATAATGTCCCAAAATCTCGTTCTAGACTCTCTAGGTTTTCATTTGAGATGTCTTACTCGTTTAAGGACCTCCAAAGAACGCTGCGTCCTTCCATCTCGTGTCAAAAATCTGCAAGAATATTTTCATGAGATTTTATAATGACAATATCATAATCATAATATTGACATTCAGACTTGCCATCTAAGTAATCTAGCCTTTTCTCGGTTTTGATTCAATTTTGTTTTTCGTAAAAGCATTGACACTTGAATTATCAATTTTTAAAGTAAACTTTTTAGCCAGTAAAAATAAAGGCCATTTTTTGAAAGCCTTTCTGACTGCAAAGAATTCTTTCTCGTTGATATTCCACCGATTTGCTTCACTTTGTGTGAATAAACCACTGCAGTATCTGCATGGCACTTCTTCATTTGGTGTGGCCTTCGTAAGGACTGCTGCCCACCAATCATCACTGGCATCTGTATATAGAACCAGTTCATCCTCGTCTTGTGGAATTGCAAGTTTTGGAAGCTTTTTACAAACTTCCTTGAGTTGATTTATCCATTCTTGATGTTCATCTTCCCATTTGAATATAGCATCTTTTTTGAGTAATGGGCTAAACACCTTCCTGTAATAGGTCAGATTGTTTATGAACATTCCAGCAAAATTAACAACTCCAAGAAAACTTTGAAGTTGTTTCTTATCTTTCAGCGTATCTGGAAATCCTTGTATCTTTTCTACTATATGGCTTTGTAAGATGATTCCAGATTCATCGATTTCAATTCCGAGGAATTCAATCTGTCTTGTAGCAATTACTGCCTTCTTCTCGGAAAGCACTAATCCTTCCTTGTGGCAAACATCTGAAAATATTTCCAAGTGTTCGAGATGCTCTTTCATATTCTTTGAAGCGATGAGAATATCATCGATATACACGAACATGAAACTGAAATAATCCTTGAAGAGATTATCCATCTTTCTTTGATATATCTGGGGTGCGTTAGCCAATCTCATAGGCATCACGTTCCAAATATAATATCCTTGTAGTGTGGAGAAAGCTGTAAACTTCTTACTTTCTTCCTCCATCTTAATCTGGTAAAATCCAGACTTGCAATCGAACTTTGAGAATATCTTGGCACCTTTGATACAGTTAACCAAATGTTCTCTACTTGGGATATAGTATCCGTCGAACTCCAAAATGTTATAATCCCTTTGTAATTAATAACAAGTCTTGGCTTTCCTCTTTTTATCTCTCCATGATTCCTGACTAGGAATCCAGGACTGCTATATGGAGAAACTCCTGGTGAAATCAACTTAAGGTCAAGATGTTCCTTAACTATCTTCTGCATATCCTCACGATCCTCCTGATTCATAAGGATTGGTTTGAATCTCACGAACTCATACTCCTTTCCTGGTTTAACCTTTAAGGATGCTTTGAGCTCATTTTTGTCCCACCATGCCAAATGATTTTCATTATAATTCCTTTGGATCTTCTTCTTGATATCCTCGAGTGATATTTGATCTTCTATGGTAACATCACTCTGTGACTTCTCCATTAGACTCATCATCAATTCTGCAATAGCCTCTGGAGGTACTCGTTCTTCTCCTTGTATTCTGAATGAATACAAGTCATTATCCCATCTATTTGTATCTTTTTGCTTTGAACCATATTTTCGAAAGGATAATAAGGCATCACCAAATCTTCTTTTATCCGCCATTTTTGGATTTCGAAGTTTGGCTTCATCACCACGTTTGCTACGAAAATGAATAGGCATTTTTCTGTAAAATGCTTCCCGCAGTCTCTGGACAATGATCTTATGATCACATAGTGTTGTGAAAATAAGTCTTCTTGTCTCATTCTCCTGTGTAAATCGCTTAAATGTTTGTAGGAAATTGTTTCCTAGCAAAACATATGCTCCTGTATCATGGAAATAGATTGGTGGTGTCTTCACTTTGTACCATGGGGTACCACCTGCGCCTCCGATCATAATTTCTGCTTGTTTAATTCCTCGATTAAGGATAAGAATCCTTTTAGAGAAATATCTTCCTGCAATAGCTGGTAAGTCTTCTCCGATTGTTTTAGGAAAAAACATTCGGCTTTGTAGTACATATTCCGGCACCTGAATCAATATAAGCGGTGAAATATTCGGCCTTGTATTCAGCATATAACATTCCGATAGAAATGTATATGGAGAATGGGCTAGTGGTCATCTGATTCTATATCTTTTGTCAGTCACTGTGAACTCTATTCCATCTTGTAATCTTTCCCAAGGTTTATGATCCTCAAGAAATTCAATTCCCAGTATTAATTGCTCTGGGATTTTTCCTGCCAATCCTGTGATAGTTAGCTCAATTTCACCCATTTTTAGGCTTCCTTGATACCTTCCAACTATGGGCTGTTGGAGATAATATAGGACATCACAAGGAAAAATGTTATCCTTTTGAGTGATGTCGAATATTATTTCAACTTCTCTCCATCCTTCTGGACATTTCAGCTCTCCTTGTGTTTTGAAAATATCCGGGATTCGCTGAACTGTACTCGGTCTCTTTTCTTCCCAACGTCTACTGCTTATCATTCTATCTTGTTGGAAAGACATCCTTCTTGGCTCAACTCTAAGACTTCGACTTTTGTTGAAGACTGGTTGATCTTGAATTTTCATATCAATTTTTTTTATGGTTGGAGACTCAATGATTTCTGGTAGAACCACCCTGGCAAAGTCCTCAAAGATTCTTGGGACTTCAATAAATTCCTTTCTCAAGAATACTTCTGAATGATGTGTATTCGAGAGAGCATAAGAAATCTTGTATGTGATCGAGTAAGGTCTAATTCCCTTTTTCATCAAATCATCTCTTTTGAAATCCTGATGAATGGTTAGAACTCTGTTGAAATCTCGATCTCCCAGATTGTATGCAATTCTAGGGTAGACATTAAATGCCAATTTTCCTGCATATAAATTTCCTGTGACCGCTCCAAGGCATGAATCCTTGAGATTTGAGATTCGCTTGTCAAAGATAGCAAGATTGAGTGGCGAATCTATCCCTTACTTGAATGTCGCCTTAATAATAACTCTTATGGCTCCTATATGAATCCATGAAAGTGTGTTGGCAACATCTCTTTTGACTGTGCTTTTGATCTCCTGAATTTCTTTGTAAGGGATCAATTACATCTCGATCAGGTTACCAGTGAATTCCATCGGGATGGCAAATTCTTCGGTAGTTACTCTATGGATAATTTGGTGTCTTCTATTATGAAACCCAATCTTATCCAAAACCTTTTCCATAGCCCCAATTGTAAATCCGTCATAAATCTGAAGCTTTGGATCTTCCTTCATAATTCTCATAAGAGTCTTATGAGAAACCGTAGTGTGAGAGAGGAATCCTGACATATCCTCCCTGACCGTCTGTTGAAGAAATTCTTCTTTACTCTGATTCTGAACTGGATTCAGTTCCATCGTCAGAATAAATCTCTTCTTCGTATATGCTTTCATCTGAGGGTAAATCCTCAAATTGATACACCTGGATCAAATCTTGATAATAGACAGCTTCTTCGAATTCTGGTGTAGCTTCGAGCTGTCTGACTCCTCGTTTCTGATTCTCTGGAAAATCCGTTGAGATATGCCCTCTCGCTCCGCATGTCCAGCAATTACGATCTTTAAAACTTTCATTAGCTCGTGTGAGCTCGCAAAAGTTCTTCGTCCCGGTTCTCACTGGTGCTTCCTGGTTAGAACCTCACGATGAAGAGGCTCTACTCCTGCCAGGTCTTTGGTCTTTGCCCGATTTGAATCATGGGCCTTTTGTTTTGACCAAAATCTTCTAGGTTTCCATGAAGACCTACTTCTCTTGCTGCTGCTTTCCCGGCGGTATGGATGGCTTCTCTCATTCTTCTTCTTATGCCGCCTTGGTTGACCTCCCACAACTGTTGGGATATCATCGTCCACACAACATAGAGGAACTGCTTTGTTAATTCCTCGTAATCTCTTGTAATTCCGTTATAGTGTTGCCTGATAGCACCATTCAGATAGCTTGGCTTTTAGGAAAGACATTCTTCTAGCCACTATATCTTTTTCTTTTTTCTTCTTCTAATCCCTCAAAGTAGCCTGTGCCGATAAAATGGATTTTAAATAATTTTGCCATATCATCGACAATTCCTTTTAATGATTCTCCAGCTGTGACCGCGCTTTTCATATGTGCATCGGTCATATCCCATGCAATTCTTACAGATCCTTCAAGACTCATTTCTAGAAGTAAAATGAATCCTTCTTTCGTAAGATCGAGGGTACCTGCTGCAATCCTCATAGCTGATGCCCATTCATCAATAAGGACTTCTCGATTTTTGAAATCTGGGATATCCAGATTTAGCATCAATCCATATGGATGTATCGGATCGAGATGCGATCTTCCATAAGGCATCTGATAAACATTTGACCTTCTAGAAGGTAGTCGAGTTCCTGTAAGAGGTGGTCGAGCTCCTGTTCCTGAAAGTGGTTCACTTCCTGTGGTGAAATCTCCAACGTGATGCATTATCTCGTCCCGGATTTCATGATTTGAACCCGCACTTTCTTCTACGTTGGGATTTACTGGTGGCGGTGGTGGAATTGGTCTACCTTGTGGGTCATAGGTAACCAAAGTTGATCCATCTCCTGCGTTCATCTTTAAATCTACAATTCCTAATCCTGCGAAGGATTCTGCAAGGTCATGTAGACCTTTAAGTTTTTTTCTTTCTCAAACACCCCCAAATGTGGGGTGAGGGATTAAGGTTATCCCCAACCTATTTTATTGAAAGAATCATACAGATTACATCAGATATCATCTCCTAAATGTCCTAAAGCAAGATCTTTAAGATTGATCTTCTCCATTTCCATTACTTTTAGTTTATGATGGATTTTCCTTTGATGATAGCAATGAGCTTTTCATCGTCCGTCATTTTTCGTACCACTTCGGTTGGTTTCCCCTTTTGGTGTAAATATGATACTGTCCCGAAATCGATACGCTTCTTTCCTCTGGAAAAACTTGGTTTTTCCTCCAGATTCTTGACTCGTTTCTGAATATCATGAAGGATTTCAAGAGTTTCCTTCTGATTTTTCACCATCGTCTCCATCTGATTTTGGATCTGATGGACTTGTGTTGGTAGATGAATATGGCGGTTGCCATAACTCTGCACCGTCTTCTGGATCTCTCTAAGATCTTTTGTGATCTTAGATGTGTCCGGAAGTATCTCGTTCCATTCTAGTACACCATCAGGAATCATGATTTTGATGAGCATTCTCATGGACTGCTTCCTGACGATTCATCAGATCGACATATAATATTTGGTTTACTGTGAAGAAACCCATATAATATGCCGCTTGTCTCTCGCAGTGTCTCAAGGTTTCCCTATCAGCTCCTGCGCGTTCCTTTTCAACATATTGGTTGTTCCAATATGCTATCTTGTCCTGATGATCTTGTGCATACATCGTCAGAATTTGACGATATGTCTTGTAAGGTGTACATCTTGGACAATTGTCCAGATCCATATTCTCGGAGAAATTCTCCTCACCAATTGTTAATTACATAAATATAATAAATATAACTAAAAGTTCTTAATAAACCTAGGCTCTGATACCAATTTTAAGGATCGCAAAACCCAGTTGGAGTAAGGATAGAAGATACAATGATTTTTATAACGTGGGAGGTAATCTGCAACGATTTCAAAGTTTAGATAGGAGTCTGGAATTAACATATATGTTTATAGGGGTAAATCTGGAATTTTAGGCGAAGTGCAAAATTTTAAAAGGTTGAGGAGGTAAAGTGTACCAATTTAAAGTTTAGGATGCATAGTGTAAAACTCATCATAGTTTGGGAGGTTCTCGGTATTTACCCCAAAATAATATCATCAACATAGATTTGCACTAATAAACAATCTTGCCCTTTTTCAAAAACAAAGAGAGTAGTACCAACTTTACCTCTTGTAAAACCATTTTGCAAAAGAAAAGAGCTAAGTCTATCATACCATGCACGGGGTGCTTGTTTTAAACCATACAAGGCCTTTTTAAGTTTATAAACATCATTTGGCCTAGAAAAAATTTCAAACCCCGGAGGTTGTTTAACATAGACTTCTTCTTGAATAAAACCATTTAGAAAGGCGGATTTAACATCCATTTGGTAAAGCTTAAAATTTTTAAAACAAGAATAGGCAAGTAAAATGCGAATGGCTTCTAAACGTGCTACGGGTGCAAATGTTTCATCATAATCAATACCTTCTTCTTGACAATACCCTTGAGCTACTAACCTTGCCTTGTTTCGAACAATATTGCCTTGATCATCGAGTTTGTTCCGGAATACCCATTTTGTACCAATAATTGTTTGAGGTGGAGGACAAGGTACCAATTCCCATGCATCATTTCTTTCAAATTGATTCAACTCCTCTTGCATTTCCAAAAACCAACCCTCATCTTCAATAGCCTCCTTAGCATTTTTAGGCTCTTTTTGAGATATAAGAGCTTCATCGGCAAATTTTCTTCGGGTCATCACTTTATCAAGGGGATCACCAATAATAAGATCTTTTAGGTGATCTCCCTTAAATTTCAATGCCACGGGAAGATCCGAAGTATCACCTTTATCTTCTTGAGGGTCATTTGAAGTGGACGGTTGGTCATTTGAGATAGAAGGTTGATCATTTTGAGCATCATTTTGAACAATGGGTTCAATAATATCCTCTTCATCACTTTCATCATTGGGTATCCTTTCAACACCCGAGGCTTCATTAAATTTTACATGGATGGATTCTTCAACAACCATACTAGTCTTATTGTAAACCCGATAAGCTTTGCTCTTGGTTGAATACCCCATAAATATTCCTTCATCGGCCTTAGGATCAAGTTTGTCCAATTGATCCTTAGTATTCAAAATAAAACATTTACATCCAAATATTTTGAAATAACTAATATTTGGAGTTCTTCTTTTCCAAAGCTCATATGGAGTTTTATTCATTTTAGGACGAATATAAACTCGATTAATGACATAGCAAGCGGTACTTACGGCTTTGGCCCAAAAATATTTTGGAAGTGAGAATTCATTGAGCATAGACCGACTCATCTCTTGAAGTGTCCTATTCTTCCTTTCGGCTACTCCATTTTGTTGAGGTGTCCTTGGAGCCGAAAAATTGTGAGCATATCCCTTGGTTTCACAAAAGACTCTAAATTCTCCATCAAATTCTCCACCTCGATCACTTCGAATAGACATAATAGTATCTTCCTTTTCATTTTCAATAAGTCTACACAACTTAACAAACTCATTAACGGCATCGCTTTTATTTGCAAGAAAAATGGCCCAAGTATATTTAGAAAAATCATCGACAATAACGAAAGTGTAATGTTTTCCACTTAGACTAGCCGTACCAATGTCCCCATACAAATCCAAATGAAGAAGTTGTAGAGGCTTGGTTGTGGAAATTTCATTTTTGGGCTTAAAACTACTCTTAACTAATTTGTTCTTTTGACAAGTGTCATATAAGCCAAGATTTTCAAAATTCAATTTGGGTAGTCCTTTCACATGTTGGTTTTTGTAAATATTTTTCAAATTCTTGTATCCAACATGTCCAAGTCTCCTATGCCATAAACTAGTTAAATCATTATTGGCGACAAGACAAGAAATATTTTGACTAACCAAATCACTTGTACAAATTTTGTAAAGAATGCCTTTTCTATTTGCTTCACAAATAATTTTATCATTTTTAAGAATAAGGCATTTTTCTTTATAGAAAACAACATTATAATTTGAATCACAAAGTTGGCTAACACTTATCAAATTAAACTTAAGCCCTTCTACTAAAAGAACATTACTAAGAGAGAAAGAAGAGTTACCAATTTCTCCATTTCCAAGAATTCTTCCTTTGCCATTGCCGAACATGACCATACCTTCTTCTTGGAGCTTGATGTTGGTAAAAAGTTCTCTTCTTCCGGTCATATGGCGCGAACATCCGCTGTCCACGAGCCATTTTGAATCCTCCATGGTTGTTATAGCCCCTATTACCTACAAAAGGATTTCTTTTAGGTACCCTATAATTTTAGGGTCCATGGGGGTTAGTTTTGAGACCTTTGGGTCTCCAAATATGACTAGTGCTATTTCTCAATTTGCAATTATTAGCATAATGTCCAACTTTGCCACAATAAAAACAAGTAGGAGTATGAGAACTACTAGCACGTACGAAAGTCGGACCTTGGTCATTTTTCTTGAAAGCATTTTGAAATGGTTTATAACCAAGTCCTAATTTTGAATGCTCACCTCTTTGTGCATCTAAAATATTTGTAACTTTATCCGTGCTTAAATTAAAACGATGCACATCCTTTTTCAAATTTTCAATATCATTTGTGAGCATTTGTTTTTCGGTTTCAAGAGTTTGAACTTTTGTAAGAGTAATAGCATGAGCATGATCAAGAGATTCATAAGAAGTAAATAATTTATCCTTTTCAATTTTAATCTCTTTATGCTCCTTTTTCAAACTCTTGTATTTAACAATCAAATTTTGAAATTCATTTTGCAATTCATCAAAGTCACATTGCAATTCATCAATTATAGAAGAAGATGAAGCATTTGAGCGTACCTCGTTATTATCATCGTCTATGGCCATAAGACCATGTTCGGCTTCCTCCTCCTCGTCGGATGTGGCGAGTAGTTCATCCCAAGTTTTGACATCCGCGTTTAAAGCCTTCTTTTTCGGAAATGGTTTTTTCTTCTTTTGCTCCTCCTCCGCTAGCTTCGGGCAATCGGCTATGTAGTGCCCGGATTTTCCGCATTTGAAACACGAGTTGTCTCTCGGTTTCCTTGCTTTATTTTTGTTCACAAATTTTGCAAATTTCCGGATAAGTACGGCCGTCTCTTCATCATCCTCATCACTAGCATAATATACATTATTAGAAGAAGATGCTAAGCTTTTAACAATATTTTGCGTACCTGATTGAGAGGTGGATGGTTTGGAGTTTTTCCTCTCTTTGAGATAGACTTCATATATGAGGAGGTTCCCAATGAGCTCATCGAACTTGAGTGTCTCAAAATTTTGAGCTTCCGTGATTGTCGTTACCTTTTCGGACCATGAGCCGGGAAGTGCATTCAATACCTTAGTCACCTTGTCTTCTTCCGAGATGACTTTACCGAGGGCCATAAGAGGATTGACAATGTTGTCAAGCCTTTCCACCATTTTCGATATGCTTTCACCATCATGCATATTGAAGTTTTCAAAGTCTTTAACAAGCATGGTTTTTCTTGCTTGTTTAACCTTCTTTGTGCCTTCATAGATTGTCTCCAATTTTTCCCAAGCCTCATGTGCCGACCTTATGCCTCTTATGCGATTGTACTCGGCGAAGGTAAGAGAGCAATGTAAAATATTTAAGGCCTTACCATTTAGAGAGAAAGCCTTCTTGTCATTGTCATCGAACTCCTTGAAAGTTTTGAGAACTGAGGTACCGTCCTCCAATTTCTTGGTTGGTTGATCAACTCCTTCAATAACCACATTCCAAATATCAAATCCGCACTCTTATAGAAAGCACTCCATATGGTCTTTCCAAAATGCGTAGTTGTTGGCGTCGAATAGTGGTGGCTTGTTGGTGGAGGCGCCGGTAGTGAGATAAGTCTCGTTCGTAGCCATGGATCTTTTCTCTTTACTCGGAACGAGCTAGCCAAAGAGTTTGCCTTTGATATCACTTGTTAGTCCAAGTGGCTACGATAATCTAGAGGGGGTGAATAGATTATGCCCATTTTCTCGATTATGCCCTTTTTTCGAATGAACAAGCAAGAATAAAACTGAAAATGCAGAAAATAAACAACACGCGTCGATTTATAGAGGTTCAACCCACCTAGGGCCTAATCCTCTACCACCCCAGTATCTCCGGGATGGATTTCAAAAAGAAAAAAGATTTTATTAATTACCACAATTAATACAACATCACCTTACAACACCTCTTTGGAGATTACCACAATCTCCCTTGAAGATTACCACAATCTTCTACGGCACCTTGTGAAGATTACCACAATCTTCCGACTTGAAGAACACCAAATTCTTCAACACCTTAAAGAGCACCACACTCTTCAACAAGAAGATTACCACAATCTTCTTACACCTAACACCTAGATCACCCAAGTGTGTTCTTACCACAAGAACACTCACAATGATATATTGTGTTGAATGATGAACCCAAATTCAAGATTACAACTCGATAATGAATAATACAAGTTTGAGTGCAAGTGTAATCAAGAATGAAAAAGCCTAGACCTCAAGATGTGCAAGTGTAAGTACTTTAGGCTATTACAACAAGAGTTTTGAGAAAGTGTTTACTTGTATGCTTTGCTTGTGTAGTTGTCTTGTATCTTGTTGCTTGAATGGTTCCTCTATTTATAGGAGAGGTCTTGTATTGATTTCCAGACATAGGCTCCTTCTTGGAGAGTGAATTCTACAAAAAATGCAATTAAAATCAAGATTATAGCTGTTAGAAATCAACCCCTCAAATTAAGGAAAAGTTGTCAGTAAAACCAACGGATAGTTTCTCATGTCAAAACCTATAGCGACCGTCAGCGAGAGAGAGAAAGGGTTTGAAGTATTTTCACGAAAAATACATAGGGGACCCGGTCGACGGGGTCCGACCGTCGACCCCTGTTGGACCTGGTTGAGGTCCCTTGAAAACACAAAGCGAGAGAGTTCTCAGTAATCAAACTCAAAGCCCCAGGCACTCGGCCGATCGGTCGCCCACACCGGTCGACCTTCGGGTCGACCGGTCACCCTCCCCCTTTTTTTTCGTCCCGTTTTCTATTTTAAAACTCAATTCAGACACAGGATGCCCTATAGGGCGACCGGTCCAACACGAGACAGAAGTGTTGTCCAATTTTTGTCAAAAATAAACTTGAAGAAATACTCCGAAAAATTAGTAAAAACATTTTATAACGATCGGGAGTATTTGGACAACATTTAGAAATAATATTTTGGTGTAAAAACACATTAACACAAAATCATCAAAATCATGATAAAAACATTTATCTAACAAGATGTATCTCAAGCCCTAAATGATACACATTGGATACAAGCTATGCAAGAGGAGCTGAATCAATTTGAAAGAAATAATGTATGGGAATTGGTTCAAAGACCATCACACCAAAATGTGATAGGAACAAAATGGGTGTTCAGAAATAAGATGAATGAAGAAGGCTCTGTTGTCAGAAACAAGGCAAGATTGGTGGCAAAAGGCTATTGTCAGGAAGAGGGCATAGATTTTGATGAAACCTTTGCACCTGTTGCAAGACTGGAAGCAATTCGAATGTTTTTAGTCTATGCTGCTCACAAAAACTTTGTTGTAAATCAAATGGATGTAAAGAGTGCATTTTTAAATATATGTTGAGCAACCACCAGGATTTGAACAAAAGACAGCTGGAGACTTAGTTTATAAGCTGAAAAAGGCTCTATATGGACTAAAACAGGCTCCAAGAGCATGGTATGACACATTGTCACGATTTCTAATTGACAATGGATTCACAAAAGGCAAAGTTGATAGAACACTATTCAGAATTGAAGATGGAAAGAGCATACTACTTGTTCAAATTTATGTGGATGACAT
Organism: Rehmannia glutinosa; assembly: GCA_016081115.2. Taxonomy (NCBI): domain Eukaryota; kingdom Viridiplantae; phylum Streptophyta; class Magnoliopsida; order Lamiales; family Orobanchaceae; genus Rehmannia; species Rehmannia glutinosa. Next base: position 303,663 of record JABTTQ020001344.1, on the reverse strand, counting down.
CATTTTCGGTTCCACAAATAAAGAGTTGTGCACCAAGTTCTCAAACCTCATGCAAGGCAAATTTGAAATGAGCATGATGGGAGAGCTGACTTTCTTCCTAGGACTTCAAGTCAAACAAATGGAAGAAGGAACATTCATAAGTCAGACCAAATATACAAAAGATTTAATGAGAAAATTTGGTATGGAGGAAAAATCATCAGTGAAAATTCCTATGAACACATCAGCCAAGTTGGATATGGACATAGAAGGAAAGGTTGTTGATCAAACAAGGTATAGAGCTCTCATTGGATCTCTACTCTACTTAACAGCAAGCAAGCCAGACATTACCTATGCTGTAGGTGTTTGTGCCAGATTTCAATCAGCACCCAAGGAAAGTCACATGACTGCAGCTAAGAGAATCCTAAGGTACCTAAAAGGAAGTCAGGGAGTCGGCTTATGGTATCCAAAGGAAGGAGGATTCAAACTAATGGGATATTCAGACTCAGACTATGCTGGATGTAGAATTGACAGAAAAAGTACATCTGGTACTTGTCAAATGCTTGGAAACAGATTAATCTCATGGTTTAGCAAGAAACAAAACTCTATTGCAACATCCACACCGAAATTTGAATATATAGCGGGTAGCACCAATGCTCAAGTTCTATGGATGAGACAACAGCTGAGAGACTATGATGTTGAAGAAAAGGAAATTCCAATTATGTGTGACAACACCAGTGCCATTGCAATCACTCAAAATCCAGTGCTACATTCTAGAACAAAACACATTGACGTCAGATATCATTTCATAAGAGACCATGTTGAAAAGAAAGATATCACACTAGAATATATTTCAACTGAGAAGCAGTTAGCTGATATTTTCACAAAGCCATTATGTGAATCACGGTTTGAAGAGCTCAAAAATGAGTTAGGGTTAATTGAGCTGAGTTAGAAAACTCAGAAGACTCAACAAAGCATGGAAAGAAGATGAGAAAAATCGAAAAAGAACAAGTTTCACATAACAGCCAAGTGAAACAGCTCAGTCGGGAAGACAGCTGTATTAAGTTGACCGTCAGCTGAGTAATGACAAAAGAAGGAGCTGAGTTATCTAAATAAAGAGAGAGCTGGAAATGTCAAAATGATCAAAACGATGTCGTTCTGTGAAACCAGGAATGGTTTATAACATCAGACATAATCACGCAAAACGAAGAAAAAGTTGCACAATTAAGCCCATGATTGGATATAAATGCTGTTGCATTAAATGTGGAGAGATAATGCGGTTTTCAAAAAATGATCTCAACCGTTGATCTTGATCAAATGTCTCAAATTCTCTAAACCGTCTTTTCAAGTCATATATAACCAAGAATTAATTTTCTCTCTCCTCACGCGAACATTCATCTTCAAACAAGCAAGAAACTCTCTGCAAAACCCTATCCTTCAAGATTGAAATCTTACGTTTCTTCCAAAGGCTCTCACAAGCAAAAATGGCACCAACCTATGACTTCGTGAAACTCGCAAAGCAAATCCACACCGGTTCATCCGTGGATTTCGATGGAATGATCAAGCAGGGTATCGATGAGACCCTAGTTAAGAAGATAGATGTGATGTTGGAGAAGTCCGGCCTGAAGGACTTCTTGTCGATGGAATATAGTCATACATACCTCGAGGAGGCCGCGATATTTTATGTAAATGCAGAAGTGCAGGACGACAAAATCAAATCTTTCGTCCACAGCAAGGTCATCAAACTGACTGCAAAAGACCTTGTTGAGCACTATTTGTTGCCCGCAGAGGGCTCAAAGGACATCTATGAGGCAGATGTCGACTTGGCTATTGCTTGAAAAGAAATTGCCAAGCCTCAATGTGTTGCGTATGTGGTCTATATGGCCAAGAAGGAACTGTTGAAAGACGACTATCACAAGTTGATGGATGTCGTTTCAAGTGTGTCGATATGAAATTTGGAAGCTTCAATCAGCTGTCCAAAACTAAGCTGATCGTAATGGTTGTGATCATGCAAGGAAAGAAAGTGAACTGGGCTGAGTTTGTTTACAACAGACTTTGCCAGAATGTGATGAACAGGACTTATAAGGAGGACGGGTCCTTTGGATGCTCAATGGGCTATGGCCTAATTATTGGACATCTTATGGAGGTGAAGGGAATTGCATTACGCCTTGGCAAACCCTTCCATGTGAACAAGAGGATATTTAGAGGAAACCTCTCTGCAGCCCAGAAGAGAGCTTACGCAAGAAGGGCTGATACAAGTGAAGGGGAATCAGCTGATCCTGCAGACAAAGCTGAGACCTCCCCTTCGAAGAAGAAAGCTGCCCCCACAGCTAAGACCAAGAAAGCTCCTGCAGCAAAGTCCAAAGCCCCTGCCCGTGCAGCCGTGTCACATGCCCAAGCAGCCGAGACAGAAGAGGAATCCCACATTCCCTCCCATGTCGTGAAGAAGAAACGCAGTACCAAGACGAGGAAGGCAACTGCGAAAGCCATCTCTTTCGAGGAACCTGAAGATAATGAACCAGAGGTTCCCCTGCTCCCCTCTAGAAAGAGACGGTTGGTCAAGCGGTCTGAGTTGGAGAAGATCAAGTTGAATCTGCACCCAGTACCCGAAAAAAAAAACCGAGATCACGACATTCAGGAAGAGCAGTCTCCTGAAGTTTTTGATGACCCTGAGCGGTCTACTGATGATGATCAGCAGAGGACTCAAGAAGACCCAGCTGAGAGGAAGACAGCTAAGGAAACTGAAGCAGCTGAGATAACGATGCATGAAATTGAAAAGGTTGTCTCCCCTCCCATGACTGATGCTACTGCACACGAGGAAGAACAAGGTCTCCTGGCCCCCATTCAGGAGACTGGAGAAGAAGATGAGGATGATGATGATTTAATAATGTACTCTCCAGTCTACCCTGACATACAAAGGCGTTTAAGGGAATGGAGGCCATGGAAGTTGGATCACTCAAGGGTACAGTTCACTCGCCCTGAGTTCATTGAAGAAAAAGAAGAGCTTCTCCGATTTCTCGGTGTTAACGATGTCAGATCTGCCCTCCATGAAGAGAACTGCTTAGACATCCTTCACATTCTCAAAGAGGAAGAAAAAGAGAGAGCTGTCGAGCAAGCCCAAGACTTGGAGAAATCCAAGATGTGTGCATTTATAGGCTCTGTAGAGCATACTCACACGCATCTTGATATGCTCTCAGAAAGTGATGAGGATATGGACCCAGCTGATGCGGCAGAGAAAGCAGATATGCAGAAGGCTATGCTGGAGTCCAGAGCAATGCACGAGCAACAGTTATTGGAAGGACCAGGAGAGTCTTCTCAATCTATCCTGCAAACAGATCCACTGGGAGTGGCACAGCAAATTGCCACAACCATAGCTGCCACTACATCTCCAATGCATTCTCCAATTGGCTCTCAGGGAGATGGCAATGAAGCTGGGAATTTGGGCACCCAATCCAAGCCAATCCCTGAAGAAGGTGTTCTCACACCTGCCCCGGCGGCTGTAAACTCAGAGGGAAAAGCCGCTTCTCTGGAGCAGAGTGACCCCACTCTCCGTCACTCAGCTGGTGAGCCAGTTAAGGGGGAAACTCTCTCCACCACAGCTGGGTTGGAGGTTGCTGTGGAAGACCCATCTATGAAGCAAGGAGGCGAAGTTGAGAAAGAGTTTGAACACCAGCAGAGTGGCATTAATGAAGCTCGGACAGTTGAGTCTGTCCCAGCTGAAGTGTCAACTGCTTTGAAGGCCAGTGAAGCTGCTGCTGCAGCAGAGGCAAAGGATGGTGATGCCCCGGGAGTTAACACTCTGGCTCAGAAAGCGCAATCCAAGGGGTTGAGACTCCTTTGGATGCCAATGCTGAAGACCCCAAGACAGTTGCGACTGTCGAAGGGAATATTGAAGGCCTCGCAGCAGTTGAGTCTGCTGGGGGTGTTGAATCCCAAGGGAGGTTGAGACTTCCCTGGGTAAGGGTGTAGATGCACAGAACATTCCTCCACTAAACAGCGCTGATGCAGAAAATGAGATAAACGCGCTTCATGACTCCCAAGAGAACTTAGATACATCATTCTTGGGATCAGAAGATGAAGCTGAGTCCACTCCGCTTGCAAATCCTACGGACACAGCTGAGGATGTTCTTAAAACTCATAGCCAAATCAGTGAGAAAACGGCTCGCATGAAGTTTAATTTTGATGATGATCCAACTCCACAAGTCTCATCATCATCCGATGACGCTGATAATACAGCAAAGGACCGGTAATTCACTTAGAAAAATCTACTAAGACTGAGGAAGCTATTCAGACAGTTGAGGCTCAGTCAGCTGGGCAAACCATCACAAATGCCCCAGCTGGAACCGAGTCATTTATGTAGGCTCCCATAGCTATAGCAATTACGACTCCATCGGCTCGATCCACAGCTCCCGCACTGCCGATGCTGAAGGCTAAGCCGCCGCAATGAGGCACACGGAGCTGAGTCATCGCAGGCACAAAATCAACAAGACATTCCATATGTGCGCGATGATGCCTTTCAAGACATGTTTCCCTTCTCCACAAACCTGCCTGAATAAGAGGAAGAGACATCTGCTGAACGAAGGAGATACATTATAAGAGAAGATCTCATCATTCCCACCGACACAATTATTCCAGCAGACTTTAATTTCGACACAGAATGGCCTGCAGCTGAATCGGGCGAGACAGCTGAGATCCGTGAAGTCTTCAAGAAGATCTGTGAGAAGATTGAGAAGATCGAACGACATCAGGCCTCACTGGATTTACGCCTGGACAATCGAGATGCCAATCTCACAGCTGACTTGAGAGGGCTCGTGGTGCGGATTAGGGAATGGACTCAACAGCAGACTGTCATGAGAATCGAGCAAGTTCGCTATTTCAAAGCCTTATATGGAAGAATGCTCGTATAGAGTGCTGATAACTTCATGATCAGCCAGAGGATGAAGGAATACATTGAAAGGATAAACCAGTCTCACAAAACAGATATGGAGCTGTTGCAACATTTCCACAAGAATGAAATCCTCAGACTCGAAAATGCCATGAATGAAAAATTCAGCCTACTCATGGCTGAAATGAAGTTAGTTACAGCCGAGTCTAAGGAAATTCGCTCAGAGTTTAGAGTCGCGTATGATGCAGTAGACTCCAAGCACAACTCCACGATCATCAGACTGGATTTTATCCTTGGAGATATGTTTCTTGGGGTTTCTCTCTCCTTTGATGATGCCAAAAAGGGGGAAGAGGAAATCCTCAAGGGCTTAAAAGAAGAAAAATTGAAGAAAGACGCAGCTGAGAAGAAAGGTGCAGCTGGGGGGGAAGGAAGTTCAAAGAAATTGCAATTGATGTACGCTGAAACCCCTCAGCAAGGTCATATTACTGCCTCCATCCTCAGCAAACTCCCTGTGACCTTACCAATCGAGAACGTTGTTGTGTCAATGGCAGACAAAAGGAAGATCATTGAAGCAGGGTTTGAGGAGTTAGCTGAAATACAGGATGCTCGCGTTCAAGAGATTATGAAACGATTTGGTGGTCTACCAGCCGGAAAGGATCAGGATGCTATACCTGATGATGGATCTGAGCCTAGATCGATTGAAGAATTCAAGACACTTGAATCAAAAGGCTACTTCCAAGGAATGGCTCTAACTCAAGCCTGGGACTTGTACTGGGAGAAAGGTCTAGCCCTGTAAAGAAGGCGATAGCGGCGATCTTCCACCGGAAAGCGAAAGACTCCGTGCGAAAGACACTCCAAGAGATGGAAGAGCTGAGTCAGGAAGGGGAAGAAGTGGTGGTGGAAGAGATTCCCTATCTCGACCAAAACCCAAGGACATAGAATATGTAGATCCTGAGAAGAAAGGTTTGATCTACTGGCTGGATATGATCACCTTGCCAACTTAGAAGTTCAAAGAAAGAACGCTGAGGCTGTAAGAAGACAAGAGGAAAAAAATGAAAGGAAAAACAGTGAATGGCTCGCGAGGAAGCAAAGGGATGACCCTGCTGCCAAACGGGCTTATGAAAAGAAGAAAATGAGGCAAGAAGAAGAGAAAAGGAGAAAGAGAGCTGATGATGAGGAGCGCAAGAGAGCTGAAGAAGAGAAATGAAGGAAGCAGCGAAGGCGTTGAAGTGTTGCTGTGAACCCCTTCATGTATTTTATTGTAAATACATTTTCATGTAAGTCTTCTGTAACATCTATGTTGTAATGATAATGTATAGCTCTGATACTTAGACAGCTTTGATACCCTAATGTAAACAACTTTGTAAAGGACAAGAATGTTATGAGCAATAAAACAAGATTCATACATACATTCTTTGTTACTGCATTGTCTGTATTTCTGTTGTTTATTAATGTTGTGTAATTTAAGTTTTGGCATCATCAAAAAGGGGAGAAATTGTTAGGAAAATTATTTGTTAGATTTTGATGATACCCCATAAAACTTAAACTAGGATGTTGGCACCACCATTTGGCTTGTAATCATTATATGTAATTAGTGAAAACTGGTATATAAGAGCTGAGTCAAGTCAGCCCAGTTGAAATTACAAAAAGACAACTATGGACCAGACTGAGAACTCCGCTGTAAGTCAGCTGAGTGCAAGCTAAAGGACAACATGAACTCGACTGAAGAAGAAGAATCAGCTGAGGGACAGCTGTAAGGAAGGTCAGCCAAGTCAACTGGAGAAGACAAGTTGAAATGACAGTTGAGTTATCCAAAGATTGAAGAAGACTCAAGTCAACTGAGTCTGCAAAAAGGACAGTTGAGTGAAGGCAACTGACATTTAACCGTTGCACAGAAATCAAGGTACTTATTTAAGTAAAGACTCCATACTGCCATGTCCTAAGAATAAACAAGTCTAAGGCGTGCAAATTTAATAAGCCAAAAGGGATAGTCCAAGTGGGTGTCAGACCCTGAAAAGCTAGAATATTCAAGAATACGAGGAAGTGGATCTTTCACACGCCTAGAAAGTAAGTCAGTGCAGGCCAACGTCCAACAAAATATTATTTGAGAAACTATCTATATCTTCAACGGATAATTTTTCAAATAATACTATAAAAGGCTGAGGATTCAAATAGAGAAGAAGAAGTATACGTATGAATGCAACTAAGATTCAAAAAATAGACAAACCAAAAAGCATACGAACTTGTGCTGAAAAGACAAAAATCAATTTATCATCTTCAAGCCTACATGTTACAAGATTCCAAATCCAACACTCATTGTGAAGGATAGAAGAATTCATCAAGTTGAAGAGAAAACCGTCGAAAAACTTTCAGGGGTCTACATTCCAAGGAAAGGATTGTAGGAAAGATTCAAGTTTGTTTGGAGGGTTGTGTGATCAAATCCAAAGACTTGAAGAAGTGAGCTGTAGTAGCAAGGCAGCCGCCTCGCGAAGAAGCTGAGTCACAAGAGAAGCCAGCTGTGTGATCAAGTCATCTCGGGACTGAGTCGTAGGAGAAAATCAGCTGTGTGATCAAGACCTTCTCTAGACTGATAACCACTTTGTAAACTGATCATTACCTAGTGGATTCCTCCAGGAGTTGGAGAAGAGAGGAGTAGAAGAATTACCCCATCTTCGAACCTCTATAAAATGCGTGTCTATTTATTTTCAAAGATTTATTTTCTTGCATTATTATCTTATAACTGCTGATTAAGTTAGCTTTGCTATCCCAAGTGATAATAAGCTTAGTGTTAAAACAAGTGTTAAAATATTTCCTTAATTAGTCAAGGGTGTCAAGTCTTCCGCTACGAAAAATCAAATCAGCTTAATAAGGGATTTGGAGTGTGCAGCCGAGTTAAACTCAGCTGAACAATCAACCTAGCTGTCCTCTTGGACAGAGCTGATTTGAGTCAACTCTGTTGCAAACTTTTTAGAAGGATTTTGCAAAATTTGGTAAGGTTTATTCAATCCCCCCTTCTAAACCTTACATCACACCCCTTTGGACCTACAAGTAGTCCAAATAAATTTTATGAGAGAATTAAGGAACTTACCGAACGTTATCAAGCCGACTTCGATGAATTAAGAGGAATAATGAAGAGCTTAAGGAGGAAAATAGCAAGTTAAAAAGATCCATTGGCAAGCTGAAGAAGTTCATCAAAGAACTCTTACCCACTGCCTGTTTCTCATCCGATGAAGACTGACTCACTTTTATTTTTATGTCTTTAAGACTTTATGATTTTGAACTCTTAGTTTGTTTCTTTCATTTTCTCATGGATATTGCATGTTTTCATGCGCCTTTTTTGATATATATGATGCTTCTTTTTCTTTCATGTTAATGATCTTTTTGATCATTTTAAAGGAGGAGAAAAATACAATGAGCTCAAAAGTTCAATGGCAAGAAGCTTGAGCTAAAAAAGTCGTATTGGAAAAAGCTCAATGATAAGAAGCTTGAGCTAGAAAAAGCTCATATTGGTAAGAGCTTGGTACAAAGCTTATTTGAATAAGCTATAAGTTGAGTGGTATTCCTATATTGCTTTTATGAATATGTTGAGCTTTGTGATACATGATTAGTATTGACAGGGGGAGCTTTTAAGCTCTTTAGCTCTTGAGCTATATTGAAAAGCTAAGTTTAAAAAAGTTTCAAGCTTATAATTTTTTTTTTTTTTTTGGTCTTGTGCATTTTGTTTACTTGGCATGTTGATTGAGGGAGCTTTAAAAAGTATTTTGAAAAACTTTTGCTCCTTAGCTTACTTTTAAATGACTTATGATTATTGTTCTGAGAAGTATTGCTTATAATGGATAGATCAAATTTTTCACCGGAAAAATTCTTTCTTAAAATCTTGCCCTCAAAAATTGTTTTGGATTGAAACCATTAAAATGGTGGAGTTTGTTAGAACAAAGTTATTTTTGACTTTGATGATTTCATATATTGGATTTTTAACCAAAAAAATATTCTTTAAGTTGTCAAAATACATCAAATTTACAAGTATATTCTATCTTAAGTTTGTGAAGTATTACTTCAACTTCTTTTTTGTCAAAATTTGGACATATCTATGTATTGAGGGCGACCGGTCGCTATAGAGGGTAACCAATATCTGAAATATTTTCAAAGTTTTCGAAAAATAGAATAGTCCCTATGAAGAGAGCGATCGATCGCTATCAAGGGCGACCGATACCTGAGTGTTTCTCAAAAATGTGTAAAAAAAAAACAAAGAACTTTTAAAGGGGAAGGGCGATCGATCGCTATATAGAGCGACTGGTGCCTAAAGATTGCAATTTGTAGAGCGAACGGTCACTGTCCATAGCAACCGGTCGCTATGGTATAGCAATTGGACGCTATAGACAGTGTTCGGTCGCCCTATGTGCCGAACTATGTCAAATGTTGATCCAAAGGTTTAAACTTTCGAATTTTCAACATAGTGACTGGTCGCTATAGGATATTTGACAGCAAATTCTATCTGTTGCTTCAACACTTATTAGCAAGATCCACTTTATCTTTTATTAACTATTTTTGTAGATCTTTTGATCATTCTTTTGGAGACAAAATTCAATTTGGAGGAGCCTATGTTGGAGATCAAATCTTGAAGCATCTCTATAAATAGTTAAAGACTTTGAAGGATCAAACACAACTCACAATTCTACAACACAACAAGAAAATCTCAGAAATCCATTGTATTTTATTTTCTACATTCTTATTGTAATAGCTTAAGCACTACACTTTCACGTATTGCTTATTAGGCTTTCCTTCTTGATTACACTTTGTACTTTTGAATTGTAATATTTTATTCAAATTGTAATCTAGATTGTATTTGTAACATCATCCAAAACAAGAAAACCTTGTTAGTGTTCTTTTGGCAAGAACACGTTTGGTTTATTAGAGTTATATGGTTGAAAAGTTTGGTGCTTTTCGTGTAGAAGAGTTTGGTGCTCTGCGAGGTGTTGAAGAGTTTGGTGCTCTAATTGTTCAAGATTGTTGGTGTAAGAAGAGTTATGTGCTCTTCTCGTTCAAGTTGTAATCGTTTGGTATCGATTAATAAATTTTTTTTTTCGAAATCTACTCCGACATATTGGGTGGTAGTGAATTAGGCTTTAGGTGAGTTGAATCACTATATATCATTGTGTTCATTTTTCTCCTATCTCTTACATTCTTGAAAATCTTCATATATTAGAAAAAGATAAGAAAAATCTGAAAATCGGGAAAATCTATTCATCCCTCCCCCCCCAACAGATTTTTGTAGTCACTTGGACTAACAGAGAGAACCGACTTGCAATACACAAAAAGAGTTAGAAGGACCCCATGGTTGCCCGACGAAACCCCACTAATGCTTAAGTAGCATTGTGTAGGAGAACAACCCAGAGCATTAAGGAAATTCAATAGTTAAAACGTACTTAATGAATAATAATTAGGGAGATACTATTTACTTGGGACTGTGGATACATTTTACCACTAGCTTGTAGCTCAAGTGGTATCACTAACCCTTTATAAGGGTGTTGATCAGGGTTCGAACCCTGTATCTTTCAGTTTCTTTGGAATTTATCTCCTCCCCTCCAACCAGTACTCCCAACTTATTAAAAAAAATTACTTGGGACTGTGGGCCGCATGGGCCTGGTATAATAAGTTAGGCTTCAAGAGTCTTCACTTAATAAGTGGAGCTTCTTCATCTTAATAAATGGTGTTTTGTCCCTCGTGATATTTTGATCGAAAGACTTTATCGTCGTGGCGTTTCTCAGCTTTGCGTTTTGTATAGAAGATCATATGACCAATTACCAGAAGAATGTTGACATATGCATGTGGATTCCTGATTTTGTACAATACTTTTCCGAATTTCTATTTCTACTGAATCAATTAATTCTGTATAGGTTTATGACTTTGAATATGATTGGTAGTTATGATTATGTGCGTATGTGAATAATAGTGGAATTTATCGGAGGATGTGTAATAATAATTAGTTATTTCCAAAAAAAATATATAGATGTAATTAGTGAGAAGAAAAGTAAAAAAGAGTGAATAATGTATTTTCTAAAAAAATTCATAAACAATTACAGATTAATTTTAGAATTTGTTTGACGGATAAAAATGAAAATAATTTCATATCTAACTCGCATCCTCAATCTCCATTCGCTGACCGTAAGGTGAGGGGACTTTTGCTGTTGCGGCCCATCAAGACTTGGAATTAAAGTAATAAAGTCTTTTGTCCCCACAGACCACCTTAGTCAACAAATAGATTCTCTGATGATATCCTATGAAAGCTACCATCCATTTCATTTTTGTTTTAAATTTGATAAAGTGAGAAATGGATATTCCAAAAATAAATTCTATTAGTTAATAACTTTGTTTTAAAAATCTCCGTTCCCCACCTAGGCGCTAGGCCCTCATGTCCGCCTATGTTATTTTTCCTTACAGCCCACCTAACCCCCGCCAAGTCCCGCTAACCCCGCTTGGCTCGCCCGCACGCTTGCCCTCTATTCTTGCCAGGACTAGCGTCTGAAGACTTTTTAGAACACTGATTAATAATAATAATCATTGACAAGCATTTCATTGCTTTCTATAAATACTTGGTCAAATGTAAACAAAATTCATAATCACAAGAACTATTAAAGTAATATGTTCAATGATCATATTTAAGGAGCATATAAATTTCATATTGAATTAATTAGGTTATATCTTTTTGGGAACAAAAACTATTAGTTATATATGATCTCCCTCTAAAGTAATCCTAATTTTCTCCTTCAAGAGTGGACTATCTCTCCATAAATTATTTATGTTAAAGTATTGCCAAAATTCCAATGGTTCAATGAGTGTAAATATTAAAACCGTTTAAAGGATTGTGAATATGGCGGGTTTGATGTTTTTTTATAATAGATATTCACCACACAATGAATTCAATATAAATAATTCAGGACAAGCTAGTTTGATGTGGGTGTAAATCGAATAAATTTTTGCTGATAATAATTATAAACGGTCTAATCCATTATCTTTTCCAAGTTTCGTTGATGATAATTCCACCACAAAATACTTTGTGCATAGAAGTAAAGAAGAATTTAAAAGTATTACTATGTTATTTGTTGATGCTCTTTTCAGTCAACAAGCAAAAAACGTATAAAAGTCTAATATGTGGAAATATAAAGGGCTAAATCTGCCTTTTTTATATGATGGCGAGCCGGAATTCCCTGGTCGCTTTTGTACAGCGTTTTGTGTACAAGTGTTGTTTTTTTCCCTCCTTGTCTTTTTTCTCATAATTGAGACCTATTTATACCTTCCTAATTAGTGGGCATTTAATAGCCACTTCTACATTTAATTGCTAAAATAAAGACAATGGGACATTTGTCCTTCCTTAATCATGCATGGTCGCCAAGTAACCCGCCACTTGTCGATCTACTTCCTCGGTGACGGTGGCGGTTTAAGGTGCTAATGGAGCACTTAGCCTTAATCGGATGTTTATCCTTTGGACTCTCTTCACCGGGTTGGGCTCGGTAAGACCGAAAAGCCCCAATGATGTCGGTCGGTTTCGGTGCTCATCAGTCGGTATGTCTTTGTTGAGTGGGTCCCATGCGCCCACGTGCTGTATGGCCACGTGGATGGATTTCCTGCTAACTCAGCTCGTGTGTCATCAATGGCCCCCAAGTTTAATTCCGAGAGAAGCAACTCTGAAATTGGATTTGAACTTTAATGTTAATCATGAGCCTTTATTGAAGAAGAGAAAATCTCAAAAGTTGTCTTTCTTTGACACCTGTCACTCATCAGTTAATATTCGAAACGGCGCATTAATTGTAATATTATGATGATGGACACGTGGCGGCCCTGGGTTGGACCATCTCCGTGTGGGAACCGAAGAGGTGGGACACCTTTAGCGCCAGTCGTGGGGACGTGACGTTTTTCCTGACACCTTTTAATTTGAAAGGACACATTTTTCGAGGTGGGTATCTCTTTTTCCGAGGATTTTGAATCTATAAATACCCCTTTCATCCTCCATTCCATACTTTCGCATTTACATCCTTCCGAGCAGAATCCTCTGAGAGCGAGCAGAATTTTCAGATCGGTTTCTAGGTTTCAGAGGCTTCAGACTTAGGTATTTTTTCAAAAACCCCTCCTTCTCTTTTATTTCGAATAGATGTCTTCCTTTGATGATAGCCAGAATTATAGCCATAGTGTGGAGATGGAAATCGAAGATCCTCCTTCTGAACCCTCTGTTTCTTTTTCTCCAGTTCGACGAATCGCATCTCCAAGTCCCAGTGTTATCCCTGTTCCGAGTTCCAGACACTCGCCGCCGGTAGAAACGCCATTGGAGCAGGTGCACCATACTTTTGTTCTCGCCCCCATTCATCGCGAAGGTCCTTCTTTCACTCCGGGGTTGATTCGTGGGGACTCTAGTGAAGTTAATTTGCTTCCCAGTCCGCCGTGTACCTTAATCGAAGAGGAGATGAATCTCCAGGAACGTGAGCACGAAGAACATGTAGATGAACCTTCAGATGGTTTAAGAGCGGAGAGGCCTGCAGGGCCCGCTGGTCACCGTCACGGGGATGTCCGACAGGGAGGAGGCCCGCTGCTGCGCGTAGAGGCTGGATGGAGGCCCTGCGATTTAAATGATTACCCTAGTATGCTCATGATCCCAGTGCTAAGGTTTTTTCACCGGAAGTACAAGCTTCCAGGGGATGTCTACTTCTGTTCGCCGGACGGCGCGGAATGCCCGGAGCACTCGCAGAGGGGTGTGTAGCCATACATCTCCCCAGTTTGATATACGGATTGCGCTTCCCGCTGCCGCTAGTACTAACACGGTGGTTCCGCAAGTGGGGCCTTCCCATAACACAAGTCCATCCTTTGTCATGGGGCCGCATTATCGGGCTTTTAGTGCTGTTCCACTTGGAGGGGTTCCCGCGCCCCAAATTCACAGAAATAAATGAGCTCTTCGTCTGGAAAGCAACCCCCTCCACGCCGGGCAGAGGGCAGCCTTCTGGATGGTACTATGTGCAGACCAGACCCGGGTACCCGGACGGGCTGGTCGAGGGCCTTCCACAATCCCTGAAGGAGTGGAAGGACAAGTGGCTCTGGGTCGCTGGCGAGTGGCAGACTCGCGTCGGGGAAGAGGGGAACATACTCTTGCCCCCTTCTGAATTTACTTTAACCTTCAGTAAGTACCCTTGTGTTTTCCTTTCTTTTTCCCTTTCTCATTCTCTGTTTTTTTTTGTTTGTTGTGTTTGTTTTTTGTGGTAAGAAAGGTTTTCTGACCTTGATTCTTGTTGTGTTCAGGGAACCGGTCCTCTTCGGGCCCCCTCTCAGCCGCTTTTGTGCGACGGCTGGAAAACATTCAAGCTATAGGGGCGAGAGAGAGGCGAATCGAGAGGCTGGCCACCGAGGCTCGCTTGGCCGCCGCTGGCTTGCGAGTTGCTTTGCCTACCGACTCCGATGCTGGGGGAGAGGTAGTGGCGGCGGGGGAAGAGGCCAGAGAGGTGGCCGAAAGAAGCCCTCCAAGGGCCGAAATGAGCCCTCCAAGGACTGAAAGGAGCCCTCTAGTGGTCGAAAGGAGGCAGGTCCTTGAACAGGTGCCAGTGCGGACACCTGAGCCGCCGAGACCAACTGGGACTCAAGGTATGTGCTGCTTATTTCTTACACTCCGTTCTTGCTTTTCAATTTTCTCTTTTCCGCTTCTCATTTGACTAATGTCTGTTGCAGGGCGCGGTTTGGACCTTTTCGCGCGTCTTAATCGCGTGAGGAGCACAGCTACCCGCCCAGGTAGGGCGGCTGCGGGGGAAACTGTTGCCGTCGAGGCGACCCGCAGAGATGAAATTAGGGCGGGAAAGCGCCCTGCTGACGGAGTCCCCGAGGCAGAGGAGCCCCCACTCCAAAGGAGGAGAAGAGGGGGAATTGTAATCGAGGAGCCCGGGTAGACAGAGGGGGCTGGGCCAACTCCATTGGTGCCTCCGGTGCAGACCGCCGCAGGTGGTGTTCCGAGGATCTTCTCGGATGACTTCGGTCTAGAGGGTCATTTCATCCCTCCTAGCCAAGTAAGGGATGAGGCTTGCGAGAGGGTGGCTGGGTCGCGCCCCCAGTGGTTTGTGGAGTTCGTGCGGTGTGCCACGCCTACTGACGAACAGGTAAAGAACTTGCCTGAGGCTGGACGAGCGGCCCGAGACGTAGCCGCTAGGGCGTGGACCACCGGGCTCGAACAATTTTGTTCAGAGGTGGATTGGAAGGAGAAGGCCCAGTACGTCATGGGGTTGTCTGGGAGGATTACAGGGATTTTGTGGCACATGATCGGCGGGATGGAGGGGCTTGAGAGGCGCCATCAAGACTTGCAAGAGGCTCATGCTCTTTGCCAAGGGGTGCATGAGTCTCTGAAAACACAAGCGGAGGAGGCCGCGGCCAGGGCTAATGTTGAAAGAGAAGCAGCCGTAAAGGCTGAGGCCGAGCGGGATCAGGCTCGCAAGGCCGAGGAAGAATTCCGTGCTAAGGTTGCGGAATTGGAACATGCGGCTGTTGCTCATGTGGATGAAATGGAGAGGCGCGTGGCTGAAGTTCGGCGGGAAGCCGAGGAAGCCTATCTCAAGCTGGCCGAGGAAACTCGGGTAAGTGTCGTCCGAGCATACAAAAACTCCGAGGAATATGCCTTTATGCTGACTTGCGGACACGCAACCAGTCTTGGGGAAATCCTCGGGAATTTCAGAGCCGGTAGGACCATCGAGCAGCTCGAAGGGGACCTTGCTCTGTTGGAGGCTGACCTTGATGTCCTTCGCCCGCAATTTGCTGACGCCGCCCGAGACCGAAGTCCACCTCCCCCGGAAGAAGTGGCTTCCAGCAGGCCTGATGAAAATCCCCCTCCTGCCGGAGCTTGACGTTTCTCTTTCTTGTTTATATTTTGCTAGTTGGCCATGGGCCTTTGAATGTAATGGGTTCAGGTCCCCCCCACTGTAATTATTTTGGATGGAATGAAACCACCTTTTTAGTTACTTGCGTATGCTTTCGAATTCTCGCTAAGTATTGTGCTCGTTTTTCATTTTATACTGCATGGCTTTTGTTCTGTTGCCTTCTTTTATTTTTCTTAAGTATAGGGCTTGGTTTTCAATGCCAAAGCAATACGAGTAGTGGGCTTCAATCCGCCTGGATTTATTTGCTAAGTTTTATGCTCGGAGCTTGAGTCGAGTCTTTGTCTTGAGGGTAGGTCCGTCTTTTGAGCGAGCCTCCCTTAATTGACGTGCAAGGGACGTACCCGAGACGAGCAGTCGGCGCTCGGCCTTTGGCCGAGGCGATCGAAACAGCACTCGGATCTTAGCCGAGGTGTATTGAAACAGCGCTCGGATCTTAGCCGAGGCATATTAAAAAACCATCCTCTCTTTTGAGAGAGCTCACAGAATATCAGATGAAAGGATAAGTCCCCATAATCGTACCATAAATTGAGGTTTTATTGATAGTACCTTTTAAGGTATATTACATTCCATGGATGTTCAAACTTCCTTCCACTCAAGTATTCCAACTCATACGCTCCATTCGACAAGGCTTTGCTGACCAGAAATGGACCCTCCCAGGTTGGCTTCAACGGGTTGGGCTCAACTCCCGTTATTCTTTTTAAAACGAGATCACCAACTTGAAACTTCCTTTCCCGTACTCTTGAGTTGTAGTATCTTTCACTTCTCTGCTTATATACAGCATTCCGCATCTCGGCACTGCACCTTTTCTCTTCCAGTAGGTCCAGCTCGGCTCGGAGCGCGGCATTATTGTTTTCTTCGGAAAAATTCGCAACCCTAAAGGTAGGGGCTCCGATTTCAACAGGAATGACCGCTTCGGTTCCATAAGCCAAAGAAAAAGGTGTCTCCCCCGTGGCTGCTCGGTGCATCGTTCTATATGCCCATAGCACGCCGGGTAGCTCCTCGGGCCAGTTGCCTTTAGACTCTTCTAATCTCGCCTTCAGCGTGTGTTTCAGTATTTTGTTAATCGCTTCAACTTGCCCATTGGACTGGGGGTGGTATGGAGTCGAGAAATGATTCTTAATATGAAGTCCCTCGCAAAAATTTCGAAACCTCCGGTTATCGAATTGCTTACCATTATCCGTGACGATTGAGTGTGGTATTCCGAATCTGCAGATAATGGACTTCCATACAAAATTGACGACCTTCTCCTCATCTATCTTTGCCAGAGGTTCCGCCTCGGCCCATTTTGTGAAGTAATCTACCGCCACAATGGCATACTTCAGGCCCCCTTTGCCAGTGGAGAGTGGTCCAATGAGATCCATTCCCCACTTGGCAAACGGCCAAGGGCTAAAGATTGAAGTAAGCTGCTCAGGGTGATACCTGACCTGCGGTGCAAACCGTTGGCACCTTTCACATTTTTTGACGAGGTCGATCGCATCCTTCTTCAGAGACGGCCAGTAATACCCTTGGCGTATTAATTTGTAAGCCAGTGTTTGGCCCCCGGCGTGGTTACCACATACACCTTCGTGCACCTCTCGGAGTGCGTAATCGGCATCCATTTATGATAAGCACCGAAGGAGTGGGACGGAGTACCCACGCTTATATAAGATGCCATCGATCAATGTGAACCGAGCAGCCTGAGTACGCAGGTTCTGGCTTCGACCTTGTTGTCCGGCTGAGTTCCGTTCTCCAAATACTGGATGATAGGTGTCATCCAGGTCGGCTCAACCGCCTCATTAGCATGTATCTGTCGCGTATGAAGTGATGGGACGGCGAGGTGAGTAATGGTGACATCTGCAATCGCCTCGGTCCCCGGGCTGGAGGCCAACCGAGCCAAAGCGTCAGCTTGCATGTTCTCGGTTCGGGGAATATGTAGGACTTGTGCTTTAAAATGTGATAACTTCTTCTTGACTAAGTCCAAATACCGGGTAATTTTCTGTTCTTTTGCCTCGTATTCGCCATTGATCTGATGGACGACCAGTTGTGAGTCGCTGTGTATCAATAGCCGTTTGAGGCCCATTGAGGCCGCCATTTCCAGTCCTGCTAAGAGTGCTTCGTACTCGGCTTCGTTGTTGGTTGCTGGGAACTTGAACCGCACGGCCGAGCAGTAGCACTTATGTTTTGGATCGGGATCGATTATCACGATCCCGCCCCCTGCCCGGCCTGCGGTGGAGGAGCCGTCAACGAACAGCTTCCATTCCTGGTCCTCCACCACCTCCAGTTGAATGGAGGGTGTAAATTCAGCAACAAAGTCCGCCAAGGCTTGTCCTTTGATGGCTGTACGTGATTCGTACAAAATATCGAATTGACTGAGCTCAACAGCCCACTTAATCATCCGGCCAGAGGTATCTGGGCGGTACAGCACTTGCCTTAACGGGTGACTGGTTAGGACGACGATTTTATGTTCCAAGAAATAAGGGCGGAGTTTGCGAGCTGAAATGATCAGTGAGTAAGCCAGCTTTTCCATGGGCGGGTACCGGAGCTCGGCATCATGCAGTGCCTGGCTTGTGTAGTAAATCGGATGTTGGACAGAATTATCCAATCGAATCAATACCGAGCTGACAGCGTACTCGGAGACGGCGAGGTATAGATATAAGTCTTCCCCCCGGGTAGGTTTTTGTAGTAAGGGTATGGAGGCTAAATATGTTTTGAGTGACTCAAATGCAGCTTGGGCTTGCTCGGGCCACTCAAAGTTTTTGTTCTTCTTTATGATTTCGAAGAAAGGTTTACATTTGTCCGTGGACCGGGAGACAAATCGATTGAGGGCGGCTAATCGGCCCGTTAAGCTTTGTACTTTTTTAACTGAGTTGGGTGGTTCAAGATCAATAATGGCTTTTATTTTATCTGGGTTGGCTTCAATTCCTCGTTGGCTTACCATATACCCCAAGAATTTACCCGAGCCAACCCCAAAGGTACATTTTTTCGGGTTCAACATCATCTTATACTCTCTTAAAACAGCAAACATTTTATTGAGATCAGTGAGATGATCAAACATATACAAAGACTTCACCAACATATCATCCACGTAAACCTCCATAGTACGACCTATCATTTCTTCAAACATTTTGTTAACTAACCTCTGATAGGTTGCGCCAGCATTCTTCAACCCAAAGAGCATCATCTTATAGCAGTAAACGCCGCGAGCGGAAAAGAATGACGTATTTTCTTCGTCATCTGGATGCATTCGTATCTGGTTATAGCCCGAGTATGCGTCCATAAAACTCATTAAGTCATGCCCGGACGTGGCGTCTACCATGTAATCCATATTAGGCAAAGGATAACTGTCCTTGGGGCATGCCTTGTTGAGGTCGGTGAAATCCACACATAGGCGCCATTGGCCATTGCTTTTCTTCACCAGTACGGGATTAGCCACCCACCGGGGATAGAGGGCTTCCCTGATGAATTGGTTGTCGAGTAGTTTATTTACCTCGGCCTCTAGGGCGACCTGCCTGTCAGGGCCAAGCTTACGCTTTTTTTGGATTACCGGGCGGAACGTTAGATCAATGCTCAGCCGGTGACAGGCGTGCTTGGGATCAATTCCTGGCATATCAGAATGTGTCCACGCAAAGACATCTAAGTTGTTGCCCAGAAACTCGATCAGCTCTGTACGAAATGGTTCCTGGAGGTCGTGGCCAATACGTAATTGGCGTCCCCCAGTTGGCCCACCAATATCGATTGTGTCGATCTGCTCTACCGGTTCCGCATGTTTTCTCTTTTTACTTTGCCCCTCCTTTTTCTGTAGAGGGGGTTCGTCTTCAGTCACTAAATCCTCCTTTGTTTTTTCCATTTTACCTTCCTCTTCCATCATTGGTTCTTTTCCGGGCAGTTTGCCCGGATCATCTTCTGAAACTGCCTTCTTCTCCTGCTCAAGTTCAGCTTTTTCTCCCAAATCATCCTTCACCGTCCCACTGGCTTCACCTCGTTCCATTACATTAATTTCCGCCGGTCGGAGTTTGAGAGAGCATTCTCGCGACTCCCTCTGGTTCCCTTTATGGATCGCCTCCCCATCTGGGTCGGAAACTTTATGCAGAAGTGGTATATAGAGACAGCCGCTTTTAAATGGTAAAGCAACGGCCTTCCAATTATCGCGTTATACTCCGAATCGGCATTGATTATCTTGAACGTGGTAATAACGGTCCGTTTACGCAAGCCCTGTCCCATTTGGATGGGCAGGTCAACCTCTCCTAGCGGGATTATCCTTCCTCCACCAAAGCCCAATATACTATCATTACATGGGCGCACATAAGTGTCATCCACGTTCAATCTCCGGAAAGCTCGGACGTAGATCACTGACGAGTAACTCCCCGAGTCGATCAAAATTCTATGGACTGGAATGCCCAAAATTGGTGCAGTGATGACCAGGGGATCAGAGTGTGGATGGACCACCTGGTCAGCATCTGTATCAGAAAACACAAAATGGCCGGTTGGTTGGCCTTCCCTGATCTCCGCTACCCTGACCTGCCGTTCCGCATGGGCGGCTTGCCTGATATCTGCCTTCCTCTTTCGATTTGATCGACCATCCTCGACTAAGTTGGTGTTAATCCTATTTACACCGGACATCATCAGGATCTCCCTGCCTTGATTTTCATTCGGCGGCGGCAGCAGGGAGCCGGATTCACCACTCGTTCGGTTCGCCGGGCCGTCTTTGGAGGCGGCGGCAATTCGTGGGCGTATCTTCTCAAGCCGCCCTTTTGAACAATACGCATGATCTCCCTAATGAGGTCGCGGCACTCATCGGTATCATGGCCTATTGACTTATGATAGGCACGATGATCGCGCAAGATTTTGGCGGCTCGAGCCTCGGAGGCCGAGGCGGTGGTAGAAGATCTGCACCAGTATCTCGTTCCATATGGTCCGGGGAAGGAGCATGGGTCAAAGTACTCCCCTAAGCGCGGCAACTTCGGCTCGCACCTCTGGCGGGCCTTATAACCGTATCCGGGTTTTCTAAAAATGGTCGGGAACTTGGCCCCTGGCCCCAAAACAGATCCTTCTTTCCATCTTTCTTTACGCCCGCTTTACTGCTCGGGCGTTGACTTGTCATAGCTTCCTCCGCGCAGATGTGACGTCCCGCGCGGATCAAGAACTCCTGATATGAGGTCTCCCCCGATTCATGAATAGAATAGTTAAACCAAGTCTCGGGGGTGAGGCCGGCCATGGCGGCAATTAAAATGGCGTCGTCTGGCACAGGCTCCATCTCCCGAACCTGCTTATTGAAACGGGTTATATAACTCTTTAACGATTCATCTTTCCCTTGCTTAATATTCACAAGGGAATCCTTTGGTGCGGCTCGGACCTTGCAGGTGAGAAAATGCGCCGTGAACGCGGGACCCAGATCGCTCCAAGAATGAATGGACCCTTGTGGTAGGGTCCTGAACCAACGGTGGGCTCGGTCGCCCAGCGTTAATGGGAATGCCCTGCAGAGAATAGCGTCGCTAGGGCTATAAAGTTCCATCCACGCCAAGTACTTGTGGATGTGCATTGTCGGGTCGGTCTCCCCATTGTACAGACCGACCTGTGGGATTTTCAACTTTGGTGGCAGTGGAGTTGCCAAGATGCTGGGGGCAAAAGGCGATATAACAATAGGTTGGCTAGATACCTGATGCGGCCTCTGAAGTGGATCATCTTCAGGACCACCCTCCAATTCGTTCAATCGGCGGCGAAGACGCAGAATTTCCGCCTCCCTTTCTTCCAACGTGGTAGGCCCTTGGGTTTGATGGGCCCTCCCCGGTTCTCTTCCATCCGGAAACCGGAGTCTAGAACTTACCGAACGAGCGGGATGAGGAGGATTATCCCCTAATCGCCCGGCAAACACAGAGCGGGCGCGGCGGTGGCGTGTGGGCTCCGGCTCTGATTCCGCCACGCGGCTCTGTCCCTTGTTGTCATCGCGCGGCCGCCTCCTGTCACGGCGGCCACGCTGTTCATGGCCAGAACTGGCTTCCTGACCTTCTTCACGGGGTGGTACAGGAACGTGAGGGTTGCCCTCGTTATTTACGGGGGGGTTAAGCGGATGTGGGTTTGCAACCGGGGGAGGTATCTGCGGACCGGTGGTGGCTAGCGTTTGAGATATGAGCTGGTTCATTTGCTGTACAAAGGTTGGATTAGCTATAAGTTGGGCAAGGGGAAGTAAAGTCGCGCTCCCCGTTTCAGCCGGGGGCACGTTTTGGCCATTAGTGGTTTGGCCAGTCTGGTTGTGTGCGGGCGGATCTTCGGTTCCGTGAGCATCTCGAGTTTGGTGACTCATCTTTGCTTATTTAACAAAGGATTCAAGACTTGACCGTACCTGACTTTCACGAGTGTCGATATTGTGTGGAATTTGGACTGGACCAACGGGCCCTCCTTCTAGCGCCAATTTGTTGATGCTCTTTTTGATCACCAACAAGCAAAAACGTATAAAAGTCTAATATGTGGAAATATAAAGGGCTAAATCGCCTTTTTTATATGATGGCGGCGAATTCCCCCGGTCGCTTTTGTACAAATACGTTTTGTGTACAAGTGTTGTTTTTTCCCTCCTTGTCTTTTTTCTCATAAATGAGATCTATTTATACCTTCCTAATTAGTGGGCATTTAATAGCCATTTCTACATTTAATTGCTAAAATAAAGACAATGGGACATTTGTCCTTCCTTAATCATGCATGGCTGCCAAGTAACCTGCCACTTGTCGATCTACTTCCTTGATAGGCTGACAGGTGGCGGTTTAAGGTGCTAATGGAGCACTTAGCCTTAACTGGATGTTTATCCTTTGGACTCTCTTACCGAGGTTGGGCTCGGTAAGACCGAGCTGCCCAATGTCGGGTCGGATTTCAGTGCCATCAGGTCGGTATGTGCTGTTGAGTGGGTCCCATGCGCCCACGTGCTGTATGGCCACGTGGATGGATTTCCTGCTAATTCAGCTCGTGTGTCATCATTATTATCTTCCAAGCTTTTGCATGTAGGCATTTTAATGACATGAAATATTAGGCAAAACTCTTAACAATTTTTATATCAGTTTCTTTTCATCTTGTACTGACAATATCAACTAATTAACTATAACAAAGTATTACTATGTTATTATTTCAAAAGCACTTGTAGCGTAAGAAAAAACACAGCATGCTTTATAAAAACATAGCATGATTTTGACGTATAACTAAATCAAATAATTAGTAACAATTGCAGACATGTAATCATGCAAGAGTTGCTATGTTTATCAACAAAGTTAATGATAGGCCCTGAAGGTCAAGGCCCTACCTAAATCTACCACAAAAACTAGCTCATGAGTAGATGTTTGGCCCCTATTTTATGAACCAATCTATAATTGCTTGTGGATCCGACATGGGATCGTATCTTTTCCTTTGGACGGCATTACTCCAAACATTATCAAGTACCAAGTAGCCTTTTCGCGCAGCGCACCAGTGATCTCAATGAAAGCACCAATGGTAGGTGCCCAAGATTAAGACTCTAAGTCTACCACAAAAGTTAGCTCATAAGTAAAGGTTTGACCCCAACTTTAAAAACCAATCCACAATTGTTTGTGAGCCTGATGTCTGGATCGTATCAATTAATACGACAGATCTTGGTTTTTTTTAATTAACATGCTAGATTTGAAAAATTAATTAATGACTTGGCAAACGTGCGTAGGCTTCCAAATTGATGCATCTGAACTTTGAACTGACTAAAGAAACCTTATCGTTTATAAATGGAAAAAACAAAACGATCGTTCATTTCAGAATATAAAGAATAACAACAAAAATTCTTTCTTTCAATTATTTCGTGCTTAGCCACTTTTACCGAAAAGGAGAATTGCCCGTCTATTTTTCACTCTGAAAATTCAATTAGTGGTTCTACTTGGAATTTATTGAACCATATATGACTTCAAACACCATTGAGAAAATAGAAGTATAAATTATTACAAAATAAATTATAGAGTTGTGATATTTGAAGTGAGAAAAAAAATCATACATTTTTTCCTTGCTATAATTCAAGATCCAAAAAATGGATAATTTTTATGGATTTTATTCATTACAATTAAAATACTCACCAGTCACCAAATTCCATGATGGTGGGTAATTTAATTCTTTTCCCAAGTTCTCTCTTTATGTAATAAAGAAGAAAAAAAAAAAAAAAAAAAGAGAGAATAATCTCTTCTTTGAATCAAACCCAGATATACCAATTTTTTTTCTTGTTTTTGGAACCAAACCTGGAACCTTTTCTTTCTTATTTTTCAAAATTTTCGAATCTTAAGTTGTCGTGTGGTTTTTCACGTAATTTTACAGATGTAAGCAAGCCATATTCTTGCGCACTTGGAGAAATGAATGCACGGATTATGCCTTTTGGCGGTGCGATTCTAAGAGCACCAATCATGGATATACCTATCGTCGTATATTCTTTGCCCCCAATTGGCCATATTTATTTTTCTTCATAAAGAAATCGTCTCCCCATCACTTGCAAAATTAAAACTTTGTGATTGTCTTTTGTATTTCGTATGAGATGGATCCTATATGTAAAGAGTAGGTCTCTTGTAGAACTGTCTTACGGATCCAGAATCCCAATCCGCCCAACTGTTATTTAAAAAAAATAAATCATTTCAGCGCTTCACAGGGGAATCGAACCCGCATTTGTATAGATACAAGGTGGTATTCGACCATTATACCACTAGTGCTTGTTGTACAATTTCAGTATAAAAATGTATATAAACATTCATAAATGCGCCTGGTAATTAAAAAAATTAAAAATGCCTCTAAATACAAAGGCTAAGAATCGAACTCAAGTCTATTAAAGAATATGATACATTATTTCAATAAATAGATACTTATAAAAGTGTTACTTTAACTACATCATATTTATTTTTTATTTTTTCTCTTTTTTTGTTCCTAGTTTGTAACTGAAATCTGATATTTTATCTCAACAAACGGATACTTTTACTTATAAAAGTGTCGCTTTAACTATATCATATTTATTTTTTATTTTTCCTTCTTTTCTTCATTTCTAATTTGTGACTATATTAAAAAACATGATACTTTATCTCAAAAAATAGATACTTTAACGTATAAAAGTGTTACTTTAACTCTGTTATATATATATAGGGATTGGATCAAATGAGACCACATAATTAGAGTGAGACAGTGTGGACTAATCCTGTCCACAAATCTGTAATTTTAGATGGTTGAGATTTACCCAATTTAATGGCCTTTTTAATTTATTTTAAATCAAATAAGGGCAGATTGGTCATTTTAGTTTTCACCCCCAATTATGTGGTCCCCCAAATCAGTTCTTCTGTAGACGGATGCCGAGAAGACAATCTCTACCCCTTCGTCAACCTCCTCCTCGACGGTAATCTCTTCGTTTTCGCGAACTACAAATCCATCATTCTCAACCCTTACACCGGAGAAATCGTCCGTAAGCTGCCCGACCTGACAGGCGGTTCCCGCAACTACCCACCCTCTGGTATGTCAGCCCTTCTCCCGATCAACCTCGACATCGAGGATCAAAACCTGGTCGAGATCGAAGTGCTTGTATGCGGAGGAAACTCTCGTGAATCATACACTTTCTCTGATTTGCAGCAGCCCAAGAGAACATTCCTTCCTGCTGCCAAAGACTGCGGAAGGCTAAACTTCAACACACAAGATTTTGAATTTAGATGTTTCGTAGGTGGATTGGCTTGGGCCACCACCGATCAGTCCCTCGAGCAGGCCTTTTCACAGTACGGCGAAGTCATCGAATCGAAGATTATTAACGATCGCGAGACTGGAAGATCCAGGGGTTTCGGATTTGTGACCTTTAAGGATGAGCAGTCCATGAGGGAGGCGATCAATGCGATGAATGGCCAGGAACTCGATGGCCGCAGCATCACTGTCAACGAGGCTCAATCCCGTGGAAATAGCGGAGGTAGTGGCGGTGGTGGATTCCGTGGACCTCGCCGTGAAGGTGGTGGTGGAGGCGGCTATGGTCGTCTTATTAATAAAGAAGTTGTTGACTTCTCTTTCTGGTTGATGGAGTGGTGTAGCCGTTGTTGTAGATGGAGGATTGGTGAAGAAGACGATGCTGATATGGATGGATTACTTAGGGGTGATCACGGTGCGGTTTGGGCGATTTTTTCAATTTTTTCAAACCGAATTGCTAAGTGCGGTTCGGCCAAGAGTTTGATTTCAAGTCGCGGTTTTTTAGAATAAAATATACATGCGGTTTTCAACGGTTTCGGGCGGTTACGGACGGTTTTGCGGTTTTAATGTATTGTACGTGAATATTATATAGAATAATTAAAATGAGTAAAAAAAACTTATCAATTCGATAATTAAAAAGTTAATGACATGTTGTTGTCTAAATTGAATATTATAACAACTTCAATAATATATAATAGTTGAATCTAATAGATATAGGGAGTGTTTGCAATCACTAAAAAAAGTGTTTCGTATATTTTTGCTTAAAAAATCACTTTTTAGTATTTGCAAGTGTCAACTTCTGCTTCATTTATTTAATCGTAATCTAAAAGCATGGAGAATGGTACTTTAGATTTGTGCTTTTACTCCTAGTTTGATTTTTATAAACAAATAAGCACCTCTACAACTTCTGATTCTCAACTTCTGATTCTCAACTTTTGATTTTATTTTCAAACTCTATCAATTTCTGATTCTCAACTACTCTTAATTTTGCTACAATAAATTATTTTTTTTCTGAAAGCATAAGTTTTTGCAAACTCTCCCATGACTTCAATATTTCAATCTCCATGTCACAAATTTCCCAAAATAAATCTCATTATATAAATTACATCCATAACAAGAAATGAAGGCTTTGATGTATTAAATTATTAAGTAAATTGACTAATATACCCACAATAAACCAATGAAAATAATTAAATATGACAATTCATAATTATACACAAATATACTAAAGATTGAGAGAAATGTAAATAATATATATCGAATATATATACATATATATAGTATTCGACTTGCGGTGCGGTCGGTGCGGTTTGGGATTTGAAATCGTAATTGCACCATCTTTTGCGGTGCGGTCTCGATTAAAAATATTAATCGCGGTTTTTCTGATAAATAAGCAATTGCGGTGTGGTGCGATTTGATTCGGTCGGTTTTAGCAGTTTTCGGTTTTTGTTGATCAGCCCTAGGATTACTGTATACTTATATATTTTTCGATGTATACTTAGATGTGTTTTGCTGTATAAGTAGTTAATTTTTTATGTATGTATTTATGTTGTCGTATACTTATATTTTTTGTTGTATACTTATATGTATTTTATTGTATACTTATATTTTTGATTGACAATTGTAATATGCAGTACAAATATGTTAAATATACAGCATAATAGTGTTAAATATACAGTAAATATATGTTAAATATACAGTACAATAATGAGCGTGATTTTCTCTCTTTATAATTGATTTTACTTCATCCATGGTCCCTACATGCATGTTAATGAGAGTGATTCTCTCTCTATATATAACTGGTTCCTTGATTCACGGTCCCCGCATGTTTTTGTTTGACCATTTTAATATGCGAGAAAATTATGTTAAACATACAAGAAAAAATGTTAAGTATACAACAAATATATGATAAGTGTATAAAGATATCGTATGGCGAGCACATGCGTGATTTTCTCTCTCCAGCGCGATTTTTTCGCGATTTTCTCTCTCCCCACGTGATTTTCTCTCTCCTAATAACTGATTCCATATTTGGATGGTCTCCCACATGTTTGTTTTGACAATTATACCCTTAATTTGCCTTAATTAAATATTTAATGTAATTTTAACCCCATTTATCTTAGCCATTGATATAGATAAGGGAGGGTTGAGATGAGTCCACATTGTCTCACTATAATATGTGGTCTCATATAACCCTCCCCCTATATATATATATATATATATATAGGGAGGGGATCCTGTGAGACCACCCTCCTAGGTAAGTCCATAAGACCAAATCTCATCCACCAAAAAAATAAATCAATGGCCAAGATCTAAATAAATCTATACAGCTTTTCATATGAAAATATACATTGTAGGGGGTAAAATAGGAATCCAGCAAATTATATATAGTAACCGATTCCTAAAAATTAGGGACATGATTATTGATCACGTCCCATAATCAAGCGATTCATCTTTCCTTTTTCTCTCTTCCCATTCAAACCTGCAAATTATTCAAATATGGCAACAGAATCATGCAACAATTAATGAAAAGTATACAATTACACTAAACTAACTATACATTAAAACATTATTAAGTATACATAAACAATTAACTAAGTATACAATTACATTAAACTACATGTACATTAAAACATTACTAAGTATACAGAAATATTTAACTAAGTATACAATTACATTGAACTAACTATACATTAAAATATTACTAAGTATACAGAAATATTTAACTAAGTATACAATTACACTGAACTAAATACACAATTCCACTGAATTACTTATATAACTAAGTATACAATTCCATTGAACTAAGTATACAAATCCACAGAACTAAGTATACAAGGCAAAATTTTTTTTGGTCCTCTAACTAACACCACTTTGAGATTCCGTCCTTTTTCTTTTTGCTTTTTACAAATAGTCCTTTTTTCTGAAAAAAAATTGAGATTTGGTCCTCTTACCTCCTATAGCATGTAATTTTGACCTGTTGAGCTAATGTGGCATTTTTATTTTCAAAACTTTTAATTTTCATTTAAGAAACAATATCTAAATCTTACATGGCATCCTAGTTGGCTTAAATGATGGAAAAATTAATTAAATGAAACAAAAAAATTGAAAAATTTGAAAATATTATCTAAAAAATCTGAAAATTGTTTTACCCAAATTTGAAATTATTTGAATTTTTGTAACAAAGTTTTAAAAACTTCAAAAAATATTTTAAAATCTAAAAATTAAAATATATAAAATCTGATAACTTATATAAAAAAACTAAAAATAGTAATAAAAAAATCGAAATTGTTTTAAAATTACAAAAAAAATATGAAAATTGTTAAAGAAAAAAACTATAAACTGTTTTAAAAAATCTGACATATATTTGAAATATTGAAACACATTTTAATTTCTAAAATAAAAAACTAAAATTATTTTGAAAAAGTTGTTTTTAAACTAAAAGATGTTTAAAAATATGAAAATTTGTTTTAAAAACTAAAAATTTTGTTAAGAAGCTAACAATTATTTGAAATATTAAAATATAAAATTAAAAAATGCCAAAACTTATTTAAAATATATGAAAATTTTGTCTAAAAATCTGAAGATGGATTAAAAACAAAGACTTTTTTAAATTTTTACAAAAAAAATATCTGAATGTTTTTTATAAAATAAAAAATAGAGTAAAAACTTAGAATTATTTTTAAAAAACTATAAATTAGTTTTAAAAAAATCTGAAAATTACGCCAAGTATGTAAAAAAATCTGAAAATCAAAGGAAATAAAAATCTGAAATTTGTTTAAAAATTAGATTATTTTACATATTTCGCGTAATTGTCGGATTTTTTTTTTAAAAATAATTCATATTTTTTTGTAAAAATTTCAAAAGTCTTAGTTTTAATCAATTTTCAGATTTTAGACAAATTTTCATGTTTTTAGACAATTTTCAGCTTTTTTTTTATTTTTATATTTTAATATTTCAAATAATTGTTAGATTTTTAACAATTTTTTTAGTTTTTTAATATTTTCAGTTTTTTAAACATCTTTTAGTTTAAAAACAACTTTTTCAAAATAATTTTGAGTTTTTCTATTTTACAAATTAAATATTTTTCAATATTTCAAATAAATTTCAGATTTTTTCAAACACTTTATATTGTTTTTAACAACTTTCGTATATTTTTTGTAATTTTAAAATAATTTCGATATTTTTTTTACTCTTTTTAATTTTTTTAAAGAAATTATCAAATTTTAGATATTTTAATTTTTAGATTTTAAAATAGTTTTTTGAATTTTTTAAATCTTTGTTACAAAAAGTCAAATAATTTTAAATTTTGTTAAAACAATTTTCAGATTTTTTAGATAATATTTTCAGATTTTTCAAATTTTTTGTTTCATTTAATTAATTTTTCCATCATTTAAGCCAACTAGGATGCCATGTAAGATTTAGATATTGTTTCTTAAATGAAAATTAAAAATTTTGAAAATAAAAATGCCACATCAGCTCAACAGGTCAAAATTACCTGCTATAGGAGGTAAGAGGACCAAATCTCAATTTTTGTTCAGAAAAATGACTATTTGTAAAAAGCAAAAAGAAAAAGGATGGAATCTCAAAGTGGTGTTAGTTAGAGGACCAAAAAATTTTTTTTGCCAAGTATACAAATTCACTAAACTACTTACTAAACTACTTATATAACTAAGAATACGATTCCACTGAATCAAGTATACAAATCCACTGAACTAAATATAAAATAAAACATGACTAAGTATACAAGTCCACTGAACTAAGTATACAATAAAACGACTTTTCACAAATATGGCGGAAAGAAGTATCAATTTTGAAAAAAATGCTTGAAGTTGATGATTTTTCCTCCCTAAAAATTGGGTAACTGAAAAGGTAGGATTATGTTTCCTTAAAAATAGCTAATAACCGTCCAATTAACAAAACTGATTAAATATAAAAGTACAATCATACCCTTATAACCCAAAAATAACAAAAGAGATCTACACCATCAAAAATTTAAATCAAGGGTCCATATGTGTTCTTATGGACTAACCTAAAGGGGTTGGTCTCATTTGAACCAATCCCTATATATATATATATTTATAATTTGTGACTATATTAAAAAAATATGTTATTTTATCTCAAAAAACAAATACTTTTATTTATAAAAATATTACTTTAACTCTATCATATTTATTATTCATCTTTCTTTGTTATTGAATTCATAATATGTGACTATATTAAAAAATGTAATACTTTATTTCAAAAAAACAGATATTTTTACTCTTAAAACATGATATTTGTCTCAAAAAATATATACTTTTACTCATAAAGGTGTTATTTTAACTTTGATATGTTTATTTTTTCTTCAATGTAATGTAATCATAATCTGTGGCTATATTAAAAAATATGATACTTTATCAAAAATAACCGATATTTTTCTCATAAAACTGTTACTTTAACTGCATGAGGTAAAAACAAAAAAAAACAAAAAAAAAGGCAGCATGTGGCTTTGACCCGCGGACCTGGTCAATAGGATCTGTCTTACGGATTGAGACCCGTAAGATGGTCCTACATGAGTTTTTGCCATATGTAAATAGAACTCTAATCTAAACCCAAAATCCATAAAAAGACTCATATTTTTTGTGTTTTGCAGAATCCGTCTCATGAATTTAAGTCCATGAGACGGTCTCATATAAGATAACCTCTTTAAAAAATTATCGTTTGGGTTATCAAAAGCCTCTAAAGATCATAATTAATTATAAATAACTTTTCGGGTTAATTAAAAATATATACTTGAATTCAATCTAATTAAATAGCACCAACTATCTTTTAAAACTGCAAATACTCCCTTAATTTACTAAACTAGAGTTGTTTCAAAATCTATTTAACCAAGTATTGCCAAAAAAAATAAAAACTAATTTAACATTAGAGGAGAAAACAGAGTTCATAACTCTGTTTTCTCAATTTTCTTTTTTTTTTTCCTGAAGATTTAGAAAACAGAGTTATGTACTTTGTTTTCTCCTTTATTTTTTTTGAAAAATATTATTTATTTTATTATTTTTTTAAAAATTAATTTTCAGAAATAATTTTCTATTTAAAAAAATTTAAGCTTACCCGAACACGGTCCAATAAGCTAAATGGACTAGAAATGGTAGCCCAAACACAACACGATAAAAACCCGATAGCCCAAACACGACCCATTAAGCCCGATAAACAAATTTATTTATTTATTTATTTATTTATTATTATTATTATTAGTATTATTATTATTGGAATATATATTTGAACAATTTAGAGCATTTGGTTTGTTAAACCGGCCATTTACTAATACAATATAATATTATTTTTTTTCTTCAAATACTTATCACATATAAAGCCCCTTAGAAAATTAGAATTTAACTTAAATAATATTTTTTTACATATTTTTTTTTTCTAATTCTAACTTTCTAAGGGGTTTTATATGTGATAAGTATTTGAAAGATAAAATAATATTACACTATATTAGTAAATAGTTTAACGAACCAAATGGTCTAAATTGTTCAAACATGCCAATAATAATAATAATAATAATTAATAAGTTTGCTTATCGGGCTAATGGGTCGTGTTTGAGCTATCGGATTGTTATCGTGTGGTGTTCGGGCTACCATTTCCAGTCCGTTAATCTTTTCGGGTCGTATTCGGGTTAATTTAAGTTTTCTTAAATAGAAAATTATTTCCGAAAATTAATTATTAAAAAAATAAATTTCCCTAAAAAAAAATTAAAAAATAAATTGGAAAATAGAGTTCATAACTCGGTTTTCTAAATTTTCAGGAAAAAAAAAAAGAAAATTGTGAAAACAGAGTTATGAACTCTGTTTTCACCTCTAATATTAAATTTTCTCTTTTTGGCATTACTTGGTTAAATAGATTTTGAAATAGCTCTAGTTTAATAAATTAACCTAATATTTGTTTCTATTTTACAAATTGCACCTATTAAGAGCAATATTTGTTAAAAAGTACAATCCTCAATGGGGTGTTTGTAATACCAGGCTCGTTTCCTTTGTTTGATGGGATAATGAATAATTGATTAAATATATGATGAGATTTTGGATTAAGATTAGATTGTCTTATTAATTTAAATGGATCCCACGTGTCACATCATAATTGTAATATCCATTTTCCCATTCAACAATATCTCTACCTATTTTTTTTGTGGGACCTGATACAACTTTAAATAACCTTATTTATATTTTACATCAAATAAGTTCTTTTATATTTTTTTTATATTCTTAAATAAACAATATATTTGTGACAATTATCCGCTTCCTGTTGCTCGGTCATTCCGATCGTAAATTCGTAATGTGCATAAGAATTGCATGCTCATCTATTAATGTTCGGAACAATAATAGATGTCTTTTATTTCTTCCCAGCTCGCATCCCGCTTGTTTGTAGAGCATAACTTCCATATTTTTTCAAAACATCTCGCACATTTTGATACTTGAATGGTTGACCATCAGTTTTTTTTCATGTAATGATCTAAAGAACGTGACAACAAATTTGCGTCACTCCAACCACTTTGATAATCTGCGTCGATCCATCCACTTCGATAATCGACATACAATTTATTGTAAATTGCATCAATCTTATTTACCTTCCCACACATTTGCTTGAAATATGATCTTACCATCCATTCATCTCTCAATGCACTTCCATTTGGCTGGTGTTGATTGTAGTATTTTGTAACATGTTATCAAAAAACATTAGCATTCTGGTCATTAATTACTAACGATCGGGTCTGTCGTAATAATCACAAATGAATTTGTGAGGATAACGTCTTCTATTATCTAATGTATCCTCTGCTTATGTCCAATGCTTAATTCTCGACTCACACTTTTCCTCGGGCAAATTGCTTAAATATTGAAAAATAAAATGAAATTGTGAAAATATGTTGAAAATGAAGGGGGTTGGGTTTTTACTTGTTGGCGCACACAGTTTGTGCGCCAGCCAAATGTTTTAAATTTTGTTTTTGCTAAATATGTTGGCGCATACTGCTCGTGCGCCAGGCAACGGTTCTTAAATTTATTTTTTTTCTGAAAATGCTGGCGCACATCAAATGTGCGCTGATATGTGTAAAATATACGTGCATTTAAGGATTAAATGATATATAATTGATGCATTTGCACGCATATTTAGTGTATTTTACTTGGTTTCCTTAGAAGGGCATGATACTGTGTATTTTTGTAACTTTTTACAGGAAACAGAGCTTAAACGAAAAGATATCAGTTAGAAGGCCCAGACAAGATTGAAGAGTGCGAGGAGAAGATCGAAGAAAATGGACATAAACTACTCACACGGTTTGCCCGTGTGAGGCTCACACGACCGTGTGAGATGAAACCATGTGTTTTTTACACGTTCGTGTGACTTGATTTTCAGAAACATGTTACACGACCCGACCGTGTGAAGATGACACGACCGTGTGAAGTGTTTGGATGAAAAATATAGACGAAAACCAATTACACGGCCAGACCGTGTGGTTTGTACATGGGCTGTGCAATGTGGTTTTGTCTGATTTTGTTGTCCTTTTCCCATCAGAACTCTACAAGTGATCTCTCAAAGAACCTATATAAAGGGACCAAGGCCATTGACGAAAATATCACTTCATATACTTGATTACATCACAAAATACACTACAATACACTAGGATTACACAAATCAAAGGTCTTCTGAGAAAGGAGGGCTAAGCCACGAGGATCAGCACAAGGCCTTTCACATCTACGACAGCACAAGAGTTTCAAAGGTTTGGAAGGAGGATCCATCCTGACAAGAAGGGGTTTTCTTTCTTAGTTTAGATTTCTTGTTTGTACTTAAACGATGTCAAACTATTTGATTTCAACTTTGTCTATTAAATTGTTATCAAATATGTTGGGCTAATCTTTTTGATCCTAGGGCATAATCAAAACCGTGGATTCATGTTAAATCTATATTTATTATTTTCTTAATTGATTTATGTGTTCTATTATATGAATTTGAGTGTTTATTTCTTGTAGATTGTCTGATCAATAATTTGCATGTCATATTTGTTAGTCCATAATCCGGGAGGTGTGAAGCCCTCGATTTTTATTCGAACATGTACTTATCTCACGTATCGTCTTTGTACTATTTGACAATTCTACCGCGTCGCTTTGACGGGTAAATATTAATGATAAATACATTTTGCCTTTAATTTCTTTTATTTATTTCTTGTGATCGTAATCATTTATTAATTTTATTTCACATTTATGATCACTTGGTTGATCATCATTATTATTACTTGTGTATTTATTAGTCACCTTAGAATTTTAAGAGACTATTTATTTTAGAGATTTATACCTTATAGAATTAAGAATTCGATTTAGAATAAGTGATCATGAGACTTATAAGTGATCAAGGAAATCACTAATTATTTTGGATATGGATATTATTCATCTATTATCATCAATTTTGGGACAAAAAAAAATGGAAATACCACAATTACCCTCATGTTGGACGGCCATGATGTATAAATTGGTGTAGAAATATCTCCCAACTCTTGTACATGTACACCTTGTGTATTCATCTTGTGTATTTTTACACCATTAATTCAAACCTACATCTTATAATAATCCCACCATTTCAATCATCCAATTGGTCAAACAAGACCAATTTAAAAATTCCCCCCTAAGATTAGCATTTTGGCTAATTGTCCCTAATAAAGATGCCTAAATATTACTTTCTTCCCTAATTCCCTCAATTATCACTCTAATCAAACAAGACAAAAAAAAATTTACCCCTCACCCCACCAAAGTGGACGGCCAAATGGCCTTGGTGAACAAAAAGAATTTGTTCAAGTTTATTCTTCCCATTTCATTTCACCAACACCAAATTCCTTCTAAGTCTTGTAATTCCTCTTCTCTCTCTCTAAAAATCCTCCTACATCTCTCTACCTATTTCTTCATCTTCTTCACTAACACTTAACCAAAAACTTCAAGAATTCATCTCCCTACTCTTCAAAAATTTCGAAACTACACTCCCAAGGTAAGAAATATTTCTTGTTCAATCCATTTTTGATATCACCTAACTCATCTCTTTCACCTTCTAATTTAAGTTTGATTTTTGATTTTGAGGTATACCTAGAAGACCTTTGAAGAAATTAAGAGACTAGTCATCTTGAAGAAAAATTGTGAAGAAGTTGGACTATAAGGTAAGAAATGGAATTTTTAGTACATTTTCTTCTTCTCTTCTATTTTCCAAAATTTTGATACTCCATTTTTATTTTTGGAGTTTTAGGGGCTGACCTTGGAGGTTGACATTAAGGGTGACCAAAACCTTATATTTGGAAGCCATTACTAGTCACATTTTTACTCACTACACAAGGTAAGTGTAGTATTTCCAATTTTCTCACCATCTTCTTCTTTTCCCTAAAATTTTAACCACATTTTTCTAACTCATATATTTTTTTTGATATTCCTTGACTTAGGGGCTGACCTAAGTCACTCCTTCATCGAGAGAGATTTATCCCATTTTCACCAACAAACCGATCTTTAAGGTGGGTGGAAAAATCCTTTCAACTTCTAGGTGTTTTAAATTGAAAATATGCATGTAGTATTTTGTTATTGAGCACTTGAGATATATATTATGTATTGCATGCTATTTTCTTGTATCAAGTTGGAAAAATTCTCAAGTGTTGCTCAAAAATGCGATTTATCGAAAAATAGGGCATACATGTACACTTTATTGTTATACTTGATGAAATTTTGTATGAGAATGATATAAATGTGTATGACTCTTGAAATCTATGTTTTGAATGATTTATAACCTGGACAAGTCGAGCATAATTGATTAAATTTTAACTTTTGGACTTAAAATGCAAAAATGGAAAGTTGGTGGACTTAATTGCAAGAAAATAGAACTTAAGGGACCCCTCTGTAATTTTCGATTTTTGGGACTGAACTCAGGTTCAAAAATTATGTTTTGAAATTTTAATAAAGTTTTAAGAGTTTTTAGATAAATAAAATCAACCCTTAAAAGCCCAAGGACTAGATTGTAAAATTTGAGAAGTTTAAGGGCTATTTTGCAAATTTCGAAACTGTACCAGACCCTAATTTTAAAATTTGAAATTTTAACTCTTAAGGGACTGGAAATGACACATTTTAAGTGTATTCCAAAAATCCAAGTGTTTAGAGTTTGGAAAGTAATTTTATAAAACTTGAGGGACCAAATTGTAAAAGATTAAACTTAAGGACCAAAATACAATTTCCAGGACTTATGCAGTCCATGCACCTGGAAATACTAATTTAACTATAACTTAATTATATTTTG
This sequence comes from Rehmannia glutinosa, assembly GCA_016081115.2. Taxonomy (NCBI): domain Eukaryota; kingdom Viridiplantae; phylum Streptophyta; class Magnoliopsida; order Lamiales; family Orobanchaceae; genus Rehmannia; species Rehmannia glutinosa. The sequence continues at coordinate 266,931 of JABTTQ020001344.1, read as the reverse complement.
GACCCAAGGTTTAAATTTCATAACAATTGGACCCCTAAAAGCCTTAAAGGCAATTATTTCAAAATGGGACAAAAATGAAATTTTCAAAAGTTAAAGGACCTAAACTTATTTTTTTTTAAAATTGCTTTTGTCCCAATATCCGACTAACCATAGTGACATTTTCCAACTGGAATCACATTAAAAGCCCTTCCGGTTTGTGAGTTCCAAACATTTTAAACTTAGAGCCCGAAATGGCAATTTTAACAAATTTGGGGCCAATATGAGAATTTTATAAAAACTCGACCTCAAAACTTCAGAAACCTGAATCTCTGAACAATTTGGAGAATTTAGGAACTGACCTCATAATTGTTCAAGGTCGGGATATTTATTTATTCAATTTTTAACCCCAAAAGTATTGGTTTTACAAAACGGGACTAAATTGTAATTTTCTTTTTATCAAGGACCTAACTCAAATTATTTTCCCTTTTGCTAAAACAGCCCTGGACCCTCTGACTTCAATTCTTAATTAAAATATTTTATTTTCTCAAAAATTCCTTACTTTATCGGATCGCCTTGACCGATTAACACCCGATCGCGGGGCGACTTCCTCATCTTGCGATTTGAATCTATAACGGGACTTATGTTCCACCTAATCTTTCAAGATATCGAAGATTGCTTATCCTCCCGATAATCATCTTCATCCAAATAACTCCACCAACGCCATAATTATCTTACGCAAATTTTCGAAACTTTTCTTGAATCGCTTCCTAATCAATATACTGATTGCCGGTTAACTACCCGAACGTGTATTTAATTTTGCTGAGTCAACTTGGTGTGTCGAGCTCACGATCGGAATGGATACGTCGGGGATGGAACCGGCAGCTCGGCCGCTATTCCACTCTTCCCCCATCGTCCTAATCCCGCAACTGAGGGACGGAGTTTGTCCAAGGGAAGCGGGTCGTAGTACTTGAGGTATAATCATGATTATGACGAATCCGAGCCTTGCTAGCTCCAACGTGGATTTTGTCTTTGCCTATGGAGCGATAAGGTGACAGGTCTTGGACCATCATGAACGGGGAGTTACAAGGAAGAACGAAGGAATCGCTGTCTGATCCACACGATTCCGGAGTTGAACAAACGCTTTGGGGCGCTACACTTCAGTACGCAACCGCTACTTGTAATGCATGGGTTGGCGCTACACTTCAGTACGCAACCACTAATTGTCTTGCATGGGATTGGCGCTACACATCAGTACGCAATCCTCCTGTCTGCTTGCACCATAGTGCCTGCGTGACCACGAACTGTTTTCTTAAACTGTATAAGTATATTACTTAAATATATTTATCACGACGCTTGTGGACCGTGTGTGAAATCATGCATCATCTCTCACGCGTTTTCATACAACTAAAATTTTTGTATTAACTATATATATCGCCACACTTGCACACGATCACCCCATCCACTGAGATTTCTGTCTCACCCCCTCCTGCTTTCTAACCTTAGAAGAGGACTTTGTCGAAGAAGCTGAACCTGCCCTGGATTGAATTCTCGAGCTCCGCCCGTTGGACTCACTTCCTATCGTTATCTATGTTGCTGGACTATTTTTTTATTTTTACTGTTGTTGGACTCTTTTATTTTCTTTGAAATTCTGGACTGTAATTTAAGGGCGTAGGACCCTTTGACACTTAAGCTGTGATATGATGTGTACTTTATTTCCTAGTTCTGGACTGTAAGCTATTTAGTTGTTGGGATGTACTTGTAATCGTGTTGTACGTGTAGTTATTCCGCTGCATTAGACTCTTTTCACTTGAAGTTTCGTATCATGGGTTTAGACTGTTGATTTATTTCTGTTTAAGTGATTGATCATTGTCGCGTCACGTTTGGGGCGTGACAGTTATGGTATCAGAGCTCGACTAGTAAGATGGAAACTTACACCGAGCTAACCCAGGATAGGACCCTCGGACTGTGTTGGGTAGTACCGCGACCTGACCAATTAAGTGTGAAATCAATTTTAATAATGGCATAGAACCGTATTATTGATGTTTATGTTAAGTCAGAATTTATACTTGGAGAATCCATAGTCATACTTGATTTGACTTAGTTGACTCTTGACTGACTTTCCTTAGTCATTCTTTTCTTGTTGTTCCCTATCTTTTCTTGCTTCGTCTAATCCTTCTTAGTTTGGCTTGTTCAGGATGGAGCCGACGCCACCTATTTGGTGGGAATTATTGGAGGCCCGCGCCGAACGTGATTACTTCCGGGCGTACACGAACCACTGGCACCAGGAATACTTTCGGCTATCTCGGACCGCGGGGCCGCCGCAACCAAGAACTAACACACCTCCTGGCGAAGAGCCAAGAGGAGAAGAACGATCTTACCCTCCTTGCTAAGGATCGCGAGGATACCATCCGTGCTCGTGAAGATCAAATCCAGTCAATCCAGGAACACTTGGAAATTACTCGCACGAAGATGGAACGCGCCAAGGAAGGCCGCGGAAAGTGGGAAAGGGGACGATACATGTCGAGCCACCATCGGACGCCTCAAGATACTATCATCAAACAAATGCAGGTGATCGAGGACCTCACGCATGCCTTAACTCGGGGGATGTCTTTGCTTTGGGAGGCTGCCTTAGCAGCTAATGCGCCACCGTTGCCACCACCCGAGGTGAAACCCATGCCCGACTTTGAGGCCGATAATGAAGAGGATCCCGAGGAGGATCTCAAGAAGATCTCCGAAGAGGATCCCGATGAGATCCAATGGAAGATGAAGAGCCCGAGGCGCTTGAAGCCGCCCCACTCGATGATGCTCGGATCGAGCAAAGGCGGTGATTTAGCCGATCGGCCTAATCTTTGGCGGTACCTCACCCGATCGGAGTTGGTTATGGACGAGGCCGCTAGTGATGATGACGGCGACCTCACCGAGTAGATAGCTTCTATGCTAGATTTTAGCCGACGCTTATTTCCATCTTGTTGTATTTTGCTTTCCGTTGTACTTTGATCAAGTTGTATTCTGACTCTAGTTTATCTTCGATTCTATATTCCTGTTGTATGAACTCATTCGGGTGTATTCAATTTTCACATCAATGAATATACTTTTCTACCTATTCTATGTCTTGTGTATTGTTGTTGTGATATAACTTGTTATATGCGAGTACTTATTGAAATCATTCCTTTCTGGATTGTAGCTAATCTACAGATGCATGGCTGGAAACCGTGGATGCGGGAGACCCCGCCGTGTCCCCCGAAGGTATGAGGACGCACCCCCGGAACGTACCCTCCCCGAACTACCACCACCTCCTCCGCCGCGCAGAGATAACTTGACTGCAATAGCCCTGCAACAGATACTAGTTTTCATGAGGCAACAAGCAGAGCCTCAACGGCGTATTCCCGAGCCCGCTAGAGAGGCGAATGATCGCACTCTGGAGCGATTCTTGCGATTTGAGCCACCGGCTTTCTTAGAGAGCCCGATGACTTAAAGACGAGGAAGAATGGATTGGGAAAATGGAGAATATCTTCAATGCTCTCCAATACTCGGGGAACAAAAGGTTACGCTCGCCGTGTTCGACTAGAATCACCGCTCGAGATTGGTGGAGAGCAGTTGAGAGAAAGTGGGAACAGGATCAAGTAGATAGAACATGGGAAAATTTCCTGGCTGAATTCAATGAGCAGTACATTCCCCAAGTCGTGAAGTAGGCACGCCGGGATGAGTTCCATAAGTTGAGACAGGGGAACATGTCTGTAGCCCAGTACGAGTCTGAGTTTCATCGATTGTCCAAATACGCTCTGGGGACACAATCGCTGAAGAGGACAAATTATATAAGTTCACACGGATCAAGTTGGAACTTCAAAAGCGACTTCGATCATTGAAATGACAACTTACTCACCCAGCGAAAGCGCTCTCCGCATCGAGTCGATCAACCGTATTGGGAGATTCAAAGAGAGTAGGCCATCAAACAGTCTCAAGAGGACAACTGTGGGACAGCCATCTAAGCAGCCTGATAAGTTTGAAGGACCAGTCAATAAGACGGATAAAGGAAAAGGACCGATACAGGAGAAACCAGGTCCAGTATGTGCACATTGCCAAAAAACGGGACATACTGTCAATGATTGTTGGCGCAAACAGGGGAAATGCTTGCTATGTGGCGTGACCGACCTTGCAGTGAAGGATTGCCCGAAGACGAGGATCGCACGAAACAAGTGCAGCCGCCAAAGCCGGTAATGGCCAGGAAATCGGGCAAGGATGCCCGCCGAGCATTTGCACTAGCCGGACATGAGGCTCCGGGAGGCAACAGACGTGGTGGAAGGTACGCTTCTAGTATCTAGCCACTACGCTAAAGTACTATTTGACCCTGGATCAACGCATTCATTTGTCGCACCACATTTTGTACACAAGTTGCATGCATGCATGGAACATATGCCTATAGGTTTAGAAGTGTCCACTCCTATGGGCGCAAGCCGATAACAAATATTATCTATAATGCATGCGAAGTTAAGATTGATGAGATAAACTTTCCTCACGATTTGATCTTGCTACCTATATCCGAATACGACATTATATTGGGAATGAATCGTTGTCGCACACCATGCACAAATGGACTGCCATCGCAAGTCCATTAAACTATGTGAACCCTGGTAAGCCCGAAGTGGAAATTTCGGGAAGAGCACGAGTTAAGATTGCCCCAATCGTTTCAAAGAATGAAAGCGAGGAAGCGATCACTAGAGGGGCACACGGGTACTTGGCGTTTGTAATTAACAAACCTAATGTTGAGACACAAATTAATCAAGTACCTATAGTATCGGAATATACAGATGTATTCCCATAAGAACTCACCACTGTCCCTCCGGATAGGGAAGTCGAGTTCACCATCGGTATTACCAGAACCGCCCGATCGCTTTAACGCCGTATAGAATGGCTCCCGAGTTACAAGAGTTGAAGACACAATTACGGTTCGATGGATGTGGGATTTATCCGAGGCCAAGTCCTCCCTGGGGAGCACCGTCTTATTCGTCAAGAAGAAGGATGGCACATTAAGATCAGTATAGATTATCGCGGTCTTAATAGCGTGACCATCAAGAACAAATACCCTCTCCCGAGGATAGACGAACTGTTTGATCAACTCCAAGGAGCGACAGTGTACTCGAAGTTTGATTTACAACAAGGATATTATCGGCTAAAGATCCGTGAAGAAGAAGACGTTTCCAAAACGGCATTTCGGACGATATGGACAAGATGCGAGTTTGTAGTGATGCCTTTCGGTCGACAAACGCACCAAACAACGTTTATGGATCTCGATGCATCGAGTTTTCAACCTTATTTGGATCAATTCGTAGTGATATTCATTGATGACATACTCGTATACTCTAAGTCTAGAGAAGAGCATGAACGTCATCTCAAAATTGTTTTGGAGACACTACAAGAGCACAAGCTGTATGCCAAATTCAGCAAGTGCGAATTTTGGCTTAGTGAAGTCGCATTCTTGGGACACATAGTATCCGTGACTGGGATCGCCGTAGATCCTTGAAGGTACGCATAGGTGGTTGAATGGAAACAACCAGTAGTCTCAGAACGGAGATCGAAGTTTCTTAGACTGGCCGGATATTATCGAAGATTTATCCGAATTTCTCCAAGATAGCGGACCACTCACTCGACTAACCCGAAGCAAGTCAAGTTTGAGTGGAATGACAAGTGTGAGACTAGTTTCAAGAATCAAGAAACGACTTACTACAGCTCCAGCCTCTTAGCCCTTCCAAAGGGAAATGAAAACTTTGTCGTCTCAAGTGATGCATCAAAGGAAGGACTAGGAGCAAGTGCTCATGCAGGAAGGAAAGGTCATTGCTTATGCATCACGGAAACTCGAGCCGTATGAAGCCAATTACCCAACGCATGACTTGGAATTGGCAGCAATAGTGTTTGCGTTAAAGAAATGGAGGCACTATCTCTACGGAGCAACATTCACGGTTTACACAGATCATAAGAGCCTAAAGTATCTATTCTCTCAGAAGGATCTCAATTTTAGGCAACGGAGATGGATGGAGTTAATAGAAGACTATCACTTTGATATTCAATACCATCCCGGAAAGCTAACGTAGTAGCCGACGCTTGAGCGAGAAAGGCCGCTTAGCGGACTAATGATTCGAGAGTGGAAATCATTAGAAGAGTTGAGCACTTGGAATTCGACAAGAACCAATACTCAAATTTCATGTGCTAACATATCTGTTAAACCCGACCTACTGAACGAGATCAAAGCAACACAAGAGACAGATGTGCAACTTCAAAGACTGAAAGAGAAGATACTTAAAGGAGAGGGATCAGAATTCTCGGTACATGAAGATGGGATCATCAGATTTCGGAATCGAGTTTGTGTACCGAGTGACGAACAGATTAGGAGCAGAATTCTAGCAGAAGCACACCGTTCGAAATACACTATATACCCTGGAGGAAACAAGATGTATAAGGACTTGAAACGACATTTACGGTGGGTGAACATGAAGAATTAACCAAGTGTAGCGGGAGTTCGTTGCGAGATGTTTGACTTGTCAACGAATAAAAGCGAGAACACCAACGACCATCCGGTTTATTACAACCGTTGAGAATTCCCGAGTGGAAATGGGAACACATAACGATGGACTTCGTGACGGATCTACCGAGACCAGGCATTTGAGGCGATGATGCGATATGGGTAGTCGAGACCGACTCACGAAATCGCACACTTCTTACCCATGAAGAAAACCGACAAATGACTTACGTAAAACTTGCTTGATTTACATCCGAGAGATCATTCGACCGCATGGAGTGCCATCGACATAGTGTCGACAGAGACCCGAGGTTTGTCTCCGGTTCGAAATGCTTACATGAGGAATTGGGTACCTCGCTAAGTTTCAAAGACAACAAAGACATCCGCAAACCGATGGCGATCCGAGCGAACAATTCAAACCCCGGAAGACATGTTGCGAGCCTGCACATTGATTTCCAAGGAAGTTGGGATTCACACTTACCATTGGCCGAGTTCGCTTATAATAACAGCTTATCGTGGCCACGATTGGGATGGCACCCTACGGCTAAGCCTTGTATGGACGAAAGTGTAGATCCCCTCTACACTGGGAGATTGATGACCAATGGACTCAAAGGAGAAACGGAAGTCACCCTCGATTCCAAAGGTCGACTTAGTTCGGGAGGCCATGGAGAAGGTCAAGTTGATCAAGGAACGGATCCGCACAGCAGCTGAGCCGCCAAAAGAGTTACGCGGACAAGAGGAGAAAGGACTTGGAATTTGAAGCCGGAGATGAAGTATTTCTCAGACTCTTGCCACGAAAAGGATTGATCAATCCAAGGAAAGGAGGCAAATTGAGTCCGAGATATATTGGACCTTACAAGATTTTGCAGGGTCGGAAAGTTGGCCTACGGACTTGAGTTACCAAAGACAAGATGCGGGAATGCACGATGTATTCCATGTATCGAGATTGAAAAAGTACCAACCGGATCCCGAGCATATCATCACTCGTGATGCTCCTCCTCTAATGGAGAATTTATCTTACACCGAGGAACCAATCGTAATCATTGACCAAATAGAATCGTCGGTTGCGTATGAGAGAGATTCCAATGGTTAAAGTTGTATGGCGGAACCACAACCGAGACGAAGACGCAACATGGGAGATGGAAGAAGACATGAGGAATCAATATCCAGAACTATTCTGAAGAGAATTTGGGGACCAAATTCTTTTAAGGAGGGGAGAATGTGAAGCCCTCGATTTTTATTCGAACATGTACTTATCTCACGTATTGTCTTTGTACTATTTGACAATTCTACCGCGTCGCTTTGACGGGTAAATATTAATGATAAATACATTTTGCCTTTAATTTCTTTTATTTATTTCTTGTGATCGTAATCATTTATTAATTTTATTTCACATTTATGATCACTTGATCATCATTATTATTACTTGTGTATTTATTAGTCACCTTAGAATTTTAAGAGACTATTTATTTTAGAGATTTATACCTTATAGAATTAAGAATTCGATTTAGAATAAGTGATCATGAGACTTATAAGTGATCAAGGAAATCACTAATTATTTTGGATATGGATATTATTCATCTATTATCATCAATTTTGGGACAAAAAAAAAATGGAAATACCACAATTACCCTCATGTTGGACGGCCATGATGTATAAATTGGTGTAGAAATATCTCCCAACTCTTGTACATGTACACCTTGTGTATTCATCTTGTGTATTTTTACACCATTAATTCAAACCTACATCTTATAATAATCCCACCATTTCAATCATCCAATTGGTCAAACAAGACCAATTTAAAAATTCCCCCCTAAGATTAGCATTTTGGCTAATTGTCCCTAATAAAGATGCCTAAATATTACTCTCTTCCCTAATTCCCTCAATTATCACTCTAATCAAACAAGACAAAAAAAAAAATTTACCCCTCACCCCACCAAAGTGGACGGCCAAATGGCCTTGGTGAACAAAAAAAATTTGTTCAAGTTTATTCTTCCCATTTCATTTCACCAACACCAAATTCCTTCTAAGTCTTGTAATTCCTCTTCTCTCTCTCTAAAAATCCTCCTACATCTCTCTACCTATTTCTTCATCTTCTTCACTAACACTTAACCAAAAACTTCAAGAATTCATCTCCCTACTCTTCAAAAATTTCGAAACTACACTCCCAAGGTAAGAAATATTTCTTGTTCAATCCATTTTTGATATCACCTAACTCATCTCTTTCACCTTCTAATTTAAGTTTAATTTTTGATTTTGAGGTATACCTAGAAGACCTTTGAAGAAATTAAGAGACTAGTCATCTTGAAGAAAAATTGTGAAGAAGTTGGACTATAAGGTAAGAAATGGAATTTTTAGTACATTTTCTTCTTCTCTTCTATTTTCCAAAATTTTGATACTCCATTTTTATTTTTGGAGTTTTAGGGGCTGACCTTGGAGGTTGACATTAAGGGTGACCAAAACCTTATACTTGGAAGCCATTACTAGTCACATTTTACTCACTACACAAGGTAAGTGTAGTATTTCCAATTTTCTCACCATCTTCTTCTTTTCCCTAAACTTTTAACCACATTTTTCTAACTCATATATTTTTTTTGATATTCCTTGACTTAGGGGCTTACCTAAGTCACTCCTTCATCGAGAGAGATTTATCCCATTTTCACCAACAAACCGATCTTTAAGGTGGGTGGAAAAATCCTTTCAACTTCTAGGTGTTTTAAATTGAAAATATGCATGTAGTATTTTGTTATTGAGCACTTGAGATATATATTATGTATTGCATGCTATTTTCTTGTATCAAGTTGGAAATATTCTCAAGTGTTTCTCAAAAATGCGATTTATCGAAAAATAGGGCATACATGTACACTTTATTGTTATACTTGATGAAATTTTGTATGAGAATGATATAAATGTGTATGACTCTTGAAATCTATGTTTTGAATGATTTATAACCTGGACAAGTCGAGCATAATTGATTAAATTTCAACTTTTGGACTTAAAATGCAAAAATGGAAAGTTGGTGGACTTAATTGCAAGAAAATAGAACTTAAGGGACCCCTCTGTAATTTTCAATTTTTGGGACTGAACTCAGGTTCAAAAATTATGTTTTAAAATTTTAATAAAGTTTTAAGAGTTTTTAGATAAATAAAATCAACCCTTAAAAGCCCAAGAACTAGATTGTAAAATTTGAGAAGTTTAAGGGCTATTTTGCAAATTTCGAAACTGTACCAGACCCTAATTTTAAAATTTGAAATTTTAACTCTTAAGGGACTGGAAATGACATATTTTAAGTGTATTCCAAAAATCCAAGTGTTTAGAGCTTGGAAAGTAATTTTATAAAACTTGAGGGACCAAATTGTAAAAGATTAAACTTAAGGACCAAAATACAATTTCCAGGACTTATGCAGTCCATGCACCTGGAAATACTAATTTAACTATAACTTAATTATATTTTGGACCCAAGGTTTAAATTTCATAACAATTGGACCCCTAAAAGCCTTAAAGGCAATTATTTCAAAATGGGACAAAAATGAAATTTTCAAAAGTTAAAGGACCTAAACTTATTTCTTTTTAAAACTTCTTTTGTCCCAATATCCCACTAACCATAGTGACATTTTCCAACTGGAATCACATTAAAAGCCCTTCCGGTTTGTGAGTTCCAAACATTTTAAACTTAGAGCCCGAAATGGCAATTTTAACAAATTTGGGGCCAATATGAGAATTTTATAAAACCTCGACCTCAAAACTTCAAAAACCTGAATCTCTGAACAATTTGGAGAATTTAGGAACTGACCTCATAATTTTTCAAGGTCGGGATATTTATTTATTCAATTTTTAACCCCAAAAGTATTGGTTTTACAAAACGGGGCTAAATTGTAATTTTCTTTTTATCAAGGACCTAACTCAAATTATTTTCCCTTTTGCTAAAACAGCCCTGGACCCTCTGACTTCAATTCTTAATTAAAATATTTTATTTTCTCAAAAATTCCTTACTTTATCGGATCGCCTTGACCGATTAACACCCGATCGCGGGGCGACTTCCTCGTCTTGCGATTTGAATCTATAACGGGACTTATGTTCCACCTAATCTTTCCAGATATCAAAGATTGCTTATCCTCCCGATAATCATCTTCATCCAAATAACTCCACCAACGCCATAATTATCTTACGCAAATTTTCGAAACTTTTCTTGAACTGCTTCCCGAATCAATATACTCGACTGCCTGGTTGACTACCCGAACGTGTATTTAATTTACTGCCTGAGTCAACTTGGTGTGTCGAGCTCACAGTCGGAATGGATACGTCGGGGATGGAATTGGGCAGCTCGGCTGCTATTCCACTCTTCCGGCCCCATCGTCCTAATCCCGCAATCGAGGGGACGGAGTTTGTCCAAGGGAAGCGGGTCGTAGTACTTGAGGTATAATCATGATTATGACGAATCCGAGCCTTGCTAGCTCCAACGTGGATTTTGTCTTTGCCTATGGAGCGATAAGGTGACGGTCTTGGACCATCATGAACGGGAGTTACAAGGAAGAACGAAGGAATCGCCGCCTGATCCACACGATTCGGAGTTGAACAGAACGCTTGGTTGGCGCTACACTTCAAGACGCAACCGCTACTTGTAATGCATGGGTTGGCGCTACACTTCAAGACAAACCACTAATTGTCTTGCATGGGATTGGCGCTACACATCATACGCAATCCTCCCCGTCTGCTGCACCATAGTGCCTGCGTGACCACGAATCAAGTTTAAATCATAAGTATATTACTTAAATATATTTATCACGACGCTTGTGGACCGTGTGTGAAATCATGCATCATCTCTCACGCGTTTTCATACAACTAAAATTTTTGCATTAACTATATATATCGCCACACTTGCACACGATCACCCCATCCACCGAGATTTCTCGTCTCACCCCCCCTCGCTTTCTAACCTTAGAAGAGGACTTTGTCGAAGAAGTTCGAACCCGCCCGGATTGAATTCTCGAGCTCCGCCCGTTGGACTCACTTCCTATCGTTATCTATGTTGCTGGACTATTTTTTTATTTTTACTGCTGTTGGACTCTTTTATTTCCTTTGAAATTCTGGACTGTAATTTAAGGGCGTAGGACCCTTTGACACTTAAGCTGTGATATGATGTGTACTTTATTTCCTAGTTCTGGACTGTAAGCTATTTAGTTGTTGGGATGTACTTGTAATCGTGTTGTACGTGTAGTTATTCCGCTGCATTAGACTCTTTTCACTTGAAGTTTCGTATCATGGGTTTAGACTGTTGATTTATTTCTGTTTAAGTGATTGATCGTTGTCGCGTCACGTTTGGGGCGTGACAGGAGGTGAGTTATAACAAAAACAAAAATTGGGTTCAGACATAAACAGTGTAATGCATCGGGAGACTACAATTGTTTGTGGGAGGTCATTCAATTCAAAGATCTTTTGGGTGTTGATAATAGTTGTAATGTCTCGGGAGACTACAATTATTATTAATCTATTATTTATGCACCACCCGGGAGGGAGAATAAACTAATATATGAATTGAACCCATAGGAACACATGAATTGGTTTTGATAAACATTGATTGGATTTAATATTGAAGAAACATGTTGAGATTATGTGCCTAGAGTTGCTTTCGTATTTGTTGAAAAGACTTGTGGAGTTCGGGTTTTTATAAAATTTACATCTTTTATTTTTATTTGTTTAGATTAGATATTAAAACTTGATTTTTGGTCGCTTCAATAAAAATAGAATACGATGTTATTATAACTTTTCGTATTCAATCCCTGAGGAATACGACCTTGCTTGCAATTATTCTATAAACTACAATGAACACTTGCAGCAGTGCGATCAAATTTTTGGCTAACATGCGCCAACCAACGTTTTTTTTTTTCTGATTTAGTATTTTTTTTTAATTTAAGAAAAAATAAGCTAATTTATTTTGGTGCTTTAACTATTTTTATAACTAACTAATTATTACACAAATTAATCCAAACATAACCATTAATAAATTTACATCCAAAATTAATATGTCTTAACAAAATATTACTAAATACATAATTTTGACTAATGCTAATCCTAATATCTATATCCACTGGTGCCATATCCTGGATGATGTCTCTCTCGCATGCTCCACCTAAGACCGTATTCAGCATTATCAATATCCTGGTGGTCGAAAGTAGATGGGCTCGGATCTATGTCCATATAACTCCCCTGAAATCCACTGGAAAATGGTATAGACGAATGCTGAAAACTTGGACATGCATATACAGATGGACCTGTCATTCCCACATCCGTGTTGATCAGATCAGTAAATGATGTGAACTGGAGTGTTATGTAGTGATCATAATCCACAACCTGTGGCATATATGGTGTATGATGCGAAATGAAGGGACATGCCGCAAATTCAGATGGACCTGCCGCATATCAAAATGGATCTGCCGCATATGTGTGAGGTGTATGTGGCGCAGTAGTGGTCGTCCGTGTGCTACATGCCCGATCATGCTCCTGTGACGGATCAGCTATCTGTAGAAACATCTCTGGTGGAGGCATCCCTAGGAGATGCCGCACACTAGTCATGTCCTCAATAAAGTCACGTCTCAGATGATCAACAGACTGCGGGTCAGAAGCAATGACATCCAGAACACTAATCCACAGTCGATCGAGTAGAGTACTCTGTAACATACAAATATCAGAAATATATACATAATGATATATTTTAAATGTGCAAATTTATAGGTAAATTACCATGGAATCTCGAGCTGCAGTGTCGCCTGGATGATACCCTACTGTCATGTGAATATTTTGTGGACTTATTACTCATCGTGAAATACGACTGTACCATGTCTGATATCCACAAACTTTGCTCTTATCATGACCTATCGCGTCACCTCTAACAATGGACTGGTGTGCCATCGCCCAATACTGAACCCAAGTAGCATGAACCTGTGGCCAATCCTAACCGGCTCGCCCTTTGCGAATAAAATAATGGAGTGATGTATGTGATTCTGAGGGCACATTAGGAATATGTTGTCTAAGGCCAAACTGTCTCAGCACTCGCTGTGGATGGTGTAACTCCACGATAGCATGATTTATCAATGGGCACTGAGACCTCCACAACTCTAAAATACATCATGGTCCCAACACCATTATATCTGTTGAGTTCATGTCATATGGCTCCCAAATCCACTGAGATAAATTCAATTATGAATTAATATATTTGAATATGTAGTTAAAATTACTTAGTATGAATATAAATTCTTACATGTCTATATGTTAGTTTGTCCAGCAGTTCCCTGGTGATATGTATGGAATGACTAGCAGTGTGTGTGTAACTGCAGTACTGCATCCACCTAAATGTGAAAATAGTACATATTAATTACATATTTTGTTGTAAAAAAATTAATATTGAATATATTCAATGTATATCTCTTTGATCACTAGCTTGGTATTATTGTCGCTCACGTTCCCCTGCTCAATCTACTGCATTGTGAATTCATGTAGTTCTATCTTGACCACGATTCCTATGAAATCGTCTGGATGGATTATGTTGCAATTGAAAAGATGCATCGTCCCATTCATCATCATTAGGGAGTGGATTAAATTGGCCAGAGTATGTCCCTGCATATGTACATGTGTTGTAATATGATCTCATGAAAGTGGTCGGATCAATCTTAACATATTTACATGTCTGCATTGCATGGGAACATAGGATCCCGTCATTCCTCCATTGACCACATGAGCATTGTTGTGCAGAGAGGTTGACTTTCAAGGTTCGCTCATGTCTAGATCCTGGCGTGACAGTGCTAAGATCTGCAGTTTGAGTTTGATAATCATGCAGTTGCACAATATGATTTAATGCCATCCCTTGCTTTTTTTTGTATTTCTGCAAGATGTCATCTGGCCACAACTGGTTCTTCTCCAATGATGTAGTTGCATCATTCATTCTATTGTAGATACTCTTTACAGTATGCGTGAAAGTGAAACGCACAAGGGCACAAATTGTCAATCTTCTTGCACCCTTCAGAACCGAGTTCATGCACTCAGAAATATTTGTAGCCATCATTCCACAACTTGTTCCCTCATCATGCGATAAAGTCCACTTGCCCTATCTATAACATCCAAGTAAGTGTGAGCACGTTCATTAAATTTTTTAATCTCTTCTATTATCTTCTTAAACGCTCTAATTCTCAGTTTTGTCCTAGCTTGCCAACACAAATCCTTCAACCTCACATTCTTGAAATGACTATAGAAATTAAAGACATCAAGCCTTAGACAATATCGATGATACCCATAAGGGGGTTGAAATTCTAGCATGCGTTCATCTGACCTCAGTATTCTAGGATGACTGTCTGAAATAAGGCATACACCTTCTCGTCCTCGAACAATATGTCTGGATATTAATTGCAAGAACCAATTCCAAGATGCAAAAGTCTCTTCATCCACGATTGCGTAAGCTAATGGCAAAACTCATTGGTTTGTATCTAATATGACAACAATAAGTAACTCGTACTTGTATTTAGTGTAGATGTGTGTTCCGTCTACACTAATCACTGGACGACAGTGTACAAAACCATCGACACATGGCTTGAAAGCCAAAAATACATACAACAATGTCTTCACTTCACTCTCACTAGGTTCAACGTGCTGCCACTCAACCACTGTACCAGGTATATTTCTGCAGCGCCTCCATATACCTTGACAGATAACAACAGGAGGTCTCCCAAGTACCATACACATTTTCACGGTCACGTTTCATCGAATGCCATGCTTTATCATATGAAATATTATAACCATACCTATCTTTAATGTTTTGTTGGACATAGTTAATACCATAAGATCAATCACACTGTACCATCCCCATTAGACCATCAACAATAAAATTTCTATCTAAATTGGCATGATCCACAGAAACATCATTCATTAAATAGCAGTGAGGAGGTCTATATTTTGTGATCTTCCACATTGAAAGTTTTTTATTGAAACTCGCTCTCAACCACCAGTTGCACTGCTAGGAAGACAAGCTGGATATTGCAAAAGTTCTAAGGTTATATTTACATACAACTTTCCACAAAGTTGGTGTGCTTTCAATAACCTTGAATTCTCGTTTCACTCAGCACACATGGTAATCATTAACTGCACTTTGCACATGTTTTTATCTTTAAAAACCATTTCTTTACATAACACACCAGTCTCAAAGTCATAGAATTGTACATACGAAGGAATACCAACAGAGTCACTACATACATATGGGTAGCTTGATTTGAAGAATGGAATTTCAGAACTAATACCATAATTACCACCAGTAATGTTACGATTATTTTTCATCAAACAAGTGGGTTGTTGAGCCTCATTTTGATTGTTATACACACCCCACACAACGACATCCGCTCCATCACTGTCAGTATCCTCATTAGATACACTTTCATCAGGTTCAGAATTTGGATGTTCATCTCCTCGAAAAATATCTACTACATTCATATTTTCATTACTAGGTCTACCAACGTCAACATTTTTATTACTAGGTCCACCAACATCAATATTTTCATTACTAGGTTCACCTTGTGTAATTACAGATAGATCAGGAACCCTACCTATTCTAAGAAACTCAGCATACTGATAATAATCATATTCTACTGAGGTATTTATGTCAACATTCTAAATTACGGGCTCTAACTCGACAAACAAATCAAAAAACTCAATCCCAACTGGTGGATCTATAAAAGACCATAAATCTTCATCATTTGAAATAGAAACAATTTCACACATATTGTTATAACAATATTTAGCCGAAACCTTCAACTTCCATTGACTTACATCAACCCCCGTCATCGAAATTAATATTTCAGTCAATTTCACAAAATTCGTTTTGCGAGAAATCCTCCTAGCACCAATTGCATTACAGTCATATCTCACATCACTCCCAGTTTTCACAATTCGCCCTCCAAAATATACGATTATGGTGATTTGCCTATATATTGTAATGATAAATACAGTTAAAAAATTGATAATAAAATTCATAATATGAAATAATATAATATTAAATTTATACGATTATATATACGGTTATTATTTATACAATTCGACAAATATTATACGGATAAATAATATGAATATTAAAATTTATTTCTAAAATATGGAGTAATTTAAGTTAAAAAAAATGCATTACAATGCCTACAAAAATTAACACATTCTATAAAAAAAAGTAACAATTAAAAAAAGTAATAAATACAATATATTCTGTAAAAAAAATTAACACAATATATTATGATGAAATTAACATACAATAGATTATGAAATAAAAATTAACATAAAATATTTAAAATATGCTTGAAAATTTTTGTTGTCGCCGAAAACTGCTCTTGCCGCCGTTACCCGGAACTACTGCCACCACTAGAATTCCGCCGAATTTTCACGCCGCCCGCCCCTTGTTGCTTGCGGTTGTGTGTGTTTGTGTGCTGGTGTAAAATATGGGGAGGGTTTTTTTTGTGTGCTGAAAGTGTGCGTATGTGTGTGTTGGGGGAGGATTTTTATAGGGGGAAAGGGTGCAATAATGGGGTGGTTGGGTCACAATTTTTTTTTTGAATTCTGTGATGCTGGGGCACTCCTCCATTTTTTACACAACCCATCAATTTCTAGGCACTTTTTCAGATTTTGGGTCTGGCGCATCTGCCAAATGCGCCAGCCTTGTTTTTTATTTTTTTTATGGGCAATGTGCGCTAGCATATAATTTTAAATAAAAAAATTAAAAACAAGGTTGGCGCACACGTGGAATGCGCCAATCATTCAAATTGTATTTTCAGGCGCATACCTGGTGTGCGCCAACGAGTGAACCCCCCTCCCCATTTCCACCATATTTTGACAATTTGATCCCAATTTTGCAATATTTAAGCAATTTAGCCCTTTTCTTATATTAATGCGATCGAGCCTGATCTGAGAGGGACATGACGTGAATTGAGTAATACAATCAAACAACGGTATATCGGGTTCACTTGTGTGCATAACTTATCAACTCTAGCCTTTCTAACATCATGTGAATGCATACCGAATGGTTGTGGGTTGCAAATCCATAATGAGGAGCTTGAGAAAATATTGGTTTTCCATGTCTCACCAATATTCGGGCGGAGCATTACAGAAGGGAGCTCGAGGGGTGTTTCTTGGATGATTTGAGAAATTTTGAAAATTTTGTTGATATTGTGGAGCAAACGACATGTTCGGAAATTTTTGTGGGTAATGTGTGGATGAAAATTGAGAATATTGTTGAGCAGAAGGAGGGGTGCGAGGATTTTGAGAATTTTCAAACCCCTGAATATGTGGAGAGTTGAAGAAATTTCTAAAAACCCCATCATAATTTCCATCCATTTTTGAAATAGAACATCGAACATTAAGTATGATTTTAACAAAGTGAAAATTCTCTTGGAACGAGTTAAGTATATATGGAGAGATTTGAGATGGATGAAAAAATAGGAGGTTGAAAAGTTAATTATAGATGAAATATTCATAAGAAAAATAAACTATGGTCGTTAATGTTCAGTCGTTGCTCAACGGTTATCAAAATTTTTTTTTGTTAAAAAAAGGTAAAATTGCAATTTTTGAAGTTTTCAACCAAAAAAAAAAAAGCACAACTGCTACTTGCGTAGGCCACATATGTCGGCCACCTCCACTTGCGCGTGGCGTGTGTGTAGTGCACGCTAGCATCCAGCTTCATGCGTGCCATTCATGCGACTCAATTGTTTTTTTTTTGCATGGTTCAATAGATGTTATTCATGGTGCTGCTACGTCTCACAACGTGCACCTTACGACGTCTGGGGATCGACATTCGCAGAAAATTGATTTGCCACACCAAACCAATGGAATAGGACCTAAATTCATGCGGTCTTTTTCTCATACCGTTTCCAAGGGGGACGCCTGCAAGCCAGTTAAAAAAAGGGAATATTTCTCTGCTACCATGGACGAGGACATTATAAACAATGAATCGCGGAACATAGAAACTCATTAATTGGTCGTGTGATTTTTCCTAAGCGTAGGAAACCGATGACATTGGATGATCTCAAACACATGTTATCTAGCATCTAGAACCATAAATCTCCTTGGAAATTCATCCCCCTAGGCAAAGGATACTGCAACATTCAAATATCGGACATGAGCGACAGACAACGTATTCTTCAGAAGGCGGTGTGGAATTTATCTCGGGTTCAATTCGTATCATGAATTGGATTCCAGATTTTAATCTGTACAAAATTAACACGTCTAAGGCTCAGGTTTGGGTACGTATTTATGAGCTTAGTTTGGAATATTGACATCCTTCATTGATTACGAAATTGGCTTGTGCCATAGGTACTCCCATGCAAATTGATAGTCGTTCTTTAATGGGTGAGGTGGGTCATTTTGTCCGTGTTCTTATCGAATTAGATCTTAGCTCTCCTCTTCAAGAATGCATAATGGTTGAACGATCAGGACATTGCTCTTTTGTTTCCATCGTATATGAAAATATTCCGGAATATTGTGTTCATTGTCGGATTGTAGGTCATAACATTAATTATTGTAGACAATCCACAACTCATGAGGTACAATAGGCAAATGTTGAGGTGCGTCCTCGTAGTTGTTCGGCGGGCAGGCACTATAATAGGGGGAGATCTCTAGATAAAAAAGATAAGGAGGTGGGTAAAATTTGGGTACAAGTGAAAAATAAAAAGGGACAACCCTCGAAAGACAACCGGGATAACGGAACTTCTACATCGGGTATTGCGACCCAAAAAACAAGGAACGTTCGCTGGTGGTCTACGAACCTCAACCATTATATACTGTTCATAATCAGGCGGAAGCTGATCAGTTGGTTGACAAGAAGAAGGCTGACTTAAATAAGTCTATTGAGACCATGAATAACAGTAACCCCGTTAGTAATTACGTGTTAAAATCTAGTGATCCTTCGAAAAGTTTTAATTCGACTGAACTTTCGGAGAGCTTTTAAGCCATGGTGGCAATAGCCCCAAAGAGGTGGTCCGATATGGCAGACAACGAAGAGCAAGATGAAGAAGAACAAGACAAATCAGACGCTTTAAAGACCAAGCTAGGCGACTCTTCAACTACTCCGCTTGTCATTCACTCATGTGCTCCCTCAGAAGCCATGAAGAATATGGACATTGTAGCTCGAGGATCCTGGGCCGACATTCCACAAGATACATCAGATCATCAAGACGATACTCGAGCACGTGCAAAAACAACAAATGACAATATCACTCGAAAATCCTTGAGACAGAAATGCCCTTCACTTAAATTGCGTTTTTAAGTTATTTTTTTGGGGTTTTCCTGACATTTTGTATTGTTTTTCCTCTGCTGTGATCAGGACTTTTTTCTTTCTTTTTATATATTTCCATTTATCTAAAAAAAACACAATTTTGTTTGCAGCTCTGTCTCTATTCTCCAATATCTGTCTCACAATGATGTGAAAACTATTTCGGGGATATTAAGTGATTAGAGCCGGTCCTAGGTTTCGAGGGGCCTAGAGCGAATAAAAAAAATGGGGCCCTTGTGTTTACATAAAAAAAATTAAAAATAATAAAATCAATGGTACAAATATAATTTCATTGATTTAACATTAAAAAATAAGATTTATAATAACAAAAATATAATGCTCCAACTTTAACATTTCGTTCTTATTAAAATATATTACAAAAAAGATTGTTCAATATAATTTACCATAGAGTAAAAGACAAAAAAAAGCTAATCAATTAGCTATAAAAAAATTGATCTTATTGCATTTTTAAATTCTTAAATTCTATTTTTTGGTTTTGCTAAAGGGAAAAAATGGCAAATATGAAGGACATAATGAGGACTTAAAGGTGGGCGACTATTTCAATTCTTCAATTATGTTTTTTTGGTTTTGCAAAAAAAAAGTATAGTTAGATAAAAAAAATAGTTGCATAGATAGGCGGGAAAAAATAGTTATATAGAATGGCAAAAAAAGAAAACCTTCATTTATGTTTTTTTTTTTTTTTGCAAAAAAAAATATAGTTAGATTGAAAGGCAAAAAAGAAAACCAAATAGAAAGGCAAAAAAAAAAAACTTTGCTTCTATTGGGATTTAAATTCATGATCACGAGGAACATAAAAAGCAGCACAACCATTGTACCAAATCGCTCATTAATTCATTGTTTAAACCTTTAATTTATATATCCAACATATATACATATAAAATAAATAAAAAAATTTGGGGCCCTTGCCGGCGGGGTCCTGTGCGGCGGCTTACACCATCTTGGCTGCCTCAGGGCCGCCCCTGTAAGTGATAATATTCCCCTCCAATATACGCCATTGCGGATACTCTTATTAGTCTGTATACGAAATATGTGAGATGCATATCCATTAATGAGTAATCAATATTAGATCTGGTGCTTGTATTGGGTACCTTATTAGCTGATCCGTGTAAAATAATGTAAGCTAGAAGACAAGGGGAGGAGGTGAAATTTATTTATATATTCTTGAAAATAGTAGATAAAAGAGTACCTTTTTTTTTTGGAACATGAACACGCAAACTGAAATTTAAATACTTTGTTGACATGCAAATCGGGTTTAAAATCTATAAAGGAGATTGGGATTGAGCTGAATTTCCTAATTTCTTTCGCCCCTAAATTCGACTTAAGCTTGATTCGTTGAGGCCGAGTTAAAACAATATATGCCATAAAAAATATTTGAAGGGAGAAAAAAAATCAGGATAAACAAAAGTTGTTGAACCATTTATATTAATTTTAATTGTTGTTGTTATTATTATATTATTATCGTTTATTTCTTTGCTTTTTGTGTTTCGCATTGCGTACTGACAAGTGGAAAATTTTGAAAAATAGTAGAAGGGACCTTTGCTTGATGTCCATATAGATAAAAAGAGTGCGATAAGATATTTTTTTTTTTCCGAAACGATAGAACTTTTATATATTAACAAAACAAAACTTACACTCTAACCCAAGAAAATGGCCACATTGAACATACATACATTGATACATGTCAAGGGGAGAACTCCGCACGAGAGGTAAAACCACCGTAAATCGAGGAGCAAAACAAAAACAACTAAAAAGAAAAAAACACAAAGCAAAAGAAAACTAAACCACCTCCGAAAGGAGGACTAAGGCACTCCTCAAGGGAGACTACCCAACTCGAACAAATCCGGCACGAGCTACTTCACGCACCGCAAGACAAATAATCGACCGCCTACGAGTTCGCAAATCAACCTAAAAATAAAGACTCAAACAAAAAAAACAGAAAAAAAAAAACAGAAAAATCGAAAAAAAGAAATGAAAAATGCCTCTCCCTCACCCGATCTTCAACCGCAACCCATCACCTACCCGGCTCCAACTCTCCTCTTTGTAGCTCCGATCTCCGACTTGCCTCCACTCTCGATCGGAGAATCCGATCACCTCCGGATAACACAAAAGATGCCATGGAGAATAAAGTCGCATCTAACCTGTCGGTTTGCCTCATCCTTGATGGCCCCGTCTTATTACGACACGCCACGTCTACATTAAAAGACCTTGGAAATTTTCAAACCACCACTGTAGTCTGTATACCTCCCTTTGGTGCCAAAATGTTATATTTTATAATAGTTCTAAAATTATTGAAGAATTTTGTATGTCTGACGTGTAAATAATTTATGCTTCTGAATTATTATTGAATTTATCTTACCAATTCCGTGACGGGGGGAGGCATGAGAGGTATTTGACTAAAGCTTTACATTGTCCAAAAAAAATGAAGCTTATAGAAAACGTTCAAAGTAAAAATCTCAAGATTAGAGACTATTGTAATACAATATTTTTTATAATTTCAAAAATTTAAGCGAATTATGTTTTGAGATTGTAGCTGTTCTTTAATTTATTTTGATATTTTATCAGTAATAATAAAAACGAATTTTATCCCAACACATAGAAAATGTTATTTAAAACATTTGATGAAACATGGGTTAAGTCAAATGCATGTTACACTTTAGTAGACTGCATCAGGTGAAAATTTACCTTTCATTCGGGCACCTACATTAAAATGTATTTTAATTTCTATGTTGTGTAGGGTGGATATTCATATTATACATCGTGCACTCCATCAAATATAACACCAACGAAACGAAATTTTCAGAAAGGAAAAAAAAAAAAAAAAAGCCCGATTGATGTTCATATTTGAATAGGAATTTTGTTAAAATAATTACTTAAAGATATTTATGTCTCTCCTAATAAAGTGTAAGAATCTACATATTTTTGTCTCCGCAATACACCAAACCATAAAATCCCTTAGTATTTATTTCTTAATTTTTGAATGTCACCAAAAGTTAAAAGATATGAAACATTTTCTTTTTTCATAGTTCATTTATTCTTGCGCTTTCGGCTTGTATTTGTTCTTGTCCTTCGAATTGGTATTCACAATTCCTCTCCTTGGCGAAATTGGGTCAGTTGATTCTGCGATATTGTGTATCTCTTTTTTGAGTTATTTATGATAGTTTATCGTTCCGGGAAAAATGGAAAACGGAAAAAAGCCGGATTAAGGCAGTGTTTGCGGTCACTCTAAAAGTGCTTTTCATCTTTTTGCTGAAAAAAATTATTTTTTTTAATGTTTGCAAATGTCAATCTCTGTTTTTGATTGTACTTCGTTTAAAATTAATCTAAAAACATGGTGATAAATGCTTTAAATTTCTGATTCTTTTTCTGTACAAACAAATAAGTATTTTTATAACTTTTCACCAAACACTCTCAACTTCTGTTTCTATTTGTAAAATTTACCAACTTTTGATTATCAACTATATTTACTTCTGCTATGATGCTACTAAAAATCGTGCAACTCACCCCAAGTTAAGGTATTCCGAGTTAAGATATATGTCTCCAGTCTAATGTTCAATCCACGTAGAGAGAACCGATCTGCAGCACTCAAACAAGGGCATAAGGGCCCTAGGTTGTCCCGGAAAAGTCCATCTGATGCTTAAGTCAGTAATGTGTAGGAGAAAAATCCAGAGCATAAAGGAATTCAACAGTTAAATTGTGTTTAATGAATAATAGTTAAGGAGAGACCATTTATACCTAAGACTATGGGTCACATGAGCATGATGTAATGAGTTGACCCTCATGGGCTTGATGCGGTAAATTAGCCCTCGTGGGTTTTTTCTATTGAGTTGACCCAACATTATTTCTATGAGCTAATAATTAATTTAAAGTGAATTAAATAGATATTTAAATATTTAAAAGAAAAAATACGATTTTACACCTCGTCATGCTGCAATAAATCACTACTTCTGAAAACATAATTTTTTGCAAATACTCCCAATAAGGCAATAAATCATTTCTTCTCAAGGCAATAAATCATTTCTTCTCAAAGACAAGGCTTTGATTGCTTATATGTTCATTTCAGTAATTTTCATTTTTTGAGATAAAATTTTGTGTAACATGTGATTGTTTGTGAAAAATTGAAAAACCTTTATAAAAAAAATCTCATTATTTTTTTCTAAAATTAACTTACTTTTCTCTTTCTCTTTTACACTTCCAATACTCAATTATTCTATTTATTTTTTTCTATCCATCATATTCATATTGATTCGGCATATAATGGGCTGAGCTGGTGATCAGCCCAGGATGGGCCGAGGTCCAACCAAAGCCCATAAAGGACTCCTTCTTAAGGCCCAGTTTCTAGAAGCCCTTTGGGTATGATCGAGATATATAATTAGCTGAATGCTCGGGATTTATATAGGTGCTCGGTATTGCTTATGACGTGGCTTAAGTTTACTAAATTATAAGATCTGATAACTAATTCTGACAGATTTCCTATAACCGTCTCTGGAAAATCCGGAAACCCTAATTATATTTACTATAAATACCCATCCCTCAGGTATGGTTAACCCCTTATGCATTTCTGATATTTCACTGCACATTTGAATTATTCTCTCTACTCTTTGAGCGCTATCTGACTTGAGCGTCGGAGTGGGTACGCCGGAGTAACCCTCGGGCCCCCATTTTGCAGGTGTTCGGCGTATACGGTGGAGCTCGGCCAAGTACACGGTGGAGTTCCATCGGCATTATCATCGGAGATTTTTGGGTAACACCAATTTGGCGCCGTCTGTGGGAAATATTGGGCTAAGGCGTGAGGTTTCAAGGGTGATTATCGAGGATCTGCGGAGAAATTTGACTGAGGATTTGAATCGTACTCCCCTGGTTGATACTCCTGGGGGAGTGACGCAGGAAGGTGGTGTACATCCACCACCACCTACGCAACAGGAAAATCCGGGAGTAGGAGGGGCCGACTCTGTTCCCTTATCCTCGACGAGAGCAGGAGTTTTGGGGCCTATGTTTTTCGAGCAGTTGGGCAATTTCTTCACCACGGTGGTGGAACATGTTGTAGAACGGAGGTTGAGGAACTTGGTGCCACCACCACCCCCTGTCACCACGCCAGGTGGAGCGCAGGAGGCTAGAAACCCAGACGTGGGTGACAGGGGACGGCGAGCTCCGGTGGTGGAGGAGAAGCACTCATCTCGTGCTGCGGAGTATACCACCACAGAGGATCCGTACTGGTCAGAACGGATGAATGACCTTCAGAGGGAGGTGAGGGAGGTTCGAAGAAGAGTGGCAGGGGCACCAGTAGGAGCCTTCGTCCCTCGAGTTCGGAGGGGGACACCATTTACTAAGGAGGTGATGGCTGATGAGTTGCCGGTTTCTTACAGAGCCTTGAGTTTTGAGTATGACAGCACGACGAACCCGTGGGACCATCTTTGCCGATTTGAAAATGCTGCACTTCTGCATAAATTCTCGGATAGAGTGATGTGCAGCACAGCAGTGGTTTAGTCAGCTCCCCCCGAACTCTATTAGGAATTTTGACGAGTTCAGTTTGGTATTTATGCACCAGTTCACTAGCTGCAGAAAATATCAGAAGGCCCCTTTGACACTGTTCAGTATCAAGCAAAAAGAGGGAGAAGGGCTGAGGAGTTACATCCAGCGCTTCACAGCGGCAAAGCTGGAGCTACCCTCAGCCAGCCCTGAGATTTTGACAAATGCATTGGCTCAGGGACTGAGGGACGGAGAATTTTTTGAATCTTTGGTAATCGAGCCCGCCAAAACTTTCGACGAACTTTTGGCTCGGGCAGAAAGGTACATCAATCTGGAGGAAGCCAGCAAAATGAATAAGGAAGAAGGAAGTAAAAGGAGAGATAAGGGGGAGGACAGAGAAGATAAAACACCCCAAAAGAAATCAAAAGCTGAAGTGTCAGGAGGGAGGCCTAGATTTGATAAGTACACTCCATTAGTGGCTTCTCAAGGTGAGGTATTTTCAGCAATTGAGAGGCACCCCGACTTGAGGTGGCCAAGAACGTATTCAAAAGTTCCTAGGAAAGAAAAGAGCAATGAATTTTGTCGGTTTCACAATGAATATGGGCATACGACAGAGCAGTGTACCCATTTGAAAGATGAAATTGAAAGGATGATCCAGGCAGGGCACTTGAAAGAATTCGTGTATGTGGATAAGAGGAGATCGAAGGGTAATTATCGAAAGGGTCAGAATAATTACCAGCAGAGGCAGGAGCCAGAGAAAAAGCCGGAGGAGGATAAGAATCTTCCCCCCTCCACCGCCAAGGAGGGGGGTGATTCAGATGGTGATTGGGGGTCCGTCTGGAGGGGATTCTCGGAGAGCTAGAAAGAGTTATGTTAGGGTTGCAGCTGCTGAAAGGGTTCAGGAGCAGATGAGGATTGAGCAGATAGCGGTGGGACCAAATATCCAGTTTGGGCCACAAGATAGGAGAGGCATTGTGATTCCGCATAGCGATGCCCTTGTGATTACAGCAACAATTGCGAACTATGATGTGCAGAGGGTGTTCGTAGATACAGGTAGTTCAGCTGACATACTTTTCTATGAATGCTATAAACGGATGGATTTGCAGGTTGAATTAGAAATGGTTGATACTTCCTTAGTTGGTTTTGCGGGAGGAACGATTCAGCCGTTGGGAATGGTTGCCTTACCTATGTCCTTGGGCAAGGAGCCGTTCAGGAAGACTAGAATGGTGAGATTCTTGGTGGTAGATGCCCCTTCATCATATAATGTGATGATTGGGAGGCCTTCTTTGAATGCATTCCAAGCTGTTGTTTTAGTGTATCACTTAAAGATGAAATTCCCAGTAGATGATAAGGTGGGAGAAGTAGAGGGAGATCAACACATGGCATGGAGATTGTATGTAAAAAGCCTCCAAATGGCTGAAAGGGAAGAGGCTCATGACGATGGGAAGGGGAAAGAAAAAATCATCAAGCTAGATGAGGATCCGGTGGAGCACGTACAACCGAATGAGGAATTGATGTGGGTGGAGTTAGTCCCAGGAGAACCTGATAAGCTCACAAAAATAGGAAAAAGCTTGTCAGGGGACCTTAAAGAAAGGTTGGTGGAGTTCTTGAGAAGTAATGTCGACGTGTTTGCATGGTCTACCAGTGATTTAGTGGGAATAGATCCGAGCATAGCCGAACATAGACTCAATGTCAATTCTTCGTATAAGCCGGTGATGCAGAAGAAGAGAAATTTTGGCCCTAAGAAGGACGCAATTATCCGAGCTGAGGTGCAGAAGTCGCTGAATGCGGGGCACATTATGGAAATTCAGTTTTCGGAATGGTTATCCAATACAGTCTTGGTTCCTAAGACGCAAGATGATTGGAGGATGGCATTGATTTTCGAATTTAAACAGAGCATGCCCGAAAGACTATTACCCGCTCCCAAGGATAGATCAACTGGTTGACTCGACCTCGGGATATGAGTTGCTTAGCATGATGGATGCTTCTCAGGGTTATCATCAAATCCGGCTGGCAGAAGAGGATCATAAGAGGGTGAGCTTCACCACCTCTTTTGGTACTTATTGTTACGTAGTGATGCCTTTTGGATTAAAGAATGCAGGTGCAACATATCAGAGATTGGTGGACAAGATGTTTAGGGGACAGATCGGGAGGAACATGGAAGTATATGTGGATAACATGTTGGTAAAGAGCGCGAGAGCAGTGGACCATGTGAAAGATTTGACAGAAACATTTGATACACTGAGGAGGTATAAGATGAAACTTAATCCTAAGAAATGTGCTTTTGATGTGAAGTCGGGGAAGTTTCTGGGATATATGGTGACGGAGAAGGGAATTGAAGCCAATCCGAAAAAAGTAAGAGCCATACGAGAAATGGCCCAACCCAAAGATGAAAAGGATGTTCAATTCTTAACTGGGAGGATTGATTGGTATGTGTTTTGCATGTATTTTGGGTTTAATTGTAGCTAGAATAAGTTGATATGCATGCATTACTTGAGTAAAGTGGGCTTTATTTCTGTAAAGTGGAAAAAGTATTACGTTTTGCTCGTTTTGTAGGAATTAATTGATATTTGTAGCATTTTGGCGATAATTCGGAGCATTCCGGTAAAGGACCGCCAATAATCGAGTTAATTTATGATGTTTGGAGTTGAATCGAGAAGACGTCAGACGAACCGGTAGAGAAACGGAAAGAAACGAAGTAGAATCAGCTCCAACAGGTGCGCACATGCAGGGTGTGCGTCCATAACACAACCCGTGCGCCATTGCTAGAGAAGAATCAGCCCACGGCCTGACGCACAGGCTGGTCGTGCGTGGAGCACATGGCCCGTGCGTCCCTTCAGCGAAAGAACAATCCTACGGCCTGACGCACGGGCTGGTCGTGCGCAAGGCGCACGGCCCGTGCGTCTGTGCGAGAAAAACAGAGGTTGACAAGTTCTAAATAGGTTTTAACCCAAACAGAGTATAAATAGAGACGAGGCGGCCCCAAACAAAGGGACACTGATTTTTGCCCTAGAAAGCAGAGAAAAGAGCAACATTCTACCGGATGATTCGGGAGATTGATCGAGGTCGCAACCACACGCTTGAGGATTGAATATAGATCGAGAGATCATCGACATCCCTGAGTTTTCTCATTCCATAGTATCATTTACTTTCGATTAGTTAGATATGAACTTGAATAATTTGTCTATGAATTATTTATTTCCCATGTCTGGCTAAACATCTTGTGATTCTCGGGTTTGGGATTAGGTTAATGGATACTTTTGTTTGATGATTAATTGCAATTGAAGTTATTGTTTTCAAACCCTATTCGAGTACTTTGTTTTAATTCTTGTTTTATCAAAAGGCCTTTGGTTTAACTTGTTTGATGTATTGATTCATAATTCGAGAGATGAGTTTCAATACTAGATCTTTGAGTACTTGACATGAATATTTGCAAGATTGAGAAGTCCAGTGAATATTTGTGAGGATTTATAATCTTTTATGCTTTTGGGAGTTGGATATCTTATGTTGAGTAGAGATGCTAGCATAGATAATCCAATCAATGTTTTTACATGCATCTCGAGAGAGAGGGCAAAATACTTTCGTGATTGTCTTATAGGGAAGAATAATAATAACTTTGGTTGTGATTAATCGATAACAAAAAGATATTAATCAAACCATAACCCTGGAATCCATTCATCTCCTTGATCTTTCAATCAACTCTTTACTTTGTTTTTTTATGATAAATTCTTGTCTTGCTTTCACAAACCAATCACCCAATTGCGATCGTCTAGATAAAAATAAAACTATTACAATCCCAATACTTAGTACATTAATTTATTAGTCTCTGTGGATTCGACCTTGCTAACCCTATTCTATAAACTACACCGTACACTTGCGGTGAAGCTAAAAATAAGGCGAATAAGTTTTTGGCGCCGTTGTCGGTGATTAATTAAATTTTTAGTACTAATATTGCGATAAATAGAATTATTTTTAATTTAGACATTTTTTTCTTCCCTTTTATTTGTTGCTTAATTCTCCTCCTACCGTGTTTGACTTGTTTTCTTTAGTTGGTTCAGGTAGAGCATGAACACTCGCTCGAAGCAAAGAGAATTAATACCGTTCATACCGGAGGTTGAGGCTTTTGCTAGGCGAATTAGTGCGGCTACTAAATGGGCAGAAAAACAGCAAGATCAGGCTATGGAGGACGTGGAAGAGAACAACGGGGGTAATAATGGAGGCAACAACGGAGGTAACAATGGGGCCAACAGGGTCATTAATGAGTTACCAGTACCAGACGTCCCGGCAGTCTAGCAGCAAGCAATTAACGATTACTTTCGCCCACAGACAAATTGCAACTATGGTGGAATTGCCAATGTCCCAATTAATGCAAATAATTTTGAGCTGAAGCCAGCACTGATTTCGATGGTGCAGCAGAACCAGTTTGGGGGTTTTCCGTCTGAGGATCCCAATTCTCATCTTCCGAACTTCATGCAAATTTTGCAACACAATCAAGATGAATGGGGTGACTGATGATGCTATACGTTTGCGCCTATTCCCTTTCTCTTTAAGGGATAAGGCTAGAAACTGGCTAGGCACGCTAACTCAGGGGAGTGTGAATACTTGGGACGAGCTGAGTCAGAAATTCCTGTTTAAATACTTCCCACCAAGTAAGACACTGTAGCTTAAAAGTGAGATCACGCAGTTCAGACAGTTTGATTCTGAGCCACTGTATGAGGCCTGGGAGAGATTCTAGGATTTATTGAGGAAGTGCCCGCAACACGGATTTCCAGAGGATTAGCAGCTTTGCTTCTTTTATAACGGGTTGATGGGACAGACTAGGTTGTTTGTGGATGTCGCAGCAGGAGGCACTTTACTGGCTAAATTTTCACAAGATGCATTCAACTTGTTGGAAGAGATGACAATGAATAGTTATCAATGGCCCTCCGAGAGAACAAACATGAAAAGGGTTGCCGAAGTCTCTGATTCGGACCCATTAAGGCATTGGCGGCTCGGATAGACTGCGTTGACAAATCAATTGAGTGTCTTGTGAAGGGGAACCAAGAAAAAGCGGGTGCAAGTAATGGGGGAGTTCCTCTAGATCCCATGGAGGAAGCAAATTACGTCAATAACCGAAATTTTAATAATTACCGGAATAATCAGACTCCCACTCATTACCATCCGGGTTTGAGGAACCATGAGAACTTCTCTTAAGCAAATACAAAGAATGTGATACAACCACCACCGGGGTTTAGTGTGACAAATGGTGTTATTAATGTTGAGGCTAAGCCATCTATGGAGGACATCTTCACCTCGTTTATGAATGAGACGAGGAACCAATTTAACAAAGATGAGGCAAAGCTGGATAAAATTGAAAATCATGTCACGCAATTGGCCAACACTATGGGGTCCCAAATGAAAAATCTTAAAACCCAAATTGGCCAATTAGCCACGATTGTTGGTGGGCAGCATCAGAAAGGCCAGTTTCCGAGCAACACTGAGGTTAATCCAAATGAGCAGTGTAAAGCCATTCGTCTGAGGAGTGGAACGGAATACGAGAGGCCGAGAATGCCAGAAAATACTGAAGATACGCAGGGGCACACGGGCAGGTCATGCGTGATACAGGGAGGTCAGTTATCAGTGCGGGAGACGCGGAAACGGAAGCAAATGGCGAGGTTGAGGCCGAGGAAGGAGTTGAGGGTCATATTGATGAGCAAAAAAGGGCTGAGAAGCTTAAATCTACTTCTAACTCTGAATTTCCTAGACATACTACTCCCCTTCCTTTTCCCCAACGATTTCAAAAGAAAAAGTTAGATTCGCAATTTGCAAAATTCTTGGATATATTTAAGAAACTGCATGTTAACATACCTTTTGCAGACGCATTGGAGCAGATGCCCAATTACGCTAAATTCTTAAAGGATGTTATGTCAAAGAAGAGAAAGATGACTGGTTTTGAGACAGTCAATCTGACAGAGGAATGCAGTGCAATAATCCAGAGGAAATTACCACAGAAACTGAAAGATCCGGGGAGTTTCACTATCCCTTGTGCAATTGGTGGTGTTTTCTTTAATAAAGCACTTTGTGATCTGGGAGCAAGTATTAACTTAATGCCCTTGTCTATTTTCAGGAAATTTGGAATAGGAGAGGTGAAGCCGTCTACGGTCACTTTACAACTTGCGGATCGATCACTCACGTATCCGAAGGGAATCATCGAGGATGTGCTCGTGAAAGTCGATAAATTCATATTCCCTGTGGATTTCTTAGAGCTAGACATGGAGGAAGATCGCGACGTTCTTTTGATACTTGGGCGTCCATTTCTGGCTACCGGGAAGGCCTTGATAGATGTGCAAAAGGGAGAACTCACATTACGGGTTAATGATGAGCATGTTTTATTTTCTATCTATAAGGCAATACAATTTCATAATGGTGTTGAGAACTGTAATTTCATAGACGTAGTTGAGTCTTGCATTGATGAGTACGTAGATCATACATTGTCTAAGGATGATTTAGGGTTTGGATTGACACATTCGTGTTCGACGTCAAGTATGATGCTTGATTTCGATAATCAAGACTTGTATGACTATGTTTGTGCTTTAGATAATATGCAGGAGCTACCGAGAAGCGCAAGAGGCGAACACACGAAGAAAAACGTACGGGAATCAATTCTGCAGGGGCGCACGACCCGTGCGTCGGAGCACGCCCTGGTCATGCGCAATGCCGAAGCGAATAATGAAAAACCTGAAGCACGCACGACCCGTGCGTCTGAGCACGACCAGGTCGTGCGTGAGGCCGAAGAGAAGACTAAAATCACTGAAGAACGCACGGCCCGTGCGTCTGAGCACGGGCAGCCCGTGCGTGGGCCTAAAGCACTCGTTTCGAACCCAGAACTCAAGCCATTGCCCGAGCATCTCAAATACGCATTCCTTGGAGCAAATAACACGAATTCGGTAATCGTATCATCCCTTTTAACTTCAGCTCAACTTGATAAATTGCTTAGGGTGTTGAGAAAACATAAGTCTACGATAGGTTGGTCGATTTCTGATTTAAAAGGCATAAGTCTATCGATAGTCATGCATAAAATTCGAATGGAAGATGTCTATAAACCTTCAGGGCAGAATCAAAGAAGATTGAACCCTATAATGCAAGAGGTTGTTAGGAAAGAGGATTTAAAATGGTTAGATGCTGGAATTGTGTATGCTATTTCTGATAGTTCTTGAGTGAGTCCGTTACAAGTGGTACCAAAGAAAGGGGGATGACTGTAGTTAGAAACGAGAACGATGAGCTTATTGCGACTAGGATAGTTACTGGGTGGCGTATATGCATTGATTATAGGAAGTTAAATGATGCCACTCGTAAAGATCACTTTCCCCTCCCCTTTATTGATATGATGTTAGATCGCTTGGCGGGATTTGATTATTACTGTTTTCTCAATGGTTATTCTGGGTACAACCAGATCATGATTGCACCGGAAGACCAAGAGAAACGACATTTACATGTCCCTACGGTACGTTTGCATTCCGCAGAATGCCATTCGGACTATGTAATGCACCCGCGACTTTTCAGCGATGTATGATGGTTATATTTCATGATTTTATTGAGAAAATAATGGAGGTATTCATGGATGATTTTTCTGTATTTGGAGATTCTTTTGATCACTGTCTTGACAATCTTTCTCTAGTTTTACAGAGATGCGAGGACATTAACCTTGTTTTGAATTGGGAGAAGTGCCATTTTATGGTACAAGATGGCATTGTTTTAGGTCACCAGGTTTCTTCTGCAGGTTTAGAAGTGGACAGAGCAAAGATTGTAGCGATTGAAAAACTCCCACCTCCAACAAATGAGAAGGCTATCAAAAGCTTCTTGGGGCACGCCGGATTCTATAGAAGGTTCATTCGTGACTTTTCTAAAATTACCAAACCTTTGAGTCAGTTATTAGAAAAAGACACTGCTTTCAATTTTTCCGATGATTGTTTACAGGCGTTCGAGATTTTAAAGAAGGCGTTGGTGACAACACCAATTCTTGTAGTTCCGATTGAGTCGCCTTTGAGTGATGTGCGATGCGATGATTTTGCGGTTGGGGTTGTTCGGTCAGAAAAGGGATAAGTTGTTCGAGCCATCTACTATGCGAAAGCGAGAACATTAAACGATTGCCAGCGAGAACTACACCACCACTGAGAAGGAAATGCTGGCAATCGTTTTTGTGTTTGATAAGTTCTGATCTTACTTGATTGGAACCAAGACGATAGTCCACACAGACCATGCGGCGATCAAATATCTATTCGACAAGAAGGATTCCAAACCGAGACTGATTCGGTGGATCCTTTTGTTGCAGGAGTTTGATATGGAAATCCGAGATAGGAAAGACTGTGAGAATGTGGTAGCAGACCACTTATCCAGACTGGAGTACAAGAAGGATGAGAAAGATGGCACAGATGTAATCAAGGAGGAGTTCCCCGATGAGTAGATTTTGCTAATACAAGCTAAATTCCCATGGTACGCAGATTTTGTAAATTATTTGGTAGCGGGAGTCATGCCTCCGGATTTATCTTCCTATCAAAAGAAGAAGTTCCTTCATGACGTCAAGTTCTATATGTGGGACGACCCCTTGCTCTTTAAGAGGTGCGCAAACATGATTATTAGAAGATGTGTGCCTCAAGAAGAGTGGGAGGGAGTTCTACAACAGTGCCATTCTTCACCTTCCGGGGGACACTTCGGTCCGACACGCACTGCGGCAAAGGTATTGCAGAGTGGGCTATACTGGCCCACTTTGTATAATGATTGTTATTTATATGTGCAGCAGTGTGATAGGTGCCAGCGGATGGGGAACATTTCGAGATGACATGAGATGCCCATGACCAATGTGATGGAAGTCGAGCTCTTTGATGTGTGGGGGGTTGACTTCATGGGTCCCTTTCCATATTCTTCGGGCTATCAGTACATTCTACTTGCAGTGGAGTACGTATCTCGATGGGTTGAGGCGATTCCATCACAAACGAATAATGCGCGAGTAGTGATGAAGTTCCTAAAGAAAAATATCTTCACTCGGTTTGGAACCCCGAGAGCTTTGATTAGCAATGGGGGATCACACTTTGTGAATAAAATGATGAGCAATCTACTTATAAAGTACGGGGTTAAGCATAAAGTGGCATTAGCATACCATCCGCAAGCAAACGGGCAAGCAGAGGTAGCCAATCGCGAGATTAAGCAAATCTTAGAAAAGACAGTGAGTATAAATCGCAAAGATTGGGCTATGAAATTAGATGATGCGTTATGGGCATATCAGACTGCATTCAAGACACCATTGGTCACATCGCCTTATCAGTTGGTATTCGGGAAATCATGTCACTTGCCCATGGAATTAGAGCACAAGGCGTTTTGGGCTGTAAAGAAGTTAAATTTTGACTTCAAAACAACGGGTGAAAAGAGGCTTTTGCATTTGAATGAGATGGAGGAGTTTCGAGATGAAGCCTATGAGAATTCCCGAATTTACAAGGAGCGCACCAAGAGATGGCATGACCGAATGATAAAGAAAAGAGAGTTTTCACCGGGTGAACAAGTTCTCTTGTTCAACTCGCGCCTTAAACTCTTTCCCGGAAAACTCAAGTCTTGGTGGTCGGGGCCGTTTGTGATTAAGAAAGTGTTAAATCCTCCAGGAATAGTGGAATTGTTGACTAGGGATGGGGAGACGTTCATGGTGAATGGCCAGATGATCAAGCACTACTTTCATAGAGATCAAAAGGAAGAGGTGACACGCCTCACCTTGCGAGAACCGTGATCGAGTTTACAGGCGTCAAGTTATAGACGTTAAATTTAGCGCTTGTTGGGAGGCAACCCAACGGTTTGTTGTATTGTATTTCATTTTTTCCCTTTGATAGTTAGGATTTTAATTGCTTTCCCTTAAAAAAATCTGGAAAATTCGGATTTTTGGTACGGCATCCCGCACGGGCAGGGCGTGCGCGCGTGCGTGCTTGCGGGATGAGGATTGAGCTCACGGCATTACGCACGGGCAGGGCGTGTGCCATGTGCACGGCCCGTGCGTGCCTGAGAGATTTGGGGTTGAGCTCACGACATGACGCACGGGCAGCCCGTGCACGAGGCGTACGACCCGTGCGTCTGTCGGCTGAAAGTTTAATAAGGTCGCGAACCAGGTTCTTTTTCACATCCAAAAAAAATTCTTGCGCCCTAAATTTACAAGAGCTCTCCCCCAACCTCAAAATTTTCGATTTCTTCACTTGATTTTCACTGCAAACTCATCACCCACACTAACCACGCATGAATTGAACACTCACACTTGCTTTGGAGTGAGATTTTGGTTGAAAGGAGCACCTAGGGTTCCAAATTCGCCCTTTACTAATTTCCAA
The DNA here is from genome assembly GCA_016081115.2 of Rehmannia glutinosa. Classification (NCBI taxonomy): domain Eukaryota; kingdom Viridiplantae; phylum Streptophyta; class Magnoliopsida; order Lamiales; family Orobanchaceae; genus Rehmannia; species Rehmannia glutinosa. The sequence continues at coordinate 231,323 of JABTTQ020001344.1, read as the reverse complement.
GAATTCCGGTAAGAACTTCAAGTTTTTTTTTTCGAATTTCTTGTAGATTATGGATTAGGGTTTATATGTGGTGCATGTTTTGATGAATTTGCCATGTCTTACTTGAATTATTCTAAGGGGCATTTTATCGAACACCTTGTGGGCTTGATGAATGGAGGTATATGTGGTTGATATAATAATGAATCTTGCATGAGCTTGAATAATTAGGGTGTTAGTGGCTATTGATTCTCTGCAATTACATTGTTGTTTAGGCTTGGGAGCTTAATTGTTGAGTAAATTGTAGGGAAGAAACATTATGCCTTATATGAATTGTTTGGCTTGAATTCATCTTGTTCTTGTTATACTTGGCATGTTCGGAATCTCACATTTGTTTTGCTAGGTGCAGACTCGAACTAATGGCAGAACGAAGAAACTAACAGGGTCGGGGTAGGCGCCCAAGGGGCCGCACAGCAGGAGGTACATCCAGATAGCCCCGCGGCTTATGGAATTGTTTTGACTGAGGATAATGATCTGGAGCGATGGAGTAAGTTGATTACCCGCTCATTTACACCGACGCGATATGCTGACGATGAGTGTACCCAAGCCCTTGGGATATACGACGATGTTTGGCAACTATTTGAACGGGTTGGGTGGACCGCGTTCATGCAAGGGCGGTGGCCGACATATGAGAAACTAGCGCTCGAGTTCCTCAGCACACTTGACATATATGAAAGGAGAGGGAACTACGAGCCTGTTGAGGTTCGTTTTCAGCTGGGCAATGAGCGAAGGCGTTTATCTGTCGCCCATCTTAACGACATTTTTGGGGTACCTACTGACGCCCCTTACAAGAACGCAGAGCGCTATAGCCAGTATGAATTCTGGCAGTTATTGGTTCAGACGCCAGAGACCGGCCCGATGCTCTATGAGGCGCGCTCGTCTAAGGCCTCATCACTTCGGAACCCCATTTTCTGCTATATTCAAAAGGTCACGGCTCACCCAGTCTTTGCCCGACACAATAATGGGGGTATGCAAGTTCGGGAGCTATACCTACTGTGGTGTATGCTAACCCGTACCTCATACAACACGGCGGCCTATTTTATGGAACACGCCGAATATGTGGCCAAGCAGTCGGCTGGTACAATATTGATTGGGGGAATGGTCACCCCATTGCTCGGCATTTTCGTGTCGATTTGAGAGGCTTGGAGCCCATTGAAGGCAGTAGGAAGATTAACATAAATGCCCTACGCCAAATGAAAATCATAACAGAAGAAGAGGTCATGACCCTCTTCCAACAAAGGGTCGGAACCGCCTTCCCATTTCCTAACCCGCAACTCACATATGTGGTTAACATGAATGATCAGTCCAATTAGTTGATGAACTCTGAGGTGCATTCCAGAGTTATGGAGGCGATGCTTGCAAGAAAGAGGCGCAGGGTCGAAGGGTTGCCTGATGAGGAGGAGTTGGCGGTTGAGGCGATGGAGTATGACCGGCATGAGAGGGGTTTTGAGCAAGGGTTCAAACAAGGGATGCCCGACATACCTGAAAGCTCTCACCAAGGTGAGGAGCGTGGGGGGGCAGCTTACCAGGATAGACTATTTGCTCTTGAGGAGAGCATGAGGCAGCACCGCGATGACTTCCGGCATCACCAGGATGAGTTCCGCACTTTCAGGATGGAACAAGAGCAAAGGTACCAGGCGCAGGAACAGCGGGAACTGGAGATGCTGCAGATGATGCATCAGATACAAATGTGGCACAACTCCCAGGGCCACTTTCCGCCACCACCCCCGCAGTGAGTCAGGTCCATTCCACACTTTTCTTTGAAATTCTATCTTCTCTTCTATGCGCTATAATTTCATTCAAGTTTGGGGGGAGAGGTAGTTAGTTTGATTGAAGGGTGTGGCGAAAAAAAATATATTTGCATTCATATAGTTGCATTTAGAGCATATAGGTTGCATTGCATTAGATGCTTATTTTCGATATTAGCACGTTTATTGCTTTAGCAAGTTTATTGCTTTATTAGGTTTTTAGGGAGTGAGTTGACCGCTATTGTCATGCTTGTTGTGATCTTGGGAGCATTCTTTGGAACAGTTTGTGTTGTTTTGAATTGGGTGTTGAGCGTGAGTTGATCGTGTTGAGAATAGATGATATGGAGCATGTGAATATTGGAATCATGGTGTTATGCTTTGAATTACGCAATTGCAAGTCTGTGAGCTTTGAGCCTTTACTGCTTAATTATATGCAGTCTTGTTTGTTGATTGAGTGTGTCATTCATGTTGATATGAATTCTAGAACTTGCTCTGGTATCTCTGTCGAAGTCACATGTTGTATGGAATTTATGAAAATGATTTAAGGCCATTTTTGTTAAGCCTTTCAAGCCTTTTGCCTACCTAATGACATTGAATTTCCCTAGTTAGCCAATTTGAGCTTGTTGCCTGATTTTTTTTGATAGCCACATTTAAAGCCTTTACTTGATATATCTGTTACCCTAAACTTGAGCGTATAGCATTGAGTAAGGGTATTGGATAAGGTTGAATGGGGGGATATCGAGAATTTTAGAAAATTGTGCGCATGTTGGATGTTGGGAATAAAAGAAGAAAGAAAAGGAGGAAAAGAGATGATATTTACTCACAAAAGAGTCGGAAAAAAAAATGACTTTATAAGTGAGTTAGATTTAAATGAACTTGTAGGCTGGGATTGGTGATATGAGGCGAAAGAAAGTGGATATTGTAAATAAAGGGTGAAAAGAGAGACGAGAAGTTGATAAGAACAAGAGGTGATTGGGGTAGCATGTTTGGTTTGAATGAGAATATTTGATTGAGAAAAGATGTGCTGACAAGTCTATACGCTTGAGTTTGAGTCACTTTTTCCATATTTCCCTACCCTAACCAAAGAGCCTTCATTACAACCAAAAGAAAAGTCTTTTTTGATTTATGAATTGCATACATTCGAGTGGCGGAGATGTGAGACGATTTGCAAGCCTATGGTAATTCTTCAACATTGATATGATTTGAGTGAATACACGTCCCTTATTATTCTAGAGAGGAGAGTATACACTTAATCCGTGAGAGGCGTGATTAGAAACATTTGCCATGGTTTTAATTGACTTGTGCACTGTGTTAGATATTCGAAGCTTGGTTGATTTATTGCTTGACGTCTATGGATAAATGGCATGAATTGTGATGTGTTGTTCTTGATTTGCCTTTCATTACTCCCATTTGTGTTTTGTCTTGTTTATAAAGCGTTGATCGGGACTGTCAACAGTTTAAGTTTGGGGGTTTGATTGGTATGTGTTTTGCATGTATTTTGGGCTTAATTGTAGCTAGAATAAGTTGATATGCATGCATTACTTGAGTAAAATGGGCTTTATTTCTGTAAAGTGGAAAAGGTATTACGCTTTGCTCGTTTTGTAGAAATTAATTGATATTTGTAGCATTTTGGCGATAATTCGGAGCATTGCGGTAAAGGACCGCCAATAATCGAGTTAATGTATGATGTTTGGAGTTGAATTGAGAAGAAGTCAGACGAACCGGGCAAGAAACGGAATGAAACGAAGTAGAATCAGCTCCAGCAGGTACGCACGGGCATGGCGTGCGTCCATAGCACGACCCGTGCGCCATTGCTAGAGAAGAATCAGCCCACGGCCTGACGCACAGGCTGGTCGTGTGTGGAGCGCACGGCCCATGCGTCCCTTCAGCGAAAGAACAATCCTACGGCCCGACGATGGGTGGTCAGTCGTGCGCAAAGCGCCGCACGGCCCGTCGTCTGTCTTGGAAAAACAAAGGTTGACAAGTTCTAAATAGGTTTTGACCCAAACGGAGTATATATAGAGACGAGGCGGCCCCAAACAAAGGGACACTGATTTTTGCCCTAGAAAGCAGAGAAAATAGCAACATTCTACCGGAGGATTCAGGAGATTGATCGAGGTCGCAACCACACGCTTGAGGATTGAAGATAGATCGAGAGATCATCGACGTCCCTGAGTTTTCTCATTCCATAGTATCATTTACTTTCGATTAGTTAGATATGAACTTGAATAATTTGTCTATGAATTATTTATTTCCCATGTCTGGCTAAACATCTTGTGATTCTCGGGTTTGGGATTAGGTTAATGGATACTTTTGTTTGATGATTAATTGCAATTGAAGTTATTGTTTTCAAACCCTATTCGAGTACTTTGTTTTAATTCTTATTTTATCAAAAGGTCTTTGGTTAACTTGTTTGATGTATTGATTCATAATTCGAGAGATGAGTTTCAATACTAGATCTTTGAGTACTTGACATGAATATTTGCAAGATTGAGAAGTCTGTGAATATTTGTGAGGATTTATAATCTTTTATGGTTTTGGGAGTTGGATATCTTATGTTGAGTAGAGATGCTAGCATAGATAATCCAATCAACGTTTTTACATGCATCTCGAGGGAGAGGGTAAAATACTTTCGTGATTGTCTTATAGGAAAGAATAATAATAACTTTGGTTGTGATTAATCTGATAACAAAAGGGGATATTAACTGAAACCATAACCCTGGAATCCATTCATCTCCTTGATCTTTCAATCAACTCTTTACTTTGTTTTTTTTATGATAAATTCTTGTCTTGCTTTCACAAACCAATCACCCAATTGCGATCGTCTAGATAAAAATAAGACTACTATTACAATTCCAATACTTAGTACATTAATTTATTAGTCTCTGTGGATTCAACCTTGCTAACCATATTCTATAAACTACACCGTACACTTGCGGTGAAGCTAAAAATAAGGCGAACAAGGATAGTTGCCCTTAATAGATTTATCTCGAGGTCAGCAGAGAGGAGTTTGCCTTTCTTTAAGGTGTTAAGGAAAGCCAAGAAGTTTGTTTGGGATGAGGAGTGCCAGAAGGCATTCGAAGAATTGAAAGATTATTTAGCCGAGCTATCAGTGTTGACTAAACCAGTACCGGGAGAACCTTTGTATCTGTATATTTTGGTGGAGAACAAGGGGTCAGCACGATATTAATTAGAGAAAAGGGTTCGGTACAAATGCCGGTATATTATGTGAGCAAAGTATTGAGAAATGCAGAGGTAAAGTATGCAAAGATTGAGAAAGTAAGTTTAGCTTTGATAATAACAGCCCGGAGGCTGAGACAGTACTTTTTGTCACTAAAGTGATTGTTCGAACAAACTTGCCACTAAAGGCTATAATGAGTAAGCCCGAGATGTCAGGAAGGCTGGTGAAATGGGCCATTGAGCTGAGCGAGTATGACGTGGAATTTCAAAGCCGAACCGCTATTAAGGCTCAGGCCTTAGCGGATTTTGTGCAAGAATTGACAAAAAATGTGACCGAGGAAGGAGCATGGATACTTGTTCGACCGCTAAACACCTAAAATAAATCTAGCAATCCTCGGAAGAGAACGAGATCAATTGTAGGGAAGCAAGTTAACCACAAGTCGTCTCTCAAGGAAGACTTAGCCGGCAAATAATTATTATGCAACACAATAGACAGAAAATAAAACCTAAACACTCTAACCAGATTTGTTTGATTTAAATAAACTAAAAGAAATAATTAAAAAAGACGGATTAAAACTAAGCACTGGTAAACTAGGAGAAAAAGATATGGAAGAAAATCTAGGATTATGGATTCATCTCATCAAACTTGCAAGCAGAATACCAATTAATTGATCATGCGGTTAACAAATATAACAAACATGTAAAGACTAGGTCTAGATGTGATAACTCTCGTATTCACATATTAGGGCTATCCCAACATAATTTGCTATTTTTATTAAGCCTTGGGTTAGATAATACATTTCTGATTCATATCTAACCCCCTGAATAAATTTAGTCCAGGAATAATATCTTCTCTCGATCTCAATTATTCCCCCAAAATAATCAAAAGTTGATCAGACAATCAATTATCAAATAAAGCAATTCATTCAGGAAAGCAAATCAATTAATCAATACTCATGCTTGTTTGTTTGAATCAAATCATCATAATCCTAGAGCAAGGAAATTAGTTCATGCTTGGAGATGGAATCATAATATCAATTGATGGAAAGAAAATAATCATAAACATAATCATGCAATAATAATAATCACCCAACAATTGAAATCAGACAAAAAAGATGAAGAAATCTTACTCTTTGATTAAGAAGCAAAATAACTTCAAGGGGAAGAACCCAAGCAATCCCAATTTTGAATGGAAGAGAAAAATACCAAAAGCTAAAGTTTAGAAGTGCTAAGAATGAAGGTCTTGTATGGAATGATCAATTTTCGTGCATAGCCTTGGGTCACTTTTATGCTTGGAGAGGTCACTTGCAGAGTTTGAGAAGGAAAAGGAGACCAATTCAGCCCCAGTTACGTCGCACGCCCGTGCAATCCCACACGTCCGGGTCGTGCGATCGGAATTTGATCTTGGGATCTTCATGAAGGTTGTATATCTTTCTCTTAGCTTTCCATAGCTACTTGAATCACCTCCATATCCATTTTGTAGAGGAAGTTATGTCCAAAATACTAAACCCTCCCAGTGATGGAAACTGTTAGCGCGTTTTGACGTTTTTGAAGGAAATTTCCTTTTGTTTGACCTTCCATGCTTCTCTCCTTCATATTTTTGCTCGTACATTAGCTCTTGACCTATACTTTGGAACGTGATATCTCTTTTTATCCAATTTAGCTCCATTTTCTGCAAAATTGACAAGAGTACGCAGTATCACGCCCAACAAGGGAAACCAAGCAAAACACACTGAATATGCGTGCAAATGCATCAAATATATATCATTTTAAACCCTCAAATGAACGTATATTTTACACTCATCAATACTGTTCGTGGATGGATCTGTGGGTAGTTTGGGATGTGGAGTAGGCATTGTGATAATCAGCCCTGAGGGGGTGGAGAGTAGCTTTGCCGTGAGATTGGATTTCAAACTATCAAATAATGAAGCCGAGTACGAGGCCTTTTTACGAGGTATTAGTATGGCAATAAACATGGGAGCATCTAAAATACTCATACATATAGATTCCCAATTGGTGTACAAGCAAGTAAGAGGGGAGTTCGAGATTCGGGAATAAAGGATGAAAAATTATGTGGAAATGTATAGGATCCTTGAGAAGAAGTTGAAAGAAATTGAGATCTACCATATACCAAGGGAAGAAAATGCAAAGGCGAATTTTTTGTCTAAAATTGCCAGTTCGGCTGTGGGAGGTTACTATAGAAATATCACTCTATTGATAGATCGGGATACAGTTCTGAGCTTGGAGATAGGAGAAATAGAAGAAAAAGAGGATTGGAGGATTCCAATCCTAGCATATTTGAAAGAGGGAGTGTTTCCAAAAGACATAAAGGAAAGAGCTCGGGTAAAGATACGGGCAACTCGTTTTTGTATCTTATGGGAATTGTTGTACAAAAAGGGTTTTAGTGCGCCATTGCTAAGATGCGTAAGTTATAAAGAAGGAGAATATGTTCTGAAAGAAATACATGAGGGATGTTGTGGAAATCACATGAGGGCCAGGACTTTGGCAAACAAGGTATTGAGGGCAGGATATTTCTGGCCGAGCTTAAGAAAAGATGCGGAGCTGATGGTGAAGCGATGTGAAAAATGTCAAATGCATGCACCTTTCATACACAGGCCAGCTGAGGAACTCATGACTATGAGCTCAGCTTGTCCATTTGCTAGGTGGGGAATTGATATTGTTGGGCCTTTCCCTCAGGCCTCGGGACAAAGAAAATTTCTGATAGTTGCGATAGATTATTTCAGTAAATGGGTGGAGGCTGAACCATTGGCTAAGATAACCAAAGAAGTTGTTATGAAATTTATTTGGCAGAACATAGTATGCAGGTTCGGGATACCCCGAGTGATCGTTTCAGATAATGGCACGCAATTTAACAGGGCAGGAATTCGGGAATAGTGCAAAGAAATGAAAATTAAGCAACACTTCACTTCAGTGGCCCATCCACAGGCAAATGGGCAGGTGGAGGTTACGAACAGAATTTTGGTGCAAGGACTGAAGGCTCGGTTAGAGAAGTCTGGAGGAGCTTGGGTCAAAGAATTGAGCTCGGTACTATGGGCATATAGAACAAATCCAAAAGAAGCAACATGAGATACACCCTTTAGTTTGGTATATGGAATGGATGCAGTTATACCAGCTGAGATCGGGATGGAAACTCACCGTATTCAAAACTTTGAAGAAAAGCAGAATGAATTGAGGACTCAAGAGGCTTTGGATATGATCAATGAAAAACGAGAGATGACATTCCTACAAATGGAACGAATAAGGAGCCGAATCCGAGCTAGTTATAATAGCAAAGTGAACAAGAGGAGTTTTCAACTGGGGGACTTGGTGTTGAGAAAAGCGGATGCAACGAAAAATCGAGGAAAACTAGAGGCTAATTGGGAAGGACCTCTCAGAGTGACTGCAGTGTTGGCAGGTGGTGCTTATGAATTGGAAGAACTAGATGGGAAGAAGTTACCTCGAGCATGGAACATTGGTAACTTGAAGAAATATTACTCTTAAGTAAAGAAGTTCGGTAGTAGATCCATCATATCTACAAAGTTCTTCTTTTAAAATCTTGATGTAATGATGAAAAGTATGAATGAAAGAGCTCGCGCTTTGTTATGACCAAAATAGTGTGAATATAACATGAATTTGACTAAGTACTTTTAGACCGGTCAATGAGTCGATACCGAGCTAAAATGCTTAGGGGGTGGATACCCATCAGCTAAGACTAAGTAATTTTAGCCTGATCATTGAAATGGTCAAGGGCTAGAATTCTTAGGGGGTGGACACCCATAAGCCAAGTATTTTTAGCTTTGTCCCCGAGGTGACTTGAAGTTAAAAATACCTACAGCTCAGCTCGAGCTTCGAAAAATCAAAAATTTATCTAAGTATTTTTAGCTTTGTCCCCGAGGTGACTTGAAGCTAAAAATACCTGCAGCTCGGCTCGAGCTTTGAAAAATCGAAAATTTATCTAAGTATTTTTAGCTTTGTCCCCGAGGTGACTTGAAGCTAAAAATACCTGCAGCTCGGCTCGAGCTTCGAAAAATATATGAACAAAGCAAGCATGAGAATAAGAGTTCGGGAAAATAAAAGTTTCATTGAAATTCAAAAGATGGGTACATAGATTCAAAAGGTGATTACATTTGAAGGAGAACAAAGGCATAACTTAAGATATAGCCCAGGTAGCAGGAGTATCTTTGATCCCATAGTCTGCCACAGTTAGTGGGGGCTCCTCAATGATTTCTAGTTCGGGATCTCCACCAGGGGAAACAACAGTTGAAATGCCTCCCGAGCTTGGGGCTGGAGGAGCTGAGGAAGAAGCTCGGTCTACCTCCAGTTGGTGGAGAACATGTTGCAAGAAATCAGGAGGTGAGCTTAAGTTAACTTGGGATTAGCTTCAGCAGAGGGGTTATAACCCTCGGGATTAGTGGCAAGAGCAAGAGCTGCATCCCTATCAAAGGCTTCGGTAAAACCCTTCTCTCGACCTTGGGCTTCGGCCTGGTCGAAAGCAAGGTGAAAGTACTGAAGAGCCCCGACGGAAAGCACATCGAGAAACTCCTCGGCACTAAGAAAGCTACTTTTGGTAACTTCCCGAGCCTTCTGGACCAGAGCACATCACTCGGGTGACTGAAGGAAATTTTGAATGCTAGCGCGAGCTCCTTCTTCCCGAGCTTCTGCCACTTGCTTTATGGTTTGAAGTTGAAGCTTCTCAAGTTCAGCCTTCAGGGCGCTCACCTTCTCATCCTTCTGGGCAAGGGCAGCCTTTTGCAGCTCAACCTCATTTTTACTTTTTCCCAAGATTTTGAGCATCTTGGCATCTCTCTCTTTGAGCTTGGCCACTTGGGTTCGGAGGTCATTGTGCTTATTTACCAGTTCGGGATCGGCAAAACCTACACGATCTCGGGCTATCATTTCCGAAAGATGGAGTAAAGCCTGTTGAATGAAAAGAGAGCAAGGATGAGTGCAAGTTCAGGACAACAAAATAAGAACATGAAAGAAAGAAGTATTTGTTAGATAAATGTTTTTATCATAATTTTGATGATTTTATTCAAATGAGTTTTTATACCAAAACAATGTCCCTAAATGTTGTCTAAATACTTCCGATCGATTTAAAATGTTTTTACTAATTTTCGGAGTATTTCTTGGAGTTTATTTTCGATAAAAATTGGACAACACATTTGTTTCAGCTCGACCCGGTCGCCCTATAGGGCAACCCGCACCGAGTTGAGTTTTGAAAGCGAGAAAAGGGGCGTAGAAAAAAATGAAGGAGAGCGGCCGGTCGACCAGTGTGGTCGACCGGTGAGGGCGACCGGTCGACCCCGGGCGGCCGTGTACTGATCGTGCCCTCCTTGAAGCCTCGCTTCTCTGTTTTACATCTTAGAGGACCCCAACCGGTCATGGTCTTGAGCGGCCGGTCGCACCCCCGCGACCGGTCCCCTGTGTAAAAATTGCGAGTTTCATTTCAAACTTATCTCTGCGACCGGTCGAACCCCCTGTTTTGACAAAGAAACTATCTCTGTTGCATTTTCTGCATGACTTTTCCCTATTTTGTGGGATTGATTTCTAACACTATAATCTTGTTTTTAAATGGTTTCTTTTGCGAAAAATCACTCCCCAAGGAGGAGCCAATGTCTGGAAATCAAAGCCAATACCTCTCCTATAAATAGAGGCTTCATTCAAGCAACAAGAGACAACACATCACACAAGCAAAGAGCATTCAAGCAAACACTTTCATATATCTTGTTGTATTAGCCTTAGCACTTTCACTTGCACACATTTGAGGTCTAGGATTTCAATTCTTGATTACACTTGTACTCATATTGTATTATTCATATTGAGTTGTAATCTTGATTTTGGTCATCATTCAACACAAGACATCCTTGTGAGTATTCTTGTGGTAAGAATACACTTGGGTGATCTAGGTGATAGGTGATTGAAGAGTGTGGTACTCTTCAAAGGTGGTGAAGGAAGATTGTGGTAATCTTCTTGAAGGTGTTGTAAGAGGGTTGTGGTAATCCTCAAGGTGTTGTATTAATTTTGGTAATTAATAAAACTTCTTTTTCCTTTTGAAATCCACTTCGGATATACCGGGGTGGTAGTAGATTAGGCCCTAGGTGGGTTGAACTACTATAAATCAACGAGTGTTGTTTATTTTCCGCACTTTAGTTTTCATCTTTGCTTGATCATTCGAAAAAGAGGGCAAAATCTGAAAAACCGAGATAATCTATTCACCCCCCTCTAGATTATCGTAGCCACTTGGACTAACAAGTGGTATCAAAGCCAAACTCTTTGGCTAGCTCGTTCCGAGTAAAGAGGAAAGATCCATGGCTACGAATAACGCTTATCTCACCACCGGCGCCTCCACCAACAAGCCACCATTGTTCGACGCCAACAACTACGCATTTTGGAAAGACCGTATGGAGTGCTTTCTACAAGGGTGCGGGTTCGACATTTGGAATGTGGTCATTGAAGGAGTTGCTCAACCAACAAAAAAATTGGAGGATGGCACATTGACTCCTAAACCTTTCAAGGAGTTCGATGAAGACGACAAAAAGGCCTTCTCTCTAAATGGTAAGGCTTTAAACATTTTGCATTGTTCTCTTACCGCCACCGAGTACAATCGGATAAGAGGCATAAGGTCGGCTCATGAAGTTTGGGAAAAATTGGAGACAATCTATGAAGGGACTAAGAAAGTCAAGCAAGCAAGAAAGACTATGCTTGTTAAAGACTTTGAAAACTTTAACATGCATGATGGTGAAAGCATCTCTAAGATGGTGGAAAGGCTTGACAATATTGTCAATCCTCTTGTGGCCCTCGGCAAAGTCATCTCCGAAGAAGACAAGGTGACTAAGGTATTGAATGCTCTTCCCGGCTCTTGGTCCGAAAAGGTGACGGCAATCACGGAGGCACAAAACCTTGAAACACTCAAGTTCGACGAGCTCATCGGGAACCTCCTCATCTATGAAGTCTATCTCAAGGAGAGGAAAAACTCCAAACCATCCAACACTCAATCGGGTATGCAAATTATTCCTAAAGGTCTTGCTTCTTCTTCTAATAATGCATACTATGATAATGATGATGATGATGAGGAGACGGCCGCACTTGTTCGTAAATTTGCAAAATTTGTGAACAAAAATAAAGCAAGAAAACCGAGAGACAACTCGTGTTTTAAATGCGGAAAACCCGGGCACTTCATAGCCGATTGCCCAAAACTCGAAGAGGAGGAACAAAGAAAGAAAAGCCTTTTCCGAAAAAGAAGGCTCTAAATGCGGGCGTCAAGACGCGTGGGATGAGCTACTTGCAACATCCGACGAGGAAAGCGAAACCGAACATGGTCTTATGGCCATAGACGATGAAAATAATGAGGCGCTCTAACTCTTCTACCTCCTCCTTAGTTGATGAATTGCAATGTGATTTTGATGAATTGCAAAATGAATTTCAAAATTTGATTGTTAAATACAAGACTTTGAAAAAGGAGCACAAAGAGCTTAATATTGAAAAAAAAATTATTTACGTCTTATGAATCTCTTGATAAAGCTCATGCTATCACTCTTACTAAAGTCCATACTCTTGAAACCGAAAAAGAATCGCTCACCAAAGATCTTGATTGTTTAAAAAAGGATGTGCATCGTTTTAACATAAGTACGGATAAAGTCACAAAAATTTTAGATGCACAAAGAGGTGAGCATTCAAAACAAGGACTTGGTTATAAACCATTTCAAAAAGTTTTTAAGAAAAATAACCAAGGTCCAACTTTCGTACGTGCTAGTAATTCTCATACTCCTACTTGTTTTTATTGTGGCAAAGTTGGACATTATGCTAATAATTGCAAATTGAGAAATAGTACTAGACATGTTTGGAGACCCAAAGGTCTCAAAGACTAACCCCATGGACCCCAAAATTATAGGGTACCTAAAAGAAATCCTTTTGTAGGTAATAGGGGCTATAACAACTACGGAGGATACAAAATGGCTCGTGGACAGCGGATGTTCACGCCATATGACCGGGAGGAGAGAACTTTTTACCAACATCAAGCTCCAAGAAGAGGGCATGGTCATGTTCGGCAATGGCAAAGGAAAAATTCTTGGAAATGGAGAAATTGGTAACTCTTCTTTCTCTCTTTGTAATGTTCTTTTAGTAGAAGGGCTTAAGTTCAATTTGATAAGTGTTAGCCAACTTTGTGACTCAAATTATGATGTTTCTTTCAATAAAGAAAAATGCCTTATTCTCAAAAATGATAAAATTATTTGTGAAGCTATTAGAAAAGGCAATCTTTACAAAATTTCTACAAGTGATTTGGTTAGTCAAAATATTTCTTGTCTTGTCGCCAATAATGATTTAACTAGTTTATGGCATAGGCGACTTGGACATGTTGGATACAAGAATTTGAAAAATATTTACAAAAACCAACATGTAAAAGGACTACCCAAATTGAATTTTGAAAATCTTGGCTTATGTGACACTTGTCAAAAGAACAAATTAGTTAAGAGTAGTTTTAAGCCCAAAAATGAAATTTCCACAACCAAACCCCTACAATTGCTTCACCTTGATTTGTATGGGGATATTGGTACGGCAAGTCTAAGTGGAAAACATTACACATTCGTTATAGTCGAAGATTTTTCTAGATATACTTGGGCACTTTTTCTTGCTAATAAAAACGATGCCGTTAATGAGTTTGTTAAGTTGTGTAGACTTATTGAGAATGAAAAGGAAGATACCATTAAGTCTATCCGAAGTGATAGAGGTGGAGAATTTGATGGTGAATTTAGAGTCTTTTGTGAAACCAAAGGATATGCACATAATTTCTCGGCTCCAAGGACACCTCAACAAAATGGAGTAGCCGAAAGGAAGAATCGGACACTTCAAGAAATGAGTCGATCCATGCTCAACGAATTTGCACTTCCAAAGTACTTTTGGGCCGAAGCCGTAAGTACCGCTTGCTATGTAATTAATCGAGTTTATATTCGTCCTAAAATGAATAAAACTCCATATGAGCTTTGGAAAGGAAGAACTCCAAATATTAGTTATTTCAAAATATTTGGATGCAAATGTTTTATTTTGAATACTAAGGATCAATTGGACAAACTTGATCCTAAGGCCGATGAAGGAATTTTTATGGGGTATTCAATCAAGAGCAAAGCATATCGGGTATATAATAAGACTAGTATGGTTGTTGAAGAATCCATTCATGTCAAATTCAATGAAGCCTCGGGTGTTGAAATAATACCCAATGATGAAAGTGATGAAGAGGATATTGTTGAACCCATTGTTCAAAATGATGCTCAAAATGATCAACCTTCTACCTCAAGTGATCAACCATCCACTTCAAATGTTCCTCAAGAAGACAAAGGTGATACTTCGGATCTTCCCGTGGCATTGAAATTTAAGGGAGATCACCCAAAAGATCTTATTATTGGTGATCCCCTTGATAAAGTGATGACCCGAAGAAAATTTGCCGAGAAAGCTCTTATATCTCAAAAAGAGCCTAAAAATGCCAAGGAGGCTATTGAAGATGAGGATTGGTTCTTAGAAATGCAAGAAGAGTTGAATCAATTTGAAAGAAATGATGTATGGGAATTAGTACCTTGTCCTCCGTCTCAAACCATTATTGGTACTAAATGGGTATTCCGGAACAAACTTGACGATCAAGGCAATATTGTTCGAAACAAGGCAAGGTTAGTGGCTCAAGGGTATTGTCAAGAAGAAGGTATTGATTATGATGAAACATTTGCACCCGTAGCACGTTTAGAAGCTATTCGTATTTTACTTGCCTATTCTTGTTTTAAAAATTTCAAGCTTTACCAAATGGATGTTAAATCCGCTTTCTTAAATGGCTTTATTCAAGAAGAAGTCTATGTAAAACAACCTCCGGGGTTTGAAAATTTTTCTAGGCCTAATGATGTTTATAAACTTAAAAAGGCCTTGTATGGTTTAAAACAAGCACCCCGTGCATGGTATGATAGACTTAGCTCTTTTCTTTTGCAAAATGGTTTTATGAGAGGTAAAGTTGATACAACTCTCTTTGTTTTTGAAAAAGGGCAAGATTCCTTACTTGTGCAAATTTATGTTGATGATATTATTTTTGGTGCTACTAATGATTCCTTGTGCAAGAAATTTTCTAAGTTAATGCAAGGTGAATTCGAGATGAGTATGATGGGGGAGCTCAATTTCTTTCTTGGACTTCAAATCAAGCAATGCCAAGAAGGTATTTATATTTCGCAATCAAAATATACAAAAGAGCTCTTGAAGAAATTCGGCATTGATGAAGGAAGAACCCTTTCGACTCCAATGGCAACCAATGTCAAACTTGACAAAGATGAGAAAGGCAAGTCCGTGGATGAATCTAAGTATCGAGGTATGATTGGTAGTTTGCTTTATTTAACCGCTAGTAGACCGGACATTCTTCATGCCGTATGCCTATGCGCTCGTTTTCAAAGCAATCCCAAAGAATCTCATATGAGTCTTTGTTAAAAGGATTTTTCGATATTTAAAAGGCACAATTCAATATGGTTTATTTTATCCAAAGAATGAAAATTTTTCTCTTAAAGGTTATAGTGATTCGGACTATGCGGGTAATATTGATGATCGGAAAAGTACTTCCGATCATGTCAATTTTAGGCGATTACCTAGTTTCTTGGTTTTCAAAGAAACAAAATCGTGTTTCTCTTTCAACCGCCGGCCGAATATATTTCCGCGACCTTTTGTTGCACACAATTTCTTTGGATGAAACAAACTTTAGCGGATACAAATGTTCTTTTGAAAATGTTCCTATCTTTTGTGATAATATATCCGCTATAAATATTGCTCAAAACCCGGTTCATCATAACCGTACTAAACATATTGAGATTCGACATCATTTTCTAAGGGATTGTGTCTCAAAACGAAAAATTGAGATATCTTTTGTTCCATCTCAAGATCAATTAGCGGACATTTTTACAAAACCGCTATCTTCCGAGACTTTTGCGTCGATACGAGCTCGATTAGGCATAATGCATATTGAATGAAGTTTATGTTTGCATTTTGCACGTTTTTAAAACTTAGGGGCGAAAAATTGGATTTTTGGTTGAAAATTCGGTATTTTGAAAAACTGACAAGACAGTGGATTAGGGGTTGAGGGCGACCGGTTGCCCTCAACGTCGACCGGTCGCCCTCAACAGTGACCGGTCGCCCCTTAAGTTTTTTTGGTTTAAAACCTGTCTGTCTCATGCCTTAGTCATTTTAACTCCTTTTTGCCATTTTTCGTCCCCTTTGTCAAATTCACACAAATTTCACTCAAAATTTGTTTTCTTGCATACATTGCATATCTTGGACTTTATATAGCTCGATTATCATCATCATTGTTCATCTCTACCGATTAAATGGTAAGAATTCTACTTCTTTTGCTCAATTGGGTTGAACCCTTGAGTTTGTGGCTTTCTTGTATATCTCTTGATAGAATTATATTATGATCATGATGAACTTAGTTGTTATGTTGTATTGTATGATGTTTGCCTTGAATTGGTGTTGAAAATTTTTGGCTTGATTCATTTACAAGGGTTATATACAACCTCTTTTATTTTTCACGCCCACAAGGTGTTCGATGTATTGTCGCAAAGAAAACTTCAATATTTTCATGACTCCTATGCTTTCAAATGTTCTATATGTTTATTGAGATCATGATTTGACAATCAAAACGAGCTTATGGATATCAATTGATTAAATTCTCCCAATTCTATTTGGATTCTACGCCTATTCTTCAAATGGTTGATAAATCGACACTTTGGCGCACTTTGATACACATATATGATGTTTTTATCATCCTAACATTCTTTTTGATGATTCCAAAGGGGGAGAAATAGGAAATTGGCTCGTTAGCTCAAAGAAGCTAATATAAAAGCTCGCGAAAAGAAGCTATAAGCTTGGCTTTGTAAAGCCATAAGTTGTGAAGAAATCTCAGTCCATTGAATGACTTATGGACTTCTATGCATGAATATAATGAGTATTTTTGACAGGGGGAGCTTCTAAGCTCTTGTTACTTATGTTTAGTTTGTAATAGCTTGTGCTTCTAGCTTATGCTACATTTATTATTGATGTGCTTGTTGATAGGGGGAGCTTTTATATGCTATTGAAAAATGTTTCTAAACGGATAGTTTACTCTAAAACCGGAAAATAGTTTTGTTTTTAAAATCGTCCTCTTGAAAATTGTTTTGGTTTGTAATCATCAAAAAGGGGGAGTTTGTTAGATAAATGTTTTTATCATAATTTTGATGATTTTATTCAAATGAGTTTTTATACCAAAACAATGTCCCTAAATGTTGTCTAAATACTTCCGATCGATTTAAAATATTTTTACTAATTTTCGGAGTATTTCTTGGAGTTTATTTTCGATAAAAAATTGGACAACACATTTGTTTCAGGCTCGACCGGTCGCCCTATAGGGCAACCCGTACCTGAGTTGAGTTTTGAAACAGAAAAAGGACGTAGAAAAAATGAAGGAGGGCGACCGGTCGACCAGGTGGTCGACCGGTGAGGGCGACCGGTCGACCCCTGGGCGACCGGTACCTGAGTGTGCCCTCCTTGAAGCCTGCTTCTCTGTTTTACATCTTAGAGGACCCCAACCGGTCATGGTCTTGGGCGACCGGTCGCACCCCCCTGCGACCGGTCCCCCTGTGTAAAAATTGCAGAGTTTCATTTCAAACTTATCTCTGCGCGACCGGTCGAACCCCTGTTTTGACAGCAAACTATCCGTTGCATTTTCAGACAGCTTTTCCCTATTTTGTGGGATTGATTTCTAACAGCTATAATCTTGTTTTTAAATGGTTTCTTTTGCAGAAAATCACTCCCCAAGGAGGAGCCAATGTCTGGAAATCAAAGCCAAGACCTCTCCTATAAATAGAGGCTTCATTCAAGCAACAAGAGACAACACATCACACAAGCAAAGAGCATTCAAGCAAACACTTTCATATATCTTGTTGTATTAGCCTTAGCACTTTCACTTGCACACATTTGAGGTCTAGGCTTTCAATTCTTGATTACACTTGTACTCATATTGTATTATTCATATTGAGTTGTAATCTTGATTTTGGTCATCATTCAACACAAGACATCCTTGTGAGTATTCTTGTGGTAAGAATACACTTGGGTGATCTAGGTGATAGGTGATTGAAGAGTGTGGTACTCTTCAAAGGTGGTGAAGGAAGATTGTGGTAATCTTCTTGAAGGTGTTGTAAGAGGGTTGTGGTAATCCTCAAGGTGTTGTATTAATTTTGGTAATTAATAAAACTTCTTTTTCCTTTTGAAATCCACTTCGGATATACCGGGGTGGTAGTAGATTAGGCCCTAGGTGGGTTGAACTACTATAAATCAACGAGTGTTGTTTATTTTCCGCACTTTAGTTTTCATCTTTGCTTGATCATTCGAAAAAGAGGGCAAAATCTGAAAAACCGAGATAATCTATTCACCCCCCCTCTAGATTATCGTAGCCACTTGGACTAACAGTATTTACCTTGGAAAAATCGAGGCTAAAATTGTCCACCAGATCAGAGGCAGAAGCTTGTTGCAGAGGACGGCGTTCCCGAGCTAGCCAGAGACCCTGCAAGAACTCAGCAGCTGATCGGGGTTAAAATTATCCAAGACCGGAGATTGAAGGAAAAATGTCTAGTTGGGAGTAGTGATGTCTCTCGAGCAGATCACGGTTTTGGATTTCTTTTGAGTAGAATCTAAGACAAGAGGAAGGCGTTTCTTCAAAGTCGGCTGGCTACTGGGGTCGGTGAATTCTTTGATTACATCCCAAGCTGTATTGGGACGAATAGTCCGGGGGGACTTGGGAGCCTGCTGCTCGGTAGGTTGAGCTGATGCAGTGGAAGGAGGAGGGTTGATGGATTGATAAGCCAAAGAGGTCCTTTGAGGGAGGGCTCGACTCATAGAAACGCTCCTCTTCCGAGCTGCTTCTCTCTCAGCAAGTCTTTTGTTCATGGCGGTAGCTGGAGAAGAAATAAATAATGAATATTAGTGAAATCGACGAATAAAGTAAGGGCACATATAAGATTATTAAAAAAAAATATATCGAGGTCCTCCTCGAGCTTGGCAGGAGTATGACTCAGTTTGAAATACCATAGTAAAGCAGGACAAGAACAAAGGCGGGAAAGATCGTATTCTTGTTTATTCAGCCGATCTATGACAGCTTGGAGATCGGGATCGCGTCTCCTTATATTGACCTTCCTTTGGGGAGGAACTTCCCAAATCCACTTAGTGGGAAAGGGCCACGGTTCGGGAGAGGAAATGAAGAAATACCTATCTTTCCAGAATTTGTTTGAAATAGGGTATTTCCCGAGGAATCTAGCATCACCTCGGGATGAGAGGTAGAAAAGGCCACGAGTGGTGGATACTTTTATTTGAAAGAGAGAATGAAAGAGATCGGTAGTGGGGTCAATCTCGAAGAATTTAGTCACCATAACGAAGCCAGTTATTAGTCTGAAAGAATTAGGAGAAAATTGATTCAAAGGAATTTGGTATAATACAAAGAGTTCGATCATGAGAGAATGAATAGGGAACCGAAGTCCACCATCGATCTGTCCAGAAAAGAAGGCTAGAAAGCCTGGTGGAGGTCGGTTCGGCCTATCATAAAAGCTAGGAAGAGTTAATCTAAAAGTTGAAGGGATATTGATGTTTTTACAAAGATATTTCAAATTTTTAACAAACATAGCCGAAGCATTGAAAGCACTATCTAAGGGAGAGGTCGGGATGGCAGGTCGTACTTCTATATTAGAATAGTCTTGATCGGAGTTGGAGCTCGAGCTTCCTACGAGGTTAGAGGAAGATTCCTTAGAATTCTGGGAGACATTAGGGGCCTCGTTGTCATAAGAAAGTTCTAAATTATCTACCCAGTTGGCGAATTGGGATATGTCTGGGTCCGAGGAGGTACCCGTAGAAGAAAGAGGTACAGGGGAAGACATTATATTACACAATAGAAAAATCAGAAAAGAAATAGAAGTAAAGAAGGGAAAAGAGGGCAAGAAAAATACCTAAATAAAGGGGGTAGACCGTAAAGAGAGAAAGAAGTAAGAATAGTACGCCGGAGAGCATAGCTGAAAGTCGCCGGAGAGATGAAGAGGGTTGTCGGGAATCGTCTGGAGAAGAAGAAGCAAAAGTGTAAAAAGTAGTGTGGAGACCCCTTTATATAGATGGAAGTGTCTGGCACAAGTACCGAAGACTGATGATCTTAGACGTTGATAAGAAGAAAGATCTACGGATAAGAGTGTATCAGGCAGAGTAGCAGACGTCCCATCAATAGGTATAATGATGACGGTTGCACGAATCTCGAAGAGGCGGGAAGTTCAAACGGTAAGGCGGGAATGAGTTCGGGATAAGTAACTGAGGGTTTATCGGGAAGCTCGGTATTGATATGAATAAATCCATAGATGAGCTCGGCCTAAATGAATATTGAGCACTATAACCCAGCTCCCTCCAGGATTAGCTTGGCTATAGTGAGGGGACTGGTTGATTCGTCATATAATGGGCCGAGCTGGTGATCAGCCCAGGATGGGCCGAGGTCCAACCAAAGCCCATAAAGGACTCCTTCTTAAGGCCCAGTTTCTAGAAGCCCTTTGGGTATGATCGAGATATATAATTAGCTGAGTGCTCGGGATTTATATAGGTGCTCGGTATTGCTTATGACGTGGCTTAAGTTTACTAAATTAGATAAGATCTGATAACTAATTCTGACAGATTCCCTATAATCGTCTCCGGAAAACCCGGAAACCCTAATTATATTTACTATAAATACCCATCCCTCAGGTATGGTTAACCCCTTATGCATTTCTGATATTTCACTGCACATTTGAATTATTCTCCCTACCCTTTGAGCGCTATCTGACTTGAGCGTCGGAGTGGGTACGCCGGAGCAACCCTCCGGCCTTTATTTTGCAGGTGTTCGGCGTATACGGCGGAGCTCGGCCAAGTACACGATGGAGTTCCATCGGCATTATCATCGGAGGTTTTTGGGTAACACCACATATAAAGAATTTTGGTAATTTCTTTAATTTATCATAATTTTTATTATTTTTCTCTTAATCTTGATAGCAAAAGGTATAAAATGAGACTCATATTAACTGTTTTTTGTTTAGTTTTTTATTTTCTATTCAATTTTCTTACATTATTTTCTACACTGTTATTTCCACAAAAAAATTCCACAATCAACATCTCTACAAAATTCTCTCTCACATCAACTTAATCATCATTTTTTTTGCCATACTCATCCAACTTTTTTTACTTTTAAGAAATTTTCATCACTATTCACCCATAAAATGGAAATGAACAGAATGAAAACACAGCAATCACAAAATACAAATAACTCCCGATGGGTTGAGGTGATGCTCTCTCTCAACGGCAATCGCCTTCTCTCTTTTGTTCAATCTTAATTCATTCCATCATGGAGATTGATTCATCTTTGTTCCCAGAAATTCATAGATCTAATCATGCTCAATATACTGCTCCTCGCGAGAATTCTCGTTCATCTTTTTCTAAGGAGATTTTCAATGAAAACCTTAATCCTACGTTACAAGATCGGTCGCTTCCTTCTTCTTCGAGGGCCCCTTTCAGATTGACAGCTGCACCTTACAACCACACGGTTTCTTCAGGTTTGCAGCGCACGACATCGCCTCGACGTACAGATTCCATACATGGAGTACAATCTTTTGCCCAAACCCTAGCCACATGAGAGGATTTTCGACCCATCAAAAAAGGAGATTACTTCTCCGTTACTATGGACGAAGAAATCTATCAACAAATGATAGCTGAGTTAAAAAATTCTCTGATTGGACGCATTCTTCTATCCAAAGGCGTTAAGCCTTATTCACTGGAGGATTTAAAGGCAAAATTGCATTCAGTATGGCAACCTTCAAACAGTTGGAAGATTGTTCCACTTGGAAAGGGTTACTATAATATTCAATTTAATTCTATGACAGATCGAAATTGGGTTTTGTCAAAATTATCTTGGAATTTGCAGCCCGGGACAATGCGTCTCATGAATTAGGTGCCTGACTTCAACCCCTACAAGATAAATTCTTGATTTACGCAGTTTGGATTAATTTACTGAATTGAGTTATGAAATCTTGCACCATTTTTTAATTACTAAAATTGCGTCTTCAATTGGTACTCCAATACAAATTGATAATTGTTCTTTATCTGGAGAAGTTGGACATTTTGTTCGTGTTTTGGTGGAACTGGATTTAACTAAGCCTCTTCAAGAGTTTGTTATGGTCGAACGAGTAGGCCATTGTTCCTTCGTTTCTATCGGATACGAAAATCTCCCGGATTTCTGTGATCATTGTCGAATTGTTGGGCATAATATCAATCAATGTCGTAATACCAATACTAAAGAAGCGTCAAAGCCTGGGGAAAAAGCAAAAAAGAGGTTAGTCCAGTACGTGGTAGATTTGCATCGTGATCGTCCTCCGGTGAATAAGGCTGTTGCTTCAGAAAATTGGGTGCAAGTTAAAAAACGACACGGTAGAGTTAATGATATTGGAAAATCTATCCCGGAAGTCAACACGAAAAATTCCTTTGAGACATTAAGTGGCGATGGGGTCGAAGATGCAGTGGTGGTCGGAGACACTGTTGATAGGAAAATCTCGAAAAATCCAACGGTTAATGAGGATCGAACCTTGGCAATGGTCGATAATGTTAATAGTGACATACCTACACCTTTGCAAGTGGTATACCACTCTTCTCAGCACCAAAGTAATCATACAACTGACTTAAATGACGTACGGAAAGAGGAATTACAACGAGCAATTACCGACGTCTCCAAGAGCTTACCTTTGACAGCCTACGAGTTGAACTCTAATGACCCTTCGGAGAATTTTCAAGCCACAACGGTTGCGGCTCGGAAACGATGGTCTGACATGGAGGACGAAAAGGAGCAAGAAGAAGAGGAACAAGAAAAATTGGAAGGTTTAAAGACAAAGATAGATGACCCCTCCACCACTCTGCTTGTCTTTCCCTCATGTGATTCTTCAGAAGCTATGAAGTCTATGGAAATTGTGGCTCGTGGATCATGGGCCGACATTCCACAGGCTACATTAGACCAACAAGAAGATACTCGAGCACGTACTAAAACAACAACTAACTTTGCCATTCGAAAATCTTCTAGAAATAAACGCCCTTCGTTTAAATTGCATTTTTAAGTTATTTTTGTTTTATCTTTTTTCTGAAGTTTAACATTATTTTTCATTTGCTACCTGATCGGCTTGTGATCAGGACCTTTTCCTTTCTTTTATATATTTCCATTTATTTTAAAAAAAAATACAAATAACTCCCGAAGTCGTCTACTGACACGTTTGCCCTTTTCGTCAGCTAAAACACGCGCCAAGACTGACGAGCGTCGAATAGGAGTAGCCTAAAACCAGCAGCCAAACCACATTTTCCGTATCAAATATATAAATTAGTACAGTAGTCTGTATAATTTCTTTATCTTGTTCTTCCTACGTAGTAAGTGAGGATAATATATTAAATGGAAAAAACTATTCCATCTTTCACAATATTATACTCCATAATATTACCCGTACAAACAGAAGCAGAAGAAGGAGAAGAAGCAAAGTGGATAAAAATTAAAAATCATCATTAAAAAAATGGGTCCACTGGATTAGTCACTGTTCTTTCAATCCCAAAACTGAAACAGGGGTTTGCTAATGATGGCTATAAGTGGTTTTAGTTGAGACATAAACAAAAGTAAAAAAGAAAACCCAACTAGAGGAAGGTGAAGAAATGGTAAGTGCCACCGGCCACCAGCTTTTATCACTGTACTACAAAACCATCATTGACAATTGGCATAAACCCATTTGTGTATATAGTTTTCACAGATAGTGGTTTTGGAATATGGCCCTTTTTTTGCATATAAAAGGAGGGTTCTTGGTTTCATTCTCCACCATCAAAGGCAAAACTCTTTCATTTGCTCCTTCTATTGTGTCCCTTTTGTTACGTTTGTTTGTTTTGTTTGCTATACCTTTTTTCCTAACTCCTCTGTTCACTATTTTTTTTCCTTTTTCTTCCCATTGGTTCATTGTTTCTGAGCCCTGATTGGCTCTTTTTTTCTCAGTTGCTGTTTACATCAGGTGAGAAAAGAAAAAGTTTCCACATTTTAATTTTTGTGCATTTTCTCTGTTATTATTATTTTTACCTAAGATATTTTCTTGATCTGTTTTGCAAATGAAAAGAAAGCGAAACTTGGGCTTTCCTTGAATTCACTTTTCAGTAGATTCTAAGGTGTAGAATAGGTATGCAATTTTGCTCTATTAACTTTGCAGAAAATATCATGTCTACGAAACTTTTGATTTTCTTGAAACTACAAGATGATCAAAAAAACTTCTGCTTTTCTAACAATCTTGTAAACTATGGTTTCTTAGTGTCCTTTACTTTTAAACATTGTTCTAAAAATTCGTGTTTAGTCTTGACTAATCTCTGCCTAGGCGCTAGATTCTCCTGCCAATGTTTTTCTTCTAATTAAGTCCCGCCTAACTCCGCTCAGGTCCTGCCTAATCTTGTCTAGGCTCCACCTAGGCGCCAGGCGTCTGCCTCTCTTTTTAGAACAATGCATTTAAATGGATAGTGAAAAAGAACATTTTACTGCTGTAACTTACATTCTCAGGCTCCACAATGGAGTTGGCTATTACAGGATCTGCTCTCATTGTTTCTTTTACTTTAGCAATTTCATTTCATTTT
Organism: Rehmannia glutinosa; assembly: GCA_016081115.2. Classification (NCBI taxonomy): domain Eukaryota; kingdom Viridiplantae; phylum Streptophyta; class Magnoliopsida; order Lamiales; family Orobanchaceae; genus Rehmannia; species Rehmannia glutinosa. The sequence continues at coordinate 206,676 of JABTTQ020001344.1, read as the reverse complement.
ATTCTCAAGTCCTCTTAGATTCTGCTTTCACGGGTGTATTAGCATTAGTTTGTGCAAAAGGTTTTTGCAGTTATGTTAAATGTATCAATGATCATTAGGATTGAACAAAATATTTAGTTTCATATACATATCTGGGATTTTGTTCTGTTTTTAATTGCTAATATTCAGGGAGATGGTTATATTTTCGTGATTTTGTGCCAATTTATTAAAGATTTGGTACAATTTTTTTTTTTTCTTTTTTGTATATTTTTATCATTTTCCAATTCTTCCTCCTCTCTAGTATCACATTCTATTGTATTTCGTCGGATCTGATTCACAGTTCTGACTCTATGGTCAAGTTTATGGGTGTACTAATCTTGACTTATTGCTGGAAGGATATATTGTTTTATATGAACAGAGAAAAGCAGATAGATATTTATACTGTACTCTTTATTAATGATAATCTTGATTCAGCCATGTAATTTTCTTGTTCGTCACGCATATGCTTCATTTTTCCATTTCGTATTATTTAACAAATTTCATAAATGTGGGTAGGTCCATGATATATAGTACGAGGTGGTAGGTATAGAAAATTTCTGGTATTCTAGATTGAACTAACAAGTTTGGCTCATTGACTAAAATTCTGGTCACTTTTCTATTTAATAAGCTACTCTTTTTTTTTTTGAGATTAATAAGCTACTCTTTTGGATAAGCATATGTCACCAATTTCTAAGTTTTAATAGTCTTACAGTTGAAATATCTCCAAGAATTTGTTACTATCATCTTCAATGGCGGAACGTGTTCTGACTCGTGTTCACAGCCTCCGTGAGCGCTTGGACGCCACCCTGGCTGCTCATCGCAACGAGATTTTATTGTTTCTATCAAGGTAAATGTTTGATATTATTGAAATGGTTTTATTTTTATTGTTTTTTCTTCAAGTTCCATAAATAATCAAAACTTGGATTACTTTTTATTACAGGGTTGAAGCCCATGGAAAAGGAATTCTGAAACCTCACCAGCTTTTAGCTGAGTTTGAAGCAATTTGTCAAGCTGACAAGGCAAAACTGCAAGATCATGCTTTCCAAGAAGTCCTTAAGAGCACTCAGGTAAAATTAAACCATCCTCTATTTTCTTGATAATTATTTTCCTAATTGTCCTATCCTCTTAAAATGTTGTTTGTTCGTTTGTTTGTTTGTTTTTTCCCCATCAGGAAGCAATTGTTTTGCCACCATGGGTTGCGCTTGCTATTCGTTTACGGCCCGGTGTTTGGGAATATGTGCGAGTCAATGTTAACGCACTCGTTGTCGAGGAACTTACCGTGCCTGAATATCTGCATTTCAAAGAAGAGCTCGTGAATGGAACGTACGTTTCGAGTTCTGAATTATTGCTTCTTTTAGCTTGTTGATTTTTCATTATTATTGAGATTAAATATATTTTTTTTGTGTTGATGCTGCAGTGCTAATGGTAACTTTGTTCTTGAGCTGGATTTTGAACCATTCACCGCATCTTTTCCGAAGCCGACTTTGACAAAGTCCATTGGAAATGGAGTTGAGTTTCTGAATAGGCACTTATCTGCCAAAATGTTCCATGACAGAGAGAGCATGACCCCTCTTCTCGATTTCCTTCGCATGCACCATTACAAGGGCAAGGTTAGATACGTGATGATTTCGAATACAAAGATGATTTATTTCTTGCTGTTTTTTGTTCTTAAAAATGTAAGGGAGTGTTTGCAAAAATTTCTGCTTTTAGAGTAAGTGATTTATTTAGGAGAAACCAAAAAAGTGTTGAGAATCAAATTTGATTGTGTTTGCAAATAGAAGCTTAAAGTTGAATAAGCTTTTGGAAGTGTTTGGTGAATAAGCTGAAAAAGTGCTCTATATGCGTGTAAAAGTCAAATCAAAAGCAGAATTAGAAATCTAAATTACCCTTTAGATCCTGATTTATGCAGCTTCAGATCAGAAGCAGCACAAGTTGACATTTGAAAACACTAAAAACTATCGAAAAAGCTGAGAATCTCTTTTCTTTAAGTATTTGCAAACATTCCCTAAGTATATCGTGCGCTTTGCATTAAATGTTGTCTTTCGATCTCTGGTGCAGACGATGATGCTGAATGACAGAATCCGGAACCTTAATTCTCTGCAAGCTGTTCTTCGGAAAGCAGAGGAGTACCTCTCGACACTTCCTCCGGAGACGCCATCTGCGGATTTCGTGCACAAGTTCCAAGAGATCGGTCTGGAGAGAGGATGGGGCGATACCGCAGAGCGAGTTTCGGAGATGATCTCTATGCTTCTGGACCTTCTAGAAGCTCCCGACTCGTGCACTCTCGAGAAATTCCTTGGAAGAATTCCTATGGTCTTCAACGTCGTTATTCTTTCGCCACACGGTTACTTTGCTCAAGAAAATGTCTTGGGTTATCCTGATACTGGTGGCCAGGTATATAGTTTGGATAGAGATCTCTATTTTTTCATTACAATTGGAATCAATGCTAAGATTATGTGAGAATATGTTTCTGAAATTTTCAGGTTGTCTACATTTTGGATCAAGTTCCCGCTTTAGAGCGCGAGATGCTCAAACGTATCAAGGAACAAGGACTAGATATCACCCCACGCATTCTCATCGTTAGTTTTCACATGCATTTTCTTTTTTCATTAAACAATGCAGGGTTTTTATATAATGTTTAATCATGATATTGTATATAGGTGACTCGATTGCTCCCGGATGCGGTTGGAACGACTTGTGGTCAACGGCTTGAGAAGGTTTTTGGGGCCGAGCACTCGCATATTCTTCGAGTTCCATTTAGAACTGAGAAGGGAATTGTTCGCAAATGGATTTCTCGTTTTGAGGTCTGGCCGTATATGGAGACTTTCACTGAGGTGAGATGACTACTTTGTTGTACATCCTTGCTTATGTGTTCCATTGGTAAAATGCTAAAACTTTTAGTATCTTGTTTCTTAGGATGTTGCAAAAGAAATTACAGCTGAATTGCAAGCCAAGCCAGATTTGATCATTGGTAACTATAGTGAGGGTAACCTTGCTGCCTCCTTGCTGGCTCACAAGCTAGGAGTTACTCAGGTAGGGTGCCATTTGAAATCTGCATTTTTCTTAAGGAATAATTACAAAATACCCTTGTGGGTCAGTCTAATTACAAAAAACTCCAACTATCTTTCAAAATTACAAATACCCCCCTTGATATGTCATTCTATTTTACAAATTACACTTTTAAGAGGGGAGTACTTGTTAAGTAAATACTGTCCTTAAATATTTGTAAGTTTGAAAAATAACTGGATTTTTTCATAATTAGGCTAAACCTCAGGGGTGGTTTTTATTATTTACCTTTTTTCGTAATGGCATTATGATTTTTGTTAGTTAACTTCCAGAACTAGAACACTGATTTCTGCTTTCATTACAGTGTACCATTGCTCATGCATTGGAGAAAACGAAATATCCCGATTCCGATATTTACCTGAAAAATTTCGATGAGAAGTATCACTTCTCATGCCAGTTTACTGCTGATCTATATGCAATGAATCACACTGACTTCATCATTACCAGCACATTCCAAGAGATCGCTGGAAGGTTCGCGTTTTGATCTTCAGGAAATATTTCCCATTAAACCAATACTCTGTGTGAGTCTAAATTTTTGTTTATTTTCATGTGTTATCAGCAAGGACACTGTTGGACAGTACGAGAGCCACATGGCATTCACAATGCCTGGATTATACCGAGTTGTCCATGGAATTGATGTTTTCGACCCCAAATTCAACATTGTCTCTCCAGGAGCTGATATGAACCTCTACTTCTCATATACAGAGAAGGAAAAGAGACTTACAGCTCTCCACCCTGAAATTGAGGAGCTTCTTTTTAGCGACGTTGAAAATGAGGAACATCTGTAAGTTTCCATCTCAATGCTGCGACTCATGCTTAGAGAGTGTGTGGTAAATAAGTTGTAAAAACGCTTTTACATATTTTAAAATGAAATCAGAAGTTGAATCAGAAATCTAAAACTCCCCTTCCTCGGCTTTTAGTTTCTGATTAAATTATACAGAATCACAAACATAAGTTGAATGAAAACACTAAAAACATCTTTTTTCCAGCCAAAAGCTTGACAATCACTTTTTTGTAGATGTGTGCTGAAAGACAAGAAAAAGCCAATCTTATTCACCATGGCAAGATTGGACCGCGTGAAGAACTTAACAGGACTGGTCGAATTATACGCCAAGAGTCCGAAACTGAGAGAACTAGTCAACCTCGTCGTGGTTGGTGGCGACAGAAGAAAAGAATCTAAGGATTTGGAAGAACAAGCTGAGATGAAAAAGATGTATAGCCTCATAGAGACGTACAAACTGAACGGCCAATTCAGATGGATTTCTTCCCAAATGAACCGCGTGAGGAACGGTGAGCTCTACCGTTACATTGCTGACACGAAAGGTGCTTTTGTGCAACCTGCATTTTATGAGGCCTTCGGTCTGACTGTCGTTGAGGCCATGACTTGTGGTTTACCGACATTTGCAACTCTGCACGGTGGTCCAGCTGAGATCATCGTCCATGGGAAATCCGGTTTTCATATTGATCCATACAATGGCGAACAGGTTGCTGAGACTCTTGTTAACTTCTTTGAGAAGTGTAAGAAGGACCCTTCTCACTGGGAAACCATTTCAACGGGCGGCCTTAAACGTATCCAGGAGAAGTAAGAAAATCAAGAAAATCTTATTTAGTAAATACACAATTTGACAATGTAAATCATTTCATGAAATGAATTCTTTTTTTTGTTATGCAGGTACACCTGGCAGATTTATTCAGACAGGCTATTGACATTGGCTGGAGTTTACGGGTTCTGGAAATATGTTTCCAAGCTCGATCGTCTGGAGATTAGGCGATACCTTGAAATGTTCTACGCGCTTAAGTATCGCAAGTTGGTAAGTTGTATTTTTCCTGATTGGTGCCATTTTGTCTAAAATGAAATTTATTGCACCTGAAAATTTGAGAGTTTTTTTTTTGTGTGTGTGTGTGTGTTCAGGCTGAAGCTGTTCCACTTGCTGTTGAGTAAAAAAAGAATGGAGAAGCATGGAAATTGGAAATGGAGTTATTTCTGGAGTTGCTATAATAAAAGTCAGTTGACATTGCTGAGAAAATACTTCTGCTGATTTCTTTTACTTCTTGGTTTTTCAATTGTATGTCTCATGGGGCTATGACCCTTACAATACTATGTTGATGTTTTTTTTTTTTTTTTTGTCATTTTACACTTTGGGTTTGTCCCATTGAAGCAAAATTGTGTAATTTTGATATTCTGGGACGTGAGTATTAATAACAGATAAAATAATTGTGTCTCTTGTTCTTTTGTCATTTATACATACATGAAAAGAAGGGCTGTTTGGTGATTAATTTTGTTATTCAGTGGTGTCAAAGTAATTGATTCGGGTTTGATCTCATATGAGTGCGTGTGTTCCCTCTCCTCTTATCTCCCATTGTACTTTCAAAAAATATAGTTGTTTGGCAATTTTCAGGATTAACTTCACCTTGATGATTTGGAAACTAATACGCCCAAGTGACCCGTGGAGAACACTAATATTAGAACAAGTTTTTGAATAAATGCAAAATATTAGAACAAGTATGGACCTCAAAATTCTAGGTTGAGATTTTTAACCCAACTTATGAAACTAGTAACTATTATTGCATTTTCAGAACATTTATATGGTTAATAATCCGTAATAAGTACTAAAATCTTTCTACTCAGTGTTTTATTATTATTATTATTATTATTAATAATAATAATATTAATATTAAAAGGTTATAGCTTATTGGATCAACAAGAAGGTCTTACCCTCACTAACAAATTCTTTTACAATAACTAATTCATTATTGAACATTTTTATGCTCCTATTTTTTTGGGGCATTTTTACGTTTTTTTGCAAATCTTTACACCTATTTTTTTTTGCAATTTTTTATTCATGTATTGTATTATATGTTGTTGTATCTTATTTGTTTCTATGTTATTTCGATGTTTCAATACGATTTTTACCTATTTTTACGCTCGTTTTGTTCATGTGTTATTTTTTTTATTGTTTTTGAGTTGTTTCTATAAAGTTTTTGATGTTATTCTGTTGCTTCCATGTTGTTGTCGATGTTTTAATATAGATTTTACCTATTTTTATGCTATTTTTGTTCCTATGTAATTTTCTATATTATTTATGTTGTTTCTATATTGTTTTAATTGTTGTTATGTTGTTTTTGGGTTGTTTTCATATTATTTTCGATGTTTCAATTCAACTCTTACCTTCTTTTTTTTTGTTTCTATGTTGTTTCTGAGTTGTTTCTATATAGTTTTTGATGTTGTTACTTGTTATGTTGCTTCTTGGTTGTTTTGATATTTTCAATACATTGACCAAAAATTAAATTGTGTTATTTCTATTCATGTGCCATTTCTATATTGTTTTCAATGTGTTTTTGTTTAAATATATATTATTTATGTGTATGTTTATTGAAGTGTTTATATGATTTTGAGTATAAAATTGATTATTTAATGGTGTCGGAAATTGTAATTCACTTAAATTTTATTAGCTGAAACATGTTTAAAACAACTTTGAAACAATATCGTCAAAAAGACCGTGCGAGCGTCAAAAAGTCCAACAAAAGGCGGGAGCGTAAAAAAGTAATAAGCGCGGAAAGGTCATTTTTCTTGAAATGTTATGTATTTGTGTCCTTATCCTAAATATAAAATTATAAAATTCATCTTTTTAAAATCTTTACTTTCTTGTTTTTTTCGGTTTTCCTAATTGTTGGGATTTGCCTTTCACCAACTTTAGTTTCGTTGCCTCCTTTGAGTAGAATTTGATTGACAACCTGAAATATACATGACCTCCATTTGCCCCATCTGAATGGAATTTGAGTGATGTCATTTGCCCCCGTAGAAGAGAACTTGAGGAGAGACACCGTCTTTGTTGCTCCATTTGAATGGAATTTTAGTGAAAACATTGGACGCCATCTTATTTGGTCTCTTCGTTGACCCCCACTCGTATATACTTCAAAAAGTTGATTGATGGCTTGTTGGATTTTTTTTTTTGAATTTTGTGAAGATGTAATCTTTGTTATTCATTTTCATTTGAACTTGAACTTTATTGGCCAAGAAAAAATATGAGAGAAAGAAATTGTCCCACTGGGCATGCTAGAAATTTGTAACACAAATTTCGTATATGTAAATTTACAAACATGAAAAAGTAATACAAATTGAATATATGTGAATCAAAAAGAAATAAAAGGGATACAATTCCTCTTATTCTTCTCTCCAAGAACAATATATTTGAATTTTTGAAGGTAGATTCGCCGCTTGACCTCTTTCGAACTTGAATTTAGTTTCCAATAATATTAAATCGAGAGATTGACAGTAATCTTGAATTAAACGCTATATTTGAGCCGAATCCACGATTAATGCCTTGAATTGCTCCTTGAACACCGTAGACTTTCTTGGATTTGGACTTCTTGATTTGTGAGAATTCCGCCTCTTGCTTAGATTTCTTCTCTAGGATTTGTGTGTAAAGACTTCATGGAAATGACCCCTATTCATGGAAATGAACCCAGTTTAAGGAGGCTTTTAAGCACCATCTCCCCGACTTGTGCTTTTTATCTGAAACTAAAAATAAAAAAGGTTTTATTGCAATGGTGTGTAGAAAATTGAAGTTAGAAGATAGGTGGATGTGTGTTGATCCGGTTAGAAAGAGTGGGTGGTCTATTTGTTTGTTGGGGCCCTGATATTTGCATCTGTGATATTGTGAGCTGTGAGTTTAATATTCATGTATGTTTTACAATTAAAGGCAGCCTAGAGAAGTGATGGGCCATATTTGTTTATGCAAGTGTGTTTAAAGATGTTAAACAGCTTCAATGAGATTTTTTGAGCCATGAAAGGATGAAGTGGGGGGGACTCTTGGTTCATAGGAGGGGATTTTAATGATATTTTGTCTGGGCATGAGAAGAATGGAGGGAAGATTAGAACTGATGCTAGCTGCATGCAATTTAAAACTTTTGCTGGGACTTGAATAGTGTTGATATTCCTTTCCAAGGGCGCCCATTTACATGGGCTAATAATAGAGAGGGAGAGGGCTTTGTTGAGGAAAGATTGGATAGATTTTTGGCATCTCCGAAGTGGATTGTTAAATATCCAGCAGCTTTGGTAAAACATATCCCTATGCAATCTCCAGACTATCAAGGTTTATTGTTGCTTACAGATCATTATTAGATTGTGAGAAAAAAGAGGTTTTATTTTGATGCTAGATGGACTAAGGTTGAAAAGGTTAAAGAAATTGTGGAGTCTGCTGGAAATATCATGTGATTGGAACTCACCTTAATCAGATCCAATGGAGAGTTAAGAACTGCAGAATGGCCTCTTGGAGTGGAATAAATCAAATAAGTCCAATGCCTACACTAAAATTATTGACTGTAAAATGAGGTTGGAGGTGATGATGAAACAGGGAGATAATAGACATTGGGTGGATTGGAGGAGAGTGAAAGATAATTTGAATAAGAGTTATTAAGAGAAAAAGGTGTACTGAAAACAAAAATCTAGAATTCAATTGTTGAATGAAGGGGATCGAAACACAAAATTTTTCCATGCTTGTACTCAACAAAGAAGAAGGATTAATTGCATTGAGAGGCTTATCAAACATGATGGTTCACAGTGTGAGTCGAATGATGAGGTGGTTAAAGAGGTGACTGGGTTTTATGGTAATCTATTTCAATCAGTGAATCCTTTGGTGGAGAATAACATTTTGCAAGGGATTCCTTCATCAATCAAACCCGAAATGAACCAGCGTCTCACCAAACCTGTGGATGAGAAGGAGATCAAAAAAGTCATCTTTGACCTTAATCCCTACAAAGCACCTGACATGGATGGTATGTCCCGTCATTTTTTTCAATTCTATTGGCCTTCCATTAAGCATGAATTCGTTGGTGTTGTTCAATATTTCTTTAATAATGCTAAAATTCCTAGAGCCACTAATCATACCTTGGTTACCTCAATCCGTAAAATCAAAAACCCAACAACCATGAATCACTTTAGGCCCATAAGTCTTTGTAATATGTCTTATAAAATCATCTCAAAATTATTGCAAACAGGCTGAAACCAACTCTGAATGTGTGCATTAGCAAAAATCAATTTGCTTTTATCCCTGGGAGGCAGATTATTAATAATGTTGTGATTGCAAATGAATGTGTTCATTACCTTAATACTCTTAGGACTGGTAAAAATACATTTTTAGCATTAAAGCTTGACATGGCTAAAGCATATGACAGAGTGGAGTGGGATTTTTTTACTGCTATCCTTTTTAAAATGGGTTTCTCCCCAACTTTTGTTTCCTGGATTTATGCATGTCTTCATTCTTTTTGCTTTTCTTTTAATATTAATGGACAAGCTCTTGGTTTTGTTGTTCCTTCTAGGGTATCAGACAAGGGGGCCCTATTTTCCCCTATCTTGTCTTTCTGTTATTTGAAGTTTTGTCTAATTTATTTCATCAAGCTAGAATTAGTCATGAATTCCAAGAGATTAAAATTGGGCAGTGTTCTCCTATGATCACTCGTCTCGTTTTTGCGGATGATTCAATTGTTTTTTGCAAAGCTGATAGCTTCCATGCTAAGCTTGTGAATGACATTTTGAATAAATTTTGTTCAGCTTCTGGGCAAATGGTTAACTTTGATAAATCTTCTGTGTTGTTCAGCAAAAATACTCCCACAGGTGCTAGGGGTCAAACCTGCCATACTTCACAAGGAATCACTGAACACATCTCTTCCAAATATCTTGGTTTGCCTATGGGAATTGGGAGGTCTAAGTTGAATACTTTAAATTTATTTTTTCTACTGTTCAAGCCAGATTAAGGAGCTGGAAAAATCAAATTTTCAGTCCTGCTGGTAAGGAAGTGCTGATGAAATCTGTTATTTGTGCCCTTCCAACTTATATGATGTCTTGCTTTAGAATCCCTGTTTCTGTGTGTAAGGATATTTGCAGATTTGCCTCTAAATTTTGGTGGGGTAGCCAGATGGAGGGACCTAATAAAATCCATTGGGCTAGCTGGGGAAAAATGGTTGTTCCTAAGGATAGAGGAGAGTTAGGATTTAAAGATATTCAGAAATTTAATGATGTCCTACTTGCTAAGCAACTGTGGAGGATTCTTACCCAGCCTAATGTTCTTGTGAGTAAAGTGCTGAAAGGCAAATATTTCCATAATAAGAAGCTGTTTGAGGTTGTTTGTAAGGGGTATGATTCGTGGCTGTGGAAATGTTGGTTGCTTGCAAGAGATACTTTGGCTCTTGGTATTAAATATCAGATTGGTGATGGTAAGTGATGGAGATAAGCTTAAAAATATCGTGTGTTAATAATTTAGATTAGTTTTATTGAGTTCTTTTATTATCTTTCAAGAGTTTTGAATAGTTAGGAGTTTTATTTTGGTAGGAGATTGGTAGGAGATTAATTCTATAAATATTTGTTTTGTTATTATTTTTAGGTGGTTGAATATTATTAGGTTTTGAGATTTATCTCTGTTACAAGCAATACACGTTCTTTTGAGTTCTTTTGAGAATTCTATTGCTTTATTCAATACTTCCGGTATTCTTGTGAATCAACGGTAGTATTTGTGTTCTTTGTTGTTCACGCTTCTGCCTGCATCAGTTGGTATCCAGAGACCGGCTACGATCCTTAATATGCCATCTCGACACTACTTCAGTTTTGAAGCTACAAGCATTAATGATACTGCTCAGATTTGTCAGCAGATCGACTTGCTGGCCAAATAAATTGATATCGTGTGCATCCAATATCACGAAATTAGGAAACTTATTGAAAATAGGTTTCTTGGTGGTGGTGAATTTGGCTACGATATTGTGCCCATCCAGTTCACACCGTTGGAACCCAATTCCACGAACATAGATCGTTTATTTTCTGGTGACGTTGAAGGTGGTGGCTATAATGGACCACCAATTTTTGATGAAGAAATTGACAACATTATAACGGAGGTTGACTATGAAGAACCTCCAAAATTTGATGAGGAGTTCAATGATTATGATAGGTCATCTATTTTTGATAAAGAAGGTGCCAATATAATTTTGACGGTTGACTATCAAAACCCAGCGAAATTTAATGAGGAGAGTAGTGATTATGATGGACCACCAATTTTCGATAGAGAAATTAAGGATGCCGATCATGAATAAGGCCTTGGGACCGATTTGAGCAGCTTGTTAGATAATGACAGCATCGAGAGCCATAAATATCGTTTGGCCCCAAAGACGATGTTGGAGATGCTAAAGAATCGTGGATTTGTTATGCCCAACCATAAAAGTGAGGTTTTACTTGAAGAATTCTGATAGTTACAGAATTTAAGTCCCATATACACACCAATCTTCATCACCCTATTATATTTGGAAAAGCCCTCTACACAATCTGCATTGGCCCACATACCTATGATGTAGCCTTAATGGGTGATGGTGGAATTCATGTCACACCAAAGGCCACCAAGCTTATGAATTATGTTGATCCTTCTTTTTCTCTTAATCGGTGTTGTGATATTCATATTCTTGTTTCATCTCGTCCTCTTCGCGCACCTCCATGGTTTGAAACGTCTTCTAGCGACAATCCCTCCCTTCCGATTCGAGGACGAATCGTATCGACCCCGGAGAGAATGATGGAGATAAGCTTAAAAATAACGTGTGTTATCTATTTAGATTAGTTTTATTGAGTTATTTTATTATCTTTTAAGAGTTTTGAATAGTTAGGAGTTTTATTTAAGTAGGAGATTGGTAGGAGATTAATTCTATAAATACTTGTTTTGTTATTATTTTTAGGTGGTTGAATATTATTAATTTTTGAGATTTATCTCTTTTCCAAGCAATACACATTCTTTTGAGTTCTTTTGAGAAGTCTATTGCTTTGTTCAATACTTCTGGTATTCTTGTGAATCAACGGTAGTATTTGTGTTCTTTGTTATTCACGCTTCTGCATGCATCAGTAAGTCTGTGCATATTTGGGAGTCTCCTTGGTTACCAAATAATAAGAGATTCAAACCTCAAAATAATAATGTGGAGGGATATGATGTGAGATGGGTTAGAGAGCTTATGACAGGGGATGGAAAAAGATGGAACTCAGATTTGGTGGGGAAATTGTTTGGGGCTTTAGATGTTGAGGCAATCCTGAAGATTCCTATTAGTCAAACTGGTAGGAAGGATAGATTGGTGTGGCATTTGGAGGCTAAAGGGCGATTTACTGTTTGGTCTGCATATAAAGCTGCATTGAATTGGTACCAGAAGGTGCTGAGATCCCTGAAACCAGTGAGAATAAGAAGAAGTCAGAAATTATGTAGAATAAAACATGGAAAATGCAAGTGAAAGGCAAAATTAAGCACTTTCTTTGGAGATGCTGGCATCACCTTGTGGCAACTAAGGATCAACTCAAAGCTAAAGGTATTTCTATTGATTTTTTTTGTTGTTTTTGTGGAGAAGAGTGATTAGTGTGAGTTTTGCATGTATTTTGGGGCATAATTATAGATATAATTGGTTGATAAGCATGCATTAACTCAGTAAAATTGGTCGTATTCTCTCATTGTGGAAAAGATATTACGCTTTGCTCATTTTGTAGGAAATCACTATTTTTATTGCACTTTTGTGGCAATTGGGAGCATTGCAGCTATTAGAACCCTTGTAAATCGTGAAAATATATGTGGAATAATGATTACACGAAGTAAGGAGTTAACACGAGAAAAATCGGCGGAATCAGAGAAGAATTTGATGACACACGGGCAGTGCGTGGGCCGCGTATGTTCTGAAAATTGATGTTTGGTACGGCTTGATACACGACCTGGTCGTGCGTCGATGCACGGGTCATGTGTGGGCTGTGAAAATTGATATTTGGTATGGCTTGATGCACGACCTGGTCGTGCGTCGACGCACGGGTCATGCGTCTGTGCGGAAATCCCAAAATCTGACAGCACATTGACCTAGGTTTTGCCCAAACACTATATAAACACATTTGGGGGCACACACCAAAGGGGAGAAAGTCTGAGAATATACCCAAGAACACAAGAAAAAGACCAACTTCATCAAGGGAGAATCATGAGAAAAATCGGGTTGCATCGGAGCTTAAGGATAGAAGATAAATCGAGAGATTATCCATTTCCCTAAGTTTTCTTGCTTCTTTGTATTTTAATCTTTCATTTGAGCTTCATATGACATTGAACAATTTGTCTATGAGTTGTTTAAACATTATGTGTAGTTAATCTTCTTGTGATTTCCGGGTTTTGGAAGTAGATTAATGAACTCTTGTTGAATGTTTTAATCTTAGTTGAAGTTATTATTTGAAGCCTATTTGAGTACTTTGTTCTTATTCTTGTTTTTATCACTTGGCCAATGATTTAACATGTTTTGATGTATTGATTCATAATTCGAGAGATGAGCTTCAATACTAGATCTTGAGTACTTGACATGAATATTGCATAATCGAGAGGTTTGTGATATTTGTGAGGATATTTGATCTTTGGTGCTTTTGGGAGTTGTGTATTTATTGTTGAGTAGAGATGCTAACATAAATATATCAATCCACATTTTATATGCATCTCGAGAGGGAGGATAAAATATTTTTGTGATCGTCTTATAGGAAGATTGATAATAACTTTGGCTTTGATTAAATCGGACAACAAGAGAGATATTAATCGAAACCATAACCCGAGAATCCATTTTATTCTCTTGACATTTCAATTACTATTCTTGTCTTGTATTTTTGTGGTATATCTTGTCTTTGCTTCCAACAACAATCATCCAATTACGATCGTCTAAATAAAAATAAAACTATTATGATTTCAATACTTAGTACATTAATTTCTTAGTCTCTGTGGATACGACCTTGCTTACCCTATTCTATAAACTACACCGTACACTTGCGGTGAAGCTAAAAATAAGGCGAACAAGTTTTTGGCGCCGTTGGGGGGGACTAATTAAATTTTTGGTACTAATATTGCGATAAATAGAATTATTTTTAATTTAGACATTTTTTCTTTCTTTCTTTTTATTTTATATAATTTTACCCCTACATTGTTTGATATGTTTCTTTGAGTTGGTTCAGGTAGTGCACGAGCACCCACTCTATTGGCGGAGCTGGGGGGGACCAGTCTGGGCCCTGGCCCACCCCATTTTTATTTTAGCCCCAGTATATATGTATTAAAAAACATTGTTTATAGCCATCAGTTTTTAAAAGAGGCCCAAGGAACAATAGTTTGGCCCACCCCATTCCTTTAAGGCTTTAACTTTATGTGATTAATTAAAGAAACAAAAAGCAAATAAAAGTAAAAGAAGGCAAAAGAAACGAGAACAAGAACAGAGCCCTAGAAGTCTTCTTCACTTCTTCATTGCGAGTCTGCGACTGTGCGGATTGCTCTGCGTACTGCGGTGACTGAGACTGGAGAGAAATATCAATTCACCAAATCAGGTATGCTTTTAATTTTTAAATTGTCTTGATTTATGTTTTTATTCTGATTTGTCTTATTTCTTAGTGTACACTGAATTTGTTTTTAATTAGCTTTATTATATACTTGTATTTAAAATTGTAATAGTTTGTGTAATTGTAAAATGTGTGTGTACTTCTTTATAAATTTTTAATAGTTTGTGTAATTTGGAAAATTTAGAAGACAAAGTTGAGTGCAATATTTCAATCATTATGTTTATGTAGGCATTGAATTAAAATTTATTAAGACAATGATATGTTGAGCAGATAAACCATTTGAAAACAATGTTTTAACTTAGACTTGAATGCTTATTTTTTGTAGTGTACAATTAGGTGTTGAAAATTAGGATTTAATGGTTGAAGTTTTGTTGAAATAAATTTTCTAATAGATTTTATTAAATACTTTGATTTTATAGAAGAAGTTATGGCTACACAACCTCCTCGCAAGAAAGGAAAAACTACAGTACATTCTTTCTTCAGGCCCGTAAGAAATACACAAGATGATGAATTAAATAGCCACCAAGATACTCCTCCAACTGAAAATCAACAATCTTCTCATTTAGTTGAAAATCAACAATCTATTCCAAATTCATCTTTTGAAATTGAGCGAGATCCAGGAAAAAGGAGGAGAATATGTGATGGCCTCTTGAAAAAAGAGATGAAATTAGACGGTCATACTTGATAGCTGGGCCTTTCCAGCCGAGACTTCAATCATATGAAGGTCATGTATATAAAGATAAAACTCGCCATTTTCAGTATAATTAGTTTAATGAATTTAATTGGTTGGAGTATTCTTCTTATACACACAAGGCATATTGTTTTCCGTGCTTTCTTTTTGGAGAGAATATACACACCTCTTCATCTTCGGCGTTAGTGAATGATGGGTTCGATAATTGGAAGAGAGTTCATCAGGGCAAAAAGTGTGTATTTCTTGGCCATAGTGGTTCATCGTCTTCATCTCCTCACAATAAGTGTGTAATGTGTGGCGACTCTTTGATGAGGCCATCTCAACATATTGATAAAGTGATTGAGAGAGTTAGCAAAGAAGAAGTTGTAAAAAATCGATTGCGTTTAAAGACAACAATCATGACTGTTCAATGTTCAATGGCTAGCATTGCAAGGTTGTGCTTTTAGAGGTCATGATGAGTCTGAAAAATCTTTTAATCGTGGAAATGTGATCGAGATGATTAATTATACAGCAAAGTGGAGTGCCGATGTCAGAGATGTTGTAATGAGTAATGCCCCCAAAAATGCCAAATATACTTCACCAGACATTCAAAAAGAAATTTTGGGAATTATAGCTAACAAAGTCCGTCGTATGATACGTAAGCAAATCGGAGATGCTTGTTTTTCTCTTCTTGTTGATGAAGCAAAAGATGAATCCGATCGAGAACAAATGGCCATTATCTTGAGATTTGTAAACGCTGCAGGTATCTTGACGGAGCGTTTCTTTGCTATTAGGGGCGTTTATGACACTTCTTCCGTAACACTTAAGCATGAGATATCAAATGTTCTTTCTCAGTATAATCTTCAAGTTCATAAATTACGGAATCAGGGATATGATGGTGCTAGTAACATGCGAGGGCAATGGAATGGATTACAGGCATTGTTTCTTAAAGATTGTCCATACGCATATTATGTTCATTGTTTTTCTCATAGGTTGCAGTTGACATCGGTGGCTTCAGCAAAGTAATGTGATCCAATTTGGAAGTTCTTCTCTATATTAGATAATGTCATTAACATTGTCAAATCTTCTGCTAAGCGCAACACTGAGTTGCAAGTTGCCCATAGAATAGAAATTGAGAATATGTTGGCAAGTGGAGAGCGTGAATCTGGTAGGGGAGCGAATCAAATGACATCTTTACACCGTTCAGGTACTACTCGTTGGAGTTCACATTATGATTTTGTTATGAGTATGATAGAAATGTATGCTCCAACTTGCAAGGTACTTGAGTGCATCACTTGTAGTGGTCCGAATTCCAAGGCTCGAAATGAAGCTGAAGGTGCTTGCACGAGTATTAAAAATTTTAGTTTTGTGTTTGGTTTGCACTTAATGAGGGCAGTTATGCGAATCACTGATTTTCTTTGTCAATCATTTCAAAAAGAATCCGTTGACATATTATCTGCACTTGGTTATGTGTCGACTACAAAAACTCTTCTTCAGGAGTTGAGAGATAAAGGGTGGGAGAAATTGCTTCAGGAAGTAGAAGCTTTTTGCTTAAAACATGAAATCACTATACCCGACATGAACAACAATATGGGAGTTGAACTCGAGATTTAATGAGACATCAGTTAGACTGCTAGAGTTGAGTATCGCATTGGATCCAAAAAATTCATTTGAATCGTTCAATGTAGATAAAATATATAAGTTGGCCGTGGAATTTTATCCGGACGATTTTGAGCAACGTGAGATGAATGCGTTGATGAGTAAATTACAATTTTATCATGCTCATGTAGTTCGTGACCCTCAATTTCAAGTGTCTACTCTTGCAAATTTGTGTGAAAAGTTGGTGGAAACAAGAAAAGCGGAGGACTACAAAATGATAACAAGATTAATTCGACTTGTGTTAACATTACCTGTTTCTACAGCCACGACTGAGAGAGCATTCTCGGCAATGAAACACATGAAGACAGCGAATCGCAACAAGATGGATGATGATTTTCTTGCTGATAGTTTGACAATTTTTATTGAAAGGGAACTAGTTTATAACACATTAGATGTAGACTTTGTTATTGATGAATTTGCTAAAATAAAAAATCGCCGGGTCCAATTAACTTTTTAGCTTAATGTACTAGACTTTGAGTAGTTGTAAACTTTGTAATGCACATGAGTGGAGTTGCTTACTGTTTTAATAAATTAGAGCTTATATGATTTTTTTCTAGTTTTTAATTTCGGCCCACCCTACTTCTACGTCCTGGCTATGCCATTGACCCACTCGGATGGAGGAAGTCAATTATTTCAATAACTTGAATTTCTACAGTTACTGGAATAATCCTACTCCTACGTACTATTATCCAGATTGGAGGAATCACAAAGATTTTTCATGTGCTAACACGAAGAATGTGATTCAACCACCATCAAGCTTCAATGTAACGAATGGATTTATTAATGCAGAGGCAAAGCCATCCATGGAGGACGTTCTTGCTACGGTTATGAGTCAAACGAGTTCATTTATAAGTGAGACAAGGAACCAGTTCAATACACATGAGGCTAAGCTGGACAAAATTGAAGCACGTGTCGCACAATTGGCTAACACTTTGTGTACACAAATGAAAAATCTTGAAACCCAGATTGGCCTATTAGCTACGATTGTTGGTGGACAACATCAAAAGGGCCAGTTTCCGAGTACTACTGAAGTCAACTCGAAGGAACAATGTAGTGCCATATATTTAAGGAGTGGTACCGAGTACGAGGGGCCAAAGATTCTGGAAAAGCAAGAAAGTTCAGAACCACGCACGGACTATGTGTCTATGCACGGTCAGACAGTGCATGGTGCCGAAGAGGAGCAAAAATAGGACAAGGAACGCACGACACGTGCGTGTACGCACGGGCAGCTCATGCGTGATATCATAAGAAAGTTGTTCCAGAACGAGACGAGCACTGGTCGTACATACGTGCACGGACAACCCGTTCATGACCCAGATCAGTATATTCCGACACCATGACTCAAATTCTTGCTTGGAAACCCTAAGTATGCATTACTAGATGCAAACAATCCAAATACGGTTCTTGACCAAGACCCAAATCAGTTAATATATGCATTTAAAGGGGGTACGAATTTATGCGAGTTGATATGTCGGGGAGAAGTGCAGGAGGATACTACAGAGATCGCTCATCAGGTGATCACAACGTCGGGTAGACGTTTGGGTCACTACCCACCACCGCCTTCTCAGTAAGTCAGGTTAAATCCACACTTTTCTTTATTAAAATTCTATCTTCCCTTGCGTGCGATATAATTCCATTCAAGTTTGGGGGAGAGATAGTTTATTTTGATATGAAGGGTGTGGATATATTTTTTTTTTTTTTTGCATTTTTTGTTTGTTTTCATATAGTTGCATGTAGAGCACTTAGTTTGCATTTGCATTAGAAGCACGTTTACAGTTTTAGCACGTTTATTGCTTTAGTAGATTTTTACGGAGTGAGTTGACCGTTTGTGTGCGGCTTGATGCTTATATTTTTGAAGATTTTGTATTATTTTGATTGGGTGTTGAGTATGAATTGATTGAGCCATAAATAGGTGATATAGAGCATGTGGATATTGAGAACATGGTTTTATGTTTTGAATTACAAAATTTGCAAGCCTGTGAGCTTTTGAGCCTTTATTGCTTTCATATTACGCAGTCTTGTTATTGATTTGAGTGTATCATTCATGTTGTTTTGAATTCTAGAACTTGCTCTGGTATCTCTGTCAAGGCTACGTGTTGTATGTGATTTGTGAACATGATTAAATGCCATTTTTGTTAAGCCTTCCAAGCCCTTTTGCCTACCTATTGATATTGAAATTCCTAGTTAGCCAAGTTGAGCCTTTTGCCTAATTTTTTGATAGCCACATTTCAAGCCTTCAATTGATATATCTAGAGGTGTTCACAGTTCGGTTAACCGACCGAACCGAACCGAACCGAAATCGACAATTCGATTCAACCGAAGATCGAACCGAAAAATTTGGTTCGGTTTTCGGTTTGTCAATTTTCAAAATTTCGATTTTCGGTTCGGTTTCGGTTTTGAGGTTCGGTTGACCGAACCAAAAACCGGTTTTTTTTTTCACGACCTGGTTTTTTTCTCTCGTTGTCCTTCATTTTCATCCAGCAAAGCACTCATCAGCAAATCTCCTCCGCGCTCTCAGTCTATCCCTCTTGTCTTCTCACTCGAGTCATATGGTATTTTGAAAAATCCTTAATTTTATAAAACCCTACATGTTTAGTGTGATTGTTCAAAAGCGCACAGAGGCATTTTGAGTTGTGAAACCATAGTATCATCAGGTTACAACTTCAATAATTCTCTTTTTTTCTAGCTTACTCACACTACTGGTGTTGTTTTTTGGATGCTTGCTTCCATCATCCATGGGTGCTGCTTGTAGGAATAAAAAAAATGTGTATGTTCCTAATCCAGAAATAACTTAGGTTAATTAGTTTTGGGTGCTGCAATTGATTGAGAATCAAGAGCATTGACAGACAACGCGATGTACTCGTGTATATAAAGAGAAATTCTGCATTTTTTTAACAAAATAAAAATTATCATTAAATTCGGTTTAACCGAGAAACCGAACAAGAAAACCGAAAAAATTTGGGTTTTGAGCGAACCGAACTAATTAGTATGGTTCGGTTTTCGGTTTCATAATTCGACCAACCGAATTTTCGGTTAACCGAAATTTTGGTTCAGTTTGGTTCGGTTTGACCGAATGAACACCCCTAGATATATCTATTACCCTCCACTTGAGCGTATAGCATTGAAGAAGGGGGATGAATGAGGTGGAATTGGATGAAATCAAAATTTTAGAAAGTTGTGTGAGGGGTGGTTGGTGGGGATAAAAGAGGAAGAAAAGGAGGAGAAATAAAATGATGAAAACTCATAAAAGAGTCGGAAAAAAAAAAGACTTTATGAATGAGTTTTATACGAATGAACCTGAGGCTAAGGATTGTAATTTGAGGTGTTCTTCAAAAGAAAGAAAAGGGGTTGGAGATAAGAAAATTTGATTAAAATGAGAGGTAATTTGGGTAGCATACTGGGCTTTAATGGAGATGATTAATATGCTTATCGGTTTATACGCTCGAGTTTGAAAAGAAGAAAATTTCGTAATAGTTGGATGTTTGAAAAGAAGAAAAATTCTGAAAATGAGATTGTTGATTTGGCTTGTGCTGAGTGGATGGAATTTGATTGTGCTCGACTGACTCAGACTACTCAAAGCAATGTCAAGAGGCTGTTGGAGATACTAGACACTTCAGTAGAGGAGCTGATCAACTTCATATTGTTGTTTGTGCTGTGATTTCGAAAACATGTAGTATGGGCTTGAGTGGTTTGGCTTTTAATGATGAGAAGGTAGTTATTTGTGCATGGGGTTCTTCTAGGGATTTGGCAACAAATTTAGTGGAAGCAACTTTGATGGTTGTTAGATTTGCCTTGATTAAAGCTTTACAGAAAAGTTGGAAAAATGTTGTGGTGTGTTTTGAAGACAAAGGCATTGTTCATAATCTGAAAAATATGAAAACTTTTGATG
The DNA here is from genome assembly GCA_016081115.2 of Rehmannia glutinosa. Taxonomy (NCBI): domain Eukaryota; kingdom Viridiplantae; phylum Streptophyta; class Magnoliopsida; order Lamiales; family Orobanchaceae; genus Rehmannia; species Rehmannia glutinosa. The sequence continues at coordinate 186,018 of JABTTQ020001344.1, read as the reverse complement.
TGAGTTGCTCTATCATTGTAGAAGATATTCTTCATTTGGCAAAGATGTTGGAGTCTTGTTGTTTCTCTGTTTTGGATAACTCTTGTAAGTTGTCATGTAATAGACTAGCTAGATATGCTATTGAGGGTGAAGATTCACAGGAATGGCTTTACCCAATTCCCTCCTGGATTTAGTTGTGTCTGGGGATGGAGTGATGTCAGTTGACATCGTGGTATTCTTGATCATTTGATATATATAAAATTCTATTGTTGGAAAAAAAAGGACATGATTTGATTGGTTCATCGTGATTTGATTCAAATTCTCAGAAAATGTGATTTGAGTTATCAAAATAATGATATTATTTTTCATAATCGGCAAGATATTACCTTGATTGCCACGGTATTTAGATTTGACACTTGGCGATTTTTTATTGGCCAACAAAATATATATTAAAAATATCAAACTAACTATTTACTTTTAGGAATTAAATTTGAACAAATTTTTAAAATATAAATTAAAAATCTAAATTAATATTTAATATATATTATTTTACACATGTCAGTCAGTTAATTGACCATAAATTCTATTTGTCTAAAGACAAAAATTGCCTTTTCTACACCATTTGTGCTTCTTGTTCCCTGTGATCATTAACTTCTTTTTCCTTATAGTTTAGAAGTTATCTCATAAGGTTAACAAAGTCCGAGGCTCTGGGTAAAGGGCAAGTCTCTTGTGAGACCGTCACACGGATCTAAATTCATGAGACGGATTCTCATCTGGTCATCCTCCACCTCTTTAGGGTTCGGTCGGGTGGGCCCCGACCAGCCCAGTATTTTTACCGAACTGGGCTGTGAATTTTTAGGCCCAAAAAAGGGCCTATTTGGCCCGACCCATTAGGCTCGAAAAATCGGGCCGTCCCAAAGAGGGGCCCGATTTCTACAGTATAATTTTATGGGTTGAGCGTGAGCCCCAAAATTAGCGGACCCAGGATTCTTTTGCCTTAGCCCGCCCATCCCAATTTATGTTATTAATATCTCCTAATAATAAGGGATTATTACCAAAAAAAACTATGAGGTTTGGTCTAGTTACAAAAAAAATCCAAAGATGTTTCAAAATTTCAAAAACCCTCTCAAGTTTGATTATATCTTAAATTTAAGGGGATAACTGTAATATTTCCGTAAATATCAGGGTGGTTTTTGAAATATATTTTTTGCTTATGAAGGGGAAAATGTAAAATGATATCAAACGTCAAGGGATTTTTTGTAATTTTAAAAAACCTATAGAGTTTTTTGTTATTAGCTCGAATTTGATGGGAGTTTATTTTGTAATTATCCGTAATAAAAACAAAGAATATAGTTTATGCGGTCCACAAGGAGTTCTTACCCATACTCACAAATTCTTTCAGAATATGACTACAATGAATTAGGTCTCCTTGTTTTGAGGGAAAAAATAAATTATAATATCCACTCTTTTTATTTCTCTACTTCCTTGTTCTATTCCATTTTAGAGCTGGCAATTTTAGCTCGGCCTGTGGGTCGGCCAAGCCCGAAATGGATTGGGCCTACTACTTGGAGCCTGAATAACCCGAAATCCGAGTGGCCCAATATATTTTAGGGGAAAGGACATGAATACCCCATTTTCCATACCCAATCCCTACACAATGCCCACCCGCCCCGGTTCTTTCACAAAAATACCCGATCAGGCCCAGTTCCTTCCCAAATATAGCAGATCCGGTAAATTGCGGACAAAAATAGCACTCTTCAGCGTCTTCAGCGTATTGCAACATTTCCTCTCCAAAAATCACGGTGCTGATCAAAACAACATCTCTGATCAAAAATACAATCCTCCCATCCCAAATATTAACGAAAAATAGAAGAAATGCACAGATACGAGGAAAACAAATCGAGGGAAAAATACTGGACTGTTCGACATCACAATTCAAGCTCAATATCAAGAGGAAGAAAGAAGACCAAAACAGGTAAAAACAACGCGATCTGTTTATCTTGTTCTGAGAATACCTTGTTTAGATATATTTCATGATTTTACAAATAGAAATTTAGGATTCAATGTGTATTGACTGAGATTGACATTGAATTGAAGCAGTAATTTTGCATGCAAATCCAAAAACCTGGCAGTTGTGAGCTTCAAAATGCTTATTTTGTTCGAATTATGATCCAAAATTCTACAAAAAATATTTCTCGTGATTATCTACGAATAAATCGTGTGAATCTGGAAAAAACTGAATGCAGTACATTACGTGATTGTTTCACATATGTTTCTTTCTTGTATCACATATGTTTCTTTTATGTTTCACAATTGTTTCGTTCGCCTTAGAGTTGTTAAACGGGCTGGCCCTAGCCCTAACGAGCTTCGGGCTAAATGGGTCACTACTATGCGGGCTAGCATTTTGCGAACCTAACCCTAACCCTAGCGGGCTTCGGGCTAAATGGGCCACTAACGGGCTACAAGCCAAAAAAATTATTATTTTTTATTTAAATCTAATTTTTATACTAAAGCATGTATAACAATATAACCAAACATCATTATTATCGTCAAAGGCTTTGAAACTTTAAGAACATACTTACTGCAATAAGAGTTAAAACAAAAATATGTGCAAAAACTCATTTCTAAAATGAAAATAGAAACAACAAACTACAATGTAGAATGATAAACACTATATAATGAATATTTTCTTAATACCTTTTGATTTTTGTCAAACAAATTAAATAAATATAAATAATGATAAAACGCGATTTGATGTTCAATGTTTGTGCGTGATATAAGTTGGAATCTCAAAATAAAATAAATTCATCTTTATAATTATTTGCATAAAGTTTTAATTATTTGTCACATTTAAGTCACGAAAATTTTAAACTTTTTAGATTATAGTATTGTATCTATTAGACAGATATAAATTATATAACATTTTAAATCATCATAATTGATTACATTTTAAGTCACTATAAAAATATATTTCTTAGGAAATGTTACGTAAATTTTGTTATCCCTTTATTTACCAATCCTCTATTTTGAAAAACAAAAATTCAAAAATACCAAAATTCAAAAAAAAAAAAAAAAAAAAACAGGCTGGCCTGTTTAGCCCGCGGGCTGGACCGGTTCGGGCCAAAAAGGCCCGAATTTAAACGGGCCAGCATTTAGAGGCCCTAACCCTATTTTTTTTTGCGGTTTAAACGGGCTGGCCCGCCGGGCTTGGCCCGTTTAACATCTCTAGTTCGCCTAATACAACACATTGATTCTTGACGTACATAAACATTGTTTCATACATGTTTTATTTATGTTTCTTGTATGTTTCACTTAGCCAACTTTTCATTGAAATCCACAATTTGCATGGAGCAAATCCCGGTATAGATATACCACATGGACAATGGGAGAAAATAGAGAGTATAGTAACTTTGAGATAACATGAATACTCATTCCAATGGACAACACATTCATCACACTAAAGGAAATCTTATAACAACAAATTCAATACAGAAAAGATGTAGAAGCTATGCAGATTATATACAAATTGACAGAGACTCTGCCACCATTGAAGATTGAAAGTGATTACAATCTCAAATTCTACCTGGAAGTGAAAAGCAAATAAACGGACTGGATGAAGTTTCCTTTGTGCATAGACATAGTAAGAAACGAACCGAGCTTGGAAATAACAACACAACAAAATGTAACAGAAGGAACGAGCAACATGTCTATAGAGAGCACACTGAAGGAAAACATGGGCCAAAACGCAATTGACTACATCGACTATGCAAACCTCATAAGTAGAAATGTGGTCGGAGAAGAAGACACGACGGAAATTCAAGAAAGTACATATGCTGAAGAACAATTCCAAAAGGGAGATGTCTACAACACCAAGGAGGAATTGATCAAACAGCTCAGTTGTTATGCGTTGAAACATCACTTCCAATATAAGGTGAAGAGGTCGTGCAAGCATAAATACTACGTAAAGTGTCTCGATGAAAATTGCAATTGGCATTTCAAAGCCTCATCCACATCAGGGACAACAACATTCATAGTAAGAAAGCACGAAAGAACACACACATGTCTGCTGGATAAGAAGATAAACGACAATAGGCACGCCACCGCAAAAATAGTTGGGGACCTTATCAAATCAAAGTACCTAAACAACATCAAAACAGTCTACACGCCAACAGATATAATTAGAGACATGAAGGATGAGCATGGAATAAGTCTCGACTACAAAAAGGCCTGGAGATCGAAAGAGAAAGCACTGGAGGTAATAAGGGGAAGGCCGGATGAGTCTTATCAGAAACTATCGGCTTACTTGTACATGTTGGAGGAAACGAATCCCGGATCGATCACCGAAATAGTAAGAAAGGAGAATGCCACGTTCCTCTTCTTGTTCATGGCTATCGATGCATCAATAAAAGGATGGAGGCACCGCAGCCTGTGAATTGTAATTGTTGACGGCATGCGTTCCTCGAAAGCAAGCTATGGGGGGACTTTGTTGTCACTTTGCACACTGATGGCAATGGGAGCATTTTCCCATTGGCTTTTTCTGTGGATTCTCGAGAATGATGGGAGCCGGGTGTGGTTTTTCACAAAGATAAGACAAACCTTTGGTCTCGGGGAAGGGATGTGCATAGTCTCGAGGCGACACGTGAGTATCGAGACAAAGAATAAAGGAGGCAATGTAAATATTTCTTTATATGATGTTTCACGTTTGTTTCTTATTTGTTTCTTTCATGTTTCACATATAGTTTCAAAAACATTCCACTTTACAAAAATCTCACAAGTATATTATTTTAACGATCGGGTATATCCCGAGGTCTCTCACGGCCGTGCACGATTATCATCGAGCAATTTGAAGGCAAACTTCAAAAGAAAAAACAAATAAATACGAGATCCGTTCATAAACGGAAAAAAAGCATACACGAATGAAGAGTTCCAAAAGCAAATGTCCGCACTTGACAAACGTAAATGCAATGAAATTAGACCTGTTTGTCCATCATCGGCTCACGAAAATGGACACGACTCCACCTGTCAAAGCAAACGATATTTTGTCATGACTTCAAACATCGCAGAATCACCAATGCAGCGGCAAAGGCGGGAGAGACCTACACGTGCTGACTTTGCTCGAATACTTGAGATCTTTAGTTCAAGATTTGACGTGCGGACAATGTAGATTGAAGCAAGATCAACATTCACAAGGATGACAAAAAGAGTCAAGAGTATATGGGGAAAAACTACACCATTTCACTAAATTTAAGGGTAATTTAATGCAAACTTTCATCGATGGTCCATTGTTTCAAACATGTTTCTTATATGTTTCATTTATGTTTTAGGTGAAGTGATCAAATGACTTTATCTTCAAAGTCACGGAAAGGTTTGAGAAAATATTTGTTGTGGACCTGGAAAAAAAGACTTGCACATGCAACAAGTTTCAAATGGATGAAATTCCTTGCCCACATGCTTTAGCGGTAGTAAAAGATTTGAATGCAGATCCGTACCAATACTGCTCGGCATACTACATGAAGGAAACAATGTAAGCAGCTTATTTGGAAATAGTGTATCTAATCCCACATGAAGGTACAGGTCCCGCCCGGAAAGAAATCAACACAATGAAGATTCTACCACGGAGGGCAAGGCAAAACTGAAGGCCAAAGAAAAGAAGACACAAGGCGACTTGGGAGAAAAGCGCCAAAACCAAATGTGGTAGATGTGGGGATCCTTGTCATAATAGAAAAACATGTAGGAATCAACCAAAAACAAAATAGGACTCCTAGTAGAATATTACTATTACAAATATACGTGTAATTGATACAGCTTCCACATATAGAAAATCAAAAGCAAATTGTTTCTATGTTGTTTCAAATATATTTCTTACAATAAGATGACAAAACAAATGTTTGTTTCGAATGTGTTTCAGATATGTTTCTATGCACAACGAAACCATTTACCAGATAGAGACCATAAGAAACGTAACACAAAACGCACAATAATTTGAATCCCAAACCAAGCAACAACAATACATTAACTGAAAAACATCTCATAACTCGTCTCCAAATTGTACAAAAACGTACTACCCACAAAATCTAATCGTGAAGCAAAATAGCCAATAACAATCCAAATCCTCCAAGGAAAGCTATTATAAATACCAAATATCTCATACTACTAAAAGTATCAAACTTAAGACAAATTTGTTCAGGTGATTACACAATTTATCAGGATTTTCGTAACAACAATTCCCTAGAATCCTTAGGGAGTGGAGGCAGAATTTCAATGTCGCTGTCGTCCTCGTCGCCGTTTTGTTGCTTCAGCTTCGCGTGATTGTAGAGCAAGTGACTAAACCTTGACCGCTCATTCTCTACGTCAAACGCCTCAGCATCCATTTTCTTCCCGGCAACAAAATACTCCGCGTAACACGCAACAAAAATGCCACAATCACTACAAAAAGAAATGAAGAAATGGACAGTCAGACATATAAAACAACAAAAACAAAAACAATAAAAAATAACAAACAAATCGAAAAAACATAGAAAAAACTTACTTCTTGGTCTGCAAAGGAATGTCTTTCACAACAACGACTTTCATAGCAGAATTCGGATCACCGGAATACGCACCGTCGCCAAGAACAGCATTGGGATGGACACCATAAAAGGCTACCAAGGACATGAACCTAGGAAGGAGAGAGTTGTAAGCTTTCACAGCTTCAGCAGCGACTTTAAGAGAATCATCCGTCTTCAACGAATTGTATAGATAGATAGTTCTCTCCTTCACGCTCAATCGTCCCATTACCCAATGCTCCATATCAATGCAATGTATGGGGAACAAGATGTGATCAACTTCCGACCATGGCCGTCCGCACGCTATATCATATCCCATGATATAGTCCACAACTGTGATATTGACATTGATCATGGACAGATCAAAATGTTTCTTCTTTCTTTTGTTCACTTGGCAAAATTTCTTATAAATGCTTTGGATGCACCGCTCAAATATCAAATCAGTCGTTGTGAATGTCACAACACTATGCCCGTATAGGAACTTCTTCCTCAAATAGTAGAAAAACACATCAATATGCTGCAAAATGAACACAAAATACAATCAAAAAACAGAAGGGACAATTCAAAAAACAACATGAAAGACAATAAAAACTTACAGAAGAAGCCAAGTACTCATCAACATAATACAGGTTGTGAAACCATGACTTCGACTTCACTTCGCAGACACCAGGTTTCAAAGAAGGCTCAACTTTGTCATCTTCCTCCGAGTATCGATTCGGGCTGAAAAAGAGTATCAAATAAACACAAAAACAAAAACAACAAACTAATCACAAATTTATAAACATTTATGTAATTGTTTCATATATGTTTCACAATTATTTCAGATAGTTATTAATTACAAATATGAAAATAATAAAGGTGTATACCCTTGAGAATCAAACCCTTCCGCAAGCCGCCTGCGTTCAACCCATCCGACAGGCCCTTATCCCGGACCTTCACCCATATTCTCGTCCAGTGGGCACCTTCCCTTAACCAATGGCTTTGGAACTTTTTCGCCACCATCCACAATGGCATCTTTGTCGCCGACGTCTTCCAATCCAATCACCATGTCCGTGGGTTCACCACCTTCAGCGAAAGCATCACCGGAAGACTCAAAGTTAGTGGTGAATGGAGTTCTCACCGCGACGGACGATTTCGAAACCCTCTTCATAGAAGGAGACAGATCGGAGGAGACACCAACCGGACTTTTCAAAGCACTCACTAAACAAAAAAAAAAAAAAATAAAACAAAGGGGAATAAAATAACAAAGAACAAAAGAATCCAAAAACAACAAAATAATTAAACTATAATTTAAACACACCTTCCCCTGGTGCGGCTTGGCAAACTGCTTTGTTCAATATATCGTCAATTTGAGAAGGGGTGAGATCGTCAAGTTCCTGAGAACTAAGGAATTTCTGCTCCTCCCCACCGTCCTTGCTCGACTCATCAGCAACCTTCTCCATCTCACAACAGTCCTTGCTTGATTCATCAAACACCTTCTCCATCTCGCTACCGTCCTTTCTTGATTCATCAACCACGTTATCCATGCTCTGTTCCAAACTCACCAACCCACTAGCTGCAACTCCCTCCGCAGCACTCAAATCAGCTTCACCAGCGTCATCATTTTTTCCAGCTTCCCCAACGGGAACATCCACATTCCCATCATCAACCTCATCCTCTCCATCTTTTTCCTCATCTGCATCTTCCTTAGAACCTGAACCTAATGACATGCCATTAGATTCGGTTTCACTCGTAGACTCTGATTCATCAACCTTCTCAACTTCCTCGACAACACCACGAACCTACATAAAAAACAACAACCATGTGATGAACAAAAACAACAAATAAACAATCTTGAAACAAAAAAGAAACAACAAGAAAAATCTAGAAAGATAACAAAAAAAATATTTATAATTAAAAACAACAAAAAAAAAGTATGAGAACCTCTAGTTTCCTCTTAATATCGGCAAGCTCAGAGAAAACAATAGCAAATTGTTCTTCCAAGAATTTTGTAGTTGAAACCTTAAAAACCTCAAAATCCTTAGAAAACAACAGTTGGTTCCTAGCAATGTCATCAACGGTATGATTCAACCCACTACCAACAACAGCCTCCTTCCGCTTCAACTTTCCAACGACAAAATCATCGTCAAGCGGGTTGAATGTGTACATTGATTTATCATAAAATGTCTGAATGCACAGCTGCACAAGCTCATCCTGAGTAGGCCACAAATTCTTCAAACCCAACTGAAATAAGAAAAAATAAATCAAAAGTCAGAAACATAAAAGAAACAGTTCTGAAACATAAATGAAACAAAACAGCAACAAAAAAAAAGTAAAATCATATTGCCTGTTCAGCAGACCGATTGAAGATCTTCATCTCCAAGTCTTCGGCCCTAACTTTGTTGTTTTACCCGGACTTTGAACAAGTCCAGTTCAAAATCCTCGGGATATCACAGTCAACCCGAGCACAAAACTTGTCGTTCACCTCTGGACAACACTCGTAGAACCAGATCTGGAAAGCCAACAGAAATCCTTGAATTCTATAAAATTTCGTACGCTTCCCACCAGGATTCTCCTCGCCTTGAAGTTTGTTTCTGTACAAGATTTGTTGCCTCAACTCACGCATAGTCACATCAAACAACTCACTCCCCTATGGATATGTGTCAAAAACATCCATATCCTTGTCAACCAACTCAAAATATGACATCTCAACAGAACTACCGGTAGAAGTAAAAAGAAAAAAATGGAGAAAATAAAGTAAAGCCAATTTCAGGGCGTCTAAATCCTCATCACCCCAAACATGCGGTAAAAAAACATTCCTCAATCGATTTGCCTATTAAACTTGTTTCGCTTAGCAAAATACTTCAAATATAACAGAGTTCCGAACATCCCCTGACAACGAAGGCCTAACACCAACACAATTCAGACCAGTCACAATAGCAAACTCCCCCAACCCAAACCGCAACAACTTCCCACCCACAGACACAACAATTTCGTCCTTCTTCGAGTGGAAGACTTGACGTTTCAACAGAGAATGGACAAGCTGATTCTGGAAATCAACTTCTTTCATGTCCAAGAAATATCCAAAACAGGTATTCTTAAATGCCTCCAGTTGGGTGTCAGTTAAGATTTTCTTTATATTCTTAATAACATCAAAGGAGAAGGCAGTATTTACTCGAGCACTGAACCAGTCACCAGGGTCAAGAACATACTTGAAATCCTAGAAACAACAATGAAACAAAACAGAAACATAATAGAAACACAAAATCAACAACCACTTCTGTTTGATAAATGGTTTTATCATGATTTTGATGATTTTGTTTTTATACCAAAACAATATTTTTAAAGGTTGTCCAAATACTCCTAAATGACTTGAAATGTTTTTAATATTTATTCGGAGTATTTCCTCTAGTTTTATTTTAGATAAAATTGGACAACACATTTAATGATTTTGTGTTAATGAGTTTTTACATCAAAACAAGGTTCCTAAATGTTGTTTAAATACTCCCGATCGGTTTAAAATGTTTTTACTAAATTTTCTGGAGTATTTCTTGAGGTTTATTTTCGACAAAATTGGACAACATTTACTTTTCTCGAAAGGTCGACCGGTCACCCTATAGGGCAACCCGTACATCAAGATGAATTTTGGAACAGAAAAAGAGACGGAGGAAATATTGAGCAGTCGGCCGTGCATCAGGCGTCGACCGGTCAGGTCGGCCGACCGCCCGCCTTGCGACCGGTGCTCGCAAGTCTTGTTTTTGAAACAGAACAATCGTCTCTTGGTTTTGCAATGAGGGGGACCGGTCCTTGTAGGGGCGACCGTCAAGACCCCTTGGACCTGGCCGCCTATGATAATTTTACGTGTTTTCTTCAAACGTCTATTTGAGCGCGACCAGTCGCCCTATGGTTTGACAAAGAAAATTGACCGTTTGACAAAGAGACAACTTTCCCTTATTTTGTGGGATGGATTTCTAACACTCTTTTCTTCAATTGTCTTGGTATTTTGTACAATTCATGTCCCCAAGAGGAGCCTATCTTGTACAAGACATCTTCTATAAATAGAGGAAGATTTGAAGCACAACTATATGAGAGAAAACTACAACACAACAAGATACACTCAAGAATACACTTGTTCTTACATTGTCTTATTTCTTGTTGTAATTTGCCTAGCTATTCACTTTCACATTCTTGAGGTCTAGGCCATTCTTGATTACACTTGCACTCTATTGTATTATCAATTATCGAGTTGTAATCTTGAATTTGTAGTCGTCATTCAAACACAAGATATCCTTGTGAGTGTTCTTGTGGTAAGAACACACTTGGGTGATATAGGTGTTAGGTGTAAGAAGATTGTGGTAATCTTCTTGTTGAGGTGTTGAAGAGTGTGGTGCTCTTCAAGGGTGAAGATTGTGGTAATCTTCACAAGGTGCCGTTTGGAGATTGTGGTAATCTTCAAGTGAGATTGTGGTAATCTCAAAGGTGGTGTTGAAGAAGAGTGTGGTGCTCTTCAAGGTGTTGGTGTAAGATTTTGTTGTAATAATTTTGGTAATTATTAATAAAATCTTTTTCTTTTCCGAAACCCATCCCGGAGATACTGGGGTGGTAGTAGATTAGGCCCTAGGTGGGTTGAACTACTATAAATCAACGTGTGCTATTTACTTCCCGCACCTTTATATTTGTCTTGGCGCATTTGTTTCTAAAAAGAGGGCGTAATTCGAAAAGATGGAGATAATCTATTCACCCCCCCTCTAGATTATCGTAGCCGCTTGGACTTACAAGTGGTATCAAAGCCAAACTCTTTGGCAAGCTCGTTCCACATCGCGAGTAAAGAGGAACGATCATCGGCTACGAATGAAGTCTACCTTGTCGGCGCCTCCACCACCAAGCCACCACTATTCGACTCCAAAAATTATGCTTTTTGGAAAGAAAGAATGGAATGCTATTTACAAAGTTGCGGGTTCGATATTTGGAACACCGTCATCAATGGAGAATCCATTCCGACGAAGGACACACCACACACCTCCAAAGGCTTCAAAGAGCTCAATGATGAAGAGAAGAAAATCATCTCCTTAAATGGTAAAGCTCTTAATATTTTACATTGTTCACTTACCACTTTGGAATTTGATCATGTTGTAGGTATTCGATCGGCACATGAAGTTTGGCAAAAATTAGAAGCCATCTATGAAGTATATGCAAATAAAAGGAGCAACTCAAAAGCATCTACTTCTCAAATGGATACAACATCAAATCCAACAATATGGGATGAGCCTCTTACAACTTCCGATGATGAAGTCGAAAAATGCCTCATGGGCATCGAAGAAGAAAACGAGATAAGTTCTAAACCTTCTACCTCTTATGATAATGATTATAGTGATTTTCTCAATGATTATGATGAACTTCAAAATGAATTCCAAAGCTTGCTTGTTAAATACAAAAATTTGAAAAAGAAATTCAATGTTTTGAAAAATGATAAGGATAGTTTACTTACTTCCTATGAATCACTATCATGTGCTCACACCACTACTCTTGATAAGGTTAGAAACCTTGAGAAAGAAAATAGTACTCTTGTTGAGAATATTGATTGCATGAAAAAGGATTTATTAAAATCCAACTTGAGTACCAATAAAATGTCTAATATTGTTGATATTCATAATTGTGATAAAGGACTTGATCATAAGCCTAATGTTGTTAATCATATGAAAAAGAATCAAGTCCCTATGTATGTTGGTCATTATGCTCCTAAAATTGTTACTTGTTTTTATTGCGGTAAAAAAGGTCATACGGCTAATTCTTGTCGGGCTAGAAATAGCTCTAATTATTTTTGGAGACCTAAAAGTCTCAAAGCTAATCCTAAAGGACTCAAACACTTGAGGGTACCACAAAATAATGTCGTATTAGGTACCCGGCGAAATAATAATCAAGGAAAATTTATACCGCCAAGAAGGCATCAAATGACCGTTTCATTTGATCAAAGAAGGAGAAGACATTCTCAACAAAGTCAATTTCCAAGAAGATGATATAATCAAAAACGGGAAGGACACAATCCTTGGAAATGGCAAAGACATCATCAACAAGATGAATTTCCAAGAGAAAGATAATATCAACAATGGGAAGGTAACAAACCTTGGAAATGGAGTAATCAAAGAAGTCATCATCAACAAAGTGACTTCTCAAGGGGAAGATATCATCAACAATGGGAACGGCACAACCCATGGAAATGGCGTAATTGGTAACCCGTATCTCCCTATTTAAATATGCATTTTATTTTGTTATTATGCATGCTTTTATTTGTGTCTTAATTGCAAAATGAGTTTTCATGTATTTATTTTTAAAATGAAGGTCTTCAATATATATTTGTGGTTTTAAAATATTTTAAAAAAGGAGACCTTGTATGTTGTTTTTAAAACTCTTGGGTATTTGCAATGACTTATGTGTTTTATTATCCCCTATGATTTTTATGGCATAAGCTTACTTGTGATATCTCTTATTGCTTGGCCTACACGTGTATCACTATGATTTGTGCTAGATTTGTTTTAAGAATTGTGTAGGATTTACACAAATGGCCATTTACGTCATTATTTGTCAAGAGTGACATAAACTATCGAGGTACGCTTACTTGTGTTAGTCTTACTCTTATAGACTCGATATATGCCATATGCCTATGTGCGTGTTTTTCATAGTTTTTTATACAAGTGCCATTAAGAGGGTGTTTCAATTTTTTTTGGAAGGCACTATTCGATATTTGATTGCACATATTTGCTTGGTCTAAACCCTTGTTCAAATACTTCTTGTTAATTTGGTCTCAACTATATGCTATCGGATTTTCAAATTTCAAAAGGGACCTTATATAGCTTTCTTAAGCTTATTTGAACTTACTTGTTTAATTTAAGTGTTGATGAGTTTCTAGCATAGTATGTATTTCTTGCTTCATGGTCTATATTTATAGTGACTATATTTTTTCTATGCTCTTATGCTAGATATTTTGTGATTAACAATCAAGGCATGTTATTATACTTGAGCTATTTTTCTTGCTTATATAAGCGATGCCGTTAATAAGTTTGTTAAGTTGTGTAGACTTATTGAGAATGAGAAAGGACAAAATATTTGGATATAAATGATCTATTATGAACACCATAGATCAATTGGATGCCCAATTATGATAGTGATGAAGAAGACAAATTTCTCAAATGATGCTCCAAGATAAAGATTGGTCTATAGTATTGCAAGAGGAGCTAAAAGGAAATGATATTTGGAAAATGCCATGTCTTTCATCACAAACGATTATAGACACAAAAATGGGTATTCCGAAACAAACTCGATGACCAAGGCAACATTGTTCGAGATAATGCAAGGTTAGTCGCTCAAGGGTATTGCCAAGAAGAAGGTAATTGATTTTGATGTAACATTTGCACTCATAGCACTTTTAGTAGCTATTTGCATTTTACTTGCCCATTCTTGTTTTAAGAAAATTTCAAGCTTTACCAAATGGATGTTTAATCCAATTTTCTAAATGGTTTTATCCTAGTAGAAGTCTATGTAAAACAACCTCCGGGGTTTAAAATTTTTCTAGGCCAAATAATTTTTATAAAAGGACTTGTATGGTTTAAAACAAGTACCCCGTGTATAGTATGATAGACTTAGCTATTTTTGCTAAATGATTTTACAAGAGGTAAAGTTGATACTACTCTCTTTGTTTTTGAAAAAGGGCAAGATTGTTTACTTGTGCATATTTATGAGAATATTTTTGGTGCTACTAATGAATATTTGTGCAAGATATTTTTCTAAGATTGATGCAAGGTGAACTTGAGATGAGCATGATTGGGGGAGCTCAATCTCTTGCTTGGACTTCAAATTAATCAATGCCAAGAAGATGATTATATTTCAAAAGAACTCTTGAAAGAGTTAGGCATTGAAGAAGGAAGAATTATCCCAACCTCTATGGCTAAAGATTGACAAAGGTTGAAGAAGGCATATCGGTTGACAAACAAATTCGAGGTATGTTTTCTTGTATTATTCCCATAGACTTGACATTTTATATGCCTTATGTCTATTTGCTCGACTTCAAAAACTATCCCAACGAATCTCATTGAAGTGCCGTTAAAAGAAATTTTCAAATATTTGAAAGGCACTTCTTATTATGACTTGTTGTATCCAAAGTTTTAAAATGTTCTTATTTTTCCAGGATAACAAGTTCGGTGTTTACAATTTCTCAAAATATGGTTCGTCATAATCGAACTAAAACATATTGAGATTCGATATATTTGTTAAGGGATTGCGATTTTAACAAAAACTTGAGATGTGTTTAATTCCGTCTCAAGGATAACTCGCGGATTTTTTAATCGTTAACCGCCGAGTCTTTTTACCTCATTTCGAGCTTGATTATGACATAATGTATATTGAATGAGGTTTATGTTTGCATTTTGCACGATTTTAAAACTTAGGGGCGAAAAATCGGATTTTTGGATCAAACTCCGGATTTTGCAAAATCAAACGAACAGTGGGCTGCCAGGGCAGGGGCCGACCGGTCGCCCACCTGCTCGACCGGTCGCCCATGCCCTGGACCGGTCGCCCTGAGCAATTTTTTTGGTTAAAATGCTTATGTTTTCCAGACTTAGCCATTTTGGCTCTTTTGGTTCATTTTTCATCCCCTTTGTCATTTTCACACACAATTCACTTCAAATGTGTTTTGTTGCATAAATTATATATTTTGGGGATTGTCTAGCTCGATTATCATCATCATTGCTCGTCTTTACCGATCGAATGGTAAGAATTTCACTCTCTTTAGCTCAATTGGGTTGAACCCTTGAGTTTGTGGCTTATATGTATTTTTCTTGATGCAATTCATATATATTTGTGATGAGCTTATTGATTGTTGATGAATGATATTTGTTAAATTGCAATTGGTGATGAAAAACTTGGCTTGATTTCATTTACAAGGGCTATATATATCTTTTTCAATCTTTGACGCCCGCCAAGTGTTCGATAAAACGTTTCAATGAAAAATTCATCACCTACATGATTCTCTCGATTTCAAAAGTCTTATATATTTATAGAGATCATGTTTTGCTTATCAAATGAGTTTTCATAAGCTTCTACAAGTCGTATGATTCGACTTTTCCCTCCTATTTGGTTTATAAGCTTCAATGTTCAAATAGCTCGATACATCGGTTTAATTGCGCACTTTGATATGAATATATGATGTGTTTATCGTGCTAACATTCTTTTTAATGATTCCAAAGGGGGAGAAACAGGTTATGAGCTCTTTAGCTCAAAGAAGCTAAGATAAGCTCAACGAAAAGAAGCTATAAGCTATGGCTTCATAAAACCATAAGTTGTGGATCATATTTAGTCCACTTGGTGTATTATGGTTGTGTATGATTCTTGGTCCATTGGTTGTAGTATGGACTTGTATATGTTTCTAATGATGTCTCTTTGACAGGGGGAGCTTTTAAGTTTTTGATACTTAAGCTCAATATCGAAAAGCTAAACTTTTAGCTTATGTTTAAGTTGCTTCTATATTACTCTCGTTGTGCATATTGATAGGGGGAGCATTTGTAATATGTGTATGAATATATCTACTCCCATCCTTGTGTTTATATTGCGCGGAATGTTGTCGCTCTCAACGGATATTTATTTTTGACCGGAAAACTTGTTTTGTTTTCAAAATCGCCTCTCAAAATTGTTTTGTTTTCAAAATCGACCTTGTTGAATTGTTTTGGTTTGTAATCATCAAAAAGGGGGAGATTGTTTGATAAATGGTTTTATCATGATTTTGATGATTTTGTTTTTATACCAAAACAATATTTTTAAAGGTTTTCCAAATACTCCTAAATGACTTGAAATGTTTTTAATATTTATTCGGAGTATTTCCTCTAGTTTTATTTTAGATAAAATTGGACAACACATTTAATGATTTTGTGTTAATGAGTTTTTACATCAAAACAAGGTTCCTAAATGTTGTCTAAATACTCCCGATCGGTTTAAAATATTTTTACTAAATTTTCGGAGTATTTCTTGAGGTTTATTTTCGACAAAAATTGGACAACATTTTCCTCGAGGTCGGCCGCCCCTATAGGCAACCCGTGCACAAGATGAATTTTGGAACAGAAAAAGAGACGGAGAAAATATTGAGCAGGTCGACCGGTCGCCCTGGGCGTCGACCGGTCAGGTCGACCGGTCGTCCAGGGTGCGACCGGTGCCTGCAAGTCTTGTTTTGAAACAGAACAATCGTCTCTTGGTTTTGCAATGAGGGGGACCGGTCCTTGTAGGGGTCGACCGGTCGAAGACCCCTTGGACCGGTCGCCCTATGTTAATTTTCTGTGTTTTCTTCAAACGTCTATTTGAGCGCGACCGGTCGCCCTATGGTTTGACAGCAAAATTCTGACCGTTTGACAGCAGACAACTTTCCCTTATTTTGTGGGATGGATTTCTAACAGCTCTTTTCTTCAATTGTCTTGGTATTTTGTACAGAATTCATGTCCCCAAGAGGAGCCTATCTTGTACAAGACATCTTCTATAAATAGAGGAAGATTTGAAGCACAACTATATGAGAGAAAACTACAACACAACAAGATACACTCAAGAATACACTTGTTCTTACATTGTCTTATTTCTTGTTGTAATTTGCCTAGCTATTCACTTTCACATTCTTGAGGTCTAGGCTATTCTTGATTACACTTGCACTCTATTGTATTATCAATTATCGAGTTGTAATCTTGAATTTGTGGTCGTCATTCAAACACAAGATATCCTTGTGAGTGTTCTTGTGGTAAGAACACACTTGGGTGATATAGGTGTTAGGTGTAAGAAGATTGTGGTAATCTTCTTGTTGAGGTGTTGAAGAGTGTGGTGCTCTTCAAGGGTGAAGATTGTGGTAATCTTCACAAGGTGCCGTTTGGAGATTGTGGTAATCTTCAAGTGAGATTGTGGTAATCTCAAAGGTGGTGTTGAAGAAGAGTGTGGTGCTCTTCAAGGTGTTGGTGTAAGATTTTGTTGTAATAATTTTGGTAATTATTAAGAAAATCTTTTTCTTTTCCGAAACCCATCCCGGAGATACTGGGGTGGTAGTAGATTAAGCCCTAGGTGGGTTGAACTACTATAAATCGACGTGTGCTATTTACTTCCCGCACCTTTATATTTGTCTTGGCGCATTCGTTTCTAAAAAGAGGGCGTAATTCGAAAAGATGGAGATAATCTATTCACCCCCCCCTCTAGATTATCGTAGCCGCTTGGACTTACAACTTCAACTTAAATACATAAAAGAACAAATGAAACATAACAGAAACAAATAAGAAACAACATCGAAACAAACAAAAGAGTACAAATCAAAATACACAAAACTCATACCTCAGCAACATCGGTTTCTTCAAAAGAAACCTTCTTCTTCCCAGCAGCTTTAACACCAACATTCGATTTCACACCTTTGGAAGGCGATTTAACATCCAGAACCGCTTCTTCCTCAATAATCTTTTCTACTTTCCTCTTCTTAGAAGCCATAGAACCAAAGAACAACCTTCTCAAACTTTCCTCTTTTTTTAATCTGCTGCTACCTTCAAGAACTTCTCAAAATTCTCTTATGAGGAGAGTTTTTAGGAGCGTTTTTAGGAGCCATTAAAATACTACGAATACCAGAGGTTTCAAAAAGAAATTAACCATACAGAGAAAGTGATGAAGCTCGAACGACTGAAACTGAAAGCAATGGTGGAGAATCAATGTGTAAAAATCAGGGTATTTTGTGTAATTTCCTCTATATTTTATGTGTAAAAATATATTTTGGGCTGGGTTGTACCTAGAAAAATAATGGCCCGAGCGATTTCAGACTGACCCGACCCGGCCGAGCTTTTGCCAGCTCTACCGTTTTCCTATTTATTGGGCACATCGAAGGGCTGTCATAGAAGCGGGCATTTAGCCTAATCTTGTTTCTTGAACCCGTCACCTAGCCCACATTTTGGCCCATTTGAGGAAGCAGCAAAATACGTTTAACTATTGGGCCTAAATTTATATTTGAGAAAAAATTTGGGGAAAGAGGGTAGTTACTAATTAGTGGACAGATAGTTGCGTAACCAACTTAACCGCCACTTCCCAAAATAAAAATAAAAATAAAAATAAAAACAGAAATAGACAATTTCCCACTTCAATTCTGGCATGCACAATCACACTTGGAATTCAATCCATTTGAGCTAAATTTGTGCGTGTTTGTGTCAACATCAGTTCCATTATCAGAATCAAGACGTATTTGAAATTTTAAAAAATTATTGATTTTTTTGTAATTAGACTAAACCTTAGAGGTAATTTTTGTAACTAAACCTTTTATATTATAACTTGATATAAGTATTGCAATTTTGGATTCAACACTGTCTTTATTCTTGGGATAATTACAGCCCCTGAACCCCCCCAGAGGTTAGGGCTAATTACAAAAACAAAAAAAAAAAGATTTTTGAAAAATTGCAAAAAAAAAAAAAAAAAAAAAAAAAAACTTGATATTTGATTCCGTCTTACATTTTTCCCTTCATAAGAAAAATAATATTTCAAAAAACCCCATAATACTTCTAGAAATATAACAGTTACCTTATTCCGGTTTCTAAAAATATAAGAGTTTTTTTGTAATTAGTCCAAACCTCAGGGTTCTTTTGTAATTATCCCTTATTCTGTTTAATATCAGTCCCCACCATAACTTCCAATCCAGATATCCAAAACCCCATTAAACACTTCCAACGATCAAAATCATCATTCTCTCTAATTTTCACCATTAATGGAGCCGATCAAGAACTCGAAGTTCTCCAAGAAACTAACAAAAACCCAAACAAAAATCCTCAAACTCATTCTCCTTCTTCTTCCCCTCACAGCCATTCTTGTTTCACTATCACTAAAGATTAATTCACCTTCAAGAAACCATCACCACCCATTAAACCTTCATTCATTCATCAACAAAGCCTGCTCACAAACCCTCCACTCCTCATTATGCCATTCCACTCTATCTACCAACAACAACTTCACATCCTTCATCAACATCCTCGAATTCGCAATCAATCGAACGGCTGATCACGTCAAGATCACCCGAACGGGAATCCAGGCGCATTTCACAAATCAAGACTTGAACACACAGGAAAAAAACGCCCTCCAAGATTGCATGGAAATGTTGGACCAAACACTATACGAGCTCGAACAGGCCATCGATCAATTGGGCTCTTTTAGTTTCAATCCTCGCAGATCGTACGGTAATATCAAGACCCTTTTGAGCGCAGCCATGACGAATGAGAACACTTGCATCAATGGGTTTTCGGATTTGGAAGATTTGGATTTGGAGTATACCCGAAAGGGCCACAGAGAAAAAATCGAAAATCTGTTGACTCCCATTTCTCACATGATAAGTAATAGCTTGGCCCTGATAAAGCACGCGGAGAACAGAGCTGTCAAGAAACCAAAGATGAAGATGGCGATGACGTCAGCCGATGAGTTTTCGAGTTATTTGAGTATTAATCGTAGAAGAAAGAAGAGTATGGTGAGGAATTTGAGGCCTGATTTGATTGTGGCGGGTGATGGGAGTGGAAATTACACAAGCATAGGAGAGGCGATTGCAGTGGCGCCAAATATGAGTGTGGGCACATTTATGATTAAGATAATGGCAGGGGTTTACAGAGAAAATGTGCTTGTTCCGAGAGAGAAGGTGAATATCATGTTGGTTGGAGAAGGGATGAACTCAACTGTAATCACAGGGTCCAGAAGTTTTGCAGATGGGTTTTCTACCTTTGAATCAGCTACATTGAGTAAGTAATTACATTATAGTTTTGTGATTTGTGATTTAGATATAATGTGCAAATTATTAGACTAAGGGGATGTTTATGAACACTTAAAAAAGGGGTTAATTACAAAGAAATACCATTGAGGTTTAGTGTAATTACAAAATTATTCAGCTATCTTTTGAAATTACAAGTACCCCATTGACATTTGTGTCTATTTTAAAAATTCCACCATCAATAGGGAGTATTTGTAAGAAAATACAAAACTCAAGAAGGTGTTTGTAATACTTTGAGAGGATAGGCTAAACTATAGGGGTAGTTTTTGTAATTGATCCTAAAAAATTATTGTCAGCTTTATAGTTTTAAGTGTTTTCAAATGCTAAATTCTGCTATTGATTCTACAAAATTCGGTGAAAATCTAAAAACAAAGAGAGATGCTTTAGATTTCTGATTCTGTTTTTGCAATGAGTTTTTACACACAAATAAGACACTTTTACAACTATTCATCTTTTAGCTTCGATTCACGATTATTACCAATGTATTATTCTCAACAATTTTTCGCTTCTGTTACAATACATTACTTCCTCTAAAAATACAAGTTTTTAACATCATCCCATTTTCAGCTGTGGTGGGAGACAAATTCTTGGCCAGGGACTTATCCATAATAAACACAGCGCCTCCAGAAAAGCACCAGGCAGTGGCTCTAAGAGTGACTTCTAATGCCGCCTTCTATCGTTGCGAGATCATTTCCCATCAAGACACCTTATATGCACATTCGTTACGCCAATTCTATCACGACTGCACGATTCAAGGGACGATCGACTTCATCTTCGGAAATGCAGCAGCAGTTTTCCAAAACTGCACGATACTCGTGCGCAAACCCATCCCAGGCCAACGAAACATGATCACAGCTCAAGGAAGAGAAGATCCAAACCAAAATACAGGGATTAGCCTACAGAATTGCACCATAGAGGCAGCAAAAGAATTCAATCTGACAGAGAGGCAAAACTTTTCGACGTATTTGGGCAGGCCTTGGAGAAACTACTCGAGGACTATTGTGGTGAGTAGCTATCTGGGTGACCTGATAAACCCTAGAGGATGGTTGGAGTGGGATGCATACAGTAGTTTGGATACAGTTGAGTACATTGAGTACATGAATTCTGGACCTGGCGCGGATACGGGACGTAGGATTTCATGGGCAGGGTATAGAAAGAACTGCACTGAAGATATAGTTAGACAATTTACAGTTGAAGAATTTTTGCATGGAGCAGATGACTGGTTAGAGTCCACTGTTCTGCCACTCTTCGGTGGTACTTAGAAAATACAGGAAAAAATAATTTCACTTCTGCTTTGAGGATTTCTGTAAATGCAGATGCTTTTGGCAATGCATGCACAGTCGCTAGCAAAGGGTGTGGCAATAGAAATTTCAAAAACAATTGTTAATATTTTTCAAGCAAATTAAAAGGTGTCATAAATGAGAAAATGAGCCAAAGCTGGTGATATAAATTTTCATATAACTGAATCTCAATTTCCCTCTGATTACAAGTATTCACCAAAAAAAGCTCCCCATCCACGGAGAAGTATACCTTTGCAGCTTTGCTACTCGTGACAAATGTACAAGTAGAGCTCAGCCTTCCCAAACTAAATTAAACAAAAACTGGAAATATAAATTTACATTATCTATCTACAACTTAATACTGCTTATTTACACATCCGTTTCCTGCTAAAAATTGACTGGCTGCATTTAGAATTCTAAAATATCCGAGCTGCACCAGCAGTTTCCAGTATACCCCATTAACTGTGTTTTAAGTATCTTTTCTCCTTTGGTCGTCATTTCTCTATATATTATATTGGCGAGAAGTCCAAATGTTCACGTGCATGTTAAGGCCAAGTGAAAGCATTATTCAGCTTCATTCGCTCATTGACTGTTAATTGGAGGGCAGCATGGCAGTGTATGAGTCGAGAATACAGAATTTTACTCTCTGATGACTCTGGTTGTCTTAAAAACTGGCGGTCTAGGATAGAGAATAACCGCCAAAACCAAAGAAAAGGCAAGACCAACCACTCCACTAAACGGTTGAAAAGGGTGGCCACCAGTGACCCATAGAGGAATATTGGGCTGATAGGTCAGAAAGCCACCCTTTTTTAAGATGAAATTAGAAGCCAGTATCCCTGCACGAAGCCCAATTGATAGCGACAAACTTCCTGAGCTTCTTTGCCGAGCTCCAGATAAACTAAGAGATAATAACCATAGTCCTGGAATCTCCCATGTTGACCTAAGAATCAAGTCATTAGTATCGTAAGAAACATTAAGGACGCACAAGTTCAGGTGAAAAATTGAGTGAGAGCATTATACCCTTTAGGTATGTGTATCTTGTGTAGATTCATATTAGAGAAGCTTCTTCATGTACAAGCAATGTTTTCCCTTTCTTTTTTTGTTATTTATTATTTTTATTTTATTTTTTTCCTCCTAGTAGGGATTTGGGGATGGGTGTGGTGGACCGGATGCTACCGAGAAATACTACTAGTAGCTCAGAGTCTACATCCGATGATGAAGTAGCAAGTAGAGAAATACATGTAGGTTCCTTTTTTAGCTTACACATTCTTAAGCACAATTAAATCCACAATTCCAAAAATATTTTTAAAAGAGAGAACTGTAAAGCCACAAAAAAGGAAATGCAGTGTGAATCATGAAAAACAACTACCTTTGGAGTAATGCAAATAGAAGTCCCGAGATAACAATTCCACGATAATATCCAAAGTCAGCAGCAATTTCCTGAGGCAACCATGACCTGAAGAGCAATTCCTCCACAACTGAAACACCAGTTGCTGTTGCAATTCCTTGAGCAATTAGCGTAAGCATCCACCCATACGATTTAATCAATGCTACGGGTTCTGAAGATGATGGAGACAGAGTACTTGGCCAACATAGGTGGGCACAGCCAAGTGAGGAATTCACAGCATGTATCAGTATAACAAGGGTGGCTCCTCCAACCAAACCCTTGAGAAAATTCTGGAACTGAAAGCACAACAATCACCATTTATGCTAAGTTAGATTATCAATGCAGTGAATATAAATCAACTATCAAGTTTTAATTTCAAAATGACAGCCGATGGGAAGAATCACAACAAAGGAAGTAATTCCAAGAATGGCTTGAACTAGACCCTTTCTCCTCTTCCCTCTACCCACATTCCTTTGGACTTGGAGAATAAGGTGGAGATGTGGTTGTGGTGGGTAAAAGTAATCTGCATAGGTCAAGGCTGTGACAAAAAGTAAATGGAGTTGCATGATTTTCAATTGTGGTTCCAAATAATGTTTGCCCGAAAAGTTGCAAATTTGGTTCCGTGATGATACGGGTTGGAAAAATTGGTCCTAGAAATCAATTTTGCCGGGGAAGGGGGAGGTCACGTGACCGTTACGTGACATTTTTGGCCATAATATCAATTTCCGGTGACAATAGGAATCAATTTGTGAGTATTTTTAATTGCAGGGATTTTTTGCAAAACATGATTCTTACGGGACCAATTTTTCCAGCCCCTATAGTTATGTGACCAAAATTGCAGTTTTGTGAAAAATTGTCAAGGAAATATCCCAGTGAAATAAAGTTCATGGACATTTCCTCAGAAAACCAAGTATATGGTAAGACATCCCCCACAGAGTCCACAGTACTCGGTCCATCAGGACCATGATAGCAGACAAAACTAGATTGTAAACTGTAAAAAGATAATCAATGGAAAGAGTTCCATTTTCCTTTATATGTCATGTCACACCAGGTAACCAAACTGAAGAAAAAGTAGTAGAATTGGAAGGTAAGGAATTTTTGAAGCTTGTGACTCATAGCGTTCGAAAACACTCACCAAAATTCCATCACAAGCTCCTACAGAAGGAAAAGTGTTGTGATATTGGCACATAGCCTTAGACATAGGGATAATTTTACATCCACATCCTCAGCAACTAATAAAGAAAATCACAGACGTGCACATTGAGCTGCAGTGCAGGCATGTATTTACATACTATTATATAGGGCCATATGTTTGCACTCTTTATTCAAATTCATACCTTTGGAACTGAAGCCAAATCCAGCCCATATTGCAGTAGGGGATCATCATACTTGCGAACTCTTTTGCCCCACAATGTAACCATTATCATGATAGAGACATAAAGGCCAGCAATGCATGCAAACTCGGCAATTTTAAAAGGTCTACCTGTTGCCCAGCTTTGCATAAGGGTTGGAAGAAATGGAAGAATAACGGGTGACCATAGAAGCAGCACCAAGAAGACAAAGCCAGGGATCCTGTATTTACAGGATGGGGAAATGTCATTACCTATTGGGGAAACTAGCTCATTTGATGTATACATACGATGGGTGGAAAAAACAAATGATGGGTAGAGAAAGATGAGTTCCTATAATATCCAACAATGACAATATGCATGCTACATATCATACGGTACTTAGTTCACGAAGACTTGTGAAATGCTTTAGTGATAACTTCTTCTCAAAGCTTGTACATGCATGATATCATATATGTGCAACTTCAGGCAGCGAGCTTTGGGTTCACTGAGAAGCTCTCCTCATTTGAGCTATCAAACAACACTACAACAGTATTTCAATGGGTATATAACTATATCCACGTAATTTAGCCTTGCATAGAAAACAATGAAATGATGAACATGATTACCAAGTATCAGATACTTTAGCATTCCTGTACAAAAGGGAATCAAAAGGGTTATTCTTCAAACAATGTAATTTTAATGCTGATTATATATGAGTTTTCAAATTCCCTTTCATGGTATGAGCATTATTTGAGAAATCAATCCATTTGAATATTGCTCAGAACCGCAAAATATTATAACCAAACTCCAATAAATATGGACATTGTGTGCACATACAATAGAATTTTGAAAATCTTTAACATAAACTCTGGAAATTATGGTTCTGTTCAAAGAATTCACAGATGAATATATTTAGGCCACACTCTTAAGAAATAAGCAATCCCGTTTTCTTGTGAACACCATTTACCCATATTTAGCTAAGACATAGATCATAAAAGGAATTCAATAATTTAATTCACCTCTGAAACAATGGCCGTTCAGCAATGCGCAGAAATGACATGAGCTTCTCAGTTAAACTCATAGCACCACGTAATCCACCCCAAAGTAAAGCTACTTTGCCAACAAGTTTCAACATTCCCCCTTTCTGTCCAAGTTCTGCGAGCATGGATACCAGCCTATTTCACAGAGCCAAAAGTTAAACAGCTTCTCAAGTAACAATTACCTTAAGAACAAATAAGATATATAAATATAGGATAGATCTGTCCAACCTTTCATGATCCACACCCCCATCTTCCTTTATAGGCACTACAGGACTAGCAACAGACATTGCTTTCTCTGCCAGGCTTGTGACTATATTGTTTTGGGTTTTTTCAGGCATTTCATCTAGCTTGGAGATCTCTTCGCTGTTTTCTTTGTCCTTCAGGGACTCCTTTGAAGTTCCGTCAGTTCCTGTAATCTACTAGCATATTGTTTGATAAATTTATGGTGCTATTTTCTTTCACTGAGTACACTCACACGTAAGGTGTATAACTTATAAAGAGGTATCAACACCCATAAACCTTGCACCTTAAATAAGAAAACAATGCCATTCCAGATTTATCTTAACAATGAAAATTCCGAGCTAGAAAATTTAGGACTACCAACTCTTAAAAACATATGGAGCAACATAAATCCAATGAGTGTGGTAGCATCGTGTGGTCTCTTTTCTAAATCAATTGATTCTGGGCCATCTAATTTTCCTTTCTTAGCAATCATTTTGGGTATCATTTGAGAAAACGCCACAACAAACTACCCAATGTTGATGGCTGGTCATCAATAATAAAGGTGAGGTTAGACTCTGCCAAAATGCTTCAACAAAAGTCCTTCTCAATCATTGAACATCACAGCTTGACCTGAAATATAATAAATTTCTAAAGCAGAGAATATCATGTCAGAAGCATTGGGAAAGGTGAACTAGCTACCACTAGGTGAAAAGCAGTATATCAGCAGCAACATCCAATGATTAAGCAGAACTGGGCCAACTTGATATGTGCAAGCAAAATAGGAACACAGAAACCCATGATTGACTCAAAAGAACAGCTTCATAACATGTAATTCAAATATTCATTAAATCACTAATAGTCAAAGTATGATTTACCTGTTGATGAGCAAGTAAAGCAGATGCCCCCAGAGCAGCCGTAACAGCACCAACCATAATTTCGTTGTTCCTCGAAGTGTCAAGATCAATGATATCCTCTTCTTCACTAATTGAACTGGTGGAATAATCTTTATTTTCTCGTTTCTTTAAGAGCCTTTCACCACTCTCCTTTTCACCAACTTGAACAAGTTTCTTTGTCGATTTATCAACCTGATCAAGGGTCAAATGTTTTTCATCATTACCAACATTGTAGAACTTCTTAAGTGCAGCTAAACTAGCGCCCACAACAACACCGACAGGCAACACTCTTCTTAGATATAGGGTGTCCTGAACAGCAGATGAAATAGCTTTTATTATAATCTCCCCATCAAGGGTGCCAAACTTTTCAGGCAGATTGTCATTCCCTTTACCCATATGCAGCTTTCCTTGCCCTGCTGCCATGGATACAGCATTTGCAACACATTCAATTTCTCTGGCAAGTTTGACCTTCAGTTCTTCCATGTCTGCTGCATTAGCCCTACGACCAACTTCGACGTTCAAACATTCTAATATAAGACTTTTGATAAAAGGCATGGAGTCTTCAAATTCAGTATTGTCATTGACAATAACCATTTCCTTAAGTTCTTCATTTTGGTCCTGTGCTTTACCAGAATCCAAGATTACATAAGGTTCAACAATATTATCAGTATGCTTAGATCTTGGCTGTGTGTTGGTCTGATCTTCTCCAAAACCACTTGCATGAGTTGCATATTCATCAACAGATGCACTATTCTCTTCTGCCTGTTCTAAAAGCTTCCACTGACCTTCTTCTGGAATGTAGTCTAAATATAAAGCTGACATTTCATCCATATCTAGCGGCTTTGTATTTCTCGTCTTCAGACAAGGATTTGTCTTCAGGTATTCTTTGTAAAGTGGATCTCCAGATGAAATAGGAGTACTATGACCTGGAAAATTTTCTGAACTGCTATTCAAACATTTCACAAAATTCCCTGCTGGAAGTTGTCCAGCTGCAGGCACCATACTGTTTTCATTTTCGGTCCCTAGCTGGCTCCTTGTATTTTTTGTATCAGAACTATTACTATGGTGTTCGTCATGTGCATAATGTTGTTGTTTATTTTGGTACCCCGAGCCTGCTGGATCATACGAAAGAGTACCATCTGAATTACCAGACTGTGCGCCTCCATTACTCCTGAGATCCATTGTCCTCGCAAATTTTTGGTCATTCTCCGTAAGATGATTCCTAGATACAGAGCCTTCACTCGATTCCTTTGCCTCGTCTGTTCCATTAACCTCACTTACATTTTCATTGTCCACTTCATTACCCTTGTCCTTTTCCACCTCCAACTGATCAATCATGTCCTCAATTACATGGAATACACTATTAACAGCAACTTGGGTAGAATCATCAAATCCTGTTAATGCATCTAATGCCTGAGAGACGCTGAAGGGTGGGGAATTGGCGTTATTTTGGCTTGAAATAGACATTGGACCTTTGTCGTCCTTCCTCTGATTGTTTTCTGCTTCATTTTCCATCACCTCAGTCTCAGAGGTTGAGGTTGGGGTTGGAGCTGAAGACTTATCATCTGTGTGATCGGCTTCAGACATCTTATTCTGATCAACTGATGAATCATTTTTGTCCTTATTATTCTCCTCCCTCGGGTGACCTTCAGGACTTTCACTTTCAACTTTGTTTTGGTCGGCAACAATATCATCAGCTCCACCAGGCCCTTCAAGCATACTGGAAGTTTCTTGATTAACATTTATTTCTGGCACATTTTCCCTATCAGAAATTTCGGTGGTACTACTCCCAGATAATTGTTCATCTTCCAAAGAACTTTCCACATCATTCAGGTCCAATTTTTCTAAATCAGAGCTGTTGCTTCCAAGGTCATCGGTAGGTTGGTATATACCTTTATCATTGGGTTCCTGCAATATCTCTGCTGACTGTTTTTCCAATTCCATATCCCCAGAAGGCTTGTCAGAACTATGATCAACTTTACTGGAACCATCTTCATGGTCATTTCCGGAACCATCTTTGGGGTCATCAATCGTCTTCTTTTGATCCAGACACTGAATATCTTCATCACCATTTGTTTTTGCCAGTCCAATTTTTTCTACTACGTTTGAGTTCGATCCTGATGCCACAACAGGAATTTGTCCTAGACTTAAGAGTTTATCAAATTTTAGATTAGACCCATGGCTCTGCAAAATTCCAGAAACAGCAGTTGTAAGCTTTCCACGAACATCTTCTGGCACAGCACCTTCCAAAGCTTTAATTAGCGTCTCTCCTTGACCCACAGCATCAAGGACCTGCCAATAATCAACATTACTTCCTATATCACATTGTTTCCAAAAATAAATTCCTTGAACTGCCTTTTCCACGCATATTGAGTCAGCATTAAATTTCAAGATTGTAAACCACACTTAAAAGCTGTATAAAGACACTTCTCAAAGAAACATGTAGATGCGGTAATATATGTAGATGATAAAGTCTAAATACTGTCTATATATATTGCAACATGAACAATACAGTTTAGTCCATGCCAACCGTAAACATTCCCAATGCTCAACTCCCCTGCATTGCCCCTGCAAACTAGGCAAAAGGGTCATAACCACACAATAAATGAGCATTACCTTCTTCTTCTGTTCATCTGACAGAGTGTCGGGCATAGTCACATCAAGCATATTCATAACCACTTGTGCAGACTGTAGTACTTTTCCTCTTTCATTATCAGAAGAGCCGGTTCCTTCCTCTACTACTGCATCAATAGTAGCACTAGATTGTTTCCCTATGTCGTTGTCCTCTTGTTGCAATCCTTTTGTTGACGAAGGCGGTTCACCTATATCCTTTACAGATCCTGATTGGATGCTCGTGGCTGTATTTTCCTGAAACATCGCCAATGGAGGATTTGAAGAATTCCCATTAGTAAGATTCAGGAGCTTGTCAACTCCCGCCCTTCTACTAGAAGCTCTACTTCCCACCAGCTCCAACCCCTTTGAAGGATTTATAGTGACATCAATATCTTTCAAAAGTGGATGGCGACCTTTCAAAAGTCCAAGCTCCACAGCTGTGAGCCACTGCAGGTAAGCATTTTGGCCATCATATTAGTGCATATCAACCATATTATGGTAATATGCACATAAAACATTAAGAACATAGTTACCTCCAAAGTGAGGTGCTGGCACCAAGAGAACGTGAATGTGTCATCCATAATCTTGCTAGATGATGAATAAGCACAGAGAAGTAAGCTTGTATATGGGTTCTCTGCTATCGAACTCCGTGGAATAGAGAACAATGGGACTTTCCCATCATCATTCTGAATGAATCAATGAAAAACAAAATTGTCAAACTTTAAAAAGAATAGTATATTTAATTGGTGTCAACAAGACATTTTGAATGCAATTTAGGCAAACATATGTTGATAACAAGCATTTTACTGATTAGTTTTATTCTCAATCATGTTACTTGAACTCAAGAACAGGCCAAGGTTGTATAAAACTCCAAGTATAATGTGGACTCACAGTCAAAGTGGAACTATTCAATGTACTTGTAAAATACATGATGATTCTGATTTCTGACAAATATAGGAGTTTCCCATTCTCAGACAAGTGTCAGGTGTCAACCACAGGTGCTCCATGCATTTTGAAAAGTCAGAATTTGTAGCTGTCCGAGCTACGCGTGACAGAAACTGAATTATATAGTAAGTATTAACTAATAAGATAACTAAGTTCCAAATATATACAGCTCGGAAAATTGCTGACCAAAAATGTCAGCAGCAGCAAAATCATAGGAAACAGCCAGATTATTATACTACCATTCAATAGTAATCAATTAGTACCAGCAGGAAGGGGGTTGAAATATTATCAAACCAGAATTGGACAAAAAAGGAGAAGGAAAAGCAAATAACTGCAGCATATTAGTACTAGTGCGGATATCAAATCTCTGCTAGTTTTCTCACTAGGGCTTCTTTTTAAGCAGATTCGAGGCCAATAAATGGAATGAATGTAAATAGCAATAAAATGTTTCTCTTAATCTACTAAGCTTACTTGGCCCAAATTCTGTAGAATAGGTAACTTAATTTTTCCTTTTCTGAGGATTTTTCCCTCTTTTTTCCTCCACCTATATATGTAATTTTGTATTTCCAATTAATTCTTTGAAGATATAATTTTTTCCTCCAGTTCTTGTTACTTTGTTTCTTCTTTTAATTCCAAAACATTACTGATGAGAATCCATGGACGAAGGACCCAGTGACAGTACCAGTTGGTCCGGTAACGAGGGCTCGAGCAAGAAAGTTCAAGGATGCGCTCAATGGGTTGATTAAAGTCATTCAAAAAGAGACCGAGAGTGCACTGCCGATGGAGGAAGATGTTCGGGTGGTCCAGTTGATTAGCGTCATCAACGTTCCAGAGTCCACCTTAGACTGAGCAAGCGAAGGATGCCAAGAATACGAGTCACTTTGCGTCTTGAAGACATTGTAATCAAGTTCTCATTAGTGCCTTGTATTCGTCTATCTTAGTTAGTTGTAATTTCGTTTTGTTTAAGTCGTTTTGATGTTTTGGAGGCCAAGTAAACCTTTAAGGCCGCGTCTTAAGTTGTTATTTCGAGTTTGGGTCGAGCAGGGATCAAATTCGAGGGCGAAGTCGCAAGGAAGTGTTCGGACTGACGCACGACCAGACGCACGACCGTGCGTGATGGCGTACGATTTTTGGAGCCTTCGACTTGACGCACGACCCGACGCACTGCCCGTGCGTGGCTGAGAGCGTTCGACTTGACGCACGACCCAATGCACGGCCCGTGCGTCTGTCCGGGAATTTGAGTGTTTGTTCAGTTTTTGTTTCCTTTTCAGTTTTAAGTTGCTTCCTAGTAGGGTTAGGGTTTTGATCCCTTATAAGGGTGAACACTTATGATTTTTCATTAATTATCAATTGAATTCAAGTTTTACTCTCAAGTTGAGTGTTTTTCCAAGTGCTTCAAGATTTACGTGTCTTATTGCAATTATCGACTTATCAAGCAATAATCCATAATTGCTTGTGGCGTCTTCGCATACCGAGGTTCTTGCTTTGCTAAGCAACGGGTCGAGGTTTCCACCAATCTTTAACCGAACTAGTGAAGATCTTGGGTTAACAACATATTGTTGTTGGGTCGTATGCACAGTTGTTGCTGCGGTTCACATCAATTACAGCATGAATAATGTGAATAAATACAAAAATCATAACTTGACTAAA
This sequence comes from Rehmannia glutinosa, assembly GCA_016081115.2. NCBI lineage: Eukaryota > Viridiplantae > Streptophyta > Magnoliopsida > Lamiales > Orobanchaceae > Rehmannia > Rehmannia glutinosa. The sequence goes on along the minus strand of JABTTQ020001344.1, from coordinate 154,359 downwards.
TTTAACCAAAGAATCTCGTTTTAATTTAACAAGTTCAATTCATACTTTTATTGAAAGAGAAGAAAATGCATACCTAACGGAAGATGATATATAAAACATAATCCAAAAATGTTGTGATAATTTTAGAATTTCATTCATGGTTTTTAACTTGGCCCATTTTTTAGCAAAATATCAAGAAGTACCGCCACATATCCGAAATGTACATAACACTCCTACAATCATATCCAATACAGTACAACATTTTTCTTATTGTCTCTAATTTTCAAATACTACAAAAAGTTACCCATATCCACGCCATATCGTGCCCATTTCTGTATCAATAGCCAGGTCGTAACCAATATTGAATGGGACAAATTTTAAGAGTATTTGTGCATCATAGATTGTTCTTACGTGATAAATAATAACTAGAGCAACCTTCAAAGATAAGAGCAGAACAGCATCACAGAGAGGAAATAAACCTGTATAAAGAGAACAGGAACTTTCACTCTTCCAACCACATCTTGTGTGCTAGATTTTGCATAAAATTCTTCAATGGTATCAAATCCATAAGACACCATGGAAATTGCTCTCTCAAAATCCCGGACGGATGATGCCGACAGAGCTTTTTCAACATCAAATCCTTTTCCTCGACCTTGAAATAATTCCTGAGATTACAAAGTCAGAGGTTCAGCAGTGAAAAGATGGAAAAGTCAGTTCAATTTGTGATATAGAAAATATGTTAATGTTTGGGTGCTCCAATTTTGTGAGTAGGGATAATAAAAATAATCCTCCCTTTCCAGAATATTGATTTACCTTTTTAAAAGCACTGTGAAAACACATGATGTTACTGATGACTCTTAATTATACTTTTGAGGTTAGAAAAGTGCATTGAATTCCTGAACTTTGAACTCTGAATATAACTTTGTCGAAACCCAAATTTCGATGGGCAGAGTACTGACACTACAGGCATGAAAAGTCTCTTCTCTATGACAAGCATGATCGTATGCAAGTGTTTTCGGAAAAAAGGACACGAGACAATGCATATCAGAAAGGACAAGAGACGATGCCTATCAGAAAAAACAACCTTGTTACACTGAAGTATCTTGATCAGACCATCGGTATGCCTCTGATCAAAATCCGTATGATGGACAGAGGACCTCATGGCTTCCTCTAAGTCAAAAGGATTGTCTATGCATGCTGCGGCCGTAAGAGGTGTTCTCTCTCCAAATTCTGCTAAATACTTTGTCAACATATTTGCACCATATCCAAAGCCAACTCCCATTAATGTTGTCCATGGCCTTTTCTTGTTTATATACTGTATAGCTGTGGAGATATCATCGCTGTCAGCAGCTGTAAATAACCTACATAAATGAAGTAGTTATAACGTCCTACTATCAGCTTGTTTTGCCAGTTCAGGAATGAAAGAATCTTCTCAATTAGGAGTCTAAGTATGAAACCAAATGTTTAAAGATTTCTTATCACATCATCATCGATCTTAAAACTCAAACTCCTTCATAAATTAGAAATTAAGTTTGTTTTTATGAATGATTACAGAAATAACAGGTTACTCCTCCAATACTAGGCCTTTCAGAATCCATAATGGCCCAGAAACTTCCATTATTATGTCTAGCAAGCCAAAGAAAGTCAAGGCATACAGCCAGACAAGCTGAAGATAAGTAGCATAAGGTTTTAGAAAAAAGGAAAAGCAATTAAGTTTAAATAGGTTTATATTCAGAGAGCTAAATGAGCATACATGTGAATGCATAATAAAGATCCATCAAATGCTTAATACAATTTGGCCCTGCCGCAACAGTTTAACCAGCAAAAATGTGAGGAAAAAAGAATCAAATTGTTTTTCTGAAATGACAATCAGCCCCATCAGTGAGTTGGAGCAATATTTGGTGCGACAAAGTTATAGATCAAATATCAGATCTTGAAACGTCTGTTTTAAGTCCTCAAAGAATTAGAAAAGAAACTTTAGGATTGTTTACCAGCCGCCATATGAACGCAAAGATAACATATCAAAGTCTATTCAAAAGAAGACATGTCAAGTACAGAATACAGTACAAAAACAAGTAAAGCATGGGTCAATCCACTTCTAATCTGCAATTATACATAATAAGATGGACATAACTGATTGTCAGCTCAGACAAGCCAAAGACTAAAAGACTCCAGATGTCCTCGTCATTACTCAAACACAAAATAATGTCATGAAAAATATTCAAGAACTCCAGAAGAAGTCTTGCAGATAATGCATAAATGCAATCGTAAGTTTTACAGGAATTTTGTAAGGGTTTATTTGAATTCTCTATCATTGTTTTTCTTCTATTAATATTCTTAAGAAAAACAGCGCCCAGCCTTGCATGGTCACCATGTTGGAAATAAGTAAAAGAGGTGTAGCAGCGCCAGCAATACCTTCTAAATTTGTTCTTACAATTTTCTTCTTTTTCAGTAAGATCTCTCAAGAGGCTCATTCATTAATTATCAAAGATAAAGTCACTTAAGTTGAATCGACTGTCACAGCTAACGTGTTGACTAGCAGCCTTGTACAATAGGAAAGCAGCAAAGTAAAAGTGGGAATAAACATTGAAAGCAAACAGAAACACGCACCAGTTAAGTCTCTCTAGTATCTTCATTTTTGCACGCATTTCTTTGTATATTCCTACTTAAGCCCATAAGAAGCAAGCAAGATTTGAAGTCCTTGATCAAATGATGCATTCCATGCTTCTACAATAATAGTACTAATCACACTCGGATATACTACTCACCTTTAAAAAGTAAGCTCAGAGAAGAGCTAGAAGTTAACACAATATTCGTTCCTTCTGTAGTAAAATAGTCCACGTACTGCAGTAACTGCACTAAGTTTACTGTTATGCAGATCTTTAAGCATAGTACACTAAAACTAAGTTGGAGCCGCTTAGGCTTGCCTCATTCAAGAGAGACTCACCTCAAGCATTATAAAAAGCTACTAAGTTATAAGCTTGATGAAACTTGGTCCGAAACTACTAAGATATGTCCTCTGGATTCATATTTGATGTTAAAAAAAAAAAAAAAAAAAGCAAGCATAGGAAGTGTATAAGTGACCAAAAACATTAGAAGTTGAATGGTATTGACGATACTAACCGTGCAGTGGTCAATGGTGAGCCTGCACATCCTCTTGGATTCATGACAACCGGAAAAACCCCTCTCCTCAAACAATCACAAACAAATACCCTAATATTCCTCTCATTACTGCCCTCCGCAGTCCCCGGAACAATCAGCACTGTAGTATCCAACCCACGTTCCTCCTCCAAGTCCAAATCTTCTGGCCAATCCAAGGACAAGACTCCACCATCCTCCGTGCTCACACAAATCCTCTGATACATCATATCCTCATCAATATCAACATCACCATCACCCTTCACCAGCTGAATCATTCTTCCACTGTTCAACTTCACATAATGCTTATCCTCTTTGACAAGCCTTTCATTCACATTCTCCAAAAATTCGTTTCCAGGGAAATAAATCGAAGGGCACCGCAACGTCACGAATCGATTGAAGGGCGTGGGACTGGTGAACAAGATCCACTCCCCAATATCAGAATCCAAATTTCCGGTAGTCTTAGGTTTTGGAAGCAATTTCTTGGAATTAGAAGAGAAATAGAGGGCGAGACCGGAGGCGAGGCCAAGGGCTGGGGCTACGTAATTGAGGGAGTTCACGGAAGGAAACTGAGAGAATAAGCTATGAAGGAGGTTATCAAAAGGTGACGGTGTGGAATTTAGCTGGTTGCGGACAGTGAGGGGCTTGAGACGATGGCGTTTCCGCGCACGGTATTGCTGGCGGGAAGGGATGGTCCGCCGGTGGAGAGTTGAAGGCGGGAGCAAGAACTCAGTGTGCCCGAAGGCCAGGGTCATTTCAGTGGAGGCGTTGGCGGCGGAGGTCGTGGTTATCGGCGGAGGTTGGTGGTGGTGGGAAGTGTGGTCTGTGTGTGCGTGTGCGGTGGAGAATGTGGGAGAAGAGTGGGGGATCGGAAGCCAATGCCACGAGAGTGGTTCGGTGTGACGGTTTGGTTTGAAAAAATTGGAACTCGTATATTATATAATATTATATTATATGTGATGGATCCGGTTAGAAAAGTGGGGACAGTCTTCTGTTGTTAACTTGCTTGCGTTTCCATTTGCTAGATTGTCCTATTCTCATAAAGCGTCCGGAAGATTGGGGAAGACGTTCGCAGCTACGTTCATTTTTTATCCTTCTATTCTTCATACTTCCTTATTCACTAAGATTGGATTGTCCACCCATCAATAGAAAATCGTGAGCTGAGTTTAGACGGTGGTGAAACAGATTAGTTTTATACGACATTAAAATAATTCGATAAATTCCCATATAGTAATGGTTCGGGCTTGTTAAATTTGGTGAACTTGGTATGATCCCACACATGAAGCGTACTCAATATGAGTAGGAGAGCTAGGCCGACCAAGTAAGGTTCCATTTTAAAACTAATTGGTGATAGGAGAAGTAGCTTATTTGGTTTATAAACAGACTATCTTCCTCTAATTATTCAATATGGAACAACTCACAAGTAATATGTAATTATTCAATATGGAACAACTCACAAGTAATATGTCCACCTACGGGGACTTGGTACGGTCCCAATGTGGAACAACTCACAAATTGTGTATTTCAACACGCCCCCTAACTTGTGAGTTCTTCATCCTTCATCAATTCATTAATCATATTTCGGGGGACTTGGTACAGTCCCACCCACGAAGCGTACCGAATACGAGGAGAAGAGCCCAAGCCCACCAAGTGAGGTTCCATCCTAAAATCAATTTATGAGAAGAGGAGTATCTCACTTGACATATAAACAATGCTCTCTTCATCTAATTATCCAATGTGGGATAACTCATAAGTGGCATATTTCAACAGGGCTTTATTTCGGGTATTTGTACGAGCCCAAATTTATTCCTTTTACTCACTAACGGGGGCCATAAAGAAAAGCCTATTTTACCCCAACATAGGAATAGGATTGCCTATGAGGATACTAATTCAAAATTAATTATTATATGAGTTAATTATCTGTACTAATACTAATATTTAATATTTATATTTATTTTTTAATATAAAAAGTGTGAATATGTGGAATGGTTTCTTGAAACTTTTGATTGGACAAAAATATCCCTTCAACATAGTTAAGTTTAGGGACAATTAAGTAATTTGGTATATTTATTTTAGCTTTTGTTTAGTTACAAGAGAATTGAGTGACCTTTTATATCCTAAATTCTTCTTATGTTTTCTTTCAATTGTAACTTTTACAATATTTTAAATTTTTATATATTATCAATTTTATATTAAACTACATTCCAAAAGCTTTTCAACCATATATTATAAGCTTATATAGAAGACTTCGTATGAGATCGTTTTAGCTGTTTAAATTTCCTTGTTATGCAAAGTTGTATAATATATATATATATATATATATATATATATATATATATATATATATATATATATATAGGGATTGGTTCAAATGAGACCAACCCCTTTAGGTTAGTCCATAGGAACACTTATGGACTCTTGATTTAAAATTTTAGATGGTGTAGATCATTCTAGTTATTTTAGGCTAATAAGGGTATATTTATACTTTTCTATATCATCAATTTATTAAATAGGCGGGTTAATATCTTTAATAGCTATTTTTAAGGCAAATACAATCTTACCTTTTTAGTTGGCCAATTTTTAGGGAGAAAAAATGCATCAACTCTTTTCTAGGAATTGTACTTTTATACCTAGTTTTGTTTTATCATATATATATATTTAGTTCAGTGGAATTGTATACTTAGTTCAGTGGACTTGTATACTTAGTCATGTTTTATTGTATATTTAGTTCAGTGAATTTGTATATTTGGTTCAGTGGAATCGTATTCTTAGTTATATAAGTCGTTTAGTGAATTTGTATACTTAGTTCTGTGGATTTGTATACTTAGTTCAATGGAATTGTATACTTAGTTATATAAGTAATTCAGTGGAATTGTGTATTTAGTTCAGTATAATTGTATACTTAGTGAATTGTTTCTAGGGGTGATCACGGTGCGGTTTGGGCGGTTTTTTTCAATATTTTCAAACCGAATTGCTAAGTGCGGTTCGGCCGCAAGTTTGATTTCAAGTCGCGGTTTATTAGAATAAAACAAACATGCGGTTTTCGACGGTTTTGGGCGGTTTTGCGGTTTTAACATACAATAAGTGAATATTATATGGACAATCAAAATCAGCAAAAACAACTTATCAATTCGATAATTAAAAAGTTAAGGATATGTTGTAATTGCCTAAATTGAATATTATAACAACTTCAATAATATATAATAGTTGAATCTAATAGAAATATGAAGTTTTTGCAATCACTAAAAAAAAGTATTTCTTATGTTTTGGCCTTAAAAAAGCATTTTTTAGTGTTTGCAAGTATCAACTTCACCTTCTGGTTCTGCTTCATTTAGTCATAATCTAAAAGCATAATCTAAGCATGGAAAGGGGTGCTTTAGATTTCCTTTTATGCTCCTAATTTGATTTTTACAAACAAATAAGCACCTCTACAAATTTTTCATCAAACAATCTCAACTTTTGATTCTCAACTTTTGATTTTATTTTCAAACTCTACCAACATCTGATTCTCAACTACTACTTTTGCTACAATAAATTATTTTTTTTTCTAAAAGCATAAGTTTTTGAAACTCTCCCATAACTTCAATATTTCAATCTCCATGTCACAAATTTCCCAACATAAATCTCATTATATAATTTACATCCATAACAAGAAATGAAGGCTTGGATGTTTAAACTATTGAGTAAATTGACTAATATACCTATAATACACAAGTGAAAAAAATTAAATATGACAATACATAATTATACACAAATATACTATAGATTTAGAGAAATGTAATGATATATATAGAAAATAATATATATATATATATATATGTGTGTGTGTGTGTAGTATTCTACTTGCGGTGCGGTCGGTGCAGTTTGAGACTTAAAATTGTAATTGCACCATCTTATGCGGTGCGGTTTAGATTAAAAATATTAATCGCGGTTTTTCCAATAAATAAGCAATTGCGGTGTGGTGCGGTTTGGTTCGGTCGGTTTTTGCGGTTTTTGGTTTTTGTTGATCAGCTCTAATTGTTTTCGTATACTCAGTAATGTCTTAATGTATAGTTAGTTCAATGTAATTGTATACTTAGTTAAATGTTGTATACTTAGTAATATTTTAATGTATAGTTAGTCCAATGTAATTGTATACTTAGTTAAAATATTTATGTATACTTAGTAATATTTTAATGTATAGGTAGTTTAGTGTAATTGTATACTTAGTTAATTGTTTATGTATACTTAGTAATGTTTTAATGTATAGTTAGTTTAGTGGAATTGTATACTTTTCATTAATTGTTGCATTATTCTGTTGCCACATTTGAATCATTTGCAGGTTCGAATGGAGCAGTACATGTTGTTTTTGCGATGCAGAGATTGTTGTTGTGAAGAAGGGAGAGAAAGGAAAGGTGAATCGCGTGATTATGGGGATGTGATCAATAACATATCATGTCCCTAATTTGTAGGAGGCGGTTACCATATTTAGTTTCTTGGATTCCTATTTTACCCCTTCTAATGTATACTTTCATATGAATTGTTGTATATATTTATTCATATCTTGGCCATTGATTTACTTTTTTTATGGTGTAGATATGGTCCTATGGTCTTACCTAGGAGGGTGGTCTCATAGTGTAGGTCCCAAGGGGTGTGCAGTAAGGTTTAGAAGGGGGGTTGAATAAACCTTACCAAATTTTCGAACTTTAGTCCTTTTAAAATACTAGTAAGGTGCACGTGCGTTGCACGTGTACCATAAAACTTTTCTAAATTAATTTAAAAAATATTAATATTATTTTATTTTATTCGTTTATCACTAATATTGGTCATATGTTATCTAGTAAGGACATTGTTGAACCAAAAGTAAGATTGTTGTAGAAATTTATCCATAAGAGATCAGATATTTGTTATTAAGGATTATAGTGAAATGTATAGCTTGAAAAAAGAAAAGTATAACATGGATTGGTTAAAAAATATATATTTCGCGACAATTCTAGAAATGCATCACTAAACGATCGTCAACGTTCTAATTCATATGGCAAACTTGCTTTAAAATGTCACGATAGGTCCATGAAAGCATGAAAAGGTACATATAAGAAAAGAAAGACATTCGACAATTTCAAGTTCTATCAAGCCTTCTCTTTTTTGATTTCTGCAATTGTCAGCGTCTTTCTCTTATTTTTATTTGACAATTTCTCTGCGCACTTCTTCTTGATACTTTCCAGAGTTTCTTCATCGCTTGAAATGTCAACCTTAGTAACACTTTGGATTTCTGGGTTTTTTTTTCTTTTGATCATCTTCTTTGCCCACTCCATCTGCATTTTTCCCTCCAATATAATTGGCACATATACTTGATGATTTTCTCTTCATGCCTTTCTTCAAAGTGGATTGTATCTTTCCGACTCCTTCAGCTATGATATTTAGTTTTCCATTCTGTACTTGTGCTTTTTTGTTAAGAGCAACAAGGAAACGAAACGTTGTTGACGTCTGCAAACATAGCTTTTTGTAGTATTTTGACTCGTGTTCGCCCTGATTTAATTGAATATTAATAATGAGATATAAATAAAATAATAAATTCTAATTGAATATTAATCAATATAATATTATTAGCTGTTCAATTGTTGTTAAATACTCACGGACTGGGCATCCAATAAATACAGTTGCTGCCTCATTGATGGCTCAAAAGCTACCTTTAAAACCGTAGGCAAGTGCACCTATCGTTTTATAGTATAGATTATTGAGTACCGAGTGTCATTCCCACGAGGATTGTAAGTACTAATAATTACCGTCTTTTTGTTATTTAATCTAGCAATTTTCAGAGTTTTTGTTGGATAAAAATAGAAAATGCAAAATAAAGGATTTGAAATAATCACAACTTACAAAAGATCAAATAAAATAAGATTGTAGAATAAGAGATCAAGAGCTAGAAATGTGTTTGAATGTAAATCCCTCTAGAATATTTTTGTGATTTAACAAGATAAATACAACCATAAGCCCTTAAGCAAAAACCAACCTCTTTTAATAAAATCTCATGTTTCATGGACCGTAGAAATTCCCGATTTAAGTTAAACCCTCTATCGAGCGCGAATAACTCCTAACCTCAAGTTGATTAACTGAAATCTCTTTCTAGTTAAAACCCCCAAGATTGCATTATAACAATTTGTGAATTCCCATATTAGGTTTGACCCTAATCCAGAAGATTTATGTCGTCCTATATCTAGGATTGCATGCAACTCTTTTCACTTATGTAGGTTCTATTTCACCATGAATCTCTCGATTTCCCGATGAAAAATAAACTTCAAATCAATATTGCGCGTATACCAATTCGAATAAACAAGCATAACATAAGCGAATCGCATAAGACATGAGGATTTTATTAAAAACATACAAACCTTAATCACAAATCCATTCTAGAGTTCATTACATTCAAACACTAGAAATTTAGCTACACATGACTTTGATAAAAGAGTATACTACACAAGAAGATTTTAATAAAATGAACATGGTGTACTTAGCTCTTATTCAAGACCAATACAAGACTTCCTCCTTGGTTGATGATGTTGAGCTCCAAGCCTTCTCCTCTAATGCTCTTCAACTTCCAACTCTACCTCTCTTTTATTCTCTCAATGTATTTTGCTTTGTAACTTAGAGAGAATGAATCAATGAATATACAATGAATAATGGATTAAATGAATGATTCCCCAACTCATACTCTTGGCTTTTATAGACATCATTTTTGTGCAAGAACACATTAATAATGTCATCCTTTGTTAAACAATTGCCTCCACTTTCATTGTTGGTTGGTGAATTCTTGTACTCAATTGATGATTGAGGGAATATGGAGACATGGTGGAGCAAAATTGGGTGTTAAAGGTGTACAAAAGTGGTCAAAAAAGCTTGGTTGGTGAGTTTTCATAGAAAAATTGCAAAAGGAAGTCCTCGACATGGCCATGTCGCAGAACACACCCTGGCCATGCTTGCGACATGGCCATGTCGCCCAACACGGCCAGGCCGTGTTGGGGCTGTTTTGTGCGAATTTTTGAGTTTTTGGCTCCCGGCGGAACACGGCCGTGTTGCCCAACACCCCCTGCCCGTGTTGGACCAAAAAGGCCCCGAAATGACGCGTTTGGCTTGGGATTTCGAGCGTTTTTGCATCCTTAAACTCCCCGGTATGTTTTGACATGAATCCATGGTCCGAAATTCACCAAAATTAGCCCCGAATGGTCAATCTACATCAATAAAAGCACCTCGGAGTAATATGAACTATGTACAATCAAAAATTTACAAAACTAACAATAAAATAACTCGAATTCTACTCAAATATACACATAAAACATGCATAAAAAAGACCTTTATCAAACCACCTCAACTTTGAACTTTGCTTGTCCTCAAGCAAAACATTATATCAAAAAGAGGGATTCATAAATCACAACATACGAAGATTTTTTTCCAACACATTGAACATAAGCGGTCAAGTTCTTGGCCTTCTCAACCCGAATTAACCATTAAGTAAAAACATAGTTTTGTAAAGCGATCGATTGTCAAGAAAGATCGTAATATCGTGAGCATTATTGAAATCATCACTCCACAAATATTGATAGTTATGAACAACTTCAATTCAATAACGCCATGAAAATACAAGAATTCAATAGATCATTGTAGTTAGCCTACTGGTCATATAACCAAGCTTCTTGAACTTTATTGGAATGAGAAGTCAAGGAATATTCATTCTCCTTTTTTTTCGTTCTTTTTTTTTTTTTTTGGGACCTTTCGAGACATGCTTCCACTAGGTTTATATTTTGAATTTATGTTCAAACACTCCTAGGGTGGTTTCCCATACTCATATTCGTGTCGCCGTTTTACGTAAAAGACAAACATGGGGCTCATGAATGCTCCTAGTTACTAAGCAACAACAAATAGAGGAGTATAACCTCGATTGGTCCGTTCTTTTCTTCGTTTTTTTTTCATCTTCTCTTTTTTTATTTATTCACAAGCTTGGTTTAACAACTAGTTAACCACTACTAAATCATGAGTTCTCGGACGTTCATAGCGCTAGGTATCGTCGTATATGCCTTAACACATCAAGTATTTATGGTGTTGGAAATCTCGTCAAAATTTATCCCGCATCCACGTCAATCTATCCTAGACAATCAATTGCTTCACATTGAAAACACAAATTAACAAGTTAATATAGGTATAATTGGGCCAAGTTATTGACTAGCAAACATTTAATTTGTAAAAAAAAAAAAAAATCACATCTCTTAAAAACAAACACACAAGCATTCCGAAAATGTTATTGTACTCACCTCCAACTTTAAGATTCACATTGTCCTCAATGTGAAAGAAAGAAATGGACAAACACACACAAAACACTCAAAAAGCAAAGAAATTAGAATGATATAAAAGAGGTGGAAAAAAAAGAAAAATACGACCTTACTATAATAGTGGAATCGGTGTTGAGCGACCATTGGGTTGTTTTGGTACGGGACCTTCAACGACATCTTCATACCTAATCAAAGTTAAGCAACACACAACTCGAATACCGTGAAATCTCAAATATTCCCGATTAGGACAACCAAGAAGATGCTCAAGAGTTTTTTTTTATGATTTGAAAATGACTCTAAGGACTTGTGATTATTTTGAAAGAAAATAAAATAAAAACAATAAAAATAAATGAAAACAATTGCACACAAACATCGGGTTGCCTCCCGGGTAGCGCTTCTTTAACGTCATATAGCTGGACCATTTCACCTATATGTGAAGATTTAATCGGGCGGAGCCTTGAACTTATGAAAATTTTTATGTCGTTGATCAACATTGCCACCCAAATTGAGTTTCGAGCAATTTACCTTCACAGTTCCATTTTTCTGCACGATATTCTCGAATAGGGATTTCTCTGTGGAAACTTTCACATACTGAACACCACATTCCTTCAAGGGTTTATTAGATGGCATTTCAGGCAAAAAATCATTTGTCCCAATCAAGTTTATAGGAAGACAAGTATCATCTATAGAATTTTTCAAAGGTATTTTAAAGATAACTTGTTCACTCCCTACTCTCAAAATAAGTTTTCCGTCATGCACATCAATGAGAGATCTTGCAGTAGCCAAAAAGGGACGCCCTATAATTAAGGGAACTTCTATATTATCATGCATGTCAAGAATAACGAAATCGACTGGAAATACGAATTTATCAATCTTGACTAACACATCATGAATAATACCTCTAGGATGTTTAATCGATTTATCGGCTAATTGAATGCCCATCCTAATAGGTTTAAGTTCACTTAATCCCGCATGCTTGAATGTTTCATAAGACATCACATTGATACTAGCTCCCAAGTCGGCTAGTGCCCTATCAACAGGTAAATCATCAATTGTGCAAGGGATAATAAAGCTTCCTGGATCATTAAATTTTTGTGGTAGTTTATTGGAAGGACATTTATCATTCAATTGCACATTTGATAATTTGTTAAGCTTATTTTCACTAGGAATGATGTCATTAAAATCCCTAACATGCTTTGAAGGAGGGTCAACAAATGGAATATTGGCATGTAATTGTTTGAAAGAATCAAGATACTTACCAAATTTGTCCTCCCTTCTATCTTCTTCAGTTAGACTCCGGTAAGGGATCTTGGGCTTGTATTCTACAACCTCCTTTTTCATGAGCTTTTCTTTGGGCATGTCATCCTCCACGTATTTCTGCATGGCGGCATTGGCATAATCATGCTCATGTGGAAAACCGATGGTGATTGCCTTTACGTGCTCCCCTTGGGTTTGGCTCGATACCCGCAAACTACCTTGTGGCCTTTCGGAAATCATCTTCGCAATCTGCCTATTTGGTTTTCCAGATTATGGATAGATCTTATCTTGATTTCTCAAGGATGTCTCCACCGTCGGAATCGGGTATCTGTTGATTGCACAAACTTTGTTACAAGATCTTCCAAGTTAGGCTTACCTTGATTTGGTGAAATCCGAGACGTGTGTAAATTAGGATTGGGATTAGGTCGTGGTTGGCCTTGGTTTCCCAAACCGAAATTAGGATGTTGTCGCCACCCGGATTGTATGTGTTCTTTGTAAGGATTACTTGGGTAATTTACGCCTTGATTCCCAACGTAATTAGCCTTGCTCGATATGAGGTATTGTGTGTGGGCAGTCGATGATTATGCAATCCTCCGCAAGTTTCACAAGATAAAACATGCGGTGGTGGTGGTTTAGGAGCCGCTAGATCATCGATCTTTTGGGTCAAAGCTTCGACTTATACAAACTAGTGTAACCACCGCATCTGCATTATAAACACCCACTGCTCACAGGTTTACCTCGACGGATTGCCATTGATAGCCATTCATGGCCATTCCCTCTATCGATCTTGGGCGCCTTCCGTGTTTTATTGTTCAAAGTTCCCCACCGCCGCATCAATCATTTGCCTTGTTGACGAGAGTAGCCCATTGTAAAATGTTTGGACTTGCATCCAAATAGGAAGACCATGATGTGGGCATTTCCGCAACAATTCTTTGAATCTCTCCCAAGTGTCGTACAAGGTCTCGTCATCTTCTTGAGTGAATGAAGAGATTTCATTCCTCAATCGTGCGATTTTGGCGGTGGAAAATATTTCAAAAGGAACTTTTAAAGCATGATGTTCCACGTTGTAATCGTTCCTTTGGCAAAGTATTTAGCCATTGTTTAGCCCGTCCCAAGAGTAAATGGGAATAGGCATAAACGGATGGCATCATCGAGACCCCATTGATTTTAAATGTATCGCAAATTTCGAGGAAATTTGCGATATGATTATTCAGATCTTCATCTGGTAGGCCGTCGAATTGAACGAATTGTTGCACCATTTGAATGACATTCGGTTTGATTTCAAATTATTGGGCGCAAATGTGGCCTTACGATGCTAAATGACGTGCCGTCCATGGATGGTTTGGCATAGTCATACATAGTTCTTTGTTCATCCGCCATGACGAAATCTTTACTTTCGTTAGTATCCTCTTCGTGGTATGTGTTAGTACTTTCCTCTGTGTTGCTACCGGTGGTGTCGCGCTTCCAAATTCGGCGACGAGTAGGCATACACTGCGATAAACAAAGAGGATAAGTATAAACCAAGACTTACAAAGATAGATAAAAAGAAAGATAATGGTAAAATAAAAAAAAAAAAAAAAAAATGATTAAATTAACAAAAATAAAGCGTTCTTAATATTACAATCCCCGACAGAACGCGCCAAAAAACTTGATGGCTCAAAAGCTACCTTTAAAACCGTAGGCAAGTGCACCTATCGTTTTATAGTATAGATTATTGAGTACCAAGTGTCATTCCCACGAGGATTGTAAGTACTAATAATTACCGTCTTTTTGTTATTTAATCTAGCAATTTTCAGAGTTTTTGTTGGATAAAAATAGAAAATGCAAAATAAAGGATTTGAAATAATCACAACTTACAAAAGATCAAATAAAATAAGATTGTAGAATAAGAGATCAAGAGCTAGAAATGTGTTTGAATGTAAATCCTCTAGAATATTTTTGTGATTTAACAAGATAAAATACAACCATAAGCCCTTAAGCAAAACCAACCTCTTTTAATAAAATCTCATGTTTCATGGACCGTAGAAATTCCCGATTTAAGTTAAACCCTCTATCGAGCGAATAACTCCTAACCTCAAGTTGATTAACTGAAATCTCTTTCTAGTTAAAACCCCAAGATTGCATTATAACGATTTGTGAATTCCCATATTAGGTTTGACCCAATCCGGAAGATTTATGTCGTCCCATATCTAGGATTGCATGCAACTCTTTTCACTTATGTAGTTCTATTTCATCATGAATCTCTCGATTTCCGATGAAAAATAAACTTCAAATCAATATTGCGCGTATACCAATTCGAATAAACAAGCATAACATAAGCGAATCGCATAAGACATGAGGATTTTATTAAAAACATACAAACCTTAATCACAAATCCATTCTAGAGTTCATTACATTCAAACACTAGAAATTTAGCTACACATGACTTTGATAAAAGAGTATACTACACAAGAAGATTTTAATAAAATGAACATGGTGTACTTAGCTCTTATTCAAGACCAATACAAGACTTCTTCCTTGGTTGATGATGTTGAGCTCCAAGCCTTCTCCTCTAATGCTCTTCAACTTCCAACTCTACCTCTCTTTTATTCTCTCAATGTATTTTGCTTTGTAACTTAGAGAGAATGAATCAATGAATATACAATGAATAATGGATTAAATGAATGATTCCCCCAACTCATACTCTTGGCTTTTATAGACATCATTTTTGTGCAAGAACACATTAATAATGTCATCCTTTGTTAAACAATTGCCTCCACTTTCATTGTTGGTTGGTGAATTCTTGTACTCAATTGATGATTGAGGGAATATGGAGACATGGTGGAGCAAAATTGGGTGTTAAAGGTGTACAAAAGTGGTCAAAAAAGCTTGGTTGGTGAGTTTTTCATAGAAAAATTGCAAAAGGAAGTCCCTGACATGGCCATGTCGCAGAACACACCACAGGCCATGTCTTTGTCGACATGGCCATGTCACCCAACACGGCCAGGCCGTGTTGGGGTCATGTTTTGTGCGAATTTTTGAGTTTTTGCTCCCGTGAACACGGCCGTGTTGCCCAACACCCACTGCCGTGTTGGACCAAAAAGGCCCCAAATGACGCGTTTGGCTTGGGATTTCGAGCGTTTTGCATCCTTAAACTCCCGGTATGTTTTGACATGAATCCATGGTCCGAAATTCACCAAAATTAGCCCCGAATGGTCAATCTACATCAATAAAAGCACCTCGAGTAATATGAACTATGTACAATCAAAAATTTACAAAACTAACAATAAAATAACTCGAATTCTACTCAAATATACACATAAAACATGCATAAAAAGACCCTTATCACTCATCGAACAAAGTTATGGTTGCACTGTGATTGTCTTGTGAGACATTCAACACCAGTCGATATCTACAATTGACAAAAAAATTATCGGTATTTGATAAATAAATAAATTATATAAGTTTTTAAAATATGATTAATACCTTGGCACTGTTTCGACATTTTTCTCATTGCATTTGTTACAAGTCGCAGTGTCTTTACTTTTCAAAACAGAGGCAGGACATTTCTTACATGAGTCATACCACAAGAATGATTTATTTTCAACTTTTTCGACAACTCCTTTGAAACAATAATACATATTCTGTAAATAGACAAAAAAAAAATATTTGAAAAAAAATTTATATCATTGAATAAAAGATACAAAATGTTCATAATAATAAAAAAAAGCATGATATTAAATAATACTTATACCTCATATAAGGATTCTCGGTTGTATATGATCTCATTGAGGCTCACTTCCTTTGCATGTTTCATTCTCTGAATCATTGATTGTTCTCGGATTTTCATAGGATTATCAATTGAATGTAGCCTGTGTGAAACCCCATATTCATTAAACCTAGAATTTTATTAGAGATAATTAATATATTATGTTTTCTAATAATTTATGTTATTTAATTTAGTATTATTTATTAACTTAGAATAATTTTTAGTATGTATTTGACATTACGATTCTTTATATCGACCTAATTTTTGCATTATATTGGGATTAATATTAGATTTGTTTTTATTTTATTTTATCTAGTTAATTGTTTATCATATACATTTTGTTTACTTGTTAAAAATTTAAATTTTATTACCAATGCATATTGCTTAATTAAGTATTTATTACTAAATTTTCATTTGTTAAGATTAGAGTCATAATATTTTATAATTTAAATGGATATAATATTCTTTTTAGTTATTTGGGCTAAATGAATCACAATTAATTATATCACTTTGGATATAAGTTAATTACTTTGGCCCATCTATATATTTTCAACATTTTTATAATTAATACTAAAGCCCACATTCTAAGCCTAGCAATTTTCAGCATCAAACCCATACCCAAGCCCAACCTCAAGTCAAAGCCCACCCATTTAACACTCCTTTAAATACCAAATATCTTAACCCTAACTTCATTTTTCAGATTTTTCACACACTCACACACACCAGAATGTGAAAACCTCTTCCCCTCCTCTCCTTCTCCAGCGGCGCCGGCCACCACCGCCCGCCGCCGGCCACCACCGCCCGCCGCCGGCCACTGCCGCCACCACCTCTTGTTTTTATTTTTTTTTCTTTTCTTTTCCTTTTTCTTTCCCTTCTCTTCTCTTTCTCTTTCGGTTTCCGGCTGCCACTAGCACCGCCGGAATCTCCGCCGGTAACCACCGTCCTCCGCCGTCGGTGTATATATAAAAAAAATGTAATTTATTTTTCTTTTTTTTTTGTTTTGTTATCTTTCCTTTCTCCTTCTCTCAGTTCTTCTTAAATTTATTTTTGTTTTTGTTTTGTTTTTCCGGCACCGCCGTGCGCCGTTGCCCGGGGCGCCGTCTCTCACGGCCGAGGCATCTTGAATCCCTGAAACATGCCACTGCCAGTGGCTTGTATCCACACACACACATAAATATATATTATTCATATTTTTATTATATTTTTCTTTTGCTCATTATTTAATTTTTGTGATATGAACTTAATTTGTTACAAGATATGGGTTTGATGAGGCCAAAACCAACACCTCCTTGAACATTTGGTTCGTAATGGATGAGGTCAAGCCGAAAACCCATTTGCATGTGTTATCTTGTGATAGATCTAGGGATTTATCTAAAGTTTTGATATTTTTGTTTCTTCCATTTTATTCAACTAAGCCTAAAAACAGGAAATAATAAATAAATAAATAAATAAATAAATAAATAAAACAAAACAATCTGGGAGTATTACAACTCGAGCACCGAAGGCTCGAGTTTCAATTTCGGAATGTAAATCCAATTTTGCATAATTTGCTCATCTTTCATTTTTATTTATTATTTTTTCATGACAACATGTGAATTTGTGTAAAAATTGTTTTATTACTACTAATTATAAAATGCCTAAAACTTGGTTAATGTTACAATTTGATCAGTCACTTTAAGAGATCCAATTTATATATATATAAGGTAAATTGTATTTTTTGGACATATTTAAAAAAAATCATTATTGTTTATTTCCTTAATTCTACACTGATTCTTTATATATATGTATATATATAATATATTATATATTCTATTTTTATGGGTTTTTGTCTTGTTTAGGTTTTGTAAGTTTCAATTTATGTGTCATACATATATATTATACATTATGTTATTTTGATTAGACTTAATTATAGGTATTGTATTAAGTTTGTTTGATTTTAAAGCAAGATATTAAAAGGCATTTGAATCTGTGTAGGGATATGGTGAAGCAAACTTGGCAAACAAAAATTCAAGACATTGTAAAATGTGGGTAAAGTTTTTAAGTGAAGGTCATTTTTTTATGGGAAAAGATTAAACACGACATGTTGCATCCATCAATTTTATTATGCTTGAATTCGTAAATTGCATGAAAGTTGATATATTTGATGATAAAATTATAAATTGTGTTGTAGGATTATTGTTTGATAACCAAGTTAGATTAGATAACCTCTAAGTATTGAACCTTGATAGTACTCACTTGTATTGCCTAAACATCACGAGTTTTCGGATGACTTTAAATTTCAAATCTAAGAAACGCCTAAAATTCATATGCACTTAATCTAAATTACTAGTTTAAAAGAATATATATGCAATGTGTCTCTAATTTTAACTTTAAAGTTGCTTCGAATAATTGACACAATATTGGACTAAATTGTATTTTTATAAACTGGACATTATTGTATTTCCCTTGAAGTCAATAATAATTAATCCTAGTCGAGATAAGATGAATTACTTACGTAGCCTCATCACTTTTACAAAATTAGAGAACTTCTCACATGCGAGATAATCGACTTCTATTAGTAATTGTTAAGTTTGAGGATTATATTCTTGTATTGTAATGTGTGCGAATATTTAATTACTTTATACCCATTTTATTTGCATTCAATGATAAATCGTTTCTCATTTTTCCGAACCCGTTTGGCGTGTGTAGTTAGGGCAATCAATCGAACAGGTTGCCTGTTGGTGTTTGCTCAGCTACACATGTGCCTATTCCCATGTTTCCGGGACCGAGACTACGCGTAACTTGGGTCGTAGTATTGGTATATTCCTAATATGACGAACTCGGGTATAAACCCACGCTAAAGAGTCGTCGAGCCACTGGGAGGAATAAGGAGCCGGGAGGCTTCGGCCTGGTGAGTTGGAGAACGCAATAGGGTTCGGTGTTTGATCAACATCGACCCTGCGTTTATTTTATGTATCTCGCTAGTTTTCAAAATGGGGCATATAACCTTATCTCGTTTAAAAAAAAATTGCCGTGTGTAGTTCGCAATCAATCGAACAGTCGCTGTTGTTGGTGTTTGCTCGGCTACACATGTGCCTATTCCCATTTTTCCGGCGGACCGAGAGACGGCGGCAGAACTGGGTCGTAGTATTGGTATATTCCTAATATGACGGTCTCTCGGGTTTAAACCCACAGCTAAAGAGTCGTCGAGCCACTTGGGAGGAATAAGGAGCCGAGAGGCTTCGGCCTGGTGAGTTGGAGAACGCAATAGGGTTCGGTGTTTGATCAACATCGAACCTGCGTTTATTTTGTGTATCTCGATGGTTTTAAAATAGGGCATAGAACCTTGTCCATTTTAAATTTGACTTGAATCCCGTAATTTATTTTACCGTATTTGTGTTAACATCGTATTTGATGCAGCAACCTAAAACTCGTGAGGTTAGTACAATTTATATTTTGTTTCCGTATTTTTGCATTCATCTGCACGCATGAAACCATTTTTGTTCACTAAGTAATTCGCTCAAATAATTTCTTTCGAGTTTTCGTTAATAACTCTTGCATTCCCCTTCCCCTACCCACTGAGCTCGTTTAGCTCACCCCATGTTTTCCTAAAAATTTTCAGAGATCGACGAACTTGAGTACGGACACAAATACAAGAGTAATGCAGAATCCGAAACGTGTTGTGCCATTTCTCAGATTTTTGCCCTAAGTATTTGAGCGTAATTGACGATTTTGGTTACTAATTTTTGATGTATTATTTGTTATTATTAAGTTTTTTTTTTTTGGATAAGACTTCCGCTGTAATACTTAATATACTTAAGTCGTGTGATTGAGTTTACTTTGTATATTTTTTTTTAGTAGACTTAGATCCGTTAGTATTATAAGTTTTCAATTATCGTGCTTTCGAACAAATACGTTTGTGGAGCTTAAGTTAGTAAATATTTGGAGTTGTACTATGAAGATTGGGATTATTGTGGGTATTTTGGGTTTATTAAATTTGGGGCGTTACAGATATGGTATCAGAGCTTCGGTGTAAAAGGAACTACACCTGAGCTAACCAGGATAAGATCCTCCACCTGTGGATTAGATTATTACTAGTGGGTGATCTTAAAACTCTAGTTAAGTTTAAAATGAAATAAGTATGTTGTTAAGATTTATTCAAAGATTAATGTTTGATTATCAAATAGGATGTGAATTATTTGAGTTCGAGTTTGGGTCTCCCGAATAGGAGAAAGTTATGATTCATAAAATCTGATGACTTTAGATACTGAACAACCGCCGAGAAATCAGGACAAAACCAGGATAAGATCATTTGTTAGGGGGATTAGACTACAACTATTTGATGATATCGAATTTTGAGTTGAGCTTTATTTTGATACTG
Source organism: Rehmannia glutinosa (assembly GCA_016081115.2). Classification (NCBI taxonomy): domain Eukaryota; kingdom Viridiplantae; phylum Streptophyta; class Magnoliopsida; order Lamiales; family Orobanchaceae; genus Rehmannia; species Rehmannia glutinosa. Next base: position 133,574 of record JABTTQ020001344.1, on the reverse strand, counting down.
AGTAATTTAGACCGAATAGTTGAATTCTTATAGATTAAGTTTGGTTAAGGTTGAATTGAGGATTAGATTTGATTATCGAGTGGAAATGGATTTACTTACCCTTGAATCAAATTTTAATGGATCTCATAGGAACACGAAGTAGATCATTAGTGATAAGCTGTCAACCTTTTAACCCGAGTATGGAATCTAGAAATTTATCTTTTGGGGACTTTACCATCAATATCAGTTATGTGTTATGACACCTAGGTATAGATAAGATATACAACGAACCCTTGTGTCAATTAGACGTTAAGCTGGAAAAGAAGCAAAAGGCGACTTGGGACTTTAGAGCTTGAAATTGTTAGATCTACAATTTTCCTATGATGAAAAGGAATTTGGGGACCAAATTCTTTAAAGGGGGGGAGTATGTGAAACCCCATATTCATTAAACCTAGAATTTTATTAGAGATAATTAATATATTATGTTTTCTAATAATTTATGTTATTTAATTTAGTATTATTTATTAACTTAGAATAATTTTTAGTATGTATTTGACATTACGATTCTTTATATCGACCTAATTTTTGCATTATATTGGGATTAATATTAGATTTGTTTTTATTTTATTTTATCTAGTTAATAGTTTATCATATACATTTTGTTTACTTGTTAAAAATTTAAATTTTATTACCAATGCATATTGCTTAATTAAGTATTTATTACTAAATTTTCATTTGTTAAGATTAGAGTCATAATATTTTATAATTTAAATGGATATAATATTCTTTTTAGTTATTTGGGCTAAATGAATCACAATTAATTATATCACTTTGGATATAAGTTAATTACTTTGGCCCATCTATATATTTTCAGCATTTTTATAATTAATACTAAAGCCCACATTCTAAGCCTAGCAATTTTCAGCATCAAACCCATACCCAAGCCCAACCTCAAGTCAAAGCCCACCCATTTAACACTCCTTTAAATACCAAAAATCTTAACCCTAACTTCATTTTTCAGATTTTTCACACACTCACACACACCAGAATGTGAAAACCTCTTCCCCTCCTCTCCTTCTCCAGCGGCGCCGGCCACCACCGCCCGCCGCCGGCCACCGCCGCCACCACCTCTTGTTTTTTTTTTTTTTTTTTTTCTTTTCCTTTTTCTTTCCCTTCTCTTCTCTTTCTCTTTTGGTTTCCGGCTGCCACTAGCACCGCCGGAATGTCCGTCGGTAACCACCGTCCTCCGCCGCCGGTGTATATATAAAAAAAATGTAATTTATTTTTCTTTTTTTTTTGTTTTGTTATCTTTCCTTTCTCCTTCTCTCAGTTCTTCTTAAATTTATTTTTGTTTTTGTTTTGTTTTTCCGGCACCGCCGTGCGCCGTTGCCCGGGACGCCGTCTCTCACGGCCGAGGCATCTTGAATCCCTGAAACATGCCACTGCCAGTGGCTTGTATCCACACACACACATAAATATATATTATTCATATTTTTATTATATTTTTCTTTTGCTCATTATTTAATTTTTGTGATATGAACTTAATTTGTTACAAGATATGGGTTTGATGAGGCCAAAACCAACACCTCCTTGAACATTTGGTTCGTAATGGATGAGGTCAAGCCGAAAACCCATTTGCATGTGTTATCTTGTGATAGATCTAGGGATTTATCTAAAGTTTTGATATTTTTGTTTCTTCCATTTTATTCAACTAAGCCTAAAAACAGGAAATAATAAATAAATAAATAAATAAATAAATAAATAAATAAAAATAAAACAATCTGGGAGTATTACAACTCGAGCACCGAGGGCTCGAGTTTCAATTTCGGAATGTAAATCCAATTTTGCATAATTTGCTCATCTTTCATTTTTATTTATTATTTTTTCATGACAACATGTGAATTTGTGTAAAAATTATTTTATTACTACTAATTATAAAATGCCTAAAACTTGGTTAATGTTACAATTTGATCAGTCACTTTAAGAGATCCAATTTATATATATATATATATATATATATATATAAGGTAAATTGTATTTTTTGGACATATTTAAAAAAAATCATTATTGTTTATTTCCTTAATTCTACACTGATTCTTTATATATATGTATATATATATATATATAATATATTATATATTCTATTTTATGGGTTTTTGTCTTGTTTAGGTTTTGTAAGTTTCAATTTATGTGTCATACATATATATTATACATTATGTTATTTTGATTAGACTTAATTATAGGTATTGTATTAAGTTTGTTTGATTTTAAAGCAAGATATTAAAAGGCATTTGAATCTGTGTAGGGATATGGTGAAGCAAACTTGGCAAACAAAAATTCAAGACATTGTAAAATGTGGGTAAAGTTTTTAAGTGAAGGTCATTTTTTTATGGGAAAAGATTAAACACGACATATTGCATCCATCAATTTTATTATGCTTGAATTCGTAAATTGCATGAAAGTTGATATATTTGATGATGAAATTGTAAATTGTGTTGTAGGATTATTGTTTGATAACCAAGTTAGATTAGATAACCTCTAAGTATTGAACCTTGATAGTACTCACTTGTATTGCCTAAACATCACGAGTTTTCGGATGACTTTAAATTTCAAATCTAGGAAACGCCTAAAATTCATATGCACTTAATCTAAATTACTAGTTTAAAAGAATATATATATGCAATGTGTCTCTAATTTTAACTTTAAAGTTGCTTCGAATAATTGACACAATATTGGACTAAATTGTATTTTTATAAACTGGACATTATTGTATTTCCCTTGAAGTCAATAATAATTAATCCTAGTCGAGATAAGATGAATTACTTACGTAGCCTCATCACTTTTACAAAATTAGAGAACTTCTCACATGCGAGATAATCGACTTCTATTAGTAATTGTTAAGTTTGAGGATTATATTCTTGTATTGTAATGTGTGCGAATATTTAATTACTTTATACCCATTTTATTTGCATTCAATGATAAATCGTTTCTCGTTTTTCCGAACCCGTTTGGCGTGTGTAGTTAGGGCAATCAATCGAACAGGTTGCCTGTTGGTGTTTGCTCAGCTACACATGTGCCTATTCCCATGTTTCTGGTCGGACCGGAGACGGCGGCATAACTTGGGTCGTAGTATTGGTATATTCCTGAATATGACGAACTCTGGGTATAAACCCACACTAAAGAGTCGCCGAGCCACTGGGGAGGAATAAGGAGCCGGAGGCTTCTACCGGTGAGTTGGAGAACGCAATAGGGTTCGGTGTTTGATCAACATCGACCCTGCGTTTATTTTATGTATCTCGCTAGTTTTCAAAATGGGGCATATAACCTTATCTGTTTTAAAAAAAAAAATTGGCGTGTGTAGTTCGGGCAATCAATCGAACAGGTCGCCTGTTGGTGTTTGCTCGGCTACACATGTGCCTATTCCCATTTTTCCGGCCTGACCGAGACGGCGCGTAACTTGGGTCGTAGTATTGGTATATTCCGGAATATGACGGTCTCTGGGTTTAAACCCACAGCTAAAGAGTCGTCGAGCCACTTGGGAGGAATAAGGAGCCGGGAGGCTTCGGCCTAGTGAGTTGGAGAACGCAATAGGGTTCGGTGTTTGATCAACATCGAACCTGCGTTTATTTTGTGTATCTCGATGGTTTTAAAATGGGGCATAGAACCTTGTCCATTTTAAATTTGACTTGAATCCCGTAATTTATTTTACCGTATTTGTGTTAACATCGTATTTGATGCAGCAACCTAAAACTCGTGAGGTTAGTACAATTTATATTTTGTTTCCGTATTTTTGCATTCATCTGCACGCATGAAACCATTTTTGTTCACTAAGTAATTCGCTCAAATAATTTCTTTCGAGTTTTCGTTAATAACTCTTGCATTCCCCTTCCCCTACCCACTGAGCTCGTTTAGCTCACCCCACGTTTTCCTAAAAATTTTCAGAGATCGACGAACTTGAGTACGGACACAAATACAAGAGTAATGCAGAATCCAAAACGTGTTGTGCCATTTCTCAGATTTTTGCCCTAAGTATTTCGAAGCGTAATTGTACTGATTTTGGTTACTAATTTTTGATGTATTATTTGTTATTATTAAGTTTTTTTTTTTGGATAAGACTTCCGCTGTAATACTTAATATACTTAGGTCGTGTGATTGAGTTTACTTTGTATATTTTTTTTTAGTAGACTTAGATCCGTTAGTATTATAAGTTTTCAATTATCGTGCTTTCGAACAAATACGTTTGTGGAGCTTAAGTTAGTAAATATTTGGAGTTGTACTATGAAGATTGGGATTATTGTGGCTATTTTGGGTTTATTAAATTTGGGGCGTTACAGCCTGTATAAGTAGAAATGAATGTGTTATTTTCAAATTCAATCAACGTCGTATTGAAATTTAAAGTTATTGGTTACCAGTTTCTCAAATATTTTGTTTCTTCACATGTTGGGTCTATCTGTAGGATTGATGCTGATGTAGTTTGCATCTGTAACTCACCCAAATAAGGAAATATGACATACAATAATACATATGAAAAGTAGTCATTTCAACTGTTATATTTTTAGGACATCTTTAATAATAATAAGAAGAGGAAAAATATTTTTTTTCTTCAGTAAAAACTGTAATTAAAATAAATTACCAAGGTATTTTTTGGGGTGGCTTTAGTGATGGCAACTATCGGATTTTGATCAATAATATCCTCCAATAACTTTCCTTCATTTGTTGCCAAATCCTCCCAAAGACAAACAATTACAGGATGAAATCTGTATATAATAGATAATAAGTCAATCACATACGTTCTTCAAAATTGAATGGAAAAAACAATACTTGATGAAAAAGAATAAATATTTTGATTACTGTTTGTTAATTATCGTTATTTCCCTCACAGACTTCAACGCGGTTCTTGAGTTTGTAGTCATTCGGCATTCTTTTACTCTTAAGAGAATTCCACAAATATCTGTATGACATAATTTGCACTTGTGAAAATGTTAAAAAAAACATATCATTATGGTAAAATAAATATATGCATGACATAAGTTACACTTACAAAAATATTTAAAAAACATATTAATTTGGTCAAATAATAAGTAAAGGATAAAGAAAATATACCAACTCCATTATTATGTAGTTCAAGATTTATATCATTGAATTCCACAAAATTGTATTCAATTCTATCTGCAATAGGTTGATCTGACGCATCATTCACAACAGAATGTTTCTTTAAGACCAATTCCTTTTCAGGATGTGCATTCGGAAATAGTGGATTAACTCTTTTAACATCCGCATTTGCAATCATATATGTATTATTAACTGTTATTTTGCCTGTAAAGTGATTTATGTCTTCATTGAAGATAATAACACCAATCTGCACCCCCTGCAAAAATTAGCAATATTGTTTTAACTTATTAAATATAATAATTATTTAAATATAAAAGATTTTAGTTTAGTTTATTTTCTTACTTCTTCATCTATCATAATCATTTTACGAATCTTGGAAGAGAAGTTTTGTCCGCAAGATGTTGGGAAGCCAACTCTTAGAGCTTTTAAACGTAAAGTGAATGACTTCTGATTTATATTCAAAAGTCTTACTGGTGTCGTTGAATCCATTTTCACAAGGCGCTGATTGTCTTCCTGCATTGTACAAGTTAAGATATATTAATGTCACAAGTCAATTGTGAGGGATTACATTAATCAATATTGTTAGTAAAAGTCCAATTCAGATTATACTTTAGCACAAAAAGTACATGCAAAAAGTCACAACTATCCATACATGCTTCAAGCTAATGGCAGTCAATCTACCAGAACAAATAACACAAATGAGGCAACAAGCGAAATCCAATCCACATGTACGTCTTTCTTTTTGTTTCTATTCCATACTTTTGTGATACAACCATTCTCTTTTTTGGAAATGCCAGCACACACCCTTCCGGTACGGCAACTTACTAACAAATTTTTAGTTAGATTAAACTATACTATTTTCAAATACAATTATGTTTTCCTGTCATAGATAGATTAAACTGAATTATTTATGACGTCAGGGTGCGTAAAGTGTTTTTCTGGACAGTTCTAATATTATCTAACTATTGGCATGAATTATGTGAGACTTTACATAGCGGCTGATGTCAACACATCTCAACCATTGACAAAAATTTGTGTGCATGTTTATTGTAACATTCAAAGAAGTCTGATATACTTAAACATCAAGTAATTCATCAAATCAACTAAAAACTTAATAAGTCAAACCTTAAAACATCTCATATGCTTAATCTAAATTCCAAAATTCAAATTCCAAACTGAACATCATCATTAGGTTCAACACTCATCAGACATGTGGACTGGAGACGCGGAGGTGTGGATAGTTTTAGGAAAACATAAATAAACAAATTCGGTTTTCGGTTTGGTTTGGCGAACCGAACTATAAAACCGAAACTGAACCGAACAGAAACCGAAATTTCAAAAAGAAAAAAACCGAAAACCGAATCGAAATTTTCGGTTCGGTTTCAATTCGGACCGGATTTTCGGTTCTGATTTGGTTCGGTCGGTTAACCGAACTGTGAACACCCTAGGTGATATTCTAAATTTTTTCTCGTCTGGGAAAAAGCTTGGAAGGTTTTGACACGCATAGATCCTACTGCTGCATTCTTTGAAATTCTGCTTTTATATGAAGACATTCTATTGATTTCAATATAACATGAAACACACCAGACAAGCAATCGAGCATATATTTTGTGTCATGTTCATGACATTCAAAGTAAGGATAATGTAAACTATGGGCTATTGTATTTGAAAAACAAAATTATGAGTGACAAGAAATTTTTTACCCCATCTGCCAATCATCTGATTAGGAATATTGTCTCCATTTCAAACAAATGGGAAAGGAGAAACTGTACACTTTATGCCAGCTACATTTATTTGACGATTTGCTGTTGCATGCAAACGAATTTAAAACTTTATTAAGCAGTAGAACAGAAACAAACTTGCATAAGTTTCGCTATCAAAGAAAGTACATAACCACATTCTGCACTTAACATAAAGAACAACAACTTGGAGTCTATTATTATTACAAAATATGCATAGAAAAGGAATCAGGAAACATACCTGTATTGATTTTAATTTCTCAACAATTAAAATCTATTCTCTTATTGCAGTACTCCAGAATCTCAATGGAAGCTTTGTACTCCAACTCCCTCAACCTACACTTTTAATAATAGATGGTTTTACGTATTTTTCATTATAAAAAATATTAGAACTCCAAAAACTCAAATATGGACATCCATAACCGTATCTGGAATGTAGTCAGTCACACAAGTTAATTACATTAATTTTACACTCCAAGGCCACAAGAGATTAGTTATATCTTGAGAAGCCAAAAGGGGTCTGATTAATGTGTTAAAAATTGTAAGTGATATCCAAGTTTTGAGATATTATTTCCCATCTTCCATGCAATTACAATACTGAAAAATCAAGACTTATTGGATTCTGGATAATATTAAATTCCGAAACAGAAAGTCTTTTGGTCCCTTTAAACGTTAAGATAAGATTATAAAACCTATTTTGATGATATCTTGCACTAAAAGAATTTTGTAGTTGCATGATAGTGGAATTATAATTTTAATCAATTTATCCTTAGAACAAAATATCCAGTCTTGTCTGTTAAATCTCGGATAGAAGGTACTAATTAAAATGAAACACTTATTATCAATAAATTAATAGTTCAAACACTTGATAAATAATATTCCAGCATCATCATATATTACACGAACAAGGACGGAGCCAGGAATAAAAATGGAGTGGGCCGATACACAAAAATAGGGTGGCCCCTACCTCCGCCCTTGTACACGAACATCATCATATAGTCGGTGTCGATCTGGTCGGCTGCATTTTACTTTTTGGGGGTTCATTCTCTTCCAAGTGGGAGCAAATTTGTGTTTTTCAGATGACAAAATAAATATAAAGTTTTAAGGGGTAACAAGTTTGCATACTTTTTGCTTTTAGTACATTAGGTTCCTAACTCATAAAAAATGACCACCAACGTTACTCTTTTTAATCAATTTTAATTAATTTGGTCCTGGCCGTTAGTTGACCGTCACAGCCTAACGATTTGACCTGTAATTGTGGGTTGAGAGGGGAGAATCCTAATTGAACAGTGAAACATTTGCACGTTATTTTTCCCCAATTTCTCCCCCAAAATTTCTTCTTCCCTAGTTTTCATCCCTAATCCTAAACCCTAAATCTCCTAACTATGTCAAATATTATCTCAAATCGATGAACTCACCAGCGATTTTTGTTGGCAAAATTAAAAAGGCAAGGGCATTTGCACTTAACATCAGTTTTTTCTTATTCTTTTTTTTTTGCTAAGGGTGATAAAACTGTGATTTTATGGCTTCTTCATACGTCCAACTCCGAGAAGGCTTGGGACTGCGATGGTTAAATTTGTTGTTTAATGCCTGTTAGATGACAGTGTAGGTTAATATCCTTGAGGTTAGAATTTAAGAAGAAATGCTTGTTTTATATATGGTGATTTTAGCTATTGATCATGCAACTGAATCGTTTTTCTTCTATTTTGTTTCCTTTTATTTTCTTTTTATTTTTGTCTTCTTTTTTTTACCAACATTCTTTCGGAGACATTGAAATTGAAATATAGTGTTTCATTATTTTATGTTTTTATTTTTCGTAATATTAATTAACCAATTGATTATCTCTAATTTTTTGTTTTATAAATACGAAGGGCCCATTTTTCCCACATGAACGAAACAAATTAAATTTAAATATATTTTTCAATTTAATAAGAATTTGAATACCAACTTCAACTCAATTATTGATTACAATTTTGATAAAAGATGTACAAAGACCGAGTTACTCAAACTTTCATGTTTGATTCGATTAGTTAAGCTCATTCAAACTTAGGCCACTTACTAAGCATATCCAATCAAAATATAAGATTTTATAAAAAAGAACGAATTAGTTTACAAACATAGAATCCCGACAAATATGAAGAGAGAAGACCCTCGAGAACCCTAACACGTAAGAATTGTTCTGGGTTGACTTCTTTATATTATTAGTTTCCGTGTAATACCCGAACGTATGAGTGTTGGTCTAGGTTTAGTGTTTTTGGCTAGAAAATACTTTCTATCAAGGAAGAACATAAATGATTAATTGTTTTACTTTTAAGACATATCTTGTAAGGGAATGGTTGTTATGGAATCGAACTCAAACACCTGATATGACTTGAATTCCTTAATAACTCGATCATTATTCAATTTTCACGTAAATGATTAATTTTAAAGAGAAGCGTGCCCAGAACCCTATATAAAAGACCCATGTATAATATTACGGAGTTCTTTTGAATCATAGCACAATCATTTACATGTTATTAAAGCCAAAAAGAAAGAAGACGACTTAGTCGCGCTAAGAAACCATATATAGGAGACTACTTTAATAATTTCCACTAAGATTATTATATTTATTGGTACTAAATATTATCTAAATGATGCAACTCAGTCCTTTGTCCTTTTCTTAGCAAATGAGTTTGCCTGATCTATGTTTAAACGTATAACATATTTGTAACAGAGAATGATCTCATTTAAATATCGAGTCAAATATGGTTAACCCCATAAAAAAGTCAAATTTCTTAAAATAGATGAAGATATACCACACCGACATGAAGAAATTAAGTATTGCAAAAAATACAAGTTGAGACACTACAATAAGACATTAAGTTTTTGACTAATCTCTTTGCAAAGCAAGAGTTCTCTTTCAACTATACCTTGTACTTTGTATATGAGAATTGTTTCTCAGAGATTAAAGAAGTCGGCAACCTGCACAAATTTTGATTATTTGTAAGTTAAATAGGATTCTTATTTAATACTAAAAAATATGCATTTAAAAATTTAAAATAAAGTATATGAAAATGTTTGAAGTTTTACATAAGCATACGTTTTTTATATTATATTATTAAAATTTTTTAATTGAATATAACCATAACTAACAAATAATAATTTTGTTATCACATTACCTTATTGATAGGTATCAGAACTTTTGCAATAAAGCGAGTCATTCTTCGGTATTTTGTTGTCCTAATAAAAACAAATTAGCAACATTAATAATGAGGACAAAAATAAAAATTAGCAACATTAATAATGTATAATATGTAATGTAAGTGTCAAATATTTGTACCTGCACTCAAAACTTGTTTGTACACAACGTTTTTCGTTTTCGAATCTCCCCTTCCATTCGCATTGTCCGGTTTAATCAAAACTTTAGTTGTAGGCATTGAAGTTCCTGTGGAGAGAGCAACATATAATTGACCGTGAGAAAACACTGATTGTGGCAAATAGACACCAACGTTCGGAAGTGTCATGTCCTTGAGCTTTATTGATTGTCATGGCAAAGCAAAGTCTAATTGGAAATTGTTTACGCCTAAATTGAAATGGATAGCCTTCGTTCTCAGCTGGTGAAAGTGGTATTCTAGGTATAAAGACATGCTTTCCACTATGCTGCCCAAGGATAATCTCAGCATCAATTATGTTATTCTTGAAATCCCGACACACCATTCTTGTACCGTTACATAATCCATTTGATGGATCCAGATTCCTCAGAAGAATTATTGGGCAGATTCGTTTTAGCACCAACTTATGAGGAGGTAAGCCATTTGGAGTTAATGAGTTCAAAAAATTCTCTTCGTAATAGTTGTTTGTGTCATCAATAGCTTCATCAAAGCTGCTAAATGTTCTTGCTTCTCCAGGAAACATAGAGATCAAATTGTCATTCAATCTATCAACATGCTCGTTTTTAGAGGCTAATATTGCTCGACTTATCATGTAATGAGCTGAATGGGCATTTTTATCTAACGCTGGGAAAATAGCCCTTATAAGCCGCTGTATTGAGTTTTCTTCATTGTCATACTCAATAATCATTTCTTCCGGGATTTCTATATTACCTTCATTATCAACTGGTTCCTCACCATTTCCAACTCTTAGCAATAATTCACTGAAATTTGGATCATTCACTGACCTCATGTTTCTTGTTGAAGTAACTTTCCTCATTTTAGGCCACAAATATGATTTGACCAAACTTGCATAGATAGTTTGATGGATTGTTGCCCTAGGAACAACTGGTAATACTTGTCTAAAATCTCCACCAAAAACTACGACTTTTCCACCAAAATCATCTTTATTTCCCATTACGTCTTTTAAAAGTTTATCAACATTCTCAATAGCCCATCGTTTCGCCATTGGTGCTTCATCCCATAATATAAGTTGTGCTTTACGCAATAGATCTGCAGCCCCACTTTGCTTCGATATAGTTCATTCACTTGATTCATTTGAATCTATTGGGATTTTAAAGCGTGAATGTGATGTTCTCCTCCGAGCATTATTATGGCAAAGAACTCCGGATGTTGCAGTTGCAAGTGCTATTAGATTCTTGGATCTAAGATGGGCTAATAATGCACGGTATAACAATGTTTTTCCAGTTCCACCCGGCCCATCAATAAAACAATTCTTCCATTTCCCTTCTTTATGCAATCTAGGATCATCGAAAAAGCATTGTGTTGCTCAATATTCAATTTTCCCCCAGCTTCGTAATCTTCTGGAGGAATTTCAATGGACATTTCATCTTGTACCTCTCTATGAAAATCGTTCTCCATGTTATTCATATCAATAGGGATATCTGGAAGATCAAATGAACTTATGCTTTTTCCCACGCTCTGCAAGAAAAAATCCAAACTTTTTAAAGTTTTTGCAACTTGTAGTTCAAATGAGGTATTTGAGTCTCTTCTAAAATCATCAGACATTGCTTCATAGTATGTATCCCAAAGAACTCTCACATCTGTTGGTGTACAATATACCAATATGATTGCAAACAATCTTCGCAATTCATTTGGCATTTGAAAAGTGATAGCTTCATTTAAGCATTCAATTACACTAAAATCAGATTCAAGCAATCCTCTTTTTTGTGTTGCTTCCTTGAAGCATGAGCAACGTACACCATTCACTGTTAGCAAATCTTCGAAAGACGTTGGTCCTCTGACATGATTCAAAAGTAACCTTAGATAATATCTTTCACCTTCACTGGGGTTTGCAGTATTTATACGGCCAATGACATCTCTTTTCTTTCTTTCCTTCCAACATTTACCTTGCTTGTCCCACACATAATGCTCCAGAAATTTCCGATAAAGATATTTTCTGGCCTCTTCACTTTTGGAGTACATTGAAAAATACTCTGTAAGCATTGTTTTGGAGACATGGTCCTGACCAAAATATTTTCTAAATTCTGATTTTCCCAATATGTCACACATTGTTGATTTGGGAGGTGAAGTGGCAAGTTAATAACTGCTGGATATATTTCATTCAAATTAAACTCAAAAATTCGCCACATTGCTTCCTGAGCGGAGACCCACCGAGCATCTTGAAATTGTTTAATTTCATCAACTAAATTCTCATCATTGTTATGGGTAATATAAAATGCTACTTTGTCATGTCCCTTATAGATATACTTGTACAAATATTTCACTGCTGTCACTCCTGAACATATTTCAACATTGATATGACAGTTATATCTTGATAAAAGATATGGACTATAGGGTACTACCCACTGATTGTCAAGTTGTGCATTACGAACTTGAACTGTTAATCCATTTTTTCTTCTTCTGTAAACTAGATATCCATCCTTACCTTGTATTGTGCTTTCACAATATGGTCGTGGATAATGACATTTGCATTTTCCATTAACCATGCAAGAATTATTCATGTTCTTATCTCCACATGGTCCATGCATCATATGCTTGACAACCAAGTCAAACAACTCGGATACTTTCCCTGGTTAGGAAGTTCAAGATAGAAAACCTATCAAAGTGATCGGGGGTTGTAATTTTGTACTCGACTTCAAAATTATCAAAGATATGAGCATGCGGTAATCCTCTTTTTTGGAATTTAATGACATGAACATGTGCAGCAACATCTCCAAATATTTTCTTCTTAAACAATTGATCTTTCAAATCTTGTATTTTTGCTCGGAACACTCGTGAGGTCAAATCTGGTCGGTCTTGAGCTCGTTGTCCCTCATACAATTTATCTTGTATCTCTTTCCACTCTGGATTGCAAGTCATTGTAATAAATAAATCCGGTTTTCCAAACTTTTGTACCAAGGCCAATGCATCAAGATATCTATGACGCATATCTCTTGGTCCCCCAATAAATGATGCAGGAAGAACAATTCTTCTGCCAACTTCACTTCCTCTAGTTTCTCCTTTCAGGACACATTCCATAATGACTTGGTACAACTCAGCTCTCATATTCGACTGATTTTGACGGTAGTAGTCCAATCTTGTCGTCTCCAATTTTATGTACATGTCAACAACATATTGTTGTAGGAGCCTTCCACCAAAGAGAATAGTAGATTGTCTGGGATTTCTAATTTGTAGTCTGTAGCAACTATATTCTCTCGCATGAATTTTTTTATTATTTTCTCTTTCGACAGCTGTAAAAAGAAAAAAAAATATATAAAACATTATTTTTTAAAGATTTTTTTTAATGTGTTTGCAGATAGTTCATATATTACTATAAAAGAGCAAAATATTACAATATTGATGATAAAAGATGCTACAAATGCAAAATTAGTTATTTAACCAATTATATGTGTGATGAAGTGTTGGTGTATGAATTATAATCTTGAGATGAGTTTGAAGTTGAAAAAATACATACCCTCTTGTTCTTCAGAAAGAATATCATTCGCAGAAGAAAATCTTGATATTGTAGAGACATCATCAATAATTGGACCACCCCCTAAAAGATAATTCAATGCAATAAAATTAAAGGATAGAGTTCAATAATTATTTTCAGAATTTATATTAAGTATCTATTCTACAAATATCACAAGTTCAAAAATACAAAATAAAGAGTGGCATCTGTCACAAAACGTAGTTTATTATTCATGAGATTGAATTTCTTATTTCGAACAAAAAATTGAAAAACAAATCAATAAAGCAAGATTATTTTAAAATTTATTTACCTTCTTTTTGTACATTTGATTTCTTAGCAGCAATCTTTTTAATATTTTGATGCCATCCTGACTCACCTCTTGGAAAAAGAAGAGGGTATTGTAAAGGATCGTAACATCCATAATAATGTCTTATTCTATGTCGATCTCCTGAATGTGCATGGACCACAATGTCATGCTCAAATGGTATGTTAACATTGTTTCCTTCAACCCATATGGCCGCAACCTGATCAGCTATTGGAGAATTATAAACTCGTTGATCTAACTTCACATTTTTTGAGATATGGAGTTTAACATCATCCATTGAAGGATAGTCCTTTAATCTTCTAAAAAATTTTGCATACGGATTAACCTCGAGAACTTTGATAAGTTTATTTACAGTAACTTCACATAAAGTGGAGTTCTCAAGAATGTTCATTCTATTCTCAACCTCATTTTCTGTCTCCACAAAACATAACTGAAAATGACCTGGACCGCCATCCTTGGGTATTAATCCTGGAAGATCGTGATATACCATTCCTTGTGCTCGAAAAATATAAACCCCTCGTCGTGCAGATGCAAGTTCTTTATCTAATTTTACTCCAAATGAGGTAAAAGAAAATATGCAATTAAAAGGCCGAATATTTGATCGGAACTGAATGGCCTCTTCTGATTGTGAAGTAAACAACTCATATAATTCATCAGGAACTTCAATTGGTGCAAGTTTAGTTCTCCCATTATCGCAACAAAACGTTGGAGGTTCATGCTCAAATCTTACAGCACCACAATGTATGCAATTAGACACATTTTTGAGTTCATGTATCTCCGAACATACAGGCTGATAGAGTATTGAACCTAAAAAAAAAAAGATTAATATAGTTTAAATTGTTAAAAAGCTTGATTCTGATATATTATATATTTACCTAATAATTTAAAATTACTAACCTTGTGATTCACATTGAATTTGATCTTTGAAAAGACATGCAACTTTGTGAACTTTTTTTATTCTTATACTTCCTTACTTTGTCAATATATTCTTGTCTTTGTGTAGTATTAAGATTGTCATATTTTCTTTTCATCCGATCACAATTTCTTTGTCGATATACATCTGTCATTGTAGCACAGAATTATAATTTTTTATAACAAATTGTCACACATGTAAATTGAAAAGTTAAATAATTACAAAAATATTAAATTTTAAAATACTTGAAAAACCAATATTGAATTAAGTTTACCTGATGATGAATCTGATGTTGACAATCTTCGCTGCATTTCCATATTTCGAGAACTCGAGTTGAATTACTGATAAGTCATTATTTTCCGCAAATATCACTTGATACAACATAAAACGGCTAATGTAAACACAAAGTATAATTTTTTTATTCCATTTTGGTTTTTTAGTTGAAATACCAAATAGTAATAATAAATATAAATATAAATAGAATTAATTATTAATTAAATATATAAAAGTCTAAAAAATTAAATATAAAATTTGACACCAAGTGAAACCTTTGTTGTAAAAATCCTCGTCTAGCCCCGATTAATCCCCGCCTAGGCGATAGGCCCCCCTCGTCCGCCTACGATTTTTTTTCCGATTAGGCCCACCTAACCCGCCCAGGTCCTAGCTAGCGCCTAACGCTTTTTACAACATTGAGTGAAACGCAAGTTAATCATATGTTGTAGCTTCCTAAAGAGATGAACCAATTACAGGGCAAAAAATTATTTAAAGCTGAATAAATAAAGTAAAGGTTTTTTTTTTTAAAAAAAACAATAAAGTAAGTTAAACAGAGACGTATTGATGGGAATATTTTTAGTAACTTGATAGATTAAGGATTGTGATTGAAGTCTCTTCCAACGAATTTCTTCATTTAAAATATTTTACAATGATTAAGAAGGCAGTTCTTAATAATTAGAATTGTAAACGTATAGATTTAATTATAATTAAACCTCAAAAGAAATACATTAAATATATAGCTAATTTTGTGTATCTTAAATTTTGTTATACATATGAAAGTAAAGACAATATGTTAAAAAAAAAATAAAGGGTTTCTGTGAATGTTTTGAAAAGCTAGTTAACTTTGGGATTTTTCTTTTTGGCCTTTATTTTCATATTATTAGTAGCATTATCTAATGGATTTGACCTAAAATTCATGTTCTCTTAAAATATATAAATAACTTATAAATCAACAAATACTCATATTAATTTAGACCTATGAATGTAAAATTATAAGATCTCTCGATACGAATAGGGGGCAAAACTCTTTGACATTTTTCGAAGTCTATTACATACAAGTTTATATGTGTGCCTTATTGCTCAAAATTACTCATCATTTATCTACCTCAGAGCTGTTTAATTCTTTTTTTTTTTACAGGAGAGTTGTTTAGTTCTTAGAACCCGTCGAATATAAACCACCCCTTTATATGTGTTTCTTCAACTACCTCTAGGGAAAGATGGTTACTATGCTTAATAAGAATGATCTTGTTTGATTCGGCCTCAAATCCATATTTTCCAGGCCCTCGCGCACACACATGCTAAAATGGCCACATGACAAAGTTTGCCTTTCTGAAATGCTCAAACTTTCAAGACACACCATTTTTTCCAGCAAAAACTCATTCAAGCATACACAACAAATTGATAATTTTCCCCACAAAAGGTGCAGAAAGCAAAAAAAAAACTTTTTTTTAGGATGAAATAGAAAAAAAATCGGTTTTGTATGTTAGATTGAATATATATGTTTACAAAGTTAAAAAAGATGAGACTGGTCAAAGAGCGGAAAAAAGGACAAATCCAATAATCCTTCTGGAACGACTAATAAATAATTCATAAATCGGACTATGGGAAATGAGAAACATAGATAGTGTGAGAAAGCATAATCAAGCATGAATGAGAAGTTGAAGATTTTGAGGAAACATCAAGCTGCTACTTTTTTCAGTATTTATGCGTTAAAAAATGCTTTGTGAAATTTGCATGAATCATTATCGGCTTCAAATGATTCAAAATATTCCTATTTGCTCAGGAAACTAATTGGGTTTAATTATATATGCTCCTGTTTATACTATTATAGCCACAAGTGACAATGAAGGCACAGGACCTCGTAGATAACTTTGATAATGGAAAGCATCTAAATACATTAAACATATAGAGATTCGATCATCACCATCCAATGTGACCGAAAAAGTGGGCCTCACTACTATTACGATGTAACTCAAGTGATCATAATTGCTACCCACTACTACATCATCACCCATACTTAAGCAAGAAAAAATAATAGCATGAATTTGTAAACCTTTCCCTGTACATATTACACCCCTTACGCCACGGACAGGGAAAGGGAAAGGAAAATATTTCTCCCTCCAAAAAATTATCCTCTCCAAAAATTTTCAGGGGAAGGGGTCCTAAACATCAGCCTATTTTATGATCAATGGACTTTTTCATTCCCTAGTTTGTTATGTTTTTTTAGCATGTTGTATATAAAGAGCTAGGTTCCAATCTATATTCAAATCAAAAACTGACAAATAATTGAGATCCTCCCACCAATCTCATCCTCTCTAACAATTCTAATAATGGGGTTAGATCAGTGGTTTTAAAATCCTTCAAGATATGTGAAAAATATAAATCACATGACTCGGAGTAGAAGCAATTTATGAATACAGTTGCGTTGTGTAAAATTTAAAAATTATACTCATCCAAGAACCAAATAAAGAAAAGAAATATTTAAATTATAAAAAACCTGATTGTGTATTGTGTATTATTGTTGAATAGCAAATCGACCGACACTATCAATCTCAGCACCATTTCCGGCGATATGGCTTAAATTTCCGAATCGCTTAAATCTCTACTCCTTCCTCAATAAATAATAATGTAGTTGAAGAAGATTTCCAGAAGAATGGCTTAAATTTCCGAATCGCCTAAATCTCTGCTCCTTCCTCAATAGTTGAAGAAGATAATTTCAAGAAGAAATTCCGGATATAAGTTTCTGAATTGTTGACCGAGTGGATTTAAATTTCTGAATTGTTGCTTGAGTTACTTGAGTTTTCCCATGTCTATAGTCTTGTTTCTTTTGAGATTGTTAACTATCCAAAAGATGAAAAATTAAGATTGTAATCGTTCATTATTATTAAAGTCTCCCATGATTCCTTTTGGAATTTTATTCAAGTGTCATAATGGTTGTTTCATTAGTTACATTCTTGCCATTCAAATAATTAGATTAGACGGGTGTTTTGGCCATCCCAAAATTTGAGTTAAGAATGTAACGTTAATTTTTATTAAAGTCTCCCATGATGGCTTTTGGAATTTTATTCAAGTGTGATAATGCTTTTTCCTTAATTACATTCTTGGCATTAAAATTATTAGATTAGAGGGTGTTTTGGTCGTACTAAAATTGACAGAAACTTTCGGATATTTAGGTTAGTATAGAATAACAGAGTTAACTCAAACAGCTATGTCCTTGGTGGACAACTAAGTTGGTTATTCAACTGAGTTAGCCACTCAACAGACTCGATAAAGTTGTTGATAGAATAACTCTGTTGTTTATTCTTTACTTTAACTTGGTTGTATTGGTTTTATCAGCGGAAGACTTAACACCCTTGATTTGTTTTAAGTTTGTTTTAACACTTGATTCTTTAGCACTTGGTGATTAATCAGTTGGATAGAAAATATGAGTTTTATCAGCAGATATAATGTAAGTATGCAGAAATATAGATGTGCTGAAAAATAAATGACACAGTTAATTTTTATAGAGGTTCGAAGATGGGGTAATTCTTCTAGTCCTCTCTTCTCCAACTCCAGGAGGAATCCACTATGTAATTGATCTGTTTACAAAGTGGTCAATAGTCTAGAGACAACCTTGATCACACAGCTGGCTTCTCTTCCGACTTAGCTTCTTCACAGGGCAGCTGCCTTGCTACTTCATCTCACTTCTCAAGCTCTTGGATTTGATCACGAAGCCCTCCAATAACTTGATACTGGTTCGACCTTGAACCTTTCTACGATCCTCCTTGGAAAGTAGACCCCTCTTTGATGCTTCAAAGATTTCATCTTCAACAATTTTGAAGTAGTCTTTCCTTCACAGCTTAGTGTTGGATTGATTTCCTTCGAGTTGTAGGCTTGAGGATTTGCTTGAATGTTCTTGAGAATATTTGCAGATTATTGCTCAGATATTTCTTGTTTGTTCGTGGTTCAGGTAACCTTTTCTCAATGAGTTTCCTCAGCCTTTTATAGTGAACTTTTGAAATTTTGCCCGTTGAAGAGATAGGCTAATTTCAAAAGTCACTTAAGATTGTTGGCTTGTCTTGTTGCAGTCCTTGATGTTGACATTTGCTCGTATTTAATGTCTTGCACCATTGCAGCGTATCTGACATGGTGCAGTGCTTCCCATTGGTTTGTTCCTCTTGCACATAACTGGAACTAACACTTTATCTCTGACAACTTTAACATGTTACTATTCTGAGTAACATTCTTGATTTTCATCAACGGATCTCACTAAGTTGTCTTGACTTGACTGCAGTCTTTTATTCCCCAGATGACTTGAGTTATATTCCATTCCTTGGATGACTCATCTGTCACTTCAACTTGAGACTTGGCTTCTTGAGTTGACTTGACTGACTCTTCACGTAGCTGTCTCACAGCTGATACACCTTCAGTCGAGTTCTTGACTTTTCTTCTTTGCCATACTCAGTTGTCTCCACACCGGAGTCTTCACTTCAGTCTTCAGTTGACTTCTTGTATTTCTAGGCATGGCTGACTTGACTCAACTTTTCTAGCCCTATCTATTACAATTCAAATTACAAGGAATATGGGGTGCCAACTTCCTAGTTTAAGTTTTACATGGCATCCATCAAAATCTACAAAATAAATTTCCCAACACACAGATCCCCTCCCTATATATATATATATATATATATCATTGTATTTTTGAACAATTGAAATTAAATATATTTATAATAATTTAAGAGGAAAAAGAAATATGAAATTACAACTGAAACAAAAGGAAACAAAATTCTAATCCTAGGGGGTTTGATTAAATAAAAAATAGGACAAAATACATGATCCACGAACCTGATCACTTACGATTGAAATGCAAATAATCTTGAACTAACAAATCTTTATCTAAGTTTTTAATGGATGTATCCTTTAACATTTTAAATCTAAATTTAGACTTAATTATATATTTAATAATTTTGATGATATTTTTATTAGAAATCAAATTATTATCATAATATATTTATAAAAGAAATATATTTAAAAAATATAAATACCTCAAGCTTGGATAAAAAAAAATTAAGAAATTAACTAAACCTTGATGATATAAACTAATAATTTTTAATGTGGATGTATAACAAAGAGCGGACAAAATACTAGCACTCTTTGATTTATTTTAATTGTATTCTTGTGCGTTATATGTTTTTATGGCCTGAAAAAGAGGAAAATATTTTAAAAAAAATTAACAAATAAAAAGATGAAGAAAGACATAATAATTTTTTATTTCAGCAAAATAGATGTCCTTTAATTATAAAACAAGTATATTAAAATAATACAAAAATCTCCCAACAAAAAAAAAAAGTAAACTAAACCTAGATGATATCCATATTCTAACCTAACGAGATAAAGTTTTGGTTTTTAATGTAGAGGTATAAGAAAGAGTAATCTTTGTTTTATTTTAAGTGTTTTCTTGTGCATTTTGTTCTTTATGGCTTAAAACAAAGGACGAAAATACCGAAATTAACAAAAAAAAAAAAAAAAAAAAAGATAGACGGGAATACAAAAACTCTGCATCAAGACAAATGTTCTTTTAGACTCTAAATAAGGATAACAATATGAGTTTTAAAAAATAATATTTTTTCTCACATCATAAACTTTAGTTTCATGTTATTGTTCTTTATTGAAATATATTTATGATTTCAATCAATATCATCAATAGAAAAAGTATGATTTAATACACAAAAAAATAATGATATAAATTAACAATTAAAAGAAAAATTACGTATGATAAAGTTAAAACTGGCATATACGTCCTCAAGAAAACATTTAATTTGAAGCAATTTAATATAATATGAATTTGAGTTTCTCAGTAACATGACTTGATTGTCAGTTAAAAAATTGCACCTCTATAAACTTATAAAAATTAAAAATCAATACGATACTTATGATTAAATTCATGAACCAAACAAATATATATAAACAATATTTTTTCATCTATATATATCTATATCAATATCTAAATATCTATACTAATACTTTTTTTCAGCTATCTATCTATACTTATATTAAAAATGTGCATAGGTCGGATGTTTTTTTGAAATTTTTAATTCAACAAAAGTATTATTTTGACATAGTCAATGTCAAAATTATTTCTATTTTTTTAAAAATTTATTGTAAACTCAATCACTTACATTTCTTTAAAAATATTTTATTTATATGATGAGATATAGTTCAACTTTTTAAATTTACGTTATTAATAGATAGTTTCGTTTAACCAAATAAAACATATAAAAAGTTAAAAAATTAAACTAAAGAGTTAAAAATGATATATGTGTCAAACATTCATATAATATATATATTCTATATACTATGCCACTTTCTATAATTAAAAAATAATTAATTCACTTTAAAATCACACCTTTAAAAAGTTTATAATGAATCAAGCACGAAAACAATACTTATCACAAAATCCAGGTATAGAATATCTTAAATTTTGTAAAATGAAGAATAAGAGAAACATTGTGACAAGAATCACAAAGGAAAAGTATCGTATATGATCATATGAAATTTTAATTTAAAAAAATAATTTAATATGAAATAATTTGATAGATATGTCAAACTTTGGTATTTTTTAAATTAAAAATTAATGTAGGCAATATTATAATATAGATAATACTATTTGTATATCAAATTAACTATATTAAATCATACACAATACTAAACTAGAGTGAAGCGACCACATTTAAAGTCCAATTATAAAAATTCTTCGGGCCTAAGGAGGCACATGATAAGGATAGTTAAAAGGATTATTTACAACTTGAAATCTTAATATTTGGCAAGTATAATTTCTTATTTGATCAAAATAATACAAAATTCAAATAAAGATTAAAAGTACTATATGTCTTTTTCTTCTTCAATAGAGGCATCAAATTATGAAAATGAATGGGTAATTTTATTTTTTACAATAAATAGTGTTATTTAGAAAATAAATGATTCAGATTAATTTTACAGTTTGTGGTTTCTTCAAAAATAAAACTAATATAGATTAGTTTTAGCATTTTAAGAGTAATTATAGTTTGTATAACTATATGCTTAAAAAAATTTACAAATATATTAATTTTATAACAAAAGTAAAGAGTCAAATTCAATTGCAAGTACCATCGATAATAGTATAATATATATTTCTAAAGTGGAAATGGGTCATGTAGGTCCCAAGGGGTGTGAAGTAAGGTTTAGAAGGGGGTTGAATAAACCTTACCAAAGTTTCACTTTTAGTCTTTTTAAGAATTTTCAACAGAGTTGACTCAAATCAGTTGTGTCCTTGGGGGACAGCTAAGTTGGCTATATTCAGCTAAGTTACCCACTCAACAGACTCGATAAAGCCGTTGATAGTATAACTCGGCTGTTTAAGCTAATACTTAACTTTAGTTGATTTGGTTTTTAACAGCAGAAGACTTAACACCCTTTTTTACAGATTTAAGCTTGTTTTTAACACTTGTTTTAGCACTTTGTTATTTATCAGTTGGATATCAGATTTAACTAACATCAGATATAAAAGTAAATGCAAGAATGTAAGTGCTGAAAGTAAATTGACACAAGTAATTTTTATAGTGGTTCGAGGATGGGATAATTCCTCTAATCCACTCTTCTCCAACTTGTAGGTCCCAAGGGGTGTGAGTAAGGTTTAGAAGGGGTGAATAAACCTTACCAAATTTTCGATTTTAGTCCTTTTAAAATTACAACAGAGTTGACTCAAACAGTTTTGTCCTTGAGGGGCCACTAAGTTGGTTATTCAAATAAGTTAGCCACTCAATGCACTGATAGAGTGTTGATAGAATAACTTACTGCTTAACCTAAACTTAACTCGGTGGTTTGGTTTTTAACAATGGGAAGACTTAACACCCTTAGATTAGATTTTAGCTTGTTTTAAACACTTGATTCTTTGCACTTAGTTAATTATCAGTTGGATAGCAAATATGATTTTATCAGCAGATATAAAGTAAATATGCAGAAAGATAAATGTGCTGAAAGTAAATGACACAAATACTTTTATAGAGGTTCGAAGATGGGGTAATTCTTCTAATCCTCTCTTCTCCAACTCCTGGAGGAATCCACTAAGTAACATATCAGTTTACAAAATGGTGAACGATCTGAGACAACGGCCGATCACACAAACCGGCTTCTCTTGCGACTCACCTTCTTCACAAGGCAGCTGCCTTGCTACTTCAGCTCACTTCTCAAGTTCTTGGATTTGATCACGAAGCCCTCCAACAAACTTGATACTGGTTCGACCTTGAACCTTCCTAGAATCCAGGCTTGGAAAGTAGACCCCTTTTGATTCTTCAAAAATTTTCTCTTCAACAGATTTGGAGTTGTCTTTCCTTCACAACTTGTGTTGGATCGATTTCCTTCAAGTTTCAGGCTTGAGGAATTGCTTGAATGTTCTTGAGAATTTTGTAGGTTAAATGCTTGGATATTACTTGCTTGTTCGTGGTTCAGGTAACCTCTTCTCAATAAATTCCTCAGCCTTTTATAGTGTACATTTGAAATTTTGCCCGTTGAAGAGATAGGCTAATTTCAAATGTCACTTTTGTTCGTTGGCTTGTCTTGTTGCAGTCCTTGATGTTGATATTTCCTCGTATTAAATGTCTTCGCAGCATCGCAGGTTCCTGACACAAGTTGCAGTGTTTCCCATTGGTTTATTCCTTTTGCACAATTCTGGGACTAACACTTTAGACCTGACAGCTTTGACATATTACTATATTGAGTAATATTCTTGACTTTAATCAACGGATCTAAGTCAGTTGTCTTGACTAGACTGCTGTCTTTACCCCAGGTGACTTGAGTCAGCTCCAGTCATTGGATGACTCAACTGTCACTTCAACTTTGAGACTTGGCTTCTTGATATAACTTGACTGACACTTCTTACAGCTGTTCCTCAGCTGACACTCCTTCAGTCGAGTCCTTGACTTCCTTCATGGCCTTACTCAGCTGACACACAACAAAGTCTTCAATTCAGTCCGCAGTTGACTTCTTGTATTCCTTGGCACAGCTGACTTGACTCAGCTTTTCTAGCCCTATCTATTACAATACAAATTACAAAGAAAATGGAGTGCCAACTTTCTAGTTTAAGTTTTACCTGGTATCATCAAAATCTACTCAATAAATTTCCTAATACAACTCCTGGAGGAATCCACTAAGTAACAGATCAGTTTACAAAGCAGTTAACATTCTGGAGACAGCCTTGATCAGACAGCTGGCTTCTCCTGTGACTCAGCTTCTTCACGAGGCAGCTGCCTTGCTACTTCAGCTCACTTTCAAGTCCATGGATTTGTTCACACAACCCTCCAACAAACTTGAATCTTATGGTTCGACCTTGAACCTTCTACAATCCTTCAACTTGGAAAGTAGACCCCTTTTTGTTCTTCAAATGTTTCCTCTTCAACTGGTTGAAGTTATCTTTCCTTCACAGTGTGTGTTGGATCGAGTTTCTTCGAGTTTTAGGCTTGAGAAATTCTATGATAAGCTTTGAGAGTTTGCAGGTTAATGTTTGCTTGAATATTGCTTGAAGATCGATTTCTCAGGTATGCAAGGTCACCTTTTCTCAAATTCTTCATCAGCCTTTTATAGTGCTCATTTTAAATTTGCCCGTTGAAGAGATAGACCAATTTTAAATGACACTTCTTGTTCTTTGGCTTGTCTTTTCTTGGTCTTGCAGAGATGTGATGTTGACCCTTCCTTGTATTAATTGACTTCGCACCTTTTCAGGATCTGACACAAGTTGCAGTGTTTCCTATTGGCTTATTCCTTTTGCATATTTCTGGGCCAAACACTTTAAGACCTAGCATCTTGGACATATTACTATATCGAGTAATATTCTTGACTTCTTTCCAATGGATCAATGTCAGTCGTCTTAACTTGACTGCAGCTTTTGACTTGAGTCAGCTCCAATCATAAGATTGACTCAACTATCACTTCAACTGTTAGACTTGGCTTCTCTCAGTTGACTTGAATGACACTTCACACAGCTGTTCCTCAGCTGACCCTCCTTCAGTCGAGTCCTTGTCTTCCTTCATGGCCATACTCAGCTGACACACAACAGAGTCTTCACTCTTGTCTGCAGTTGACTTCTTGCATTCTTGACTTAGCTGACTTCACTCAGCTCTTCTAGTCCTATCTATTACAATACAGAATTACAAGGAAAATGGGGTGCCAACTTCCTAGTCTAAGTTTTACATGGTATCATCAAAATCTAACAAATAAATTTCCTAACAGGTCAAAATAGCCCTTTCCAAAATGTAAAGATGAAAAACAGTCATCTTTTATAGACACGTCTTTTTTAGCCATTTTGGCCAAGCAAATGATATTCATACCCTTCTAGCATGTTTGTTTGATATTTGGAGTATTTCTCTCTCTTTCACTTATCTCTATGTATCATTTTACTCTTTCTTTCAAGCTTTTTTAAAAAATCGAATCTGTATTTTTTGTTTTTAAATATGCAATATGGGTGTTGAATTATAGATATCGAAAAGAGCATTAATTTGATATATTATACATGCAAAACGGATTTAAAACGAAAATATTATGTGAATTCAAAGGTTTTTGGAGAAAAATAAAATAACTGGGTTATCATAAGTGAGAGAACCGGATGTCGAGTCACAGTAACTCGATGTTGAGTTACAGTACAGTGTCAAGTTACAGTAACTCGATGCCAAGTTATAGGAATATGTGTCTTTGTGTAGTTAAATTGACTCAAGGGCAAATTGGGTTTTTTACACCCAAAAATGGCTAAAAAATATGTGTTTGAGAAAAATGGCTAAACAATATTTTGGTTTGATGGGAATGTCTAAAAAAAAAACCACTGATTTCTAAAACTAATTGAGTAAGTGTTTCTTTTAAATAACATAAGTATTTGCAAAGTAATTTTCAAGTATAAAAGTTTATTAGTATTATATTTAAGTATTGAAGTTTGACTCAATATGAATTTGGATAACTGATTTTTAAGACTATATATCTTTGGTTTTATTATTTATTAAGTGGATATATTTTATATGCAATTGGATAGAGTTTCAAAATTTAGATTTCAAGTTATCACTTTTTTGTAGTTTCATTTAGAACATGACTCTTGTTGACAATAATTTTTTTTTTGATGAAAGATGACAATATTGTTTCAGTTTTCCTGTTTATTTGATTAAGGTGTATTATTTTAAAGACAACACTCAAAATAGATAGACTGCAATAAGTTAAAGTTTAAGTGTTTTGATAAAAATATTCACTTTGGAAGTAGAATCAAGATTTTATATGAAAAGTGTTTTCCTTTTTGTCCATATATTTTATTTTTAATATTTGTCTTGAGTTACATTTCATTAACCAAAGTAGTTATAGAGAATGACAGAAACACACGATCGTACCAATTATATTAATCTTTAATTTATATATATTATTGCAACTAAAATCATGAGGTTATGCCTAATTTTTTGGTAAATAAGTAATTTATATCAATTTTAAATTTCTGATTGTTGTGATAACGATATATGAATATTTAGCTCATGAATTATCGAATAATCATGCATAATACATCTAATATGTTAAAAGACTTCTGAAATTAATTAACAAAAAAACGTTCATAGCCATTAAAGCATAACAAAAGATTGATTAATATGACATATAAGCTAATATATGAACTTATTTTGTTATTATATAAATTTTAAATTTTTTGCTGGCTTGATTTTTTTAAAAGATTTACTTAATCATTCATATTGATTTATACTTAGAAAACAAAATATATATTAAAATACTTTAAAAGAATTATTTTAATAGTTTGATTATTTAGTTATTATATATCTATTAATGGTAAAGTACATTAAGCTATTTTAATATTTATCAATAAAAATATTTAATAATATAATATTTTAATAAAATCATATGGAATCACGTGCGACGCACGTGTTTCTTACTAGTTCTTAAAATGCTACGATTCGATCTTTTTAAAATTATATATGGTGATCCTGTTAAAGGTAAAACCACTTTTGAAAAATTGGGAAAAGTTTGTCAAAAAGAAAGAAAGTGACATGCTAGCCTTCTAACAAAAATGTATGCTACCTTGGAAAAATGCGTATGAAAATTTGCAGACGAATTAATGATGGTAGATAAATTTTGCCGTTATATGCTTCCTCAGGCATAACTAAAAACACCCCAAGCAAGAATACTATCAGAATCAAATAGATAAATTTCAATTTTCATTTCTCCAATAATATCCCCCCATTTAAGAGAGTGTTAGTTTCTTCTATTTCAAGAGAGAGAGGGATATTGTTCTCTTCTTGTATTTAGACAGAAGGTGTTGTAATCTCTATTTTTATAGTGAATTACTCCTACACTTGCCCGTGATTTTTACCTCAAATTTATTTGGGGGATTTCACGTAAAAATATTTGTGTTATTTTTCTTTTAATTTTCTCACATCACTATTGTCATGGGTTTGTTTCGGTCCGTAATTTCCTAATAGTGGTATCAGAGCCATTGGTTTAGGGATTACTGTTCACAATGGTTACTATTCATGCACGATTCATGTGAATAGTGAAATTCAGTTTAAGTGAATATCAATCGGGTGTGAATAAAATGACGATAAAGTTCGATGTAAAGAAGTTCTATGGGAATAATTTCTCATTGTGGGAAATGAAGATTAAGGCAATTTTGAGGAAAGACAAATGCTTGGCGGCAATTGGAGACAGGCCCGCAAATATCACCGACGATCCCAAGTGGAACGAGATGGAGGGCTATGCGATTGTTGATCTACACTTAGCACTAGCCGATGGAGTGTTATCCAGTATGGCAGAAAAGAAAATGGCAAAAGAGATATGGAATACTCTAACAAAATTGTATGAGGCCAAGTCACTTCACAACAAGATTTTCTTAAAAAGAAAAATGTATACTCTTCGTATGGCGGAAACCACTTCGGTGACTGACCATATCAATACCTTGAATACTTTATTTTCGCAACTCACCTCAATGGGTTTGAATGTGCCGAACTTTTACTTCAAAGTTTACCAGATTCATACGATCAACTCATCATCAACTTGACGAACAACGTTATTTCGGACTATCTAGTCTTCGATGAAATTACAGCCGCTATATTAGAAGA
This sequence comes from Rehmannia glutinosa, assembly GCA_016081115.2. Taxonomy (NCBI): domain Eukaryota; kingdom Viridiplantae; phylum Streptophyta; class Magnoliopsida; order Lamiales; family Orobanchaceae; genus Rehmannia; species Rehmannia glutinosa. The sequence goes on along the minus strand of JABTTQ020001344.1, from coordinate 105,284 downwards.
AGAGAGCAGGCGCAGAAATAAGGAAGACAAACAAGCAAGTTAGCATCAAGCGGAAACTTTAGCGGTGATGAGAGAGAGATCCACGGAACGTGGCTCCAGTGAGAGTCAAAATCATGGTAGATAAAAATCCAGAAATAAAAAGAACATCAAGTGCTACAAATATGACAAAAGAGGGCATTTCAAGAAGAATTGTTGGAGTAAGAAGAGTGGCGACCCTGAGTTATCAGATGCTCAAGGGAATGTTGCAAGTACCTCTGGAAATGGAGAAGTTTTATACAACGAAGCAACAAACAATGCTGAAGGAATAAAACCATTTTAAGATGTCTGGCTTTCAGACTCAGGAGCAACTTGGCACATAACCTCCCGTCGGGAATGGTTTCATAAATACGAATCAATCTCTGGAGGATCTGTATTTATGGGGGATGATCATACCTTGGATATTGCTGGTATTGGTATTATCAAAATAAAAATATTTGATGGTACAGTTCGCACCATTTAGGAGGTACGATACATGAAGGGCCTGTGGAAGAATCTATTATCATTGGGACAATTAGATGATGTTGGATGTAAAACCTGTTTTGAGAGTGGAATCATGAAGCTCGTGAAAAGAGCGATTGTAGTAATGAAGGCGGAGAAACTCATTGCAAATTTGTATATGCTTAAAGGTGAAACGATGCAAGAAGGAGAAGCTTTTATTGCAGCTGCAGGTTCAGTAGAAGAATCAATGATAATGTGGCACCACAAAACTTGGCCACATATTAGAATGAGGGTTGAAGATTCTCTGTGACCAGAAGCTACTACCTGGACTTACAAATGTATCTTTACCATTTTGTGAGCATTTTGTTACAAGTAAGCAATACAAATTAAAGTTCGGCAATCAACATCTAAGAGTAAAGGCATCTTACAGTTGATTCACTCTGATGTTTGGCAAACACCACTATCATCCCTAGGAGGGACGAGATAATTTATATCTTTCATTGATGATTACTCCAGGAGATGTGTGGTGTATCCTATCAAAAGGAAGGCCGATGTATTTTCAGTCTTCAAAATTTACAAAACTCAGATAGAACTTGAATCTGGGAAAAAGGCCAGGTGTCTAAGGAGTACGGATAATAGAGAAGAATATACAAGGATGAATTTTGAGTCTTTTTGTCAACAAGAAGGCATCAAAAGACAGTTCATGGTGGCGTACACACCTCAACAAAATGGAGTGGTAGAGTGAATGAACAGAACTTTATCGGAAAGGACAAGAGCGATGTTGAGAACTGCAAGTCTACCCAAAACATTTTGGGCAGAGGCATTCAAAATTGCATGTTATATGATCAATCGGTCAACATCAACTGTGATTGATCTGAAAACGCCTATAGAGATATGGACTGGTAAACATGCTGATTATTCTCGTCTACATACATTTGTAAATCCTGTGTACGTGATTTACAATGACCAAGAAAGAACGAAGTTGGACCCAAAATCCAAGAAATATATCTTTTTGGGGTATGCTGATGGAGTTAATGGTTATCGCCTATGGGATCCCACTACCCACAAGGTTGTCATCAGTAAAGATGTGATATTTGCAGAAGATAAACTACAAGAGAAGAGAGATAGTAACACTTTTAAAGAGAACCAGAAGACTACTACAATTCTAGTGGAATATAATCTACAGAATGAAGATTCAAAATCTTCTGAAGCAGTACCGGAGCATGAAGTACAAGAACAACTCGAGTCTGATGCCCAAGAAGTACGCCGGTCAACTCGTGAGAGAAAGCCGCCAGCTTGGCAATCAGAGTATGTTATGGAGAGCAATGTTGCATAAGAAGGCGTTGATTTCAATGAGATATTTTCCCCGGTGGTTCAACTCAAAAAAATGAGAGTAGTCCTGGTGATGTGTGCTACGTTTGACTTGCTGTAACGCCCCAGTTTTCAAAATATACAAGTAATGTTAAATTTAATAAGAAAGCCTATTTAAAAGCTCATAAATAAGATACATTACAAAAGTAAGCAGAACCATTTTGTTAATAAACCGAAGAATCCATCACGCTTCCGCTGCTTTGCCACTCTAATTTTATAAAATATAGTCTAATTATAAAAAAATTGATGTGCCACTTGTAACGACCCAAAATTTCTAAAACTCAAAGTAATTCATTAAAAGAAAGCATTTTATGAAACATAGCTTAAAATTAAGATTCACATCCAAATAACAAAGTATTTTGATTCCAAACACAAATTTTAAAAATAAGATACCAGTATTCAATAGAAAATTCAAAAGCATTGACAATAATAAAATATTTCTAAAAATCAAACTAACTAAAATTTATAATTTTCACATCCACCGCCTCCAATCATCACTCGGGCTCCTCAACCTGAAAAGTATTAATAAATATGGGGTGAGCTTTCATCTCGCTCCATGGGGATATGTTTGTCAGAATTAAATACAACAATAGGCATAATCGTAAACATTCAACATGTAATTTACTTTTTATTCTGACTGGCCAGTTACTTTATAGTACTGTAGGTTCACCCTGAGGATACTTTTGATCCCGGACCTTCTTACGACCCCTGACTAAGTACAACAGGTTCACCTCGAGGGTACTTTTGATCTCAGACCTTCTTACGGCCCCTGACTAATTATAGCACTGTGGGTTCGTTTTGATCCCGGACCTTCTTACGGCCACTGGCTAACTTGATTTTTCTTTCACATTGCATATAAACGAATACACATATACGAAATATCTTATAATGACAAACAATACTTGAACATTAAAAATATCCCCACTTTAAATAAATGCAGATATCTTCTGCAGAGAATGTAAAGAGATACAAAACTCATATTCCTCGTTTTTCTCCTTTTCGGATTTGGCTTGAATATTGGATCAAATGATTGGTAAAAAAGGGTCCAAGTCAATCAACTTTTGGTATCATGGGGCTATTTTGCGAAGATTAATAACCTAGAGAGGTAAAACTGAAATTTTCTGAAAAAGTGGGATTAAATCACATTTTGGACTTGGAAGCCTTCCCTCAACCTCACTGCCCGTCATCCTTCATCTTGTCTAATCTCTTTTTTTTTCTTTCCTGGTTGTTGGAGCTTGAATATTTGGGAGATTTGTTGCTATTTGGTACTAGAGAGTTGGACGAAAATTATCTCCGGCGACCGGGGTGAGGTTGCGCCGGCAGTAAATATTGATGATAAAACTAGCAAAAGTTGATGACAAAATATCCGGGAAAAATGATTAGAATTTATAGATAAATATTTGGTGTTTGATGATAAGTGGGATAATATAAGGATAAGATAAAATCTGATTTTCATGTCATCTAATAGGAGTGAAATTCTATCCTAATAGGGTTTAATAAAAAAAAAAATCTAGATTGTAAAAGGATTATGACTGAATTATAAATATTAATATCTGATAAATATAATAATTAAGATAATTATAATGTATATAATAATAATAATAATAATAATAATAATAATAATAATAGTAGTAGTAATAATAATAATTGAAAAATACGGGATATTACACTTACATCTGGAGTAGTTAGATGTAAAAAATGGGTTTCTTCATGGAGAGCTTGAAGAAGAAATTTATATGCTTCAACCAGAAGGTTTTGCTGAAACTAGAGATGTTGAATGGGCCGGGCCCGGCGGGCCAGCCCATTTAAACCGCAAAAAAAACAGGGTTAGGGCCTCTTTATGCTGGCCCGTTTAAAATCCGGGCTTTTTGGCCTGGACCTATTAAACCACGGGCCAAACGGGCGGGTCGCCGGGCCAAATAGACTGGCCCGCGGGCCAGCCATTTTTTTTTTTTATATTTTTGTTTTAAAAAAAGAGTGTAAGTCGTTTTCAGTTCTCAGTTCTTAGGGTTAGGGCCAAAACTGAAAACTTAATGAAATTGAAAGTTTGAAACCCTTCTCGCCCGCCTCCCTCGAGTCGCGCTTGCTCAAGCCTCACCACTGCCAGTCGCCTCGTCGGATTTAGTTAGGACATCAGTGGTAAGTCGGTTTTTTTATGAGCAGTGCTATTTTTTTCTTTTTGAGCAGTGCTATTTTTTTCTTTTATGAGCAGTTTGAAACCCTTTCCTTGTTGTTGTTGCAAGTCTTAATGTGATAAACTTTGTCTTCACTAGTGCAATAATTGCTCACAACAGAAAGAAATAATTATCTCATGGATATAATATAATGGATAACATGCTGAGATAAAGACTGAAAAAAAAATCCAACAGGATTGAAGAACAAGGCTTGAAAAGAAGGAGGTTTCTGAAAAAAAAAAGGCCTATTCTGTTTGAGATACTTGCATATAGTGTGAAGACATTCGTCTTATGTTTAATCCTATCAAAGGGATCCTCAGGCATAATGTTAATATGTATATGTGTTCAAGGAAAACTTGGCTATGTAAATGGGAATCACAGCAAATGAGTGTTTTTTTTCCGATTTTTTTCTTTATGATTCTTAATTGGGAGCCTTTGATGGAGTATTGGAGTTGATGATGTTTATTTGCTTCTGCTTTTAAGAATGGGAATGATTTTTTAAATTGAATTCTTGTGGCAGTAAAATGAGTTTTAAAAAACAGAGTTGATGATGTTTATTTACTAAAATGAGTTTTAATTCTTGTGGCAGTAAACATGGATTCTCAAAGCTATGACAATGATGAAGTGGAAGTTTTAGAATCCGTTGCTCCTTCCGATAATGTGAGCTCCAAGAAACCCTCAAAAAAGTTTAGAACAAACACCTCGAAGGTATGGAGCAATTTTCCTAAGCCTGAAAATGGTAGAGTGAAGTGCAATGGGTGTGGAAAAGATTATGCTTGGAATGGCTCTAGTTACGGAACTTCTACTCTTACACGTCATATAAATAACTGTAAGAGTGTCAAATATAATGATGTGGGTTTGATATTAAACGATGAAGGGAAATTAAGATCTAAGAAGATTGATCCAAAACATGTACGTGAGCTTTTGTCTGAGGCTATTATTTCACATGATCTCCCACTTTCCTTTGTTGAATACAAATGGATAAGAGAGTTAATCAAGTATTTGAATCCTGATGCCAAAAAATTAGTAGATTAACAACTACTACTGATATTTTAAAGTTGTATCATGTTGAAAAGGAGAAGTTGAATCGTGTTATGCTTGATAGTCCTAGTAGAATATGTTTAACATCTGATTGTTGGACTGCTTGTACTAGTGAATGCTATATTTGTTTGACGGCTCACTTTGTTGATTCTAATTGGAAATTGAATAGTAAGATTCTTTCTTTCTGTAAAATAGAGCCTCCACATTCTGGCTATGATTTGGCAAATAAAGTGTATGAGTGCTTGAAAGAATGGGGTATTGATCACAAAATATTTTCTCTTACATTGGAAAATGCTTCGGCTAATGATTCTATGCAAAATATCTTGAAAGAAAGACTTTATCTGCAAAATAGTCTTCTTTGCAATGGTCAATTTTTCCATATAAGATGTTGTGCTCATATCTTGAATCTTATTGTCCAAAAATGGTTTGAAAGTGGCTAATGAAGCTTTAAACAAAATCAGAGATAATATTAAATATGTTAAGGGATCGGATGGGAGGATGAAAAGCTTTCTTCAATGTGTTAGTCAAGTTGGTGGTATAGACACTAAAGTTGGTTTGCGGTTGGATGTACCTACTAGAGGGAATTCTACTTACACTATGCTTGAAAGTGGAATTAAATACAAGCGTGCCTTTAGTAGTCTTCAATTGACTGATAGAAATTACAAGTTTGCTCGGACAAATGAGGAGTGGACAAGAGGTGAGAAAATGTGTGAGTTCTTGCGCCCATTTTATGTGATTACAAACTTGATTTCTGGAACTTCTTACTCGGCCTCCAGCTTGTATTTCATGCAAATATGGAAAATAGAGTGTTTTTGAAAGCAAATGTGGAGAGCGAAGATGAAGACATTAGGAACGCATCTTTGAAAATGAGAAAAATTTGATAAGTATTTGAGTGATCACAGCGTGGTGCTTGCATTTGGGGCGGTGCTTGATCCTGGGGCAAAATCGGGAATGATAAAATATTGTTACTCCCAACTTAATCAACATTCTTGCCAAGAGAAGATTGATAATATTAGAAACAACTTGCAAATGCTTTTTGGTGAGTATACGAAGTGGATGTCCTCGACTCAACCAAGTGAAAGTAGCTTGCAAAGTACTCCAATTTTATCATCTTTTGCTTCGCTTTCAGCTGGTGGGAAAGAAAAGGAACAAGTTGATGATAGTTTGTATGATGTGAGTATTTATTTTGACTTATCTTATATTTATATGACATATTCATTATTTGTTTGTTTCATTAATTGTTTCTTTTTCCTTATTTGTTTATTTTATTTTGTTTAGGTTATACAAGATTGGCAGAGTAAAGTATCAAATTGCCAAAATGAAAAGTCTGCATTGGATCAATATTTGGATGAGCCCCCACTTGAATTTCAGTATTTTCAAATTTAGATGTATTGGAAATTTGGAAAAATTATAAGAAGCGATGTCCAACACTATCAATTATGGCATGTGATATATTAAGTATTCCTATCACCACTGTAGCATCTGAGTCTGCATTTAGCATAGGGGCTCGTGTTCTCACTAAATATAGAAGTCGACTTCTTGGTAATAATGTGCAAGCTATTCTTTGTACTTGTAGTTGGTTACAAGGTTTTGTTGATGGTAAAATTCTTAAAGTTTTATTTTGCTATTTGATTTCAATTATATATACATATAGATAAACTTCTTACTAACAATTTGTTTTTTTGTTGTTGTTTTATATATTTTAGATGAAGAAGAATTAGAAGTTAACACTTTGTCCAAGGAAGGATCAAATGTTATTGATGATGATGTTTGAACTGTATTTGAATTTTTGTAATTTGAACTTTTAAGACTTTATCCATGTATGCAACTATAAACTTTGTGTCACTTTTATTATTGTGGATCATTTAGTTTTACATATTAAATTTGAATGTTAATTTAAAATTTTAGGTTTATATATATATTTTTTATTTTTTTGGCTTGTAGCCCGATAGTGGCCCATTTAGTCCGAAGCTCGCTAGGGTTAGGGTTAGATTCGCATATTGCCAGCCCGTATAACAGTGGCCCATTTAGCTCGAAGCCCGTTGTAGGTCCCAAGGGGTGTGAGTAAGGTTTAGCAGGGGGGTTGAATAAACCTTACCAACTTTTCGATTTTAGTCCTTTTAAAATAATAACAGAGTTAACTCAAACAATTTGTGTCCTTGAGGACAACTAAGTTGGTTATTCAAATTGAGTTAGCCACTCAACTGACTCGATAGAGTGTTGATAGAATAACTCTGCTTTTAACCTTTACTTTAACTTGGTTGTATTGGTTTTATCAAATAAGACTTAACACCCTTGATTTGTTTTAAGTTTGTTTTAACACTTGATTCTTTAGCACTTGGTTATTAATCAGTTGGATAGCAAATGTGAGTTTTATCAGCAGATATGATGTAAGTATGCATAAATGTAAATGTGCTGAAAAATAAATGACACAAGTAATTTTTATAGAGTTTCGAAGATGGGGTAATTCTTCTAATCCTCTCTTCTCCAACTCCCCGGAGGAATCCACTAAATAATGATCGGTTTACAAAGTGGTGAACAGTCTAGAGATAGCCTTGATCACACAGCTGGCTTCTCTTCCGACTCAGCTTCTTCACAGGGCAGCTGTCTTGCTACTTCAGCTCACTTCTCAAGCTCTTTGATTTGATCACGAAGCTCTCCAATAACTTGATACTGGTTCGACCTTGAACCTTCCTACAATCCTCCTTGGATAGTAGACCCCTTTTGATTCTTCAAAAGTTTCTTCTTTAACAGGTTTGAAGTTGTCTTTCCTTCACAGCTTGTGTTGGATCGGATTTCCTTCGAGTTTCAGGCTTGAGGATTTGCTTGAATGTGCTTGAGAATATTGCAGGTTATTGCTTGAATAATGCTTGCTTGTTTGTGGTTCAGGTTGTCAAGGTAACCTTTTCTCAGTAATTTTTCCTCAGCCTTTTATAGTGAACTTTTGAAATTTTGCCCATTGAAGAGATAGGCTAATTTCAAAAGTCACTTAAGATCGTTGGCTTGTCTTGTTGCAGTCCTTGATGTTGATATTTCCTCGTATTTAATGTCTTCCAACATTGCAGCGTATCTGACACTTGGTGCAGTGCTTTCCATTGGTTTGTTCCTTTTGCACACAATTGGAACTAACACTTTATCTCTGACAACTTTAACATGTTACCATTCTGAGTAACATTCTTGACTTTCATCAACGAATCTCGTTCGATTGTCTTGACTTGATCGATCTTTTATTCCCCATGTGACTTGAGTTAGCTTCCAATCTTTGGATGACTCATCTGTCACTTCAACTTGAGACTTGCTTCTTGAGTTGACTTGACTCTTTACACAAAATTGTTTCACGGTGATACACCTTCAATCGAGTTCTTGACTTTTCTTCTTTGCCATACTCGGTTGTCTTTGCAAAATGAGTCTTCACTTCCGATCTTGATTTATCTTCTTGTATTTTTAGGCATAGGCCTTGACTCAACTTTTCCAGCCCTATCTATTACAATACAAATTACAAGGAAAATGGGGTGCCAACTTTCTAGTTTAAGTTTTACATGGCATCAGTCAAAATCTATAAGATAAATTTCCTAGCAATTTCCCCCTTTTTGATGATGCCAAAACTTAAAATAATTCAACAAAACATAAACAACAAAGATACATACAGACAATGCAGTAACAAAGAATGTATGATTAAAATAGATCGTTTTATTGATCATAGCATTCTTGTCCTTTACACAACTGTTTACATTTGGTATCAGAGCATTCTCTATCAAAGCAAAGCATACATCTATGCTAAGATACAAGAATAAATACAAAGTGAAAAGTTACAGAAAAATTCACTAAGTATTACAGATGACTTACATGAATGTATTTACATAAGTAATATACATGAAGGGGTTTGCAGCAACACTTCAGCGCCTTCGATGCCTTCTTCTTTCTTCTTCAGCTCTATTGTCGTCATCAGCTCTCTTTCTTTTTCTTTCTTCTTCTTCAGCTCTCTTCTTCTTTTCATAGGCTCGTTTAGAAGCATCATCTCTTCGCTTCCTCTCGAGCCATTGTTGTGTTTGCCTTTCGTTCTCCTCTTCTTGTCTTCTTACTGCCTCTGCGTTCTTTCTTGCCACTTCCAGATTGGCCACTTCATCATACCTAGCCCAGTAGATCCTCCCTTTCTTTTCAGGGTCTACATAATCAACATTCTTGGGTTTTGGTCGAGGCCGGGAACCTCTTCCACCACCACTTCTTCCTCTTCCTCTGGGTGTGTACTGCACGAGAGTCTTCTGCTTTCAGCTTCTTCACACAATGCAAGACCTTTCTCCCAGTACAAATCCCAGGCTTGGGCTAGTGTCATTCCTTGGAAATAGCCTTCGGATTCGAGCGTTTTGAATTCTTCAACTGATCTAGGCTCAGATCCATTGTCATGGACAACATCTTGATCCTTCCCTGCTGGAATACCACCATACTGTTTCAGCACTTCCTGAACGCGGGCATCCTGCTTTTTAGAGAACTCCTCAAACCCTGCTTCAATGATTTTTTTGGCACAACAGAGTGCTCAATGGGTAGGGTTACGGGGAGTTTGCTCAGGATGGAGGCAGTAACATGACCCTGCTGAGGGGTTTCAGCTATCATCAATGTCAAGTCTTTCGAACTTTCCCCCTCAGCTGCTTTTCCCTTCTTCACAAAACTGCCTACGCCTGTCTTCTCACCATAGCTTTCCTTTAATTTTTCTTCTTTTAATTTCCTTAGGGACTCCTCTTCCCCCTTTTTGGCATCATCAAAGGAAAAAAGGACCCCAGGGAACATGCCTTTAAGCATGAAATCGAGTCCGCTAGAGTCAATTTTATTTTGAGTCGGTGATGCATAAGTCCGCTCGGGGTCGAGCGAGTGCCCTTGGACTCGGCTGCCACCAACTTCATTTCAGCCATGAGTAGGCTGAATTTTGCATTCATTGTGTTCTCAAGGCGCATAATTTCTTTTCTCTAGAATTCTTGTAGCAGCTCCATTTCAGTCTTGTGAGACTCGTGTAGCCTTTCGATGCATGCCTGCATCCTTTGCTTGATATCAGCGTTGTCAGCACTCTAGACGAGCATTCTACCATATAATGCTTTGAAATAGCGAACTTGATCGAGTCGCATGGCAGTTTGCTGTTGAGACCATTCCCGGATCCGTACTACTATCCCTCTCAAGTCGGTTGTGAGGGTAGCATCCCTGTTGTCCAGTCTTAAGTCTAGTGAGGCCCGATGTCTTTCAATCTTCTCAATCTCTTCACAGATTTTCTTGAAGACCTCACGAATCTCAACTGTCTCACTTGATTCAGCTGCATGCCACTCTTCATCAAAGTCAAAATCTGCTGGAACAATGGTGTCAGTGGGGATGATTGGATCTTCTCTAACAGTGAATCTTCGTTGTTCAGCAGCGGTCTCTTCTTCTAACTCTGGTAAGATCTTTGTGAAAGGAAACATCTCCTGAAAGGCATCATCACGCACGTATGGGATGGTTTGTGAGGTTTGTGCTTGCGATGACTCAGCTCTATTTGCCTCAGCCGCGGTAGCTTCATCGGCAATGTTCACAGTTGTGTGAGCCTGTGAAGGAGCTAATGGAGTAGTCACTGCTGTAGCTGTGGAAGCCTGCGCAGAAGACTCGGTTCCAGCTGGGGCACTTATGTTTGGTTGCCCAGCTGACTGAGCCTCAGCTGTCTTAACAGCTTCCTCGGTCTCAGTTGACTTGTCCAATTGAGGTGTCTGTTCCTCGGTTGTATCATCAGTGTCATCGAATGATGATGAGACTTGGGGAGTCGGCTCATCATCAAAGTTGAACTTTGTACGAGCCGCTTTGTCACTTAGCTGGCTCTTTGTTTTGAGAACATCCTCAGCTGGGTCTTGTGGATCTGCAACCTGAGAGGACTCAGCTTCATCTTCTGACCCCAAGAAGGATGTGTCTATGTTCTCCTGGGAGTCATGAAGAGCGCTTATCTCCTTTTCTGTATCAGCGCTTTGGACATGAAGAATGTTCTGTTCTTCTTGACCCTTACCTAGGGAAGTCTCAACCTCCCTTAGGATTTCAATACCTCCAGCAGACTCAACTGCTGCGAGGCCTTCAGTGTTCCCTTCGACAGTCGCAGCTATCTTAGGGTCTTCGACCATGGCATCCATAGGAGTCTCAACTCTTTGGATTGCACTTTCACCAGCCAGAGTGTTAACTCCTAGGGCATCACCATCCTGTGCCTCGACTGTAAGAATAGTGTCATTGGCCTTCAAAGCAGCTGACATTTCAGCTGGGACAGACTCAACTGTCCGAGCTTCGTTAATGTCACTCTGCTGCGGTTCTTTTTCTGTTTCCACTTCGCCTCCTTTTTGCAAGTTTGAGTCTTCCACAAAGATCCTCCAACCTGCGCCGTGGTGGAGAGAGCTTCCTCACCGGCACACCACCGGTGAGTGGTAACGATGGGGTCACTCTACTCCTGACTCGCGGCCTTTTCCTTTGAGTGCTCCTCCGCTGGGGCAGGTGATAAAACACCTTCTTCAGGGGTTGGCTCAACTTGGGTGCCCAAAATCCCAGTGTCATCGCCATTGCCCTTGGAGCCATCCTCTGATTGTACAGGGGACGTGGCTGCAGCAATGTCTGTGGCAATCTGCTGCACCACTCCCAGAGGATCGATTTGCAGGAGAGATTGTGAGGACTCTCCTGGGCCTTCAAATAACCTCTGCTCATGCATGATTCGGGATTCCCCCATGGCCTGCTGCACATCAGACTTCTCAGCTGTAGCAGTGGGATCCTCATCACTTTCAGAGAGCACATGGAGATGCGGATGAGTGTGATCTGGAGAGCTTGTGAATTCACACATCTTGGCTTTTTCCAAAGCTCGTGCTTGCTCCTCAGCTTTATCCTTTTCATCCGCTTTTATAATGCGGAGGATATCCATGCAGTTGTCTTTGTCAAGGGCCTGGTGGACCTGGTGGACAGATGCAACACCAAGGAAACGGAGCAGATCTTCTACTTCTTCAATAAACTCAGGGCTAGTGAACTGCACCCTTGAGTGGTCTAATTTCCATGCTCTCCATTCCCTCAGTCGCCTTTGAATATTCGGATAAATCGGCGAGTACATGATCACATCATCGTCATCATCTTCACCTTCACCTCCAGTTTCTGGAATGGGAGGTAGAAGGCCTTGCTCTTCTTCAGAAGCAGCAGCGTCGGTTGTGGGAGGAGAGACAACCTTTTCAACAGTAGGCATGGTTGTCTCTGCTGCTTCACTTTCCAATACTGTCTTTAAATGCAGTGGTCTTCAACTCGATATCTTCGATCATCCTCAAAGGCGGACTTTGCAGATTCATCAATGACTTGGGAGACTCGCTTTCCCGATTTCCAGCGAGTCTCGATCTCTTCTTCTCCCGGTGAGTGGCGGACTCGGCCCGTTTTCTCAAGGTCAGAATGCCTCACCAGCCTTATCTTCCTTGGACGAACCGAGGGGACTTACGTTACGATTGATAGTTTCATCATCGGTGGGGACTTGGGTACTCTTCTTAGAGGGTGCTGCCTTCCTTGGCTTGGGAGTCCTCTTCTTTGCGACTTGAGAAGGAATTGAGGGTTCCTTCTCGATCCTCTGCGCAGGGGCGAAGTCTCATTGCTCGGGCGGGGGACTCGGCTGCGGGGTAGGAGCTCTCTTGGGCTTAGGCTGCGGGGAAGCTTTCTTCGTGAGTCGGAGAGGGCGACTTTCTTCTTCGGGGGAGGGGTAGCGGTGTTGTGTCTTGGTCACCGATTCCCCCTCACTCATGTCCGCCTTCTTTGCCTGGGCTCTCTTCTGGGCACCAAAGAGGTTTGCCCGGAACATTTTCTTGTTTACATGAAAAGGTTTGCCATGACGAAGGGCAACACCTTTCACCTCCAACAAATGGCCAATCACAAGGCCATATCCAAGTGAGCTTCCGAAGGACCCATCCTTCTTATATGTCCTGTTCGACGTTACGCAGAAGTCTCTGTATACAAACTCAGCCCAGTTAACCTTTCTCCCTTGCATGATCGCAGCCATGACGATCAGCTTTGTCTTGGACTGTAATAACCCAAATTTTCTAACAGCACAAAATTTTTAACAAGCAGTGCAATGAGCTTAATTAAAAGAACACAAATTTAAAAAGGTAGCATATGATAAAATTTTCGCATCTAAATAAACAAAAGTACTTTAATTCAGACCCAAACAACAGTCATCCAAAAATAAAATAGTAACTAAAATTTGTTAACAAAATAAAATATTTCTAAATTGGTAAAATAAATAAAATCATTGATTTCGCATCCACCGCCTCCAATCCTCGCGCGGACTCCTTATCCTGAAAAGTGTTAATAAATATGGGGTGAGCTTTAAACTCGCTCAATGGGGATACGTTTGTCAAAATTAAATACATCTATAGGCATAATCATAAATATTCAACATGTAATTTACTCTGTACTTTTACTCTGACTGGCCAGTTACTCTATAGTACTGCGGGTATACCCCGAGGATACATTTGATCCCGGACCTTCTTACGGCCTCTGACTAACATGATTTACTATGTTCCACATTGCACATAAACGAAAATGCATATATGAAGCAGTTAATAATGACAAACAATAAGTGAATAGAATATCCCCACCTTAAAAATAATTGCAGATATCTGGTGCAGCGAAAGTTAACAGATACAGAAAATCCTAATCCTTGTTATTCTCGTTTCCTACCATAAAAATAATAATAATATAAGTATTAAATAATATAGCAATATAGGGTAATCATAAAAATAATTTGAAGAAAGGAATTAAATAAGGTAACTGGGTTGGCTAAAATTATAAAATAAAATAAATAAAATAATGGGTTAATATGCAAACAATTAAAAACTGGAGGGGTAAATTTTAAAGGAATAGAGCTCATGGACTGTTTTGAAACAAATTGGAAATCTGGAGGGGTTATATGAAAATTCTGGAAAATAGAACTTATAATCCTAAAATACTAAAAGCCCACACCAAAAGCCCAATTTGTTCTTCTTCTTCCCCGTCACTCCCCTTTGCATCTCTTTCTTTTCCCCCTTTTTTTCTTTCCTTTTTTTTGAAGCAACCAGCCCCCCCCCCCCCCCCGAGAACCCATCTACCCCCTTAAACCTTTCTGTTGTTTTTTTCCCTTCTTCTAATTGCCCTCAACCTCTACCCCGTAACCCTCTCGTCTATACTATTTCTCTCTTTTTTTTTTACAAACCAAGGACACCCTCTGCAAACTCAGGCATATTCCGGCGGAACTCGGCGAACGACGGCGGCTGATTTGGGTGTGTTCGGGTATTGAATCGGAGTTTCTCCCGTGTAGGAAAGTGGACGGCAGAAACTTAGAAAAATTCTGAGGATTACCTTGGCGTGAATTTTAGCCACTGAAATTGGGAAAAATCTGTAGGGGATAAGTTGTGTAATTATAGGATAAATTTTCTGGAGTTTGAAAAGAAGAGGAGACTAGATAAAATCAGATATTGAGTTGAAATCTATCTCTAATTGGATTTTAAGAAATTTGGACTATAAAAGGATAACTACTAAATTATAAATATTAACACTTAATAATTATCACAATAAATATAATTATTATATATATATAATTATCATAATTTTTATGGAAAAATTGGGATATTACATGGACAGCTGATTAAAGCTTCCAAACTTCATGTCGACACATTTTGAGACGACATCCATCAACTTATGATAGTCGTTCTTCAGCAGCTTCTTATCAGCTGTGTAAACCACCTTCTCAGCACACTCTGGTTTGGCTACTTCCTTCCATGCAGCAGCCAAGTTGACATCAGCCGCATAGATGTCCTTTGAGCCCTCCGAGGGCAACAAACAGTGCTCAGCAAGGTCCTTTGCACGAATTTTTATTTCCTTGCTGTGGACAGAAGACTTGATTTCTTCGTCCTGCACCTCAACATTAACATAGAACTGAGCTACCTTCTCTAGGTAGGTATGAGAGTACTCCATAGTCAGAAAAGCCTTAAGACCAGACTTTTCCAACATCTCCGCTATTTTCAGAACCAGGGTCTCATCAACACCCTGCTTTACCATTCCTTCGAAATCCACTGATGAACCAGTGTGGATTTGCTTTGAGAGTTTCACAAAGTCGTGCTTTTGTGCCATTTTTAAAGAGTTTTACCGATCGAAAAGTGAAGAACTTGCTTGAAAGAATTTAGGGTTTCAGAGAGAAAAGTGCCTTAGCTTTGAAGATGTACAATGCGCGTAAGATGAGAGAAATGAAAAATTCCGTATATAAGGGACGTGAAGAGACACATTTTCGGATTTTGAAATTGTTGATCAAGATCAACGGCTGAGATTAACACGGCAAAAAAGCATTTAATTCCTCGCATTTAATGCGGCAGTATTTATATCCAATCATATGGGTTCCTGTGCGGCTTTTTATCTTGTGATCGTTTATTATTACTGTTGGCGTCGTCATCCTTAAAAACATTCCCGCTCATTTAAAATGACTGCGTTTTTGTCACTTAGCTTATAAATGATTCAGCTTATATCCAAGGTGATTTAACTCAGCTTCTTTCTTTACATGATGTGACTCAGCTGTCAGCTAACTCGATACAACTGACTTCCCGATGTGGCTGTTTCACTTGGCTGATGTGTGAAACTTGCTCTTTTCTCATTTTCTCATCTTCTATCTCTGCTGATTGAGTCTTCTGAGTGTCAACTCAGCTCAATTTATCCTAACTCATTTTTGAGTTCTTCAAATCTTGATTCACATAGAGGCTTTGTGAATATATCAACTAACTGATTACCAGTTGAGATGTATTCCAAAGTGATGTCTTTCTTTTCAATACGATCTCTTATGAAATGGTATCTGACATCAATGTGCTTTGTTCTTGAGTGCAACACAGGATTTTGAGTGATTGCAATAGTACTCGTGTTATCACACATAATTGGAATCTCTTTTTCTTCAATCTCATAGTCTCTCAGCTGTTGTCTCATCCCTAAGACTTGGGCACAATAACTGCCCGCATCTATGTACTCTGCTTCAGCTGTGGATGTGGCTATTGAGTTTTGCTTCTTGCTAAAACAGGAAACCAATCTATTTCCAAGCATTTGACATGTACCTGAAGTACTTTTCCTGTCAACTCTACATCCAGCATAGTCTGAGTCTGAGTAACCAATAAGCTTGAATCCTCCTTCTTTTGGATACGATAAGCCAACTTCCTGGCATCCCTTCAAATATCTTAGGATTCTCTTAGCTGCAGTCATGTGGCTCTCTTTGGGTGCACATTGAAATCTTGCACATACACCTACTGCAAAGGTGATGTCTGGCCTACTTGCTGTTAAATAGAGCAGTGATCCAATTGTTAGTCCAAGTGGCTACCATAATCTAGAGGGGGGGTGAATAGATTATGCCGATTTTTCGCAAATCGCCCTCTTTTTCGAATGAACAAGTAAATGACAAGAATGTAAATACGGAAATTAAACAACACTCGATGATTTATAGTAGTTCAACCCACCTAGGGCCTAATCTACTACCACCCCGGTATATCCGAAGTGGATTTCAAAAAGAAAAAAAGATTTTATTAACAATTACCACAATTGTTACAACACCACCTTTGAAGATCACCACAATCTTCTTACAACACCTTCAAGGAGATTACCACAATCTTCCTTCAACACCTATAAAGAGTACCACACTCTTCAACACCTCAGATCACCCAAGTGTGTTCTTACCACAAGAACACTAACAAGGATATCTTGTTTTGAATGATAGAAAAATTCAAGATTACAACTCAATAAATGAAGTATACAAACTTTAAGTGCAAGTGTAATCAAGAACAAAAAGCCTAGACCTCAAGATTGTGCAAGTGCAAGAATATAGGCTTATTACAACAAGAATATGAAATATGAAGACTTGGAGAATTTTGCAGATTTCTTGTTGTTTTGTATGCTTGTGTGTTGTATCTTGTGTCTTCAATTCATCCTCTATTTATAGGAGAGTCTTCACAAACATAGGCTCCTCCTTCTTCACTTTTGTCTACAAAAAGAGGATCACAAGATGTAGAAATATTGTACAAAAATCAAAACAAATCTTGCTGATATGGAGTTCAAACGGTACAATTTTATCTGTCAAAACATTGCACAGGGCGACCGGTTGCCCTATAGAAAAATTTGAACGTTGGAAAGAATTAGTGCGATCTAGGTACCAGCTGGGGAGGGGTGCGACCGGTCGCAGGGGGGGTCGACCGGTCCGCTTCTAGGTGTGCGGCCGGTCGGCCTTTGCCCTGACCGGTCCCCTCTTCGCTTTTTCAACTCGATGACGTTGTTCTTGTTTTTCATTCTCCAGATACCGGTCAACCGTTTGCTCGACCGGTCGACCTCCAAATTGAAATGTTGTCCGATTTTTGTCAAAAATAAACTTCAAGAAATACTCCAAAAAATTAGTAAAAATATTTTAAATCATTTAGGAGTATTTGGACAATATTTAAAACATAGTTTTGGTGTAGAAAGCAATTAACACAAAATCATCAAAAGTGTTGTCCAATTTTTATTGAATAATAAACTCTAAGAAATACTCCAAAAATTAGTAAAAATATTTTAAATCATTTAGGAGTATTTGGACAATATTTATAAACATTGTTTTGGTATAAAAACTCATTTAAACAAAACCATCAAAATCTTGATAAAAACATTTATCTAACAAACTCCCCCTTTTTGATGATTACAAACCAAAACAATTTTAGGAAGTCGATTTTAAAACAAAACAAATTTTCCGGTCTAAAACAACAATCCATTACAAGCAAGATTTATCATAAGTACAAACACACAAGGATAGGAGCAAAGATTTTTCAAAATCATTTTTGCACAAACTCCCCCTATCAACATGCATAACAAAAATAAGTAGAAGCAAACAACTACAAGCTAGAAGCTTGAATATCATGAGCTTAAAAGCTCCCCCTGTCACAAAAGCATCATTAGTCAAGCATAAAAGTCCATAATACATCACATGGACTAAGTATTATCCATAGCTTTTGGCTTTTAAGAGCTCTAGCTTATAGCTTTTCTTGCGAGCTTATTTTCGCTTCTTTGAGCGTATGAGCGTTTTTCTTGTTTCTCCCCCTTTGGAATCATCAAAAAGAATATTAGCACGATAAAAACATCATACAATTATATCAAAGCGCGCAACTTAATCGATTTATCGAGCATATTGAACATTTAAGCTTAAATTCCAAATAAAAAGGGAAAAATTGCTCATTTGATTTGTAAAAGCTCATTTGATTGATAAAACATGATCTCTATAAACTTATAAGACTTTTCAAATCAAGAGAATCATGTAGGTGATGAATTTTTCATAGAAATATTTTGTCGAACACTTGGCGTGCGTCGAATAAAACAAGAGATATATAACGCCTTTGTAATTCATTTAAGCCAAAAATTTTCATCACCAATTGCAATATACCAATATTCATCCATCAACAATCATCATATACAATATACTAATACAAGAATTTCATCAAACTAGCAAGATACAAGCACATTCTCAAGGGTTCAACCCAATTGAGATTAAAAGGAGAAATTCTTACCAATTGATCGGAGAAGTCGGATGATATGGATGAAATAGAAGTTACATAAACTCAAAAATATAGATTTTATAAGAAGAAAAATATTTTGAGTGAATTTTGAGTGAAAATTGCGAAGGGGTTCGATTTTGGAAGAAAATAGCCAAAATGACGTTAAAGAGGACAGAACCATTTTTAAGTCCAAAATCGATCGAGCGGCCGACGGCGGTGAGGCGAGGGCGACATGTCCTCAGATCGGCGATGGCGACCATCCCGTCCGCCGTGCCTGGACACCAGTTCTGTTTTCTGTCCGAATTTTACATCAAAAATCCGATTTTTCACCCCTAAGTTTTAAAAACGTGCAAATTGCAATCATAGATCTTATTCAATATGCATTATGCCTAACCGAGCTCGTATTGACGCAAAAGTCTCGGAAGTTAGCGGTTTTGTAAAGATGTCCGCTAATTGATCTTGAGATGGTACAAAAGATATCTCAATTTTTCGTTTTGAAACACAATCCCTTAGAAAATGATGTCGAATCTCAATATGTTTAGTACGGTTATGATGAACCGGGTTTTGAGCAATATTTATAACGGATATGTTATCACAAAAGATAGGAACCTTTTCAAAAGAACATTTATAATCCGCTAAAGTTTGTTTCATCCAAAGAAGTTGTGTACAACAAAATGCCGCAGAAATATATTCGGCTTCGGCCGTTGAAAGTGAAACACAATTTTGTTTCTTTGAAAACCAAGAAACTAGGCAATCACCTAAAAATTGACATGATCCGGAAGTACTTTTTCGATCATCAATATTTCCCGCATAATCCGAATCACTATAACCTTTAAGAGAAAATTTTTCATTCTTCGGATAAAATAAACCATATTGAATAGTGCCTTTCAAATATCGAAAAATCCTTTTAGCGGCACTCATATGAGATTCTTTGGGATTGCTTTGAAAACGAGCACATAGGCATACGGCATGAAGAATATCCGGTCTACTTGCGGTTACATAAAGTAAACTACCAATCATACCTCGATATTTGGATTCATCAACCGGCTTGCCTTTTTCATCTTTGTCAATCTTGACATTGGTTGCCATAGGAGTGGAGACGGTTCTTCCTTCTTCAATGCCGAACTTTTTCAAAAGTTCTTTTGTATACTTGGATTGTGAAATGTATATTCCTTCTTGGCATTGCTTAATTTGAAGTCCAAGGAAGAAGTTGAGCTCCCCCATCATACTCATCTCGAATTCACCTTGCATAAGCTTAGAAAATTTCTTGCACAAGGATTCATTAGTAGCACCAAAAATAATATCATCAACATAAATTTGCACAAGTAAACAATCTTGCCCTTTTTCAAAAACAAAGAGAGTAGTATCAACTTTACCTCTTGTAAAACCATTTTGCAAAAGAAAAGAGCTAAGTCTATCATACCATGCACGGGGTGTTTGTTTTAAACCATATAAGGCCTTTTTAAGTTTATAAACATCATTAGGCCTTGAAAAATTTTCAAACCTCGGAGGTTGTTTCACATAGATTTCTTCTTGAATAATACCATTTAGAAAAGCGGATTTAACATCCATTTGGTAAAGCTTGAAATTTTTAAAACAAGAATAGGCAAGTAAAATACGAATAGCTTCTAAACGTGCTACGGGTGCAAATGTTTCATCATAATCAATACCTTCTTCTTGACAATAACCTTGAGCTACTAACCTTGCTTTATTTCGAACAATATTGCCTTGGTCATCGAGCTTGTTCCGGAATACCCATTTTGTACCAATAATTGTTTGAGATGGAGGACAAGATACCAATTCCCAAACATCATTCCTTTCAAATTGATTCAACTCCTCTTGCATTTCTAAAAACCAATCCTCATCTTCAATAGCTTCCTTAGCATTTTTAGGCTCTTTTTGAGATATAAGAGCTTTCTCGGCAAAATTTCTTCGAGTCATCACTTTATCAAGGGGATCACCAATAATAAGATCTTTTGGGTGATCTCCCTTAAATTTCAATGCTACGGGAAGATCCGAAGTATCACCTCTATCTTCTTGAGGAACACTTGAAGTGGATGGTTGATCATTTGAGGTAGAAGGTTGATCATTTTGAGCATCATTTTGAACAATGGGTTCAATAATATCCTCTTCATCACTATCATCATTGGGTATCCTTTCAACACCCGAGGCTTCATTAAATTTGACATGAATTGATTCTTCAATAACCATACTAGTCTTATTATAAACCCGATATGCTTTGCTCTTGGTTGAATACCCCATAAATATTCCTTCATCGGCCTTAGGATCAAGTTTGTCCAATTGATCCTTAGTATTCAAAATAAAACACTTACATCCAAATATTTTGAAATAACTAATATTTGGAGTTCTTCCTTTCCAAAGCTCATATGGAGTTTTATTCATTTTAGGATGAATATAAACTCGGATAATAACATAGCAAGCGGTACTTACGGCTTCGGCCCAAAAATATTTTGGAAGTGAAAATTCATTTAGCATGGACCGACTCATTTCTTGGAGTGTCCTATTCTTCCTCTCGGCTACTCCATTTTGTTGAGGTGTCCTTGGAGCCGAAACATTATGTGCATATCCCTTGGTTTCACAAAAGACTCTAAATTCACCGTCAAATTCTCCACCACAATCACTTCGAATAGACTTAATAGTATCTTCCTTTTCATTCTCAATAAGTCTACACAACTTAACAAACTCATTAACGGCATCGCTTTTATTTGCAAGAAAAAGAGCCCAAGTATATCTAGAAAAATCATCAACTATAACAAAGGTGTAATGTTTTCCATTTAGACTAGCCGTACCAATATCCCCATACAAATCAAGGTGAAGCATTTGTAGGGGTTTGGTTGTGGAAATTTCATTTTTGGGCTTAAAACTACTCTTAACTAATTTGTTCTCTTGACAAGTGTCACATAAGCCAAGATTTTCAAAATTCAATTTGGGTAGTCCTTTTACATGTTGGTTTTTGTAAATATTTTTCAAATTCTTGTATCCAACATGTCCAAGTCGCCTATGCCATAAACTAGTTAAATCATTATTGGCGACAAGACAAGAAACATTTTGACTAACCAAATCACTTGTACAAATTTTGTAAAGATTGCCTTTTCTATTTGCTTCACAAATAATTTTATCATTTTTAAGAATAAGGCATTTTTCTTTATTAAAAACAACATTATAATTTGAATCACAAAGTTGGCTAACGCTTATCAAATTGAACTTAAGCCCTTCTACTAATAAAACATTACTAAGAGAGAAAGAAAAATTACCAATGTATCCATTGCCAATGATTTTTCCTTTGCCATTGCCGAACATAACCATACCCTCTTCTTGGAGCTTGACGTTGGTAAAAAGTTCTCTCCTTCCGGTCATATGGCGTGGACATCCGCTGTCCACGGGCCATTTTGAATCTTCCATTGTTGTTATAGCCCCTATAACCTACAAAGGAATTATTTTTAGGTACCCTATAATTTTGGGGTCCATGGGGGTTAGCCTTGAGACCTTTGGGTCTCCAATAATAGCTAAAATTGTTCTTCAATTTACAATTACTAGCATAGTGTCCATTTTTACCACAATAAAAACAAGTAATAGTATGAGAACTACTAGCACGTACAAAAGTTGGACCTTGGTCATTTTTCTTGGAAACATTTTGAAAAGGTTTGTAACCAAGTCCTAATTTAGAATGCTCACCTCTTTGTGCATCTAAAATTTTTGTGACTTTATCCGTACTTAAATTAAATCGATGCACATCCTTTTTCAAGTTTTCAATATCATTTGTGATCGTTTGTTTTTCGGTTTCAAGAGTACGAACTTTAGTAAGAGTAATGGCATGAGCTTTATCAAGAGATTCATAAAAAGTAAACAATTTATCCTTTTCTAATTTAAGCTCTTTATGCTCCTTTTTCAAAGTCTTGTATTTAACAATCAAATTTTGAAACTCATTTTGCAATTCATCAAAATCACATTGTAATTCATCAACTAGGGAAGAAGATGAAGCATTAGAGCGTACCTCGGTATTTTCATCGTCTATAACCATAAGACCATGTTCGGATTCTCCTTCTTCGTCGGATGTGGCAAGGAGTTCATCCCAAGTCTTGACGTCCGCATTTAACGCCTTCTTTTTCGGAAAAGGTTTTTTCTTCTTTTGTTCCTCCTCCGCTAATTTTGGGCAATCGGCTATGTAGTGCCCGGATTTTCCGCATTTGAAACAAGAATTGTCTCTCGGCTTTCTTGCTTTATTTTTGTTTACAAATTTTGCAAATTTTCTAACAAGAGTCATTGCTTTCTTCATCATCCTCATCACTAGCATAATAAACATTGTTAGAAGAAGATGCTAAGCCTTTAATAATATTTTGCGTACCCGGTTTAGTGGTTGATGATTGAGAATTTTTCCTCTCCTTGAGATATACTTCATAAATGAGGAGATTTCCAACGAGCTCATCGAACTTGAGAGTTTCGAGATTTTGAGCTTTCGTGATTGCCGTTACCTTTTCGGACCATGAGCCGGGAAGGGCGTTCAGTACTTTGGTCACCTTGTCTTCTTCGGAGATGACCTTTCCAAGAGCCACAAGAGGATTGACAATGTTGTCAAGCCTTTCCACCATTTTTGATATGCTTTCACCATCATGCATATTGAAATTTTCAAAGTCTTTTACAAGCATTGTTTTTCTTGCTTGCTTCACTTTCTTTGTGCCCTCATAGATGGTTTCTAATTTTTCCCAAACTTCATGTGCCGACCGTATGCCTCTTATGCGATTATACTCGGTGGCGGTAAGAGAGCAATATAAAATATTTAAGGCCTTACCGTTTAGAGAGAAAGCCTTCTTGTCATTTTCATCGAACTCCTTGAACGGTTTAAGAGTCGTGGTGCCATCCTCCAATTTCTTGGTTGGTTTATCAACTCCTTCAATGAGAACATTCCAAATATCAAATCCGCACCCTTGTAGAAAGCCCTCCATACGGTCTTTCCAAAATGCGTAGTTGTTAGCGTCGAAAAGTGGTGGCTTGTTGGTGGAGGCGCCGGTGGTGAGATAAGCTTCATTCGTAGCCATGGATCTTTCCTCTTTACTCGGAACGAGCTAGCCAAAGAGTTTGGCTCTGATACCACTTGTTAGTCCAAGTGGCTACGATAATCTAGAGGGGGGTGAATAGATTATGCCGATTTTTCGCAAATCGCCCTTTTTTTCGAATGAACAAGTAAATGACAAGAATGTAATTACGGAAATTAAACAACACTCGATGATTTATAGTAGTTCAACCCACCTAGGGCCTAATCTACTACCACCCCGGTATATCCGAAGTGGATTTCAAAAAGAAAAAAAAAATTATTAACAATTACCACAATTGTTACAACACCACCTTTGAAGATCACCACAATCTTCTTACAACACATTCAAGGAGATTACCACAATCTTCCTTCAACACCTATAAAGAGTACCACACTCTTCAACACCTAAGATCACCCAAGTGTGTTCTTACCACAAGAACACTAACAAGGATATCTTGTTTTGGATGATAGAAAAATTCAAGATTACAACTCAATAAATGAAGTATACAAACTTTAAGTGCAAGTGTAATCAAGAACAAAAAGCCTAGACCTCAAGATTGTGCAAGTGCAATAATATAGGCTTATTACAACAAGAATATGAAATA
Organism: Rehmannia glutinosa; assembly: GCA_016081115.2. NCBI lineage: Eukaryota > Viridiplantae > Streptophyta > Magnoliopsida > Lamiales > Orobanchaceae > Rehmannia > Rehmannia glutinosa. The sequence continues at coordinate 81,031 of JABTTQ020001344.1, read as the reverse complement.
TGAAGACTTGGAGAATTTTGCAGATTTCTTGTTGTTTTGTATGCTTGTGTGTTGTATCTTGTGTCTTCAATTCATCCTCTATTTATAGGAGAGTCTTCACAAACATAGGCTCCTCCTTCTTCACTTTTGTCTACAAAAAGAGGATCACAAGATGTAGAAATATTGTACAAAAATCAAAAGCAAATCTTGTTGATATGGAGTTCAAACGGTACAATTTTATCTCACAAAACATTGCCGCAGGCGACCGTTGCCCTATAGAAAAATTTGAACGTTGGAAAGAATTAGTGCGATCCAGTACACGGTGGGGAGGGATGCGACCGATCGCGGGGGGGTCGACCGTCCGCCTTAGGGTGCGACCGTCGGCCTTGCCCTACGACCGTCCCCTCTTCGATTTTTCAACTCGATGACGTTACTTCTTGTTTTTCATTCTCCAGTGTACGGCCGACCGTTTTGCTCGACCGGTCGACTCCAAATTGAAATATTGTCCGATTTTTGTCAAAAATAAACTTCAAGAAATACTCCAAAAAATTAGTAAAAATATTTTAAATCATTTAGGAGTATTTGGACAACATTTAAAACATAGTTTTGGTGTAAAAACCAATTAACACAAAATCATCAAAAGTGTTGTCCAATTTTTATCGAATAACAAACTCTAAGAAATACTCCAAAAATTTGTAAAACCATTTTAAATCATTTAGGAGTATTTCGACAACATTTATAAACATTGTTTTGATATAAAAACTCATTTAAACAAAATCATCAAAATCTTGATAAAAACATTTATCTAACACCAATGAGTGCTCTATATCTAGTTTGATCTACAGCTTTGCCATCTGCATCCATGTCCATCTTGACTGATGTGTTCATTGGAATTTTGACAGAAGACTTCTCTTCCATTCCAAATTTCTTCATTAAATCTCTGGTATATTTTGTTTGACTTATAAAGGTTCCATCCTTCAATTGCTTGACTTGAAGTCTTAGGAAGAAAGTCAGCTCTCCCATCATGCTCATTTCAAATTTGCCTTGTATGAGGTTTGAGAACTTGTCACACAACTCCTTATTTGTGGATCCAAAAATGATATCATCCACATATATTTGGACAAGCAGTAATTTCTCTCCATCTTGAATTCTGAAGAGTGTTCTGTCAACTTTGCCTTTGGTGAATCCATTGTCAGTTAGGAATTGAGACAATGTATCATACCATGCTCTTGGTGCTTGTTTCAATTCATACATTGCTTTCTTGAGCTTATAGACTTTGTCTCCAATAGTTTTCTGCTCAAAACCTGGAGGTTGTTCAACATAGACTTCTTCCTCTAACAGTCCATTCAGGAATGCACTCTTCACATCCATTTGATAGACTATGAAGTTCTTGTGTGCAACATAGGCAAGAAACAACCTTATTGCTTCTAATCTTGCAACAGGAGCAAAGGTTTCATCAAAATTAATGCCCTCTTCTTGGCAATACCCTTTGGCTACCAATCTTGCTTTGTTTCTTACAACAGATCCTTCTTCATTCATCTTGTTTCTGAAAACCCATTTTGTGCCAATTACATTCTGATGGGTTGGCCTCTGCACTAATTCCCATACTTTGTTCCTTTCAAACCGATTCAACTCTTCTTGCATGACTTGAATCCAATGAGTGTCCTCCAATGCTTGAGACACATCTTTTGGCTCTATTTGGGAAATAAAACAAGTGAACATAGCTTCATGCTGTGCTCTGGATCTGGTTCTTATGCCATCTCACATCAGGTTGTAGTAAGTCTGCTGGATTCAGTCGTCTCGCAGCTAAGTTATCTTGAGCAGCTCTTTCATTTTCATTTAGCTGCAGATTTTCCATCTGTCTTTGAGATTCAACTATCTCATCTTCATCTGGGTTGATTGCTCTTACTTCAGCTTCGACATAAGGACTCTTCTGCATTGTTGGCTGATTCAGCGTATCAGCTAACTCTTCAATGTCTTCTCCATTCACATTTGGTTCATCAAAAACCACATGGATGGACTCTTCTGTAACCATAGTCCTCTTGTTCAGCACTCTATAGGCTTTGCTCTCAGCTGAGTATCCCAAAAAGATACCTTCATCAGCTTTAGCATCAAAAGCCTTCAGATTATCTTTGCCATTGTTATGGATGAAGCATTTGCATCCAAATATCTTGAAATACCCAACATTTGGCTTTCTCCCTGTCCAAATTTCATAGGGAGTCTTGGTCAATTGCCTAATGGCTTTAGCCCAAAATCTCTTAGGCAATCCAGCTTCAGCTAACATGGTCCTTGCAGCTTCCTTGAGAGTTCTGTTCCTTCTTTCTGCCACTTCATTATGCTGTGGAGTTCTTGCTGCATATAACTCATGAGCAATACCATTTTCAACACAATACTGAGTTATTATCCCATTGACAAACTCAGTTCCTCTATCAGACCTTATTTTTATAATGGTTCGGCTCTTTTGATTTTGAACTCTCTTCATCAGTTGTGGTAGCTTGTGCAGAGTTTTCTTCTTTTTACACATGAAGATGGTCCATGTATACCTTGAATAATCATCTACTACCACAAGGGTGTACTTCTTTCCACTTATGCTAGCTGGTTCAACTGGACCAAATAGATCCATATGCAACATATGTAATATCCTTGTTGAAGAAGGACTTGGCTTGTCCTTAAATGAAGATTTGATTTGTTTTCCCATCTGGCATGCATCACATACACTTTCTTTCTTGTACACTGAGTCTGACAATCCTTCCACAAGATGACTCCTTGCTAGCTTGTTGATTGTCTTGGAATTCAGGTGACTCAGCTTCTTATGCCACAGCCAACTTGATTCGGCTGTGCTCTTTCATGAAAGACAAGTGCTTGGTGTAGCAAGAGAGACCGATCCTACCACATACATATTCTTCTCTTGATTCTTGCAAAGACTATTTCATTTGACTCATCATCTTTGATCCGCACACTCCCATATTGAATCCAACATTATAGCCCTTGTCACAGAGTTGGCTGATGCTTAATAGGTTGAAGTTGAGGCCTTCAACATAAGCAACATCTGTGATTTCCAATCCATTCTTTTTGATAGATCCTGTGCCTTTGATCTCCCCTGGAGCTTTATTTCCTCCAAATATGACTTTTGCACCTTTAATCTCCTTGAATCTTGACAGATTTTTCTTGTTTCCTGTCATATGTCCGGAACGACCCGTCCATGTACCAGGTTCCTTGGCACTCAGCTGTTCCTTGAACATGCAATCAAGGAAATCAGTTTTTAGGTACCCAAACTTGTCTGGGTCCTTGGGAATTAGTGCTGTAAAATGCTCCTACCAACTTATAGCCAAATGATCTGACTCTAAGTGGTTGCCATCTATCAGTGCCATAATCATAGTGCACTTTGGCAAATTGTTTGGGGGTTTTAGGTTCATACAACTGTCTCTTTTGTCTGTATGCATGTGTGTGTGTTTTAGCAATTGCTCTACTGGGATAGTTGTGATATTTCTGAGTGTAGTGCTTGGGTGTGTATGTGTGCTGATAATAGCTCTTTTGCCTTTGGAATGACCTTTGAGTTTAGGTCTTTGCCATCTAGGCTTGTATTCCATTGGTCTTTGCTGATTTTTCACATTGTACCAATCAACTTGGTTAGGATAGTTTCTACCATTCCCATCATGTGTGTTTCTCCGATGAAACTTTTGGGATTTCTGGTAGCTCTGTTTGCTTTTTACAGAGTATTTTCTGTTTGGAGTTTGCTGAGAACTCGGCTGGATTTCTTCTCAGTTGTCCCATCAGCATACTCAACTGGCTGTTTTCCTTTTCCCTTGTATCCAAGGCCAGTTTGTTTGTGATTGTACTTAGGAATGAATGTGAGTGCAACATTTGGTGTTTTGGATTTTTGAGATGCTTCATTACTTGAAGATCCTTTTTCCAAAATCACTCTTGGAGTTTGACTGTGCACAAAGGAATTGAATCCTATGCCTGTTTTATCTCCACATTCTTTTTGACTCATGATAAGATCATCCAAGGATTTGGATGCCTTTGTAAATGAGACAATCACATTTTTGAGATATTTTTCTCTCTTTTCTATAGCAGCTAACTCTGCTATGATCTTGGCATTTTCAGCCTTCAGCTTAGTGTTCTCATCAGCTATGTGACTTAGAGTACTCAGCTCTTTAGTCAGTTGTGAGTTTTGGCTTTTAAGCTGGCTGTTTTCCTCATTTAGAATAGTGTGTGAGGATTTAATGTGCTCAAAATCTTTCATCATTTTGCCTAATGAATCATAAAGATCTATTGGTGATGAAGTGTGTGTATCACAGTCACTATAACTAGAATCAGAATGAGATGAGTTAGAGTGTACCTGATCTTCTTGATCCTGTTGTTCTTGTTTTTTAGCCATTAGGCAAATCAAAGCCTCTTTCTCAGAGTCACTTGAGTAGTCTGCTTCACTACTGTCTGAGTCTGCTGCTTCTTTGGACTTGGTTGTCTCAGCCGTCTCAGCAGCTAACATGGTTTTTCTCTTTTCCTGCCTTCTTTCTCTGAAGACCTTTCTTTCTTCTTCATTTCTATATTTGTTGACTGGTGGATAGGAACAGTCAACTGCAAAGTGTGCTGGTTGTCTGCAGTTCCAACATAGGTTTTCAGCTCTCTGATCAGCTCTTTCTGTTCTTGGATTATCAGCTCTCTGATATTCAACCCTTTGATGCTCAGCTCTCTTGTGTGGCCTCTCTTCCCTTGACTTGGAGGGAGCTGAATGTCTTCTGGAGGTTTCACCCTGGTTCCTTTTATAGTTCTTATTGAAGAACTTGTTGAATCTTTTAACCATTAGGGCAATTTCCTCCTGGTCTATGGCTTCCTTAGGTTCAGCTCTCTTTCCATCCTTGGCCATCAGTGCAGCTGTTTTGGGTACAGCTGTCTCCTCTTGCTCTTTTCTTCTCAGCTCAAACTCGTAGGTATTGAGGTCTGAGAATAGCTCATGGTTAGATGTTCTTGAGAGGTCCATTGAATGTCTCAGGGCCATAGTCTTCATTTCCCATTCAGCTGGGAGGCTTCTTAGGATCTTCATACACATCTCATTTTGTATGTATTCCTTCCCAAGAGCTGAAAGCTCATTTGTCATTTCAGTGAATCTGGCATCCAGTTGATCCATGGTTTCACCTGGAAGCATTTTGAAATTCTCAAATTTTTGAACAGCAACAGACAATTTATTTTCTTTAATTTGTTCTGATCCTTCACAAATTAAAGTCAATTTATTCCAGATTTCTTTTGCAGATTTGCAAGATTTGACTTTGTTGAACATTCCTTTGTCCAATATCTTGTAGAGTATGTCCTTGGACACATTCTCCAAGTTGTATCTCCTCCTATCTTCATTAGTCCACTCAGTCCTTGGTTTTTCAACCATGGTCAAGGTCTTTCCTCGGCCCTTTTTCTTCTCCTTCAAATTGTAGTCGCTTCTTCTCATGTAGTGTTCACTTTAAGTATTTGCAGTGGCCTATCCTCTATCACAATTCACAAGCCACATTTCATCATGTAATGCAGATAGATGAGCCTGCATACGAATTTTCCAATCATCAAATTCTTCAACATAGGAATGCGTGTCAGATTTGCTTCCATGATAATAATTGTGCTTAAAATGAAAGATTTTGAAAGTACAAGTGTTTAACAACTTCTTTGAAAAGATAGAGATCTAGTTCAGTAACCAGTGCGGTAGGCTCAATGAACCAACCGCTCTGATACCACTTGTAGGTCCCAAGGGGTGTGAGTAAGGTTTAGAAGGGGGGTTGAATAAACCTTACCAACTTTTCGATTTTAGTCCTTTTAAAATAATAATAGAGTTAAATCAAACAGTTGTGTCCTTGAGGGACAACTAAGTTGGTTATTCAGCTGAGTTAGCCACTCAACAGACTCAATAGAGCTGTTGATAGAATAACTCTGTTGTTTAACCTTTACTTTAACTTGGCTGTATTGGTTTTATCAGCGGAAGACTTAATACCCTTGATTTGTTTTAAGTTTGTTTTAACACTTGATTCTTTAGCACTTGGTTATTAATCGGTTGGATAGCAAATGTGAGTTTTATCAAAGATATATGATGTAAGTATGCGAAATGTAAATGTCTTTGAAAAATAAATGACACGAGATAATTTTTATAGAGGTTCAAGATGGGGTAATTCTTCTAATCCTCTCTTCTCCAACTCCTGGAGGAATCCACTAAGTAACAGATCAGTTTACAAAGTGGTGAACAGTCTAGAGACAGCCTTGATCACACAGTTGGCTTTTCTTCCGACTCAGCTTCTTCACAGGGCAACTGTCTTGCTACTTCAGCTCACTTCTCAAGTTCTTGGATTTGATCACGAAGCCCTCCAATAACTTGATACTGGTTCGACCTTGAAACTTCCTACAATCATGATGAAGGTCATCCCACAGTTACAACTCAAGGAAATAAAGAACCGATGATGATTCATGGAGGGCCAATCACGAGAGCAAGAGCTAAACAAATTAAGCAAGCTTTGATGACTCTTGTTGCTGAAATTAAAGAAAATGTGCAAGGGAGCTCAATAGAAGGCCAAGTAATGAATGTTATTCAAGTTGTTGGGCCAGAATGCATCTAATAAGTTGGGCTCAAGCATGGAACTGAATTGAAGACTTAATTTGGAGCTTATGGGCCATGATTTTCGTCCAACACCTCAAGCCCAAGAGGAGTGATGTTTCATTTTGCTTAGAATGGTCAATTTTCAGCATTTTGTTAGTCAAAGTGTCTTAGTTAAGTTAATTTGGTCAAGAATGACTATTCAATAAAGTAAGTCTAGTAGTCATTTTCTAAGTCTAGTAAAGGTGGTCTAGAGTGTCTCTTCACATCCCACAAGAGTGTCTCTTCAAATCCCATGAAAGACAAACTTGGGGGAGTCATTTTCTATCTTGTAAGACTAGTAAAAGGGGTCAATAATGTCTCTTCAAATCCCATGAAAAGCCAATTCGGGATTAACATTAAAGCATCATATTGTAACTATAAAAGCATGGCAGCTCATGTAAGTATGGAGAATTGATTGATATATTGAAATTGGCATTTGCCTTTGTGAGTTGAAATTCTCTTTGTAGAGTTTTCAATTGTTTAAGAACTTATCAAGATACTTGAGCAATATCTTGTGGTGTTCACCATACCAAGGTTCTTGGCTGATCATATAGCCAACGGGTCAAGGTTATAAAGCTCTAGGTAAGATCAAACTAGATCATCGATCTGGAATATCCGCTGTCTACTTGTATACGTTGGGTTCTTGAATCGATATATTCAATGGGTCCTTCGTACAATCCGTATCGATTTGGTATCGAGCAATCTGGTATTGATCGATTTCTATCCTTTTATCCATATTCTATCTTCTAGTTTCCCAAAAAAAAAAAAAAAAAAAAAAAAAAAAAAAAAAAAAAAAAAAAAAACGAAAAAAAAAAAAAAACAGAAAAAAAAATTCTGAATTCCTTCTCCATTCAATCTTGAGAAGTACATACAAAAACAAAAATCTTGTTGTTGGATCCTAAAGACTACATCAACAAAAGAAAATTGTATCTTGTCTCTTAGAAAGAATACTTATTGTTCTTTTTGTACACGGGCATATCATTTGTTGAACGTGACTTAAAATTGCTTGTCTTGATTTGTTCTTATTCTTATTGAGCCTACATATGAGAATTTGAGTGGTAAAAGGCATTGAGTGGTGAGATCATTAGAGGGGAGGTAAAAGCCAATTGAGTGAATCATCTTGAGTGATACACGAGTGTTTTGTGAGGAGCATATCATGGAGGAGACGTCAGGCAGCAAAGTTGGAGAAAAAGATTTCACAATTGAGGCTACGCAACAACAATTTGCAAGATTTACAGTGATTCTTGAAAATATAACGGATCGTTTGGAGAGGCTTGAACAACCAGCAGCTAGGAGGCGTGAGATTCCTCAACCAAATCAATGGAGACGTAATGAGGAGTGGGAATCTGAGGAGGAAGAAGAAATGGAGCCGCAACACCATGGAAATAGACGAGGTGGGAGAAGGCAAAATAATGAAGTTGATCGAGACTTGGGGAACATCAAAATGAATATCCCTACATTCCATGGAAGAAGTGATCCCGAAGCATATTTGGAGTGGGAGAGAAAGGTGGATCTTATTTTCGAATGCCACAATTACTCCGAGGAAAAGAAGGTAAAGCTTGCTGCAATTGAGTTCACCGACTATGCATTAGTTTGGTGGGATCAATTAACCACAAATCGAAGGCGTTATGGAGAAAGATCGATTACTACTTGGGCTGAAATGAAGACTACCATGCGTAGGAGATTTGTACCATCTCATTATTTTCGTGACTTGTATCAAAAACTCCAAACAATGACTCAAGGTAGTAGATCAGTGGATGAGTATTTCAAGGAGATGGAGATTTCAATGATTAGGGCCAATATTGATGAAGATAGGGAGGCTACCATGGCAAGATTCCTAAGCGGGCTGAATAGGGAGATTGCTAACATAGTGGAATTGCAACACTATGTGGAGCTTGAAGACATGGTGCATACAGCCATAAAGGTGGAAAGGCAACTCAAGAAGAAGGGTTCATTTCAAAAGAGTTACGTATCGAATTTTCAATCTACCAACAAGATGAAAGAAGGAATGATGAAAGCAAGTGTTGGTACAGCCTCTAAAACTCAAACTGAGGCATTCAAAACCAAGTACAATGAGGTTGATAAGGGAAAGGGTCTCAACTCCAATTCTCGAAATCGAGATATCAAATGTTTTTCGTTGTCGAGGGGTTTGGACACATTGCATCTGCATGTCCAAACAAGAGAGTGATGATCATGAAGGATAATGGAGAGATAGAATCTGAAAGTGAACATGAAGAGGAACAACTTGAAGAGACCATACCCGAACATGGAGAGCTTTTGGTTGTTAGAAGAGCTCTAAACATGCAAACAAAGATGGAAGAAGCTGAACAACAAAGGGAGAACATCTTCCACACAAGGTGTTTAGTTCAAGGTAAAGTGTGCATGTTAATTGTTGATGGAGGGAGTTGTGCTAATGTTGCTAGTTGTGAAATGGTGGAAAAACTGAATTTAGCTACCACGAAGCACCCCAATCCATACAAGCTGCAATGGCTTAATGATTGTGGAGAAATTCGTGTGACTAAGCAAGTTTTGGTATCATTTTCTATTGGTAATTACAAGGATGATGTTCTATGTGATGTAGTACCAATGCATGCTAGCCATATTCTATTGGGAAGACCATGGCAATTCGATAGAAGGGTGACGTATGATGGTTTTCTTAATCGATGCACACTCAAGCATCTTAATAAAAATATCCAGTTTGTTTCTTTGACTCCACAACAAGTGCAAGAAGATCAAATCAAAATGTCCCAAGCAAGAAAAATAAGAGAGGCCGAGAGAAAAAAAAAGAGTAAGGAAGAGGGGCAAATTTCGAGTGAAAAAAAGAGTGGAGATAATGATAAGAGGAATGAATTGAGTGTGAATGAGGGAGAAAAGGTAGAGGGCAAAAAAAGACTGAATTTCTACGCAAAAGCAAGTGAGTTAAAAAGGGCGTTAGTTGAAGAAAAGAGTGTGTTAGTAATGGTGTTTAAGGAGTCTTATTTGAACACTAATGAGCTAACCCCATCTTTGCCAAGTTCTTTTATTTCTCTTTTGCAGGAATACAATGATGTCTTTCCGGAAGAAGAGCCAAATGGATTGCCTCCACTAAGAGGAATTGAACATCAAATTGATTTCATCCCGGTGCGGTGCTTCCAAACCGACCAAAGATACTGAGCCAACCCTAAGAGACAAAAGAGATTCAAATGCAAGTGGAAGAGTTGTTGACAAAGGGTAAAATTAGAGAAAACATGAGTCCATGTGCCGTACCCGTGATCGTGGTACCAAAAAAAGATGGAGCGTGGAGAATGTGTGCAGTTGTCGTGCCATCAATAAAATCATCAGTAAAGTATCGCTATCCTATTCCTAGGTTAGATGATATGCTTGATGAATTACATGGTCTTTGTAGTCTTCACTAAAATTGATTTAAAGAGTGGATATCATCAAATTCGAATTAAAGAAGGTGATGAATGGAAAACTCTGCCTTTAAAATAAAGTATGGTTTATATGAGTGGTTAGTAATGCCTTTTGGTTTAACTAATGCTCCAAGCACTTTCATGAGATTAATGAACCATGTTTTGCGTAACTTTATTGGCAAGTTTGTTGTAGTTTATTTTGATGACATCCTTATCTATAGCAAAAGCTTAGAGAACATCTTGATCATGTGCGTGCGGTGTTAAACACTTTAAGAAGAGAGTCTTTGCATGCTAATCTGAAAAAGTGTTCTTTTTGCATGGACAAAGTTGTTTTTCTTGGATTTGTGGTAAGTGCTAATGGAATTGAAATGGAAAAGGAAAAAGTCAATGCTATTTTAGATTGGCCAATTCCTAAAAGCATTATCAAGTGAGAAGTTTTCATGGTCTTGCAAGCTTCTATAGGAAGTTTGTAAAGAATTTTAGCACCATTGCTTTGCACCATTGAATGAAATAATCAAAAAGGAAGTTGGTTTTCATTGGGGAGAAAAACAAAGAACATGCATTTGAACTCCTTAAAGAAAAACTAACTCTTTGCACCTATTCTTGCATTACCTAATTTTGATAAATCATTTGAGCTTGAATGTGATGCATCCGGAGTGGGTGTAGGTCTTTGTTTTGATGCGGGAGGGAAGACCAATTGCTTACTTTAGCGAGAAGTGGTTGAAAGGAGCTCAATTGAACTATCCGACGTATGATAAAGAGCTCTATGCTTTGGTGAGAGCATTGGAAACTTGGCAAGACTACTTATGGCCAAAGGAGTTTGTGATTCATACGATCATGAATCTCTAAAATATCTCAAGGCCAAGGTAAGTTGAACAAGCGACATATCAAATGGGTGGAATTCATTGAATCATTTCCTTACGTGATTAAATATAAAAAGGAAAGAAAACATTGTAGCGATGCATTATCTCGGAGGCATGCCTTAATCACTACATTGGGTTCTAAGCTTCTTGGTTTTGAGTCAATAAAGGAAATGTATGACAATGATTCTGATTTCTCTTCTATTTATATAGCTTGTGAGCATGCTTTGCATTTGGAAAGTTCTATAAACATGAAGGGTACTTATTTCGTGAAAACAAACTTTGCATCCCCAAATGTTCAATTCGAGAGTTACTTGTTAGAGAAGCGCATGGGGAGGTTTAATGGGACACTTTGGTGTGCATAAAACCTTGGAAGTCCTACGTGATCATTTCTTTTGGCCTTGTATGCGTGTTGATGTTGAAAGAATTTGTGAAAAGTGCATAACTTGTAAACATGCTAAATCAAAATCACAACCTCATGGAATGTATAAACCTTTACCTATTCCTAATGAACCTTGGGTGGATATATCTATGGACTTTGTTTTGGGTTTACCTAGAACAAGTAAGGGTAGAGATTCTGTGTTTGTGGTTGTTGATAGATTTTCTAAAATGGCACATTTCATTCCTTGTCATAAAAGTGATGATGCTACTCATGTTGCTGATTTGTTCTTTAGAGAAATTGTGCGTTTGCATGGAGTTCCAAGGACAATTGTGAGTGATAGAGATGCAAAATTTTTAAGTCACTTTTGGCGTGTGTTATGGAGCAAATTGGGAACTAAACTTCTATTTTCTACTACTTGTCACCCACAAACTGATGGGCAAACTGAAGTAGTCAATAGAACTTTGTCTCAACTACTTCGAGCTTTGATTCAAAAGAACTTAAAGAATTGGGAAGATTGTTTGCCATTTGCTGAGTTTGCATATAATAGGAGTGTGCATTCTGCTACTAACTTTACTCCTTTTGAAGTTGTTTATGGATTTAATCCATTGAGTCCACTTGATCTTGTTCCTATCCCTGTTGAAGAGCAAGCAAGTCTTGATGGAAAAGCTAAGGCTGAATTGGTTAAGAAGTTGCATGAAAAGGTGAAACTCAATATTGAGAAGCAAACCGAGCGATATGTTAAACAAGCCAACAAGGGTCGAAAGCAAGTAATATTTGAACCAGGAGATTGGGTGTGGCTGCACTTGAGAAAAGAAAGGTTTCCAACAAAGCGAAAGTCCAAGCTACAACCAAGGGGTGATGGGCCATTTCAAGTGATTGCAAAGATCAATGACAATGCCTACAAGATTGATCTTCCAGGTGAGTATAATGTGAGTGCTACTTTTAATGTGTCTCGATCTATCTCCTTTTAATGCGAATCGTATTCGAGGACGAATCCTTTCGAAGAAGAAGGAATGATGAAGGTCATCCCATTACAACTCAAGGAAATAAAGAACCGATGATGATTCATGGAGGGCCAATCACGAGAGCAAGAGCTAAACAAATTAAGCAAGCTTTGATGACTCTTGTTGCTGAAATTAAAGAAAATGTGCAAGGAGCTCAATAGAAGGCCAAGTAATGAATGTTATTCAAGTTGTTGGGCCGTAATGCATCTAATAAGTTGGGCTCAAGCATGGAACTGAATTGAAGACTTAATTTGGAGCTTATGGGCCATGATTTTCGTCCAACACCTCAAGCCCAAGAGGAGTGATGTTTCATTTTGCTTAGAATGGTCAATTTTCAGCATTTTGTTAGTCAAAGTGTCTTAGTTAAGTTAATTTGGTCAAGAATGACTATTCAATAAAGTAAGTCTAGTAGTCATTTTCTAAGTCTAGTAAAGGTGGTCTAGAGTGTCTCTTCACATCCCACAAGAGTGTCTCTTCAAATCCCATGAAAGACAAACTTGGGGGAGTCATTTTCATCTTGTAAGACTAGTAAAAGGGGTCAATAATGTCTCTTCAAATCCCATGAAAAGCCAATTCGGGATTAACATTGAAGCATCATATTGTAACTATAAAAGCATGGCAGCTCATGTAAGTATGGAGAATTGATTGATATATTGAAATTGGCATTTGCCTTTGTGAGTTGAAATTCTCTTTGTAGAGTTTTCAATTGTTTAAGAACTTATCAAGATACTTGAGCAATATCTTGTGGTGTTCACCATACCAAGGTTCTTGGCTGATCATATAGCCAACGGGTCAAGGTTATAAAGCTCTAGGTAAGATCAAACTAGATCATCGATCTGGAATATCCGCTGTCTACTTGTATACGTTGGGTTCTTGAATCGATATATTCAATGGGTCCTTCGTACAATCCGTATCAAATCCTCCTTGGATAGTAGACCCCTTTTGATTCTTCAAAAGTTTCCTCTTCAACAGGTTTGAAGTTGTCTTTCCTTCACAGCTTGTGTTGGATCGATTTCCTTCGAGTTTCAGGCTTGAGGATTTGCTTGAATGTGCTTGAGAATATTGCAGGTTATTGCTTGAATAATGCTTGCTTGTTCGTGGTTCAGGTTGTCAAGGTAACCTTTTCTCAGTAAATTTTCCTCAGCCTTTTATAGTGAACTTTTGAAATTTTGCCCGTTGAAGAGATATGCTAATTTCAAAAGTCACTTAAGATCGTTGGCTTGTCTTGTTGCAGTCCTTGATGTTGACATTTCCTCGTATTTAATGTCTTGCAAAGATTGCAAATATCGACACAGTGCGCATCTTCCCATTGGTTTGTTCCTTTTGCACACAACTGAACTAACACTTTATCTCTCGACAACTCTAACATGTTACCATTCTCGAGTAACATTCTTGACTTTTATCAACGGATCTCGTTCATTGTCTTGACTTGATCAGCGGTCTTTTATTCCCCGGTGACTTGAGTTAGCTTTCAATCTTTGGATGACTCATCTGTCACTTCAATCTTTGAACCACTAGGGTTAGCCTAGTGGCCACGGGTATTACTCTTCATTGAAGAGGCCCGGGTTCGAGTCTCTGCAATGATAGGACCGAATTTTTTTTAAAAAAAAAAAAAAAAAAAAAAGTTGACTTGACGACTCTTCACACAATCAAGTTTCACAAAATGATACATCTTGATCGAGTTCTTGACTTTTCTTTGCCATACTCACTGTCTTGCAATGAGTCTTCACTTCGATCTTGATTGTCTTCTTGTATTTCTAGGCATACCGACTTGCTCACTTTTCCAAATTCTATCTATTACAATACAAATTACAAGAAAAATGGGGTACCAACTTTCTAGTTTAAGTCTTACATGGCATCACTCAAAATCTATAAGATAAATTTCCTAACACTCGTTTAGCCCGAAGCCCGTTAGGTCTGGCCCTATAGGGCTAGAGCCAGCCCGTTTAACATCTCTAGCTGAAACAGGCAATGAGAACTTGGTTTGCAAGTTGAACAAATCTCTATACGGTCTCAAACAGGTGTTGAATGCTAGTACAAGAGATTTGATTCCTTCATAATGAGCCTTGGATACAATAGACTCAGTTCAGACCATTGTACGTACTACAAAAGGTTTGATGATAATGATTTTATTATTTTATTGTTGTATGTGGATGATATGTTGGTAACATGCCTCAATAAAGATCGGATCCAAGAAATAAAGGCACAGTTGGCTAGGGAGTTTGACATGAAAGACTTGGGACCGACAAACAAGATTCTAGGGATGCAGATTCACCGAGACAGAAATAATAGGAAATTTTGGCTTTCTCAGAAGAACTACTTCAAGAAAATATTGCGACGCTTCAAAATGCAAGATTGTAAGCCCTATTCCTATTAATTACAAGTTATCCTTAAGTATGTGTCCTAACAATGAAGCAGAGAGGAATGAGGTGTCTCGAGTACCGTATGTATCAGCAATGGGGAGTTTAATGTTTGCTATGATATGTACAAGACCAGATATTGCACAAGCAATGGGAGCTGTACGTCGATACATGGCAAAATTTGAGATACAGTGAAGAGAGTTCTGAGATACATCAGATGAACCTCTGATGATGCATTATGTTATGGAGGATCAAATTTTACTGTTAGGGGTTATGTAGATTCTGATTTTGCAGGTGATATTGATAAAAGAAAATCCACTACGGGATATGTGTCTATACTTGCAGGAAGAGCTGTAAGCTGGGTTTCAAAACTGCAGACTATTGTAGCTCTGTCTACAACTGAAGTAGAATATATGGTATCTACACAAGCTTGTAAGGAAGCAGTTTGGATTCAAAGGCTATTGGATGAGCTCGGGCGCAAATAAGAAAATATTATTCAAATTTGTGACAGTCAGAGTGCCTTGCATATTGCAACGAATCTAGATTTACATTCAAGGACAAAGCACATAGAAGTTTAATATCACTTTGTTCGAGAAGTAGTGGAAAATGAAAGTGTGGATATGCAAAAGATTCATACCGATGAAAACCTAGCAGATTACATGACCAAATCAATCAACAGTGGCAAATTTGAGTGGTGTAGATCCTCGTGTGGCCTAGTAGAGATATAAGCAACATGAGTGACAAGTGTAGAGAAGGATAAAATGATTACAAAAGTAACATTAAGTGGGAAAATATTAAAGGTAAAGCCACTTTTGAAAAAGTGGGAAAACTTTGTCAAAAAAAAGTGGCATGCTAGCCTTTTGACAAAAATGTATGCTACCTTGGAAAAATGCGTATGAAAATTTGCAGACCAATTAATGATGGTAGGTAAAATTTGCCTATAAATATGCTTCCCCGAACACAACTAAAAACACTCCAAGCAAGAATACTATCAGAATCAAAGAGATAGATTTCAGTTTTCATTTCTCCAATAATTTCCCCATTTAAGAGAATGTTAGTTTCTTCTATTTCAAGAGAGAGATTGATATTGTTCTCTTCTTGTATTTAGACAAAAAGTGTTGTAATCTCTATTTTTATAGTGAATTGCTCCTACACGGATTGCATGTGATTTTACCTCAAATTTATTTGGGGATTTTTCACGTAAAAATATTCGTGTCATTTTTCCTTTATTTTTCTCACATCACTATTATCATTGGTTTGTTCCGATCCATAATTTCCTAACAGATCCAGCACGAGACGGTACAATTCATCGAACTGAATGATTTAAACAACTCTGGTGACCTTTCATGGTGGAACAACTATTACTCGAATAAATGACACAGCAAAAGCCAAATCATTAGGTTTGTTGGGGTGGCCCCAGTTACAATCCTCTGATGCTTAAGATAGCAACATGGTGATTGAGATACAAAAGATCTTCAAAGGAAAAATGCATGACCTCGAAAAAATGCATATCAATTATCTTATTTGAAAATGGCATTAGGATAGTTATAAGGTTTTCCTAGACACGTGGACGGTTGTGGTCCATATTTAGTACGGATTATAATGTCGTCGAGTCTGGCGGTCGGGTTCAGAATGGGTCAGGACCGCATAAAAAATGACGCAACTCTTGTCCTATTAGGTCACTTTTGCTAATTTATTTAAGGGTAAAATGGAAATTTTGGGTTTTTCCGTATGATATGGGATTAATTTTGAACTAAATTTCAATTTATTCAAAGATTCAATAAATTTGATCTGATCAAAGATCCATAATCCAAATAAAGTGATCGAATATCAAGATGAAGTTCCAATCAGTTTAAATGTTAAAACTCAGAAGTCAGGTACAAATTAATACTTATAATTAGAGAACTAATATTGGATTAGGTTTCAAATATTAACCCTTTAATACCCAGTGTTTATGGTAATCAGGTTTTGTTGGACTGTTTTTGTACACGAAATCTTAGCCCAAGCCCAGTTATGATTTTGACAAGCCCGAAGTTAGTCAAAACTGTACCCAGTGGGCTTAGAAAGATTTCGTACTCTACAAGGACAGACCTGTACTTGGATTACCTTTTGTTTACCTTTCTCTTCCTTCTTTGTTTTTTAGGAACTCGAAAAAGCCCAATCCATATATCAAATCCGTTGAGTGAACTTTTAGATGCCCTCTTCTGCCTCGTAGCCCCTTCCTCGTATCGGTTCCGATGAATTTGGATACTCCGGCCAAAAAACTAGCCAAAAAATTCGTAAAAATTAAAAATCGTCTTTCTGCCGAAACCCCTTCGACCACACCCTTGACCCAAACAATTTCTAAACGTAAACTTAATCTCCTCCAATCTGAAAACCCCAATCTCGATATCATACCTGTCGAAGTGGTCGGCAAAAAAGCCAGGCATGACGACCCTGTTGATTCTGTCTCTACCATACACCCCCTTACCTCAAATGATATGGATATCTCTTCTTCACCAGTGGCGGAGGCTGAGCCAGTGAGCCAGCCCCGCCAATCACCATAGATCTCTTAAGTTGGAACTGTCGAGGGCTTGGGAACCCTCGTACAGTTCAGGAACTCCGCGACTTTATTCGCGATAAGTCTCCCGGCTTGGTCTTTCTGTGTGAAACCAAGCTCAGTGTTCGAGTTTTTGAAAAGCTAAAAAATTCTTTGGGCATGTTTGGTATTTCGGTCCCATCCGTTGGGCGCTCCGGGGGCCTCGCATTATTATGGAAACAAAATCTTGATGTCTCTCTTCGCGGTTTTCATGAGCGATTTATTGATGCATATGTGAACTTGGGACGGATCAAATTTCGTTTTACGGGAGTTTATGGCCAACCCAATGTATCCGAACGCCGTGCTTTCTGGGATTCTTTCAAATCCCTTTTGCCACCCACGAATGAGCCCTGGATTTGTATTGGAGATTTTAATGAAGTTCTCCAACAGCACGAGTTTTCTGGCACCCGTCCCCGTCCCCCTTGGCAAATTTCTTTATTCCGGGACGCTATTGAACATTGTGATTTATCGGATATGGGCTTTTTTGGTCCCCGTTACACCTGGAACCGCCTTTCAATTCACCCATTTACGCAACGTGGTCGACTTGATCGCTCTCTATGTAACCCTCCCTTCCGAGCCATTTTCCCTCGTCAAAAAGTCACCGTCATTCCCTCCTTCACATCGGACCATTGCCTCCTTTCTGTCCACATAAACCCCCAGAATTCCCTTCCTTCCTATCGACCAAAAAAACGGCCAATTCGCTTTGAATCCTACTGGATCCGCTCTCAAGATTGCAAACAGGTTGTTCATGATTCTTGGCTTTCAACACCACCTGCTCTTAACGAAAAATTACAACATTGCCTTTCGGGATTGACACAGTGGAGCCGCAAAAAATTCGGGGACTTAAATGAAAAAATCCAGAAATGCAAGACCTCTATTTCTAATCTGGAAAAGAAAACCATTACACCCCAAATTCATCAAGAGCTCAGTGCACTTCATGGTCAGTTGAATGTTTTAATGGGACTAAATGATTTAAAATGGAAACAACGGGCAAAACAGCACTGGTACAAGAATGGGGACAGGAACACGTCCTTTTTCCACGCTCATGCATCCAAACGACGAGACATAAACCATATCTCTATGTTATCTGACAATTCCGGTCAGACGATCACTGAACCCGCTGCTATTGAGCGCACCATTGTGGACTACTTCGAAGATATTTTCTCGTCAGTTTCTCCTTCCCGGAGCGATATGCAGCAGGCACTGGGTAGAATTAGGCCACGTGTTACTTCGGATATGGCGGACTGTCTCACTCAGCCGTACACAATTGCAGAGGTCGTCAAGGCGGTTAAAAGCATGCATCCTTTTAAATCTCCCGGGCCTGATGGTATGAGTCCTATCTTTTTTCAAAAATTTTGGCCTATTGTTGGTAATGATGTTGCTACTTCTGTTCTTGATTTCCTTAATAAGAAAACTCTCATCTCTGATTTAAACTCCACGCATATTGTGCTCATTCCGAAAATAAAAGAACCCAAACTTGTCTCCCATTTCCGACCCATTAGTTTGTGTAATGTAGTCTATCGTATCGCTTCGAAAGTCATCTCTAACCGCATGCGCCCAATTCTTTCTAATATTATTTCAAACACAATCCTCATTTTTACCCGGTCGTCTCATTACGGATAACATCCTCGTAGCTTATGAACTTCATCATTCTATGAAGGGTCGTACTTCGGGCAAACAAGGCCTCATGTCGATTAAACTTGACATGAGCAAGGCTTTTGACCGTATTGAATGGCCCTTCGCTATAGCTGCCTTACAAGCTCTTGGCTTCCCTCCCCCCTTCATTGACCTCATTCGCATTTGTATCTATACCCCCACTTTTTCCTTCTTACTAAATGGCTCTCAATTTGGGTCGGTTAAGCCACATAGAGGGATTCGACAGGGAGACCCTATTTCACCATATATTTTTATTATTTGCGCCGAGGTGTTTTCTTGTATTTTGCAGGATTTACAGGCCGCGGGGAAAATTCACGGCATCCGGATAAATAAGCACGCCCCTAGTGTGTCTCATTTATTCTTTGCGGATGATACACTTCTTTTTGGCCGTGCAACAATTGAGGAAGCTACGCATCTTAAATTCGCAATTAACCTTTTTGAGCAAGCTTCGGGGCAACGCATAAATTTTGATAAATCGGGAATTCTCTTCAGCCCAAATACGGACCATGGTGTTGCACTGCAAATAGCGCAAATCTTGGGTATTCCTATTGTCTCGTCGCACGAAAAATACTTGGGGTTACCATCTGTTATTGGAAAAAATAAGCGGGAGGTTTTTCGAGATATTCAAGACCGGGTCTGGAAGCGAATTCAGGGATGGAAGGAAAAAACTCTGTCACAGGCAGGCCGAGAAATTCTTATAAAAGCGGTCATCCAATCTATCCCCACGTACGCCATGTCTTGCTTTCGTTTGCCGGATAATATTCTTCATAAGATTCAGTCCATGGCTGCTCAATTCTTTTGGGGTGGTTCTGAAAATGATAGGAAATTACACTGGGTTAGTTGGAATAAAATTGCCCGCTCGAAAGATAAAGGCGGATTGGGTTTTAGGCATCTCCGTGCATTCAACCTCGCACTCCTCGCGAAACAAGCATGGCGACTCCTCACCCAACCATCAAATTTACTTTCACGGATTCTCCGAGCGAAATACTTTCCCGCGGGCTCTTTCCTTGATGCGAATCTTGGTTCTCGGCCATCGTGGAGTTGGCGTAGTATCCTTGAGAGTCGTGTCGTGTTGTCGCTGGGAGCTCGCAAATTAGTGCGCTCGGGACGTCAAACTCGCATTTGGACGGATCCTTGGATTCCCCTGTACAAATTTCTCGCCACCGCCGCTCTCTGATGACATTGATATTCATGCTACTGTAGGATCTCTCATTGATCCTATTAATTGTTGTTGGAAGGAGATTGATGTGCGAGCCTTATTTCCCTCAGAGGTTGCATCTCTAATTCTGTCTATCCCGATCGCGTCTTCAATGTTGGAGGATTTATGGTGTTGGCACCACAATAAAAATGGGAAATTTTCCGTCAAATCCGCCTACCACACTGTGCTCTCATCGCCCAACATTTTTCCGGACCTCCGGCCTGCTTTTTTGCCGCTAGTTGACATTGAACCCCATTTGGAAAAAAATTTGGGCACTCCCGGTTCCACCTCGGATGAAGCTATTTGCTTGGCGTTGTTGCTTAGGAGCTCTCCCGACTACTGAAAATCTCGCGCATCATCATATCCAAGTTGAGGATTCATGCTACTTTTGTGATTCTCGAATCATGCGCCACTCATCTATTTTTTTTCTCTTTCTTTTGCCTTGTGATTTGGCATGCATGTGGCCTAAAGGACCCCTTATTTCACTTCAAGCAGCCCTCTTTTCCCTTGTGGTTTCAAGAGATTTTGATACACTCCCCGATTGAAGTTGGATGTCTTTTTGTTGTTGTCACAAACTTAATTTGGTTCCACCGAAATCGGAAAAAATTCAAGATGTAAATCAAGACCCGTTCTTGTTAGTGGCAGCGGCAAATAACATTTTGAGTGAATTTCGCAAATCTCGTTTACTCGCCGATGATCTCTCCCTCCCAGCTGATCGACAACCTGACGCCGCCCGAGGACCTTTCCCCCGTATTTGTTTTGACGGGGCGGTTGCACCATACTCCGAGTGCGGGGGGGCTGGTATTGCATACTTTGATGTGAATGGCAAATTTGTGCGTGGCTACTCAAAACGGCTTAATGGAATTACAGACCCGGAAATTGCGGAATGTTTAGCGTTGAAGGAAGCAATCTTATTTGCAAGATCACTCAATATTGGTCCCGTTTCTATTTTTGGTGATGCTGCTCAAATTGTTCTTGCTGCTACAGGCCAAGCAAACTCTTCGGCAGCCTGCTCGGGCATCATGGAAGATATTACAAATTTACAATTGCATGCTCATATTAATGGGATTTATTGGTTTAGGCGCTCCTATAATATTGTTGCTCACTCTTTAGCGAACTTTGCCAAACATATGTCGTGCGCTGTTTTTATTTGGGATCATCTCCCAGAACCCCTTTGTCAATCGTTGCTGGACGATTTCCAGCAAATTTAATGAAATAGTATTTTTCCTTCTCAAAAAAAAAAGTATATAATTATTTTTCTTTTTTCTTTTTTAAATTTTATGAGACCAGTGACAAGTGACAACTGACAATCCATGAAAACCCCAATTATACAAAATAATTGATTGTGAGATTTTTGTCTTATCTCGTTGAATTTTAAGGTTCAATTAAAAAGACAGTCTTGACTCTTGAGGTAAAGTTCCACCTATGTATGCGCATGAGTACATTATTTACTACCATTACAAGAAAACAAAAAAATTCAAACGGGAAAAATCTATTGGAATTTGGCCAATTACCGTTGGAATTATCGATTCCAATAGAAATTCCAACATAAAATGCATCGCTGGTAAGATGGTCGTTGGAATGGCAAAATTCCAATGGAAACTTCAATGGAAAAATATTCCAACGGTATTTCCAACTTTATGTATCCGTTGGAATATACTACCATTAGGAAAAAAACTCCAACATTTTTTCCAACAGTAATTCCAACAGAGTTATACCATTGGAATATATATAATCGTTGGAAAAAAACTCCAATGGTTATTCCAACGGAGTTATACTATTTGAATTTAGTTCAATGGTAAATATTTCCATTGGTATATATTCTTTGAAATATTCAATCAATATATCTCATTATCTATAATCTTTAACTTCCCAGTAGGTCACCCCTCATCAATTTGTCCCAACTCAAGCACATTTAACAATGTAGTTTCAATATCATTGACTCCAGAAGAGAAGATATATTTATTGATATGGATAATACTATCAAATCTTTTAACCCATATTGAAATTTTCCAATGGTAATGGAATTTCCAATGGAATTTTCCAACATGTAGTACCATAGGAATTTCCGTTGGAATTTTAAAAACTCCAACAGAAATTCCAACGATTAATTCCAACATTTGGTTTACAGTTGGAATTTTTGTTGAAATTTTCCAATGGTATGTTTTAGCGATGGAATTTCTGTTGGAATTTTTAAAATTACAATAGTATTTCCAATGGTTTATTATTACTGTTGGAATTTTTCAACAACTTGTTGTGGTGCTGGAATTCCAACATTTTATACCAACAGTTTTGTTTATCGTTGGAATTTTCATTGGAATTTTCCAATGGTATAATGTAGCATTGGAATTTCCGTTGGGATTTTAAAAATTCCAACAGTTTTCTATTTCGTTGGAATTATTTTGTTGGAGTGTGATTGTTTCTTTTGTATAGTAGCTTTTTTTTCTTTTAAACTGTATATTTAATTTTTATTAAGATCAACTAATTATAGATAATAAATCTCTGATAATATCTTGATAAAATAAATAATGTAGGTACTTGATTGATCTTTTTCCTAAAACAAACGAAGGATCACTTGATGCCCATCCAAGGTACAGATGATTTATCCATGCATATAATATAGACGTTCAGTTAAATCACAAGTGACAAAACCTAACTCTAACTAGGGGTGTGCACGGTACGGGACGGTTCGGAGATTTGGAAATCTCCGAAAAGTCCCGGTCGTGAGATTCTAAAAAAATCTCGAACCGAACCATAGAAAAAAATCTCCGTCCCGAACCGTACCGAAAGTTCGGGACGGTTCGGTACGGAGATTCGGTTCTAATGGGACGAGACGGTTCGGTTCGGTTCGGGACGGAGATTCGGAGATTAGTCATAAATAAAACAAGCAAATTTGGGGAAAAAAAAAAAGAAAATCAATATAAAAATTACCAAACGGATATAATTTCAGTCTCTTTTTAGTGTAGTGTCAAAATAAAAGCTAAAATCATAATAGGTAAGACAATCCTAAATTCTAAATTTAATAACCTCTAATACAATAATATTCTATTGTTTGGGTAATTGTCCTTCTATTGACTTACAACAATTATAATTAACTAACAATTTTGATAAATTAGTATGAAATAAAAATTTATATACATTTATAATCTCAATATCTCCTACTTAACAACTTAACATAATCAATAAAATTATATTTATAATTTATGTGACATGGTAAAAAATTAAAATATAATTTTTTATAAAAAATAATATGGTGTTATTACTTGTTCAGAGTATGTTTATCTTTTAAGTGCAATTTACTAATCATTTAACTAATTTTAACTTCGAATGATTTACTTTATTATTAATATTAAAGTTTTTTAAAATTCATAATAGTTGCATTATTATGGTTTTTTTAGAAATATGTTTTATATTCAATTTAATTTCAAATAATTCGTAGTTAATTAAATATCAAAATATAAATAAAATAGAAATAATGTATATGTATTTATATATAATCTTTAAAATCGGTTCTAGCTTCGGGTCCTCGGTTCGGAGTGGTTCGGTACGGTTCGGTACGGTTCTCGGTACGGGTATTTGAGAAATCTCGAACCGTACCAAAATATTTTCGGACGGATGCGGTTCGGGAAAGTCAAAAAGTCAACGGATATTTTCGGTTCGGAGATTTTTCGGTCCGGATATCGGTTGATTCCTGATCTCCAAGTCCGTGTGACTTAACTCTAACCATAACTTATATTTTTTTTTAATTTAAGCAATAGTAGTCATAATTAATCATCAAGAGAGGCTAATTAATGGAAGAAAACTCTTTATTGAACATTTTAGTCACATTGACACAGGACAAATATGTGAGTCTAAGCACATGACCGAATCCCCTATAATCCTAGAACAAAATTTAATTTTACAAGCTAGCTTATAAGTCATCACATGGCTATAAGCCTATAATTAGTGCTAATTATAGATGCATAGAAAATTAAATTAACATAATAGCTAGCCAATGATTATAAGAATCGGCAAATTAATTAGCTGAGGAGTGGTGTTATATAATTCATCAGCTTTTTTGAGCAGCAAATCCTGATATGATTGGATTTATGCTTCCTGTCAAGTGAAGAATCATATCTTTGATAAAATCCGAAACCTAGCTAAATGCTACTCATCATACTGACAAAAACCCTACAATATATGTATTTTCATGAACTACTGATTCTTGTTATAAACTTTTACCAGATTGTGAAACAATATTTTATTTATTTATTTTCAAAGAGGGCCTTGGGAATCTTGATCACTTATTAATTCTTGTTATATTTTATTACCCTTTTTTTTTGGCATGGGATTGAATAAAATAATTGAGAGAAGTTTACTCTCATTATCATATAATTTATGTGATGGGCAATCAGTGACCAGGCGGGCTAGGGGAACAGCGCCGACATTTTTGTGGAGATTTATTTTAGCAAGGGATAATCATGTTTTTGACGTTTTCCTTAACATCATTTAGTGAGAGTGATTAATTCAATCTAGACAAGATTATATATATATATATGGTGTGCGCCTAATTGCATTTCTAATTCATGTAACATATATGTTAATCTGACAATACTACTTTAATTTGATTGGTTTTTTGTTGCGAGAAGGCATCCTTTGAATTTGGTCTTTTGGTGTGAAATTGGTTATAAATTATAATATATATAATAGTGCGTTATGGTAGCTAGTTTGCTCTAATTTGGATAATAATTATGACTCGATTTCAATATTTTAATGATTGTCTATAAATTTATTTTTCTTAATTATGCTCCAATTGAGATTTTCTATTGCATTTAATGTTTTATCTTCTATTTTAGTAGTATCAATGTATATCATGTGTACATGATGACATCATTTTTGTGCACGTATCATTTGCACAATTTCATAAGAGCATAAGATAAAACATAAAATAGAATTGAAGATCTTCATTGATGCTCAAGGTAGCATTAAAAAGCAATTAATGTTGGTTACCCATTCTTAGTGTTCAATTAGAACTTAATTTCTTAATGACCACCAAGTGCGCATAGATTCAGATTTTCTGTTCCACTTCATGTTTCATATATCATATGAATGATGATATATGTGTAGATGTATTTAAATAATTAACAATCTGTGTTTATCTGAATGACACATGTTATTCATCCAGTTAAGTGGAATAAAAAGTGGAATATAAAATTTGGTCCAGTGCGTAGAGCACAGTTTTAGAGTAAGATTTATAAAGAAAAAATTCATCGATATAATGCATATGTCATCAGTATGTTTATGTGCCAATTAGAATAATATCATTTTACACAAATTAAATCAGCTTATGACGATATGTGTTGTTACCATTAATTAATTGGAAATAGAGGCTATATATTTAATAGCAAAGATACTATAGAAAAACAGTGAATAATCCCATCAAATATGTTCCCACACATGTAAACTAGTATAGGAATAACATGGGCAAATTTATAATTTTGGCTTCACATACCAATAACATAATTTTGGTGATTACATGCATGAAACCACATGAGGATGGTATGGGCATTTGAGATTCTTTTATTTTTATTTTTCACATTTATGTATGTCGACGAGGATTAACATTAGGAACATGACATGTCCATGTTTTGCTCACATGGCTTTGCCCATGTATATTTCCCTTTCAATTGTATGACCATGGAATGCAATTTGTGATTATTTGATACCATGATTCACAACACATATCAATTAATTATTATTTTTGTAATGTTATTCTTTGTCCGAAATAGCTCTGTGTTTCCTGTTCTAAAAGTTGGTTTTCCTAGCAGTGAACAGGACCACATGCAATATTATATGCATAGAGTAAAGTTGTTTACTATGTTGAATTCAACTATTGAGCGGATCATTATCTGCGTCACAAAAAAATATTAGATGTGCCAGAATTTGCTAGGCAAAGATATATCCGACACTTTAGTCAGATTTAGAACAAAGAGAAAATCCAAAAAAACATAAGAATTAATAATTGATGAATGAATTGTCTACATTTCAATAACGAGGATTTGTGATATTTATGTGCAAATTGACGAGTCTTCATGGGTTTTTTTGCATCAGGGCCTTAACGGGCTCAATATATATTAGAATTATTTAAATAATAATAAAATGAATTTCAGTGGGTCTTTATTTATCCTTCGTCTCACAATTCAGACATTTTCGTTGGATTTGGCCTTTTGAGTCTGTTCGAATTATCGCCCATCATATATATATATATATTGGACTTACGCTTACCCGATCATGGGAAATTAATAATTAAAATCTATACCAGATTTGTTGTTGCATATTATAGAAACGTGCAAAATTTCCAACACTTCAGACCGAACAAATTAAAATTTTGTACACTTGGTTTGCGAGATGTTAATTTTGTATGACTTTCGGTGCTTCAATAAAGTCATTATCACCTGCAAAAGTGAGGCGCCGCTAGGATGACTTAGGGTTACGAAATTCTCTCTATCGAGAATGCTTTTTCTTTTTGAATTTCGCCGTCTTCATCACATCTGTTCCTAATCTCTCAATCATGGATTCAGATTTGTTGTTGTTCCCTGAAATTAATCCAACTATTAGTTTTGTTAAACATGGATCGTGCGCACAAGAAACTAGATTCTCCGATCCAGATACGTGTCTTGAATAAGACGTGGATCCCGTTCGTGCCCTTCACGGGGATGCAGGTCTATGATCTGATTCACAACGAACAGACATGGCTGCAAAGAACGCATAGTTTGTTGTAGATGTTGGATAATATTTTTATTTTTGATTTAAAACTAAATCCCCTAGTCATAAGCCACTAACGGCTAAATTACCCACTTCCCTATTTTAATGCCTAACATGAGTTAGTGGCTT
Source organism: Rehmannia glutinosa (assembly GCA_016081115.2). Lineage (NCBI taxonomy): Eukaryota > Viridiplantae > Streptophyta > Magnoliopsida > Lamiales > Orobanchaceae > Rehmannia > Rehmannia glutinosa. The sequence continues at coordinate 54,139 of JABTTQ020001344.1, read as the reverse complement.
GTGTTTTGACTTCATTTATAAAAAGGGGTTTTGGTTCCTTATAAATAATACACAACACACACGTACAGAGATATACCACTCAATCATCATTCTGTTCTTGGTTTTATAGAACAAAGAAAAACAACTCTGCTCTTCCTTTGCTCATATCACAGACGACCCACTCATCCAAATAATTGTTTATCTTATATATTGGAACATCTGATTTCAATACAAAAATCCATTCTTCTTTCTCTAAAGAAAATCAAAACGCTGATCATTTATAAAAGAAAAGTAACGACAGCCGATCGAGTATTTATATTTATTCAATTGTCTTGAGTATTCGAGTTTACAAGTGGTTCGGGGTCCTCTTCGCTGCACACGAGAGAACTAATGGGTTGTCGAATCTTGGGAGAGGGACGTCTATCAACAAAATTACCCGGTGCGGTGGGGGCATTTCTCTCTAAAGAGAGCTACTACGTCTTCGACCCCTATCCTAAACTTAACTCCTATTTAACTTTTGGCTTGTTGTTATTTTATTGTTGCTTGTTCCTAAATTAGTAGATAAATCCCCTGCTGATTTTTGTGCTTATTTTTCCAACAAGTTTAGAGAGAAAATTGTTTCTATTAATTTAGGATTATTTGCGACTTGCCGAATATGGATTTTCTTAAGTCATTGTCTAGCAAGCCTGAAAAATTTGATGGGAAAAACTTTTTGTGTTGGCAACAACAAATGAAATTCTGGTTGACTGAATTAGGATTATTTTCTGTTATTCTAAATGGTCTTAAAGAAAATGGTGAAAATTCTGCTACTAAGTCTACTGAGACACCTACTAGCAAAGACACTACTAAAGAATCTAGAAGGTAAACTGGGCTGAGTTTGTATACAGCAGACTCTGCCAAAACATTGGGAATAAATCCTTCAAAGAAGATGGATCGTTCGGGGGGTCCCTGAATTGATTGAGTTTGAGAACCTTATTTATGATATGAAAGCAAAAGGGGTCGAACAAAGTGATTCTGTCTATGTGTCTTCTCTGATTAAAAAATTACCACCATCTTGGTCTGATTTTGCTAGAGGTCTTAAGCATAAGCCTGTAAATTTTTCTCTTGAAGAATTATTTGTTGCTTTGAGAATTGAGGATAGACACCGGTCTTCCTAACAGTCCAAAAAACCTATTTTTCAAGCCAAGACTTCAATTATCGAAAATCCTCACAAACTAAAGCCTAAATGTTTAAAGAAAACTGGACCAAAAAAGGCTAATGGCGGATTTGGTAACAATAAATTCAATAACAATATGCCAAAAGATAAAAATGGGAGTTCAGTTCAGTGTTGGGTCTGTGGGAGGACTAATCATATTGCCAAGAACTGTTTTCACTGCCATGGCCTGAACAATCAGTCGAAACCCCCGCCGACTTCTAAACCACAAGCTAATGTGGTGACTGTGAGGGCTGCATCTGATTCCTCAGCTAACAGGTATTTTGTTAGTTGCCCAGAGTTAAATACTATTTTTAACTCAAATGATTGGTGGATAGACTCTGGGGCTAATGTTCATGTGTGCTCTGATAAACATTATTTTTTATCATATCAGGTATCAGGCACAAGAACTGTAAGCATGGGGAATGGGAGTGTGACTCGAGTCCTAGGAGAAGGCCAAGTCCAGTTAACTTTGTCGTCTGGAAAAGTCTTGTCTCTAGATAGTGTTTGTCATATTCCAGATATTAGGAAAAATCTGATTAGTGCGTCTTTATTAGTTAAGAATGGTTATAAAGTTGTTTTTGAATCCAATAAAGTTGTAATTTCTAGACATGGTTAGTTTGTTGGTAAAGGTTTTATGTTGGATGGTTTATTTCGTTTAAGTGTAATGCCTTCTTCTAGTAATGAAAATTTGAATTCTTCTTTATCAATTGCTAATATTGAATGTTGTGATACTTGGCATGGTAGACTTGGTCATGTGAATCCTGGAACAATAAAAAGAATGATTCATTTAGATCTTATTCCCAAGTCTTCTATTAATGTGAAAGAAAAATGTGAAATTTGTGTGCAAGCTAAGCAACCTAGAAAACCGCATAAATCAGTAGAAAAAGAAACTATCTTGCTTGGATTAATTCATAGCAATATTTGTGATAGCAATCATGTCCTGACTCATGGTGGTAATCAACATTTCATTACTTTTATTGACGACTTTTCTAAATATTGCTATGTTTACTTGATTAATGCAAAGAGTAATTTATTTGATAAGTTTAAAGCATATAAAGCTGAAGTTGAAAACCAGCTTGAAAAGAAAATAAAAATTCTTCGCTCTGATCGGGGTGGTGAATATGCTTCTGATGAAATGGCTTATTTTTGTAAACTGCACGGTATTGTGCATGAAGTGACACCTTCTTATTCTCCTCAATCTAATGGTGTGGCGGAAAGAAAAAAATAGGACTTTACTTGATATGGTGAATGCAATGCTACTTAGTTCTAGTTTGCCTAAAAATTGTTGGGGTGAAGCTTTATATTCTGCTTGTTTGATCCTTAATAGAGTTCCTTATAAAAATTCTGACAAAACGCCTTATGAATTATGGAAGAATAAAAATCCTTCTCTTAAATTCTTAAAAGTGTGGGGGTGCCTAGCTAAGGTTAATATTCCTATTATTAAGAAAAGAAAAATAGGCCCCAAAACTGTTGATTGTGTTTTTGTTGGCTATTCTTTAAATAGTCCTACTTATAGATTTTTGGTGTTTAATTCTGAAGTTCCTGAAATTGCCAATAATATCATTATTGAATCTAGAGATGCTGTCCTTTTTGAAAATATTTTTCCTACGAAGGATAAATTATCCAGGCCTGTTGGTGCATGTTCTAGTTCTAATGTTAATGATTCTTCTTCTACTGTTTTTAATGAGGAACCTGTTCAGCCTAGGAGGGGTAAAAGGAGTAGAAAAGCTAAAAATTTTGGTGATGATATTTATACTTTTTTACTTGAAGATGACCCTAAAACCTATAATGATGCTATGTTATCCTTAGATGCTCCTTTTTGGAAGGAAGCTGTTAATGATGAAATGAACTCTCTTTTGATTAATAAAACTCGGATTTTAACGGACCTCCCACCTGGTTGTAAACCAATTGAATGTAAATGGATTTTTAAGAAAAAATTGAGGATTGATGGTTCTATAGAAAAATACAAGGCCAGGCTAGTTGTTAAAGGTTTTGAGCAAAAACCTGGCATTGACTTTTTTGACACTTACTCGCCTGTTTCTAAAATTACTACCATTAGAATGTTGATTGCTATTGCCTCTGTTTATAAATTGGATATTCATCAAATGGATGTAAAAACTGCCTTTTTAAATGGTGATTTGGAGGAGGAAATTTATATGAACCAGCCGGAAGGTTTTGTTGTGGCTGGTGAAGAAAAGAAAGTATGTAAGCTTTGTTTGATAAATGGTTTTATCATGATTTTGATGATTTTGTTTTTACACCAAAACAATGTTTCTAAAGGTTGTCCAAATACTCCTAAATGATTTAAAATGGTTTTTATATTTTCCGGAGTATTTATTCAAGTTTGTTTTCGACTAAATTGGACAACGCTTTTAATGATTTTATGTCAATAAGTTTTTACTTCAAAACAATGTCCCTAAATGTTGTCCTAATACTCCCGATCGGTCTAAAATGTTTTTACTATTTTTCGGAGTATTTCTTGGAGTTTATTTTCGATATAAAATTGGACAACACTTTTATTTTGAGGGCCAACCTCGCCGTATAGGGCAACCCGCACCGCGAGAGTACGTTTGAAAGAAAATGGGACCGTTGAAATCTGCAGTCGACCGGCCGCCTGTCGGGGTCGAAAGGCAGCCGAACCGACGCCTCCCCCCGTGACCGGTGCCTAAAGACATCGTGAACAAAACCTTGTTCTTCATTTCTTCAAGGCTTGGACCGGTTGTGGATGGGGGTGACCGGTCGAAGCCTAGTGCGGCCGATGTCGCCCGTGTAAATGTCTTGTTTCGATTTCAAATTTATTTGTGCGCGATGACGTCGCTATGCTTTGACAAAAAAATTCCGTTTGACAATGACACATTTCCTTAATTTGTGGAGTTGATTTCTAACAACTCTATTGATCAATTGTCTTGCAATTTTTTACAGAAATCTTGTTCCCAAGAGGAGCCTATCATGTACAAGACATCTCCTATAAATAGAGGAAGATTTGAAGCACAACGATATGAGAGAGAACAACACAACACAACAAGAAATATACAAGCATACTCTTGGTCTTTTATTTTCATACTCTTGTTGTAATATTGCCTAGGTATACACTTTCACATCCTTGAGGTCTAGGCTATTCTTGATTACACTTGCACTAAATTGTATTATCAATTATCGAGTTGTAATCTTGATTTTGGTTATCATTCAAACACAAGATATCCTTGTGAGTGTTCTTGTGGTAAGAACACACTTGGATGATCTAGGTGTTAGGGTTGAGAAGATTGTGGTGATCTTCTTATTGAGGTGTTGAAGAGTGTGGTGCTCTTCAAGAGTGAAGATTGTGGTAATCTTCACAAGGTGCCGATTGGAGATTGTGGTAATCTTCAAGTGAGATTGTGGTAATCTCAAAGGTGGTGTTGAAGGAGAGTGTGGTACTCTTCAAGGTGTAGGTGTAAGATTTTGTTGTAATAATTGTGGTAATTATTAATAAAATCTTTTTCCTTTTCCGAAACCCATCCCGGAGATACTGGGGTGGTAGTAGATTAGGCCCTAGGTGGGTTGAACTACTATAAATCGACGTGTGCTTTTTACATACCGCACCTTTATATTTATCTTGGCACATTTGGTTCGAAAAAGAGGGCGAAATCGAAAAGATGGAGATAATCTATTCACCCCCCCTCTAGATTATCGTAGCCGCTTGGACTTACAAGCTTGTTAAATCTCTTTACGGATTAAAACAGGCTCCAATGCAGTGGCATGAAAAAATTGATAGTGTTATAATTTCTAATGGTTTTTATATTAATAAAGGTGATAAGTATGTTTATATAAAAGTTGTCGATGACACTTGTATAATTTTGTGCTTGTATGTCTAATCATTTTGATATGAAAGACCTTGGCCCTGTTGATGTTATTTTAGGGATAAAGATAATTAGAAATGGTGATTCTATTTCTTTGTCACAATCTCATTATATTGAAAAATTATTGAGTAAATTTAATTATTCCAGTGTGAATCCGGTATCTACTCCTTATGATCCAGCTTTTAAGTTGAGAAAAAATAAAGGTGCTAGTGTTTCTCAACATAAATATTCTCAAATTATTGGATCATTATTGCATTTGATGAATCATACTAGACCGGAAATTGCTTAGGATGTTGGTAGATTAGCAAGATACACTCATAGTCCTAATAATTCCCATTGAGATGCATTGGAAAGATTGTTTAAATATTTAAAAGGGACTATTGATTATGCTATTAACTTCAAGGTTTTCCTGATATTTTAGAAGGTTATAGTGATGCAAATTGGATCACTGATTCAGAGGAAACAAAATCAACTAATGGATATGTATTTACATTGGCAGGTGGAGCAATATCATGGAAGTCTATTAAGCAGACTGTAATTTCTTGGTCAACTACGGAGGCTGAATTAATTGCCTGAGATGCTGCTTGCACTGAGGCTGAGTGGCTTAAAAGTTCTTTAAATGATATTCCTTTATTGCCCAAGCCTATTCCTCCTATTTCTATACATTGTGACAGTCAATTGCTAGAGCTAAAAGCAAAAATTATAATGAGAAAAGAAGGCACTTGACTGTGAGACATAAATCAATTAGACATTTAATTTCTCATGGTATTATTTCTTTGGATTTTGTCAGGTCTAAAAATAATATTGCGGATCCGCTCACAAAGGGACTGGCGCGTCAGCAAGTTTTACAATCATCGAGGGGAATGGGATTGGAGCCTATTAATTAAGTCACCACAGTGGAAACCCATCTTCGGAGGTATGGAGATCCCATGAACGAAGTTCAACGGGTACAAACGAAATTGTAAAAGGGTGGCTTGGAAGAGCACAATATTTTAATAAATTATTTATTTTTGCGAAATTTTTCCGAGTCCCATTCCTATGGTGTTATGTGCTCTTTATGTGACGATTGAGGTTGAGATTATCTCTTAATGAATCCAAAGGCATAATTTTGTGGGGTGGTTGGTCACAAGTCACCCTTGGAGGATTCACCTAAGTGAACGTGGTGGTGGGATCGCCACTGTGGGGGTGTAGGCTACTCCCTAATGACGTTCATGATACAAGATTCCTGCGCATGACCGAAAAGCGCACCACTGATAGAACCACAATGTTTACTCATATCATGGTGTGTGATGTATTGCCATCTAGCCACAAAGACTTAGATCAAGACATTCATGTCTCTATTGTCCTATAGGTGATAGTACATTCACACTAAGTGAGGTTCAAACCTGGAAGGTACCTACACCTATTACACGGTATTATATGCTCATTTCAACGTTCAAAATATTTTTTCTGAGTTTTAAATCATGTGGGGGATTGTTGGATAATATTTTTATTTTTGATTTAAAACTAAATCCCCTAGTCATAAGACACTAACGGCTAAATTACCCACTTCCCTATTTTAATGCATAGCATGAGTTAGTGGCTTGTGTTTTGACTTCATTTATAAAAAGGGGTTTTGGTTCCTTATAAATAATACACAACACACACGTACAGAGATATACCACTCAATCATCATTCTGTTCTTGGTTTTATAAAACAAAGAAAAACAACTCTGCTATTCCTTTGCTCATATCACAGACGGCCCACTCATCCAAATAATTGTTTATCTTATATATTGGAACATCTGATTTCAATACAAAAATCCATTCTTCTTTCTCTAAAGAAAATCAAAAGGCTGATCATTTATAAAAGAAAAGTAACGACAACCGATCGAGTATTTATATTTATTCAATTATGTTAGGAAATTTATTTGTTAGATTTTGATGATACCATGTAAAACTTAAACTAGGAAGTTGGCACCCCATTTTCCTTGTAATCTGCATTGTAATAGATAGGGCTGAAAGAGCTGAGTTAAGTCAGATATGTCCAAGATAACAAGAAGACAACTGCGGACTGGAATGAAGACTCTGTTGTGTGTCAGCTGAGTGTGGCCAAGAAGGAAGTCAAGGACTCGACTGAAGAAGAGTCAGCTGAGGAACAACTGTGTAAAGAGTCATTCAAGTCAACTTAAGGAGCCAAGTCTGTAAGTTAGAATGACAGTGTAGTCAATCCTATGATTGGAGCTGACTCAAGTCACCTGGGGTAAAGACATCAGTCAAGTGAAGACAACTGACTTAGATCCGTTGGAACAAAGTCACAAATGTTACTCTCTATAGTAACATGTAAAGCTGTCAGGTCTAAAAGTGCTTTTCCTGGAATTGTGCAAAATGAATGAACCAATGGGAAGCATGGCATCTTGTGTCAGACACCTGCAAAAGCTGGTATGCCATAAATACGAGAAAAAATCTACATCAAGGACTGCAGACCTAGACAAGACAAGCCAACAACCACAAAGTGACATTTGAAATTAGCCTATCTCTTCAACGGGCAAAATTTTGATTGTACACTATAAAAGGCTGAGGAAGCTAATGAGAATAGGTTACCTGAACCACGAACAAGCAAGAAATATTCAAGCATTTAACCTGCAATACTCTCAAAGCTTAAAAGATATTCCTCAAGCCTGAAACTCGAAGAAACTCGATCCAACACACACTGTGAAGGAGAGACAACTTCAAACTGTTGAAGAGGAAAATGTTTGAAAACAAAAAGGGTCTACTTTCCAAGCCTGGATTGTAGGAAGGTTCAAGGTCGAACCATTATCAAGTTTGTTGGAGGGCTTCGTGATCAAATCCAAGAACTTGAGAAGTGAGCTGAAGTAGTGCGCAAGGCAAGCCCCTGTGAAGAAGTTCGAGTCGCAAGAGACCAGCTGTGTGATCAAGGCTATCTCCAGACTGTTCACCGCTTTGTAAACTGATCTGATACATAGTGGATTCCTCGAGGAGTTGGAGAAGAGAGGATTAGAAGAATTACCCCATCTTCAAACCTCTATAAATTATTTGTGTCATTTACTTCCAACAAACTTACATTTCTGCATATTTACTTAACTGCTGTTAGTTCATATTTGCTATCCAACTGATAAATAACCAAGTGCTAAAAATCAAGTGTTAAAACAAGCTTAAAATAAATCAAAGGGTGTTAAGTCTTCCGTTGTTAAAAACCAAACCAGCCAAATTAAGTATTTGGGTTAAACAACCGAGTTATACTATCAACAGCTCTATCGAGTCTATTGAGTGGGTAACTCAGCTGAATAGCCAAACTTAGCTGTCCCTCAAGGACATAGATGTTTGAGTCAACTCTGTTGAATAATTTTAAAGGACTTAAAGTTTGAAAATTTGGTAAGGTTTATTCAACCCCTCCCCTTCTAAACCTTACACCACACCCCTTGGGACCTACAAGTGGTATCAGAGCGGTTGGTTCATTGAGCCTTCCGCACTGGTTAACGAACTAGATCTTTATCTTTTCAAAAAGGTTTTTAACACTTTTGTCTTTCAAAGTCTTTCATTTTAAGCAAAGTTATTATCATGGAAGCAAATCTAACACGAATTCCTATGTTCACTGTTCAAGAATTTGATGATTGGAAAATTCGTATGCAGGCTCATCTATCTGCATTACATGATGAAATGTGGCTTGTGGTAGAGAATGAGCCACTCCAAATACTCAAAGTAAACACGGCTGTACCAAGAGCAGCTGCAGCTGAAGGAGAAGAAGCTGCTGCTGAAGCAAGACCAACCTTGGTTGAAAAACCAAGAACTGAATGGACAAATGAAGATAGAAAAAGATATAACTTGGACAATGTGGCCAAGGATATACTCTACAAGACATTGGACAAAGCCATGTTCAATAAAGTCAAATCTTGCAAATCTGCAAAAGAAATCTGGAATAAACTGACTTTAATTTGTGAAGGATCAAAACAAATTAAAGAGAATATATTATCAGTTGTTGTTCAAAAGTTTGAAAACTTCAAAATACTTGCAGGAGAAACTCTGGATCAGCTAGATGCCAGATTTACTGAGATTACAAATGAGCTTTCAGCTCTTGGGAAAGAATATACACAAAAGAAAATGTGTATGAAGATTTTAAGAGGCCTCCCAGCTGAATGGGAAATGAAGGTTATGGCCCTGAGACATTCTATGGACCTCTCAAGAACATCTAACCATGAGCTATTCTCAGACCTCAAAGCATATGAGTTTGAGCTGAGAAGGAAAGAGCAAGAGAAAATAGTTGTGCCCAAGACAACTGCATTGATGGTCAGCGATGGAAAGAGAGCTGTATTCAAGGAAACCATAGACCAGGAGGAGATGGCCATAATGGTTAAAAGATTCAACAAGTTCTTCAATAAGAACAATAAAAGAAACTAGGGTGAAACCTCCAGGAGACATTCAGCACCTTCCAAATCAAAGGAAGACAGGCCACCCAAGAAAGCTGAGCATCAAAGGGTTGATTATCAAAGGAATGATAATCAGAGAAATGACAGAGTCGATCGTGAGAGCCGGAACTGTCTTTGGCCGAATTGAGCATACCAGGACACTTTGCAGTTGACTGTTCCTATCCACCAGTCAACAAGTATAGGAATGAGGAAGAGAGAAAGGTCTTCAGGGAGAGAAGACAGAAAAAGAGAAAAGCCATGTTAGCTGCCGAGACTGCTGAGACAGTCAAGTCCAAAGTAGCAACAGACTCAGATAGTAGTGAAGCAGACTACTCAAGTGATTCTGAGGAAGAGGCTTTGATTTGCCTCATGGCTAAAGAACAAGACCAACATGATCAAGAAGATGAGGTACACTCTAACTCTTCTCACTCTGATTCTAGTGATAGTGACTATGATACACACACTTCATCACCAATAGATCTTTATGATTCATTAGGCAAAATTATGAAATATTTTGAACATATTAAGTCCTCACACACACTTCTAAATGAGGAAAACAAACCTAAAAGCCAAAACTCACAAACACTAAAGAGTGAGTACTCTAAGTCACTTAGGCGATGAGAACACTAAGCTGAAGGCTGAAAATGCCAAGATCATAGCAGAGTTAGCTGCTACAGAAAAGAGGAAAAATGATCTTAAAAATGTAATTGCCTCATTTACAAAGGTATCCAAATCATTGGATGATCTTATTATGAGTCAAAAGGAATGTGGAGATAAGGCAGGCATAGGGTTCAATTCCTTTGTGCATAGCTAAACTCCAAGAGTGATTTTGGATAAAGGATCTTCAAGCAATGAAGCATCCCAAAAACCCAAAACACCAAATGATGCACCCACATTCACTCCAAAGAACAATCATAATCACACTGGCCTTGGATACAAAGGAAAAGGAAAGAAGCCAGTTGAGTACGCTGAAAGGACAACTGAGAAGAAATTCAGCCGAGTTCCTCAGCAAACTCCAAAAAGAAAATACTCTGTGAAAAGCAAACTGAGCTACCAGAAACCCCAGAAATTTCATCAGAAAAATACACATGATGGGAATGGTAGAAACTACCCAAACCAAGCTGATTGGTACAATGTGAAATATCAGCAAAGACCAATGGAATACAAGCCTAAATGACAAAGACCTAAACCTCAGCAAAGGTCATTCCAAAGGCAAAAGAGCTTTCATAAGCACGCAAATGCACCCAAGCACTACACTCAGAAATATCACAACTACCCCAAGAGAGCAATTGCTAAAACACACACACACTCAGGCATACAGACAAAAGAGACAGCTGTATGATCCTAAAACCCCAAGCAATTTGGTAGAGTACACTATGATTATGGCACTGATAGATGGCAACCCCTTAGAGTAAAATCATTTGGCTATAGGTTGGTTGGAGCATCTTACAGCACTAACCCCCCAGGACCTAGACAAGTTTGGGTACCTAAAAACTGATTTCCTTAATTGCAGGTTCAAAGAACAGCTGAGTGCCAAGGAACTTGGTACATGGATAGTGGTTGTTCCAGACATATGACAGGAAACAAGAAAAACCTATCAAGATTCAAGGAAATCAAAAGTGCAAAAGTTATATTTGGAGGAAATGAAGCTCCACGGGAGACTAAAGGCACATGATCCATCAAGAAGAATGGACTGGAAATCAAAGATGTTGCTTATGTTGAAGGACTTTCTGACGATGGAGTTCACTCATACGTACCTTGAAGAGGTCGCTATGTTTTATGTGAATGCTGAAGTGCTAGACGATGGAATCCGATCATCGGTCCACAAAGAAGGTCATCAAACTCAATGCCAAAGACCTTGGCCGAGCACTTTTTGTTGCCCGCGGAGGTTTAAAGGACATCACGGAAGCGATGTCGACTTAGCTGCGGCTTGGAAAGAAGTTGCCAAGCCCGAGTGTGCTGCGAAAGTGGTTTATACAGCCAATAAAGAGTCATTGAAGGACGATTATCACAAGCAGATGGATGTCATCTCAAAGTGCATTGACATGAAGTTTGGAAGCTTCAATCAGCTGTCCAAGACTAAGCTGATCGTGATGGCTATGATCATGCAAGAAAAGAAAGTTAACTAGGCTGAGTTTGTTTACAGCAGACTCTGCCAAAATGTGCTGAATAGGACTTACAAGGAGGATGTGTCCTTTGGATGTTCCCTGGGTTATGGCCTGGTAATTGGCCATCTGATGGAGGTAAAGGGCATTACCCTTCGACATGGCAAGCCCTTCCATGCCAACAAAAAGATGTTCAGAGGGAACCTCTCAGCAGCCCAGAAGAAGGCTCATGCCAGAAAGGTTGATACCAGTGGGGGGGAATCAGCTGATCCCGAAGACACAACTGAAAACCCTCCAGCAAAAAAGAGAGTTGCGGCATCTAAGCCTACCCCTACCCCCGCAGCCAAGACAAAGAAAGCACCTGCTCCCATAGCAAAGTCCAAAGCTCCTGCCCATGCAGCTGAGTCACCTGCCCGTGCAGCCGAGACTCCTGCCCCCGCATCAGAGATTGAGAAGGAACCCCAAATTCGTTCTCCAGTCGTATAGAAGAAGAGGACTGCCAAGTCAAGAAAGGCAGTTGCCTCTAAGAAAAGTGTCCAGGCCTGCGCTACTGAAGAATCTGCTGAGATGGAACCAGAGATTCCACTGGTTCGCCCCAAAAAGAGAAGGATGTTCAAGCACTCTGAGCTTGAAAAGACAGCTGAATCTGGCACTCAGCTGGAGAAAGAAACCGAGACTACTGATGCTCAGGAAGAGCAGTCTCCGGAAGTTATTGATATACCTGCGAAGACTGCTGATGATGATCAGCAGAGACCCACTGAAGACTCAGCTATAAGACAGACAACTGAAGAAACTGAAGCAGCCGAGACAACTGAACCCGAAATTGAAAAAGTTGTCTCCCCTCCTAAGACAGACGCTGCTGAGTCTGAGGAGGAGCAAGGTCCCCAAGCCCCCATCCAGGAGACAGGAGAGAAAAGTGATGATGATGATGATGACTTAATTATGTACTCTCCTGTTTACCCTGACATTCAGAGAAGATTACGGGAATCGAGGGCATGGAAGTTGGACCATTCAAGGCTGCAGTTCACTCACCCTGAATTTATCGAGGAGGAAGAAGAGCTACTCCGATTCCTTGGTGTTGCAGATGTCAAATCCGCTCTTGATGAAGACAACTGCATGGACATTCTCCACATTATTAAAGCAGATGAGAAGGAGAAAGCTGAGGAGCGAGCCCACACCTTAGAGAAGTCCAAGATATGCGCTGTCACTGGTACTCTCGAGCACACCCATGAACATCTTCCAGAGTACACCGACAATGATGAAAACATGGACCCAGCTGCTGCAGCGGAGAAATCAGAATTGCAGCAGGCTTTACACGAGTCCAGAGCCATGCACAAGAAAAGCTTATTAGAAGGTCCAGGAGATTCCTCCCAAACTCTTCTGCAGACTGATCCCTTGGGAGTAGCACAGCAAATTGCGATGGACATTGTTGCAGGCACGTCCCCCGTGCGATCAGAGGATGGCTCCCAGGGCATTGGCGATGAAGCTGGGATTTTGGGCACCCAAGACAAGCCAACGCTTGATGAAGGTGTTAACACACCTGCCCCTGTGGCTGTACACTCAGAGGGAAAAGCCGCGTCTCAGGAGCAGAGTGACCCCACTATCAGTCACTCAGCTAGTGCGCTAACTGAGAGGGAAACTCTCTCCACCACAGTTGGGTTGGAGGTTGTTGTGGGAGACACACAAATGCAGTCAGGAGGCGAAGTTGAGAAATAACTTACAGCAGAGCAGAGTGACATTGATGACGCTCAAACAACTAAGTCTGTTTCAGCTGAAATGTCAGCTGCATTGAAGGCCGATGAAGTTGCTACCACAGCTGAGGCAAAGGATGGTGAAGCCACGGGAGTTGACACTCTAGGCTCTGAAAGTGCAATCCAAGGGGTTGAGACTCATCTGGATGCCAATGTCCAAGACCCTAAGACAGCTGAGTCTGTCGAAGGGATAATTGAAGACCCTAAGACAGTTGAGACTGTCGAAGGGTACGTAGATAGCCTGCCCGCAGCTGGAGACCGCCGAGGGCAGAGGCCTTAGGGAGGTTGAGACTTCCCGGTATGGGTCTGAGATGATCGAAACATTCCTCGGATTGACAAAGGTCTTTGATGCGAGAAAAAGGAGATAAGCGCTCTTCATGACTCCCAAGAAAATATAGATATATCATTTCTGGAATCAGAAGATGAAGATGAGTTCACTCCACATGCAAAACCTACGGACACAGCTGAGGATGTTCTCAAATTTTAGAGTCAAGCTAGTGAGAAATTGGCTCGGATGAGGTTCAATTTTGATGATGAGCCAACTCCACAGTCTCATCATCCTCCGATGACGCTGATGAAACAGTTGAGGAACCGGTTATTCATTTAACAGAAACCACTAAGACCGAAGAAGCTATTAAGACAAATGAGGCTCGATCAATCAAGGGCAAACCATCTCAATCGCCCCCAGTGAATCGAGTCATCTGCGACTCCCACAAATGCGGCACCGTAATGACTCTACGGCTCGATCACAGCTCCCACCGTGACATCCGCCAATGAAGCTACCGAAGCCAAGGCACAAAGAGCTGAATCATCGCAGGCACCTCCGCAACAAGATATTCCATTTGTGCGCGATGATGCATGTCAAGACATGTTCCCCTTCTCTAAAGATCTCACTGAATTGGAGGAAAAAACAATTTGCTTTGAAGGAAGGAGATACACTGTAAGGGAAGAGCCAGTCATTCCAACATACACGATTATTCCAGCAGACTTCAACTTTGACGCAGAGTGGCCCGTAGCTGAATCTAACGAACAAGCTGAGTTCCGTGAAGTCTTCAAGAAAATCTGCGAAGAGATTGAGAAGATGGAACGTCATCAGGCCTCTCTGGACTTACGTCTGGACAATCGAGATGCCACTCTCATAGCTGATCTGAGAGGCATAGTGGTGAGAAAAGGGAATGGGCTCAACAGCAGACTGCCATGCGAATAGAACAAGTCCGATTTTTCAAGGCTTTATATGGAAGGATGCTCGTATGGAGTGCAGATAACTCCATGTACATGCAGAGGATGAAGGAGTACATTGAGAGGATTAACCAGTCCCATAAGTCGGATATGGAGCTGCTGCAACATTTCCACAAAAATGAGATTGCCAGGCTCGAAAACAGCATGAATGAGAAATTTAGTCTTCTCATGGCAAATGAAGCTAGTCACAACCGAGACCAAGGCCACACGCTCAGAATTTTACATAGCGTATGATGCAGCAGACTCCAAGCACAACTCAACCATCAGCCGACTGGACTTTATCCTCGGTGGAATGTTCCCTGGGATACCTCTCTCCTTTGGTGATGATGCCAAAAAGGGGGAAAAGGATACCCTTAAGGAACTAAAGAAGAAAGGAGGCGAAGCAACTGAGGGGGAAGGAAGCTCGAAGGATTTGAAGCTGATGTTAGCTGAAACCCCTCAGCTAGGTCAAGTCACAGCTGATATTCTTAGCAAGCTACCCGTGAGCTTACCAATTGAAAAAGCTGACGTGGCCATGAAAGACAAGAGAAAGGTCATCGAAGCTGCATTTGAAAAGGTAGCTGAGAATACGTCAGCACGATTGGAAGAGCTCTTGAAACAGTATGGTGGTCTTCCAGCTGGACTAGAAAATATCATGATAGAACCCCCCAAAGAAGTAATGTCGGATGCAGGATCTGAGCCCAGATCTATGGAAGAATTTCAAACCTTGGAAGCTGAAGGCTACTTCAAAGGAATGACCTTGACTCAAGCCTGGAGTTATACTGGGAAAAAGGCCTGGAGGTGTGCAACACGGCTGAGAAGCAGCAGAGTACTAGCGGACACTCAGCTGGAAAATCCAAGGCTCCCGTACAGTATGCTCTTAGAGGAAGAGGAGAAGAGTCGAAAAAGGAAAGACAAAGTGGCACTGGATGAAGTTCTCAATCACGGCCAAGGCCAAGAGATGTCACGTTTGTAGATCCTGAGAAAAGGGGAATCACATATTGGGCTGGCCATGACCATCTTGCAAACTTAGAAGTTGCTCGAAAAATTGAAGAAGCAAAGAAGAGGATGGCAGAAGAAAGTACCAGAGCGACTCGCGAATGGGAAGAAAGGCAACGAAGGGATGACCCTGTTGCAAAGAGAGCGTTTGAGAAGAAGAAAAGAGAAAAAGAAGAAAAGAAAAGGAAGAAGGCTGAAGAAGAAGAGGAAAGTAAGAGGAAAAGAGTTGATTCACACAGAAGAAGAGCTGATGAAGAGAGAGGAAGAAAGCAACAAAGGCGTTGAAGTGTTGTTGTGAACCCCTTCATGTATTATTGTTGTAAATACATTCAAGTTAGTCTTCTGTAATAAGCTTAGTGAATTTTCCTGTAATTTTCACTCTTTATTATCTTAGCTTAGATATACTATGTATTGACATGTATATATTTAGATTGCTTTGATACCGAATGTAAACAGTTGTGTAAAGGACAAGAATGTTATGATCAATAAAATGATTCATTCAAGCATACATTCTTTGTTACTGCACTGTCTGTATGTATCTTTGCTGTTTACCTACGTTAAATGCTTTAAGTTTTGGCATCATCAAAAAGGGGGAAATTGTTAGGAAATTTATTTGTTAGATTTTGATGATACCATGTAAAACTTAAACTAGGAAGTTGGCACCCTATTTTTCTTGTAATCGCATTGTAATAGATAGGGGTGAAAGAGTGAGTTAAGTCACTATGTCCAAGATAACAAGAAGACAAGCTGATGGAATGAAGACTTCATTGCGTGTCGGTGAGTGTGGCCAAGAAGGAAGTCAAGGACTCGACTGAAGAAGAGTCAGCTGAGGAACAACTGTGTGAAGAGTCAGTCAAGTCAACTTAAGGAGCCAAGTCTGTAAGTTAGAGTGACAGTGTAGTCAATCCTATGATTGGAGCTGACTCAAGTCACCTGGGGTAAAGACAACAGTCAAGTGAAGACAACTGACTTAGATCCGTTGGAACAAAGTCACAAATGTTACTCTCTATAGTAACATGTAAAGCTGTCAGGTCTAAAAGTACTTTTCCCGGAATTGTGCAAAAGGAATAAACCAATGAGAAGCACTGCATCTTGTGTCAGACACCTGCAAAAGCTGGTATGCCATAAATACGAGAAAAAGTCTACATCAAGGACTGCAGACCAAGACAAGACAAGCCAACAACCACAAAGTGACATTTGAAATTAGCCTATCTCTTCAACGGGCAAAATTTCGAATGTACACTATAAAAGGCCGAGGAAGCTAATGAGAACAGGTTACCTGAACCACGAACAAGCAATAAATATTCAAGCATTTAACCTGCAATACTCTCAAAGCTTAAAAGATATTCCTCAAGCCTGAAACTCGAAGAAACTCGATCCAACACACACTGTGAATGAGAGACAACTTCAAACTGTTGAAGAGGAAAAGGTTTGAAAACAAAAGGGGTCTACTTTCCAAGCCTGGATTGTAGGAAGGTTCAAGGTCGAACCATTATCAAGTTTGTTGGAGGGCTTCATGATCAAATCCAAGAACTTGAGAAGTGAGCTGAAGTAGCAAGGCAACTGCCCTGTGAAGAAGAAGCCGAGTCGCAAGAGAAGCTTTCACCGTGTGATCAAGGTTGTCTCAGGTGTTCACCGCTTTGTAAACCGATGTTACATAGTGGATTCCTCGAGGAGTTAGAGAAGAGATGATTAGAAGAATTATCCCATCTTCGAACCTCTATAAATTATTTGTGTCATTTACTTTCAGCAAACTTACATTTCTGCATATTTACTTAACTGCACTTAGTTCATATTTGCTATCCAACTGATAAATAACCAAGTGCTAAAAATCAAGTGTTAAAACAAGCTTAAAACAAATCAAAGGGTGTTAAGTCTTCCGCTGTTAAAAACCAAACCAACCAAGTTAAGTATTTGTGTTAAACAACTGAGTTATACTATCAACAGCTCTATCGAGTCTGTTGAGTGGGTAACTCAGCTGAATAGCCAAACTTAGCTGTCCCTCAAGGACATAGCTATTTGAGTCAACTATGTTGAATAATTTTAAAGGACTTAAAGTTTGAAAATTTGGTAAGATTTATTCAACTCCCCCTCCCCTTCTAAACCTTACACCACACCCCTTGGGACCTACAAATTGTCTTGAGCATTCGAGTTTACAAGTGGTTCGGGATCCTCTTTGCTGCACACGAGAGAACTAACGGGTTGTCGAATCTTGGGAGAGGGACGTGCTATCAACAAAATTACCAGTGCAGTGGAGGCATTTCCTCTCTAAAGAGAGCGCTACGGCGTGCTTCGACCCAGGCTATCCTAAACTTAACTTCTATTTAAATTTTGGCTTCTTGTTATTTTATCGTTGCTTGTTCCTAAATTAGTAGATAAATTCCCTGCTGATTTTTGTGCTTATTTTTCCTACAGTAGATTTGAGAACTCTCGATCGTCCCCCTTCTCCTAGGGTTCCTGGGACTATCAAGAATGGTTTTCAAGGTCCGATGAACTCGGGTAATGCTCCAACGTTTGCTCAAACCCTATCACCTGGGAATACTTCACAACCCGTAAAAAAGGGAGGAAATTTCTCTGTCACTATGGATGAAGAAATATATCAACAACGCACTGTGGAACTACGAAATTCTTTGATTGGCCGGTTATTGGTTACTAAAGGTACGAAACCTAGTTCTCTCGAAGATCTTAAAAAGCAATTGACAGAGGCTTGGAGAGTTAATACCACTTGGTATCTCATACCTCTTGGAAAAGGGTATTTTAATATACAATTCTCTAATTTAGCTGATCGTAATAGGGTTTTTCCTAAACCTTCTTGGAATTTAAAATCGGGTTTCATTCGACTTACGAACTCGATTCCATATTTCAACCCCTATAGGATTAATTTTTCCAAGGCTCAAGTTTGGGTTAGGATATATATGAATTAAGCATGGAATATTGGCATCCGACTTTGATTATGAAGCTGGCCAGTGCACTTGGAACACAAATTCAGATCGACGGGCATTCTCTAGCGGGGGAGGTTGGTCATTTTGTTAGAGTTCTTGTTGAAATAGATTTAAATTCCCTTTGCAAGAGTTTATTATGGTAGAAAGGGTTGGACATTACTCCTTCGTATCCCTTAACTACGAAAACCTGCCGGAATTTTGTGCGCATTGTCGAATTATGGGTCATTCTATTACTAGTTATAGGCAAACTTCTACTCATGAGGCAAAGAAAATGGTTGACAGTGATCGGGTTTCAGCTGGTCCGACTAGAGGAAGATCGAAGGTTCGAAAAGAGAATATTGAAAGAATTCTGTTAGTAAGGGGAAGGAAGTTATTCCAGAAATTTGGGTTAAAGTCCCGACTAGGCATGCTTATACTGCAGCCAAGAATACTGATATAGGGGGAGGTTCAACAAATTCGGCGATCTCAATCAAAAATTCTTTTGATGTCTTGGAAACTAATGTGGAGGCCATGCACAATCAGCTTGACGTACCAAGGGAATCACATGCCGTAGGTAACAAAATGGGGAAGTGGCACGATTAAATCCATGAGGATTCGAAGGGTCATGGGCAAGTAAACATTAACAAGGACCGTATTATGGTTCTTTACAAGCCAGGTTCGCATGGGCCTGAAACGGGCGCTCAAAATATGGTGTTTTCTACTGATGCAAAGGTGTTGCAATCAAGTAAACCCTCGGAGACTTTTAAGGCGATGACAACAGCGGCAAGAAAAAGATGGTCGGATATGGCCGACGAAGAAGAACAAGACAAATTAGATGCTTTAAAGACCAAGTTAGGCGACTCCTCAACTACTCCGCTTATATTCCACTCATGTGATTCATCGGAAGCTATAAATACTATGGCAATTGTGGCTCGAGGATCTTGGGCCGATATTACACAGGATACATCAGATCATCAAGACGATACTCGAGCACGTGCTAAAAAAATAAATCACATTGCCATTCGAAAATCCTCTAAAAATAGACGTCCATAATTTAGATTGGGATTTTAAGTTATTTTTATTGTTTCTTTTATGGGGTACTCCTTTTCCTATCAAAGATTTTTCCAACTGGGTTTTACTTTAATAGGCTTTCATGAGACCCCTATTTTAAAAGTTTTAGTTCTTGGCAGCATGTTGATCATTTTATTTTCTTTTTTAATTTTATTTGGCATTTATTCAAAAAAAATATATAGAATATATCTATACAATCAATTTGAAATAAAACAAATGATATTACACATTGATTGTATAGATATATTCTATATTTATTCTTTGGTTTTCAAAAGTTCTTTTAAAAGTGGAGACAGTTTAATTAATCACTCACCAGCAGTCGTCGGCGAGAGTTAATTTAATACCATTTCCATGATTAATTAATATACAACAGTAGTTGCCATTCATCTTTTTTCTATATATATATATATATATATATTTCGAGGAAGAATTTAAAAATGAAAAAACTTTGGTAGTTACTTAAGAAATTCCCAATCCAGTTATTAAAGTATTATGTGAAATTAAAGTTGGGAATAAACATATTAAATTAGTGACGATGGCAAACTTCCATACCACATGTCTGTCGCTTTCGGTAACATTGTTTGATTCGAGACCATAAATAAATTGCTTACCAAACTTAATTATTTTAGTTGAATGTGAATAGGAACAAGGTCATCGAATTGGATGTCTGGATCCATTATTAGAATTTATTAAATACAAATTACAATAACACCATAATCAATCCACATGCCAATGGTGAGGAATCGAACCTGTGACCTATTAGTTTCAGGGTCGTCATGACTTCATCTTACCATTAGCTAGGGATAACATTGGAATGGAGAATCTCCACTCCGCGCTGGGATCCGCCTGAACGGAGTGGGAATTCCCTGATTTTTTTCCCTGCAGGGACCCGAGATATACACACACGCATATATATATGCACACATATATTAATATTTTTAATATATTATAAATATGTCGACATTATATATACTAAAATGATAAAACACTTAATTTATTTCATTTATTTTATATAAAGGGTGCTTTATTAATTTATTTTATATAATTACATATTTTCTAAATATTTAAAATAATTAATTAAAATGTTAAAACTTATCAACTTTTTCTCTAAACACTACAGGAAAACTGCAATTTAGCAGCAAAAATTTTCCTCGCTAACATCGTTGATTTCTTCGCAAATAGAATTTAGTGAGGAAATAAATTCGTCGTGGGCCTCGCTGCTATAAGAGCGTTACTAACCTACATTGGCAGCAAATGTATGAAATTCCTCGCAAATGTTAGAGAGGAAATTATTTTATTTCGCTGCTAATGTTAACCATAAATTTATTAATTTCCTCGCTAATGGATATACTGAGAATTTTAACAGCGAATTTGTTAATTTCCTCGCTAATGGATATATGGTGAACATTAACCACAAATTTGTTAATTTCCTCGCTAAAATGGATATATTTTTATTTATATATTTTTGTACATTCATATTTATTTAATATTTTTAGGTTATTTCTTTGTGTAAGTCATTCACTATCAATCGATAGACCTTAACAACAAAAATAATCACAATGTGCATCCAAAAGAAATTAAACGAAAAAAGTTGCACTTTGACCATTTATACTAAAATGTGGATTGCCATTATCTACTACAATTTTTTTTTCTTTGTTGAAGGGAACTACTACAAATTCAGTTGGATGAAATCTCTTCCAACACTGTTTCAAAAGCAAAAAATAAACTGAGCATCCCTTGTACAAACATCCTCGTCGATCTAGTTATCACCAACCTGAAAGAATATTAGAGTAAAAAATAGAATATATTTAATTTTTAAGTGTAATAGATAAACAACAACTCATCAAACTGCCAAGGAAAAAGAGAAATGATTTAGGAATGCAATGTAGTGAAGAATGAAGCCAAAAGAAACTTATTTGGAATAAAAATACATCTTTAGGTTAGATCAGAATATCTATTTGTTCATGAGCTGTAACAGACTATGCCTTAAAATAAGCTTATTTAAAAATTAATGAGAAACATCTTTATAAGCCTTCAAGAAAAATTTGACAACATTAGATCCTAATGATAGCCCTGCCTAGTTCAAGAAAAACTAACTTAACAAGCATCAACTAATGATTTTTCATTCTATTGCAAATAATAAGGCCGAACAAATGTACCGATAATCTGCAGAAACCGGAAAAACAAATATGAAGATCACGAGTATCACTCATTACTTCCCTCTAAATACTAATAAAATAATGTACACCTATTACACATGTACATACATGGCCAACAAATATTCAAATTACAGTTTGTAATGACAATGCTACCGTGACTTGCTCTCAAATAGGTTTTGAGAAATTAGACAACTCATAAATTTTTCTAGCAACTTTTAAATTCTTTAAGGCAAAACTTAATGACTGTTTATACATCACAGAAGGCCCAAAAAGCTTAAGGCTGGAAATTCTGGTGCCATGATTTAATAGGGGAAAAAGCAATTCCTCATATACACTTATATTAGCTATACATTATAAAATGTGAAGACATGTGATGGGGAGAACACAACTATAACTACAAAGAAGAAGAAACATTTTCATGTCTGATGAGGGCTCTTTCTTGATGATGAACTCATCGTCGTCGTCATCATCATCATCATCATCATCAACTTGGTCATTCTTTCCTGATGTTATCATCTCCATGAAACTTTGGTTCTTTGAGAGGTTGATGACCTGAGAAATGACAAATAGTGTTCAAAATATAAATGAGAAACTTCATGTAACAGGGGACAATAGGTTTTAGATACAGATGACTGAAGAAAAGAAGGAATTAATTAAATTAGGCAAGTCATCTCCGTTGTACGACTGAGAAGACTTTCGTCGTCTAAAATCATTTGAAAGATTGCATCTGATCCAATGTCGAAGTGCTTTGATTGGTTTAATGGTTCAAACATCTTTGCTCTGCTGAACTATGAATTTAATATGATTTTTCTCTGTTTGTTCTTTTTTTTCTTTACAGGACAAGTAATTGCGATTCATTCTGCTACATAAGACAAAAAATCCAAAGGTAACAACAGTCTGCTAAAGAAATAAAACCATAGCAACAAAGGCTAAAGTGCTTATTCAATTTAGGCAAAAAGAAAGATAGAGCAACTTGATTCGAATAGCCAAAGTGGATCATGTGAATATACTACATAACAACATATAATGATGCCAATCAATCAAAAGTGAGTTCAATAGCCCGACTCACTAACCTTAAAGGAAAGCTACAAACAATAGTACAAGGTACAAATTCAACGCTCAACTTATCACCGAGCTAAAGACTGCAATTCCATTCACAATGATTTCAGTGCCAAAGGATATAGTTTGTTAAGCCATTGACCCAACGAATTTTAAATGAAAACCAAGTAATGTCTTGGATGTAGGATTTATTACCTTGTGGTCAAAAATGGAATAATCAAAGGCACATCCAAGAGGAAATGTTTCACATGTGCTGTTATATAAACTGGTTAAACTTTTTCTTTTCTTCCATTATGTCAAAAAATGTGAGTAGAATATTAATAGGCTGATCAGCAAAATGTTTACAACTCTTTTATCCATTTCCTTTTGGTCTAGCAGCAGCTTGACAATCTGAAATATCAAACAAGGGTCAAGTAAGTCCTCTGGCATTTAAATTTTGTGTTTAGAAACCGAGGGCCAAATGTCAAACTGATGGTATCAGATGTCCACCATCACTGTTAGATTGTCACAAGATTACCAAAATAAAGAGAAAAACACTATGTTCAGTCATGTATTGTTACTTTAAAGACACTTCATAAGACTGATGACCATGTTAATGACACAAACATTTCAGTAACACAAGTTTCCTGTCGCTAAAAAGACAATAAGCCTATGGAATTATAGAAAACGGATGCCCGGAGAATTTTCGATCACTATGTTAAACAAGTTAAACATTTCAGGCTTTCAAAATCTAAATCTTTTCAACACTTCAGCTGCTGATGAACTTTAGCATATTACACTTAAATTTTTTCATTTTGGCAAGAAATATATAGTAAACCTTTTCTTTTCTTATATTTGTATATAGTACTGGGACAAATTTTGCTGCTTAATTTGACAAATTCCACATTGCTATGTAAACATGTTTTATTGTAGGAAATACAGAGAGGCTACAGAGAGGCTACTAAAATTCTATGATATATTAGAAAGAAGCTCCAGACACTTTTTCTTCATGGAATTTGGAAGGCAAGAATTAAAAATAAAGATGGGAACATATTAATGTGACAATATCCAAAATCGTTTAGCTCACAATGAGCAATCAGTTTCAATTAATTCATTATTAGTTGAATTTCGATAAGAAAATAATAAGCCTAGCAACATGATATTACTTCTCCGGCAACTTGAAACACCACCAATGAAGCCGGATCGACTTGAGGTAAAACTAAATTGTTTAAAACCAAAACATGCAACACACCTGCCTGTTGGGAAATTATTCTGTAGATTTTGATGAATGCCATGTAAAACTTAGATTAGAATGTTGGCACCCCATTTTCCTTGTAATTCTCATTGTAATAGATAGGGCTGATCGAGCTGAGTCAAGTCAGCTATGCCTGTGAATACAAGAAGTCAACTGAAGAAGTAAGTGAAGACTCCGCTAGGGAACAACAGAGTATGGCCAAGATAGAAGATCAAGGACTCGATCAAGACGAATAAAAAATGAGGGACAATTTGTATGAAGAGTCAGTTAAGTCAACCTGAGGAGCCAAGTCACAAGTTGAAAGTGACAGATGAGCCTTCAAAAGATTGGAGCAGACTCAAGTCACTCCTGGGAAATAAGCGTGACGAGAAGTCAATCAAAAGAATCCGTTACACGTAAGTCAAAAACATTACTTAAATAAGTAATACCTCCATGCTGCCAAGTATTAAATTGCTCAGTCCCAGAAGCGTGCAAAAGGAATGAACCAATGGGAAGCACTGCACCTCGTGTCAGAACCTGAAAAGCTGAACATTCATTTAATACGAGGAAAGGTCTACATCTCAAGAATGAAGACCAAGAAAAGACAAGCCAACGAACACAAGTGACTTTTGAAAATCAGCCTATCTCTTCAACGGCCAGATTTTTGAAAGTTCACTATAAAAGGCTGAGGAATTTCTTTGAGAAAGGGTAACCTGAACCACGAACAAGAAAGCAATATTAAAACTGTAACCTGCAAAATATTCTCAATATATTCAAGCAAAAATCCTCAAGCCTAAATCTCGAAGAACATCAATCCAACACACACCTGTGAAGGAAAGATAACTTCAAACTGTTGAAGAGGAAATTTTCTGAAGAATCAAAGGGGTCTATTTTCCAAGGAGGATTGTAGGAAGGTTCAAGGTCGAACCAGTCTCAAGTTATTGGAGGGCTTCGTGATCAAATCCAAGAAGCTTGAGAAAGAGAAGTCAGCTTTGTGACCAAGGCATCTCTGGCGAGTCCGAGCAAGTCAAGTTGTGTGATCAAGACTTGTCTCTGGGATAACCACTTTGTGAACTGATCATTACTTAGTGGATTCCTCCAGGAGTTGGAGAAGAGAGGATTAGAAGAATTACCCCATCTTCGAACCTCTATAAAAAATATTGTATCATTTACATTTCAGCACCTTTATTCTTGCATACATTCTTATATCTGCTGATAAATCTATTTGCTATCCAACTGATTAATAACCAAGTGTTAAAACAAGTTTAAATCTAATCAAAGGGTGTTAAGTCTTCCGCTGTTAAAACCAATACAGTCAAGTTAAGGTTTAGGTTAAACAGCTGAGTTATTCTATCAACAGCTCTATCGAGTTTGTTGAGTGGCTAACTCTGCTGAATAACTAACTTAACTGTCCCTCAAGGACTTAGTTGTTTGTGTATACTCTGTAATACTTTAAAAGGACTAAAATCGAAAAGTTGGTAAGATTTATTCAACCCCCCCTTCTAAACCTTACTCACACCCCTTGGGACCTACAAGTGGTATCAGAGCGGTTGTGTTCACTGAATGGACTAATGATGACAGAAAGAGATACAACTTGGACAATGTGGCCAAGGACATTCTCTACAAGACATTGGACAAAGCAATGTTCAATAAAGTCAAATCTTGCAAATCTGCAAAAGAAATATGGGATAAACTAACTTTAATTTGTGAAGGAACTGAGCAAATTAAAGAAAATAAATTGTCTATTGCTGTGCAAAAATTTGAAAACTTTAAAATGGTTGCAGGTGAAACACTGGATAAGCTGGAGGCCAGATTCACCGAAATCACAAATGAGATGTCAGCACTTGGGAAAGAATACACACAAAAGGAAATATGTATGAAGATTTTGAAAAGCCTCCCAGCTGAATGAGAAATGAAGGTCATGGCTCTGAGACATTCAATGAACCTCACAACAACATCCAACCATGAGTTATTCTCAGATCTCAAAGCCTATGAGTTTGAGCTAAGAAGAAAGGAGCAAGAGGAGATAGTTGTACCGAAGACAGCTGCACTTATAGTCAAGGATGGAAAGAGAGCTGAAACCAGGGAAGCCATAGACCAGGAGGAGATTGTCTTAATGGTCAAAAGATTCAACAAGTTCTTCAATAAGAACTATAACAGAAACATGGGTGAATCCTCCAGAAGACATTCAGCACCCTCCAAGTCAAGGGAAGATAGGCCACCCAAGAGAGCTGAGCCTCAAAGAGTTGAGTATCAGAGAGCTGATAACTCAAGGACAGAAAGGACTGATCAAAAAGCTGAGAACCTGTGTTGGAATTGCAGACAACCAGGACATTTTGCAGTTGACTGCTCCTACCCACCAGTCAACAAGTACAGAAATGATGAAGAAAGAAAAGTCTTCAAGGAAAGAAGACAGGAAAAGAAAAGGGCCATGTTAGCTGCCGAGACAGCTGAGACAGCTAAGTCCAAAGAAGCAGCAGACTCAGAGAGTAGTGAAGCTTACTACTCAAGTGATTCTGAGGAAGAGGCCTTGATTTGCCTCATGGCCAAAGAACAAGATCAACCAGAACAAGATGATGAGGTACACTCTAACTCATCCCATTCAGATTCAAGTGATAGTGATTGTGATACACACACTTCATCACCCACTGATCTTTATGATTCATTAGACAAAATGATGAAAGACTTTGAGCACGTTAAATCCTCACACACACTTCTAAATGAGGAAAACAGCAAGCTCAAAAGCCAAAACTCACAGCTGACTAAGGAGCCGAGTACTCTAAGTCACATAGGATGAGAACAAAGAGTCAAGGTGATAATGCCAAACCGATAAAGAGATAGTTTATAGAAAAGAGGGAAAAAGGTCTCAAAAATGTGATTGCCTCATTTACAAAAGCATCCAAATCATTGGATGACCTTATCATGAGTCAAAAAGAATGTGGAGATAAAGCTGGCATATGATTTAATTCCTTTGTACACAGTCAAACTCCTAGAGTGATTTTGGAAAAAGGATCTTCAAGCAATGAAGCATCTCAGAAATCCAAAACACCAAATGTTGCACCCACATTCACCCAAAAGCACAATCACAAACAAACTGGCCTTGGATACAAAAGCAAAGGAAAACAACCAGTTAAGTATGCTGAGAGGGCAGCTGAGAAGAAATCCAGCGGAGTTCCTCAGCAAACTCCAAACAGGAAGTACTCTGTGAAAAACAAACAGAGCTACCAAAAACCCCAGAAGTTTCATCAAAGAAACACATATGATGGGAATGGTAGAAACTACCCAAGCCAAGCTGATTGGAATAACGTAAGAGATCAGCAAAGACAAATGGAATACATGCCTAGATGGCAAAGACCTAGCCCTCAACAAAGGTCATTCCAAAGGAAAAAGGGCTACTATCAGCACACACATGCACCCAAACACTACACTCAGAATTATCACGAATACCCCAAGAAGGCAATTGCTATAACACACACAGAAGGCAATTGCTATAACACACACACAGGCATACAGACAAAAAAGAAAGCTGTATGAACCTAAAATCCCCAAGCAATTTGCCAAAGTGAATTATGATTATGGCACAGATAGATGGCAACCTCTTAGAGTCAAGTCATTTGGCTATAGGTTGGTTGGATCATCTTACAGCACTAACCCCCTCGGGCCCCAGCCAAGTATGGTTACTTAAAACTAATTTCCTTGATTGCAGGTTCAAGGAACAACTAAGTGCCAAGGAACCTGGTACATGGATAGTGGTTGTTCCAGACATATGACAGAAACAAGAAAAATCACAAGATTCAAGGAGATTAGAGGTGCAAAAGTCATATTTGGAGAAATGAAGCTCGAGGAAATAAAGGCAATCGGATCCATCAAGAAAAATGGATTAGAGATCACAAATGTTGCATATGTTGAAGGCCTCAACTTCAACCTGTTGAGCATCAGCCAACTCGTGACAAGGGCTACAATGTTGGATTCAATATGGGAATGTGCGGATCAAAGATCTTTGAAACAAATGAGATAGTCTTTGCAATGATCAAGACAGAAGAATATGTATGTGGTAGACTGGTCTACTGCCACACCAAGCACTTGTCTGTTAGCAAAGAGCACAGCTGAATCAAGTTGGCTGTGGCACAAGAAGCTGAGTCATCTGAATTTTAAGACAATCAACAAGCTTGCAAGGAGTCATCTTGTGGAAGGATTGCCTGACTCAGTGTACAAGAAGGAGAGTATATGTGATGCATGCCAGATGGGAAAGCAAATCAAATCATCATTCAAGGAGGCTTTAGTCCTTGTTCAACAAGGATATTGCATCTGTTGCATATGGATCTATTTGGTCCAGTTGAACCAGCCAGCATAAGTGGGAAGAAATACACCCTGGTAGTGGTGGATGATTACTCAAGATATACATGGACAATCTTCATGTGCAAAAAGAAGGAAACATTGCAGAAGCTACCTCAGCTAATGAAAAGAGTTCAGAATGAAAAGAGTCAAACCGTCATAAAAATAAGGTCTGATAGAGGAACTGAGTTTGTCAATGGGATAATCACTCAATATTGTGTTGAGAATGGTATTGCTCAAGAGTTATCTGCAGCAAGAACTCCACAAAATGGAGTAGGCTGAAGAAGGAATTAACCCTCAAGGAAGTCTGCAAGAACCATGTTAGGCTCGGATTACTAAGAGATTTTGGGAAGCCATCAACACGCATGCTATACTCAAAATAGATGCATGATAAATGTGAATCGACCAAAACCCCTATGAGATATGGACGGGAGAAGGCCAAACGTTGGGTATTTCAAGATCTTTGGATGTAAGTGCTTCATTCATAACAATGGCAATGATAATCTAAAGGCTTTTGATGCTAAAGTTGATGAAGGTATCTTTTTGGGATACTCAGCTGAGAGCAAAGCCTATAGAGTACTAAACAAGAGGACAATGGTCACAAAAGAGTCTATCCATGTGGTTTTTGATGAACCTAATGTGAATGGAGAAGACATTGAAGAGTTAGGCGATAAGTTTGAATCACCAACCATGCGAAAGAGTCCTTATGTTGAAGTCAAGTAAGAGCTATCAATCAAGATGAAGATGAGATAGTGAATCTCAAAGACAAAATGGAGAATCTACTGACTAAATGATGATGAAGGAGCTGTTCAAAACAACACAACTGAGACAATTTGAACCCACCGACTTACTCCAACCTGATGTAAGATGGCTGAGAGACCATCCCCCAGAGTTAGTTATTGGAGATGTTAGAGATGGTGTGAGAACCAGATCCAGAGCTCAGCAAGAAGCAATGTTCACTTGTTTTATTTCCCAAATAGAGCCAAAAGATGTGTCTCAAGCATTGGATGACACACATTGGATTCAAGCCATGCAAGAAGAGCTGAATCAGTTTGAAAGGAACAAAGTATGGGAATTGGTGCAGAGACCAACCCATCAAAATGTCATTGGTACAAAATGGGATTTTAGAAAGAAGATGAATGAGGAAGGATCTGTGGTAAGAAACAAAGCAATATTGGTTGCCAAAGGTTATTGCCAAGAAGAGGGGATAGATTTTGATGAAACCTTTGCCCCTGTTGCAAGATTAGAAGCAATAACGATGTTTCTTGCCTATGTTGCACATAAGAACTTCACAGTCTATCAAATGGATGTGAAAAGTGCATTTCTAAATGGATATTAGAGGAAGAAGTCTATGTTGAACAACCTCCAGGATTTGAGCAGAAGACTATTAGTGATAAGGTGTATAAGCTCAAGAAAGCATTATATGGATTGAAACAAGCACCAAGAGCATGGTATGATACATTGTCTCAATTTCTGACTGATAATGGATTCACCAAAGGCAAAGTTGACAGAACACTCTTCAGAATTCAAGATGGAGAGAGACTGCTGCTTGTTCAAATATATGTGGATGATATCATTTTTGGATCCACAAATAAAGAGTTGTGTGATAAGTTCTCAAACCTCATGCAAGGCAAATTTGAAATAAGCATGATGGGAGAGCTGACTTTCTTCCTAGGAATTCAAGTCAAGCAGCTGAAGGATGGAACCTTCATAAGTCAGACAAAATACACCAGAGAGTTAATGAAGAAATTTGGTATGGAAGAAAAGTCCTCTGTGAAAATACCAATGAATACATCAGTCCAGATGGACATGGATGCAGATGGCAAGCCTGTAGATCAAACAAGATACATAGCACTTATTGGGTCATTGCTCTACTTAACATCAAACAGGCGAGACATCACCTTTGTCAGGTGTATGTGCAAGATTTCAATCGCACCAAAGGAAAGCCACATGACCGCAATGGCTAAGAGAATCCTAAGATATCCGAAGGGATGCGGGAAGTTGGCATATGGTATCCAAAGGAAGGTGGATTCAAGCTTATTGGTTACTCGGACTTCGGACTATCTTTGGATGTAGAGTTGATAGGAAGAGTACTTGGTACATGTCAAATGCTTGGAAACAGATTGGTTTCTGGTTTAGCAAAAGCAAAACTCAATAGCCACATCCACAAAGCGAGAATACATAGTTGTGGGCGGTTTGTTGTGCCCAAGTTTTATGGATGAGACAAAGAAATGAGAGATTATGATATTGCGAGAAAAAGAAATTCCAATTATGTGTGATAACACAAGTGCTATTGCAATTACTCGAGAATCTGTGTTGCATTCAAGAACAAAGCACATTGATGTCGAGATATCATTTTATAAGAGATCACGTTGAAAAGAAAGACATCACTCTGGAATATATCTCAACGATAAGCAGTTAGCTGACATATTCACCAAGCCCTTATGTGAATCAAGATTTGAAGAGCTTAAGCATGAGCTAGGGTTAATTGAGCTGAGTTGATACTCAGAAGACTCAATGAGAAAAGATGGAACGTGAAAATATGAAAATTGAACATGTTTCATGAATCAGCAAAGTGAATCAACTATATCGGAAAGTCAGCTGTATCGAGTTAGCTGACAGCTGAGTTACTCAATAAAAAGAGAGAAGAAGAGTTAAGTCACCTGGAAAGTAAGCTGAGTCATTTATGAGCTAAACAACAAAAACGCAGTCGTTTTTAATGAGCGGGAATGTTTTTACGGATGACGCCAACAGAATGACAGTGCATCAAAAAAGCTCACGAAGAAGCATATGATTGGATATAAATGCTGCCGCATTAAATGCAAGGAATTAAATGCGGTTCGGCGTGCTAAATCTGAGCCATTGATCTCGATCGAAATTCAAAAACCAAAAACACGTCCTTTCATAACCCTTATATACTCATTTTCTTTCAGTTTTCTCTCTCACACTCAAACTGTTCACATTCAAAGCAAAAGAAAAGCAAGTTCATCTCTCTCGCAAACCCTATCGGTCCTCAAGTAAATCTATCAAGTCTTAATTGGTAAAACTCTTTAAAAATGGCACCAAAACTCAATTTTGTTAAGTTATCGAGGCAAATCCACTCAGGCGCTTCAGTGGATTTCGAAGGCATGATAAAACAGGGTTCGAATGCAATCTCAACATCGCCATTTGCTTCAGTTTCCGCGTCTCCCGGCGTAATGATCGCTGCCCCTGCAGGGCGCACGGGCCGTGCTCCCCTGCGTCTGTTCAGCTATTTTTGGTATTTTCGGCCCCTCGTATTCCGTTCCACTCGTCAGACGAATGGCTTTACACTGCTCCTTTGGATTAACCTCAGTGTTGCTCGGAAACTGGCCTTGCTGATGCTGCCCACCAATAATCGTAGCTATTTGGCCAATTTGGGTTTCAAGATTTTTCATTTGGGACCCCAATTGTGTGACCTGGTTTTCGATTTTATCCAGCTTCGCCTCATTGTTATTAAACATGTTCCTCGTCTCACTCATAAACAAGGTGAACATATCTTCCATAGTTGGCTTAGCCTCAGCATTAATGACACCGTTTGTCACACTGAACCCTGGTGGTGGTTGCATCACATTCTTCGTGTTTGCGTAGGAGAAGTTCTCGTGGTTCCTCAAACCCGGATGGTAATGAGTGGGAGTTTGATTGTTCCGAAAATTGTTGAAATTCCGGTTATTGACATAATTTGCTTCCTCTATCAGATCTAGAGGAACTCCCCCACTACTTGCACCCGCGTTTCCCTCATTTGCCTTTGTCAATGCACTCAAGTGATTTGTCAATACAACCATCTGAGCCGTCAACTCCTTAATTGGGTCCGAATCAGTAACTTCGGCCACCCTTTTCATACTAGTCCTCTCGGAGGGCCACTGATAGCTATTCATGGCCATCTCTTCCAACAAATTGAATGCATCATCTGGAAACCTTGCAAGTAGAGCGCCGCCCGCTGCGGCATCTACAAAACGATCTAATCTGTCCCATCAACCCATTGTAAAAGAAGCGAGTGCTGCGATCTTGAGAAATCCGTGTTGCGGGCACCTTCTCAATAAATCCGGAATCTCTCCCGGGCCTCATACAAGGGTTGATGAGTCAAACCGCGAACTAAGTGATCTCACTTTTGAGTCAGAGTGTCTTACTTGGTGGGAAGTATTTAAACAAAAACCTCTCGACTCACTCATCCCATTGTTCACACTCCCGAGTTAGGGTGCCTAGCCGATTCTAGCCTTATCCTTTAAAGAGAAAGGGAATAGGCGAAGACGTATAAATCATCGATCACCCCATTCATCTTGATGGTATTGCAAATATGTATGAAATTCGCAAGATGAGAGTTGGGATCCTCGACGGAAACCCCAAATCGATTCTCGCACCATCGAGATCGATCTTGGCTTCACTCAAAGTTATTCGCATTGATTGGGACATTGGCAATTCCACCATAGTTGCGATTGGTCCGTGGGCGAAAGTAATCGCGGAAGAGGTGGCGCAGTTCTATGCAAATGCAGAAGTGCAGGGCGAATGTATCAAGTCCTCTGTCTACCGCAAGGACATCTTGATTATGCTAAGGACCTTGCGAGCACTTCCATCGCCGTCGGAGGGCATGACGGAGATAGGCGAAGTCGATGTCAACTTGGCTGCCGCATGGAAAGAAGTAGCCAAACCGGAGTGTCTTTGCAAAAAGTAATCTACACAAAATGTGATAAGAGGTCGAAGGACGACTATCACAAGCTGATGGATGTCGTTGCAAAGTGTGTAGATATGAAATTTGGCGACTTCAATCAGCTGTCAAAGACAAAGCTGATCGTCATGGCTGCGATCATGCAAGGAAAGAAAGTCAACTGGGCTGAGTTCGTATACAGCAGACTTTGCCAGAATGTTGGGAACAAATCGTACAAGGAAGATGGATCCTTTGGAGGATCACTCGGATATGGCCTAGTCATTGGCCATCTGATGAAAGTGAAGGGCATTCCCCTTCAACATGGAAAGCCCTTCCATGTAAACAAGAAGATGTTCAGGGCTAATCTTTCCGGAGCCCAGAAGAGAGCCCATGCGAAGAGGGCGGATACAAGTGAGAGGGAATCAGCTGAACCCGAGGACACAGCTGTCTCCTCCCCTCCCAAGAAGAGAGCTGACCGTGCAGCTGCTAAGAAGAAAAGTCGCCCCTGCAAAGAAAGAACACGGATGCTCCCCCCGCAGGCCGAGTCACCGCCCGAGCAGGCCGTGTGTCTCCCGCCCCATGGCCGAGTGAAAGGAAGCCCAAATACCTTCTCCACCATAAGAAGAAGAAGAGGACTGCCAAGCCCGAAAGGCAGCTCCATCCAAGAAAGATGCTCCGACCACCCGCGCCGAGAACTCCGAAGAAGCATCCACACCAGAAATTCCTCTGGTAAGACCCAAGAGAATAAGAAGAATCTCCAAGCTTTGAGCTTGAGAAGACAACCGAGTCGCCACTCACCGAGAAAAACTTCACGAGATCGCGAGGAAGTACAGTCTCCGGAAATAATCGATGAAACCGCCAAGTCTGCCAAGGTGATCAGAGAGCTTACCAAAAGAAGCGGTGAGACAAC
The DNA here is from genome assembly GCA_016081115.2 of Rehmannia glutinosa. Lineage (NCBI taxonomy): Eukaryota > Viridiplantae > Streptophyta > Magnoliopsida > Lamiales > Orobanchaceae > Rehmannia > Rehmannia glutinosa. The sequence goes on along the minus strand of JABTTQ020001344.1, from coordinate 20,317 downwards.
AGAATCTCCTGTTGAAAGGGTTGTCTCTCCACCTGCTACGGACGCTGCTGAAGAAGAAGAGCATCAGAGTGTCTTGCCTTCTATCCCAGAAAAGGAAGGGCAAGAAAAAGAAGACGATGATGATGACTGCATCATGTATTTCCCTCTCTACCCAGATATACAGAGATGACTGAGAGAGTGGAGGGCGTGGAAGCTTGACCACTCAAGGGTGCAGTTTGCTCACCCTGAATATATTGAAGAGGAGGAGGAATTGCTGCGATTCCTCGGAGTCAACTCTGTGATCCAGGCCCTGGATGAAGACAATTGCATGGATTTTCTCCGCATCATTAAAGCGGACGAAAAAGACAAAGCAGAGGAGGAAGCCCATAAATTAGCAAAATCTAAAATTTGCATGTTCACTGGTACTCAAGAGCACGATCATCACACACTCGTTGAGTACACAGACAGTGACGAAGATATGGATCCCGTTGCTGCAAAAGAAAAGTCAGACATGCAGCAAGCCATGCGGGAATCCAGGATGATGAATGAGCAACGCATGTTCGAAGGACCAGGAAAGTCCTCACAATCTCTCCTGGAGACAGACCCTTTGGGAGTAGTGCAGCAGATTGCTTCAACCATAGCTGCAGCTACGTCCCCTGTTATCTCAGAAGATGGGTCCAAGGGATTTGGCGATGAGACTGGGAATTTGGGCACCCAAGTTGAGCCAACCCCTGCTGGAGGTGTGTTACCACCTGCCCCCACGGCTGGGCACTCAACAGAAGCAGCCGAGAGTCTGGAGAAGAGTGACCCCATCGTCGATCCCTCCGGTGTGTGCCCGAGGGGAAACTCACTCCTGTTAGATAAATATTTTTATCATGATTTTGATGATTTTGTTCAAATGAGTTTTTATACCAAAACAATGTCCCTAAATATTGTCCAAATACTTCCGATCGATTTAAAATGTTTTTACTAATTTTTCGGAGTATTTCTTGAAGTTTATTTTCGATAAAAATTGGACAACACTTATGTTTCAGGCTCGACCGGTCGCCCTATAGGGCAACCTGTACCTGGATTGAGTTTTGAAATAGAAAACGGGATGGAAGGATATTGAGGAAGGGCGACCGGTCGGCCCTAGGGGCGACCGGTTGACCCTATGGGCGACCGGTGCCTGAACGTGCCCTCAAAGAACATAACGCCATGTTTCTTATTTTTAAGCACCCCCAACCGTTCAGACATAGGGGCGACCGGTCGGACCACCCGTCGACCGATCCCCCTGTGTAATTTTCGCAGAAATTTCATTTTCAACTTATCTCTGCGCGACCGGTCGCACCCCTCTTTTAACAGCAAACTATCCGTTGCATTTTCAGACAGTTTTTCCCTATTTTGAGGGATTGATTTCTAACAGCTATAATCTTGATTTTAAATTGTTTCTTTTGCAGAAAATCACTCCCCAAGGAGGAGCCTATGTCTGGAAATCAAGTCAAGACCTCTCCTATAAATAGAGGCTTCATTCAAGCAACAAGATACAACACAACAAACAAGCAAACTCATTGTCAAATATCTTGTTGTATTAGCCTAAGTACTTTCACTTGCACACTCTTGAGGTCTAGGCTTTCAATTCTTGATTACACTTGCACTCTATATTTGTATTATCATTATCGAGTTGTAATCTTGATTTTTGTCAATCATCCAAAACAAGATATCCTTGTGGTTGTTCTTGTGGTAAGAACACACTTGGGTGATCTAGGTGATAGGTGTTGAAGAGTGTGGTACTCTTCATAAGGTGTTGAAGGAAGATTGTGGTAATCTTCTTAAAGGTGTTGTAAGAGGATTGTGGTAATCCTCACAAGGTGGTGGTGTATTAATTTTGGTATTTAATAAAAAACAATTCTTTTCAAAACCCATCCCGGAGATACTGGGGTGGTAGTAGATTAGGCCCTAGGTGGGTTGAACTACTATAAATCATCGTGTGTTGTTTATTTTCCGCACATTCAGTTCTTGTCTTTGCTTGTTCAATCGTAAAAGAGGGCAAAATTTGAAAAACCGGGATAATCTATTCACCCCCCTCTAGATTATCGTAGCCACTTGGACTAACAAGTGGTATCAAAGCCAAACTCTTTGGCTAGCTCGTTCCGAGTAAAGAGGAAAGATCCATGACTACGAATGAAGCTTATCTCACCACCGGCGCCTCCACCAACAAGCCACCATTGTTCGACGCCAACAACTACGCATTTTGGAAAGACCGTATGGAGTGCTTCTTACAAGGGTGCGGATTCGACATATGGAATGTGGTTGTTGAAGGAGTTGATAAACCAACCAAGAAATTGGAGGACGGCACCTTGGCTCCTAAACCTTTCAAGGAGTTCGATGAAAACGACAAGAAGGCTTTCTCTCTAAACGGTAAGGCCTTAAATATTTTGCATTGCTCTCTTACCGCCACCGAATATAATCGCATAAGAGGCATAAGGCCGGCACATGAAGTTTGGGAAAAATTGGAGACAATATATGAAGGAACCAAGAAAGTCAAACAAGCAGAAAAACCATGCTTGTCAAAGACTTTGAAAACTTCAATATGCATGACGGTGAAAGCATATCGAAGATGGTGGAAAGGCTTGACAACATTGTCAATCCTCTTGTGGCTCTAGGTAAAGTCATCTTCGAAGAAGGCAAGGTGACCAAGGTATTGAATGCACTTCCCGGCTCATGGTCCGAAAAGGTGACGGCAATCACGGAAGCTCAAAATCTTGAGACACTCAAGTTCGATGAGCTCATTGGGAACCTCCTCATATATGAAGTCTATCTCAAAGAGAGGAAAAACTCCAAATCATCCACCTCTCAACCGGGTACGCAAAATATTGTTAAAGGCTTAGCATCTTCTTCTAATAATATTTATTATGCTAGTGATGAGGATGATGAAGAGACGGCCGCACTTGTCCGGAAATTTGCAAAATTTGTGAACAAAAATAAAGCAAGAAAACCGAGAGACAACTCGTGTTTCAAATACGGAAAATCCGGGCACTACATAGCCGATTGCCCGAAACTAGCGGAGGAGGAGCAAAAGAAGAAAAAGCCATTTCCGAAAAAGAAAGCTTTGAATGCGGATGTCAAAACTTGGGATTAACTACTTGCAACATCCGACGAGGAAGGTGAAACCGAATATGGTCTTATGGCCATAGACGATGAAAATAATGAGGTACGCTCTAACTCTTCTACCTCCTCCTTAGTTGATGAATTGCAATGTGATTTTGATGAATTGCAAATTGAATTTCAAAATTTGATTGTTAAATACAAGACTTTGAAAAAGGAGCATACAGAGCTTAAAATTGAAAAGGAAAAATTATTTACTTCTTATAAATCTCTTGATAAAGCTCATGCTATCACTCTTACTAGAGTTCATACTCTTGAAACTGAAAAAGAATCGCTCACCAAAGATCTTGAATGTTTAAAAAAGGATGTGCATCGTTTTAACATAAGTACGGATAAAGTTACAAAAATTCTAGATGCACAAAGAGGTGAGCATTCAAAACAAGGACTTGGTTATAAACCATTTCAAAGAGTTTTTAAGAAAAATAACCAAGGTCCGACTTTCGTACGTGCTAGTAGCTCTAATACTCCTACTTGTTTTTATTGTGGCAAAGTTGGACATTATGCTAATAATTGCAAATTGAGAAATAGCACTAGTCATGTTTGGAGACCCAAAGGTCTCAAGACTAACCCCCATGGACCCCAAAATTATAGGGTACCTAAAAGAAATCTTTTTGTAGGTAATAGGGGCTATAACAACTATGGAGGATTCAAAATGGCTCGTGGACATCGGATGTTCACGCCATATAACCGGGAGGAGAGAACTTTTTACCAACATCAAGCTCCAAGAAGAGGGTATGGTCATGTTCGGCAATGGCAAAGGAAAAATTCTTGGAAATGGAGAAATTGGTAACTCTTCTTTCTCTCTTAGTAATGTTCTTTTAGTAGAAGGGCTTAAGTTTAATTTGATAAGTGTTAGCCAACTTTGTGATTCAAGTTATGATGTTTCTTTTAATAAAGAAAAATGCCTTATTCTCAAAAATGGTAAAATTATTTGTGAAGCCAATAGAAAAGGCAATCTTTACAAAATTTGTACAAGTGATTTGGTTAGTCAAAATATTTCTTGTCTTGTCGCCAATAATGATTTAACTAGTTTATGGCATAGGCGACTTGGACATGTTGGATACAAAAATTTGAAAAATATTTACAAAAACCAACATGTAAAAGGACTACCCAAATTGAATTTTGAAAATCTTGGCTTATGTGACACTTGTCAAAAGAACAAATTAGTTAAGAGTAGTGTTAAGCCCAAAAATGAAATTTCCACAACCAAACCCCTACAATTGCTTCACCTTGATTTGTATGGGGATATTGGTACGGCTAGTCTAAGTGGAAAACATTACACTTTCGTTATTGTCGATGATTTTTCTAGATATACTTGGGCACTTTTTCTTGCTAATAAAAACGATGCCGTTAATGAGTTTGTTAAGTTGTGTAGACTTATTGCAAATGAAAAGAAAGATACTATTAAGTCTATTCGAAGTGATCGAGGTGGAGAATTTGATGGTGAATTTAGAGTCTTTTGTGAAACCAAAAGATATGCACATAATTTTTCGGCTCCAAGGACACCTCAACAAAATGGAGTATCCGAAAGGAAGAATCGGACACTTCAAGAAATGAGTCGATCCATGCTCAATGAATTTTCTCTTCCAAAGTATTTTTGGGCCGAAGCCGTAAGTACCGCTTGCTATGTCATTAATCGAGTTTATATTCGTCCTAAAATGAATAAAACTCCTTATGAGCTTTGGAAAGGAAGAACTCCAAATATTAGCTATTTCAAAATATTTGGATGTAAATGCTTTATTTTGAATACTAAGGATCAATTGGACAAACTTGATCCTAAGGCCGATGAAGGAATATTTATGGGGTATTCAACCAAGAGCAAAGCATATCGGGTTTATAATAAGACTAGTATGGTTGTTGAAGAATCAATTCATGTCAAATTTAATGAAGCCTCGGGTGTTGAAAGGATACCCAATGATGATAGTGATGAAGAAGATGTTATTGAACCCATTGTTCAAAATGATGCTCAAAATGATCAACCTTCTACCTCAAGTGATCAACCATCCACTTCAAATGCTCCTCAAGAAGACAAAGGTGATACTTCGGATCTTCCCGTGGCATTGAAATTTAAAGGAGATCACCCAAAAGATCTTATTATTGGTGATCCCCTTGATAAAGTAATGACCCGAAGAAAATTTGCCGAGAAAGCTCTTATATCTCAAAAAGAGCCTAAAAATGCTAAAGAGGCTATTGAAGATGAGGATTGGTTTTTAGAAATGCAAGAGGAATTGAATCAATTTGAAAGAAATGATGTTTGGGAATTGGTACCTTGTCCTCCATCTCAAACAATTATTGGTACAAAATGGGTATTCCGGAATAAACTCGATGATCAAGGCAACATTGTTCGAAACAAGGCAAGGTTAGTAGTTCAAGGGTATTGTCAAGAAGAAGGTATTGATTATGATGAAACATTTGCACCCGTAGCACGTTTAGAAGCTATTCGCATTTTACTTGCCTATTCTTGTTTTAAAAATTTCAAGCTTTACCAAATGGATGTTAAATCCGCCTTCTTAAATGGTTTTATTCAAGAAGAAGTCTATGTAAAACAATCTCCGGGGTTTGAAAATTTTTCTAGGCCTAATGATGTTTATAAACTTAAAAAGGCCTTATATGGTTTAAAACAAGCATCCCGTGCATGGTATGATAGACTTAGCTTTTTTCTTTTGCAAAATGGTTTTACAAGAGGTAAAGTTGATACTACTCCCTTTGTTTTCGAAAAAGGGCAAGATTGTTTACTTGTGCAAATTTATGTTGATGATATTATTTTTGGTGCTACTAATGAATCTTTGTGCAAGAAATTTTCTAAGTTGATGCAAGGTAAATTTGAAATGAGCATGATGGGGGAGCTTAACTTCTTTCTTGGACTTCAAATTAAGTAATGCCAAGAAGGTATTTATATTTCACAATCAAAATATACAAAAGAACTTTTAAAAAAGTTCGGCATTGAAGAAGGAAGAACCGTCTCTACCCCAATGGCAACAAATGTCAAAATTGACAAAGGTGAGAAAGGCAAGTCCGTGGATGAATCAAAGTATCGAGGTATGATTGGTAGTTTACTTTATTTAACCGCAAGTAGACCGGACATTCTTCATGCTGTATACCTATGTGCTCGTTTTCAAAGCAATCCCAAAGAATCTCATCTGAGGGCCGTTAAAAGGATTTTTCGATATTTGAAAGGCACTATTCAATATGGTTTATTTTATCCAAAGAATGAAAATTTTTCTCTTAAAGGTTATAGTGATTCGAACTATGCGGGTAACATTGATGATCGGAAAAGTACTTCCGGATCATGTCAATTTTTGGGCGATTGTCTAGTTTCTTGGTTTTCAAAGAAACAAAATTGCGTTTCACTTTCAACGGCCGAAGCCGAATATATTTCCGAAGCTTTTTGTTGTACTCAACTTCTTTGGATGAAACAAACCTTAGCGGATTACAAATGTTCTTTTGAAAATGTTCCTATCTTTTGTGATAACATATCCGCTATAAATATTGCTCAAAACCCGGTTCATCATAACCGTACTAAACATATTGAGATTCGACATCATTTTCTAAGGGATTGTGTCTCAAAACAAAAAATTGAGATATTTTTTGTTCCATCTCAAGATCAATTAGCGGATATTTTTACAAAACCGCTATCTTCCGAGACTTTTGCATCAATACGAGCTCGGTTGGGCATAATGCATATTGAATGAGGTTTATATTTGCATTTTGCACGTTTTTAAAACTTAAAAATGAAAAAATCGGATTTTTGGTTGAAAATTCGGATTTTGAAAAACAGAATGAGACAAATGGTCGGGTGAGGGCAACCGGCCGGACATCACCTCGACCGGTCGCCCACACCGTCGACCGGTCGCCCACTGCTGTGTTGTGGTTAAAAATGGTTCTGTTTCCAGACTTAGCCATTTTGGCTCATTTTATCCATTTTTCGTCCCCTTCGCAAATTGCACACAAATTTCACTTCAAATTTGTTTTCTTGCATTCATTTCATATCTTGGACTTAATTAGGCTCGATTATCATCATCATTGCTCGTCTTTACCGATCGAATGGTAAGAATTCTACTTCCTTTGCTCAATTGGGTTGAACCCTTGAGTTTTTGGCTTATTTGTAATGTTCTTGTTGCAAGTTTCATATGATTCTGATGAGTTTATTAATGATGATGTATTGGATGTTGTTTGAACTGATTTGGTGATGAAATGTTTTGGCTTGATTCATTTACAAGGGCCTTACACAACTTCTTCTATTTTTCACGCCCGCAAAGTGTTCGATGAATTGTCACAAAGAATATTTCAACTCGTACATGACTCATATGCTTTCAAATGTCTTATATATTTATTGAGATCATGTCTTGTCAATCAAAACGAGCTTATGTATATCAAATGATTAATTTCTCCCATTTCTATTCGGTTTCTACGCCTATTCTTCAATGGTTGATAAATCGTCTCTTTGGCGCACTTTGATATACTTGTATGATGTTTTTATCATCCTAACATTCTTTTTGATGATTCCAAAGGGGGAGAAACAAGAAATTGGCTCGTTAGCTCAAAGTAGCTAATAAAAGCTCGCAAAAAAAAGCTATAAGCTATGGCCTCTTAAAGCCATAAGTTGTGAAGAATACTTAGTCCATTGGTTGTTTTATGGACTTATTTGCATGGATAATGAGTATTTTTGACAGGGGGAGCTTCTAAGCTCATGTTGTTTATATTTATCTTGTAAAAACTTATGCTTCTAGCTTATGTAATCATTCTTATTGATGTGCTTGTTGATAGGGGGAGCTTTTATAAAATATTTTTAAACGGATAGTTTAATCATAAACCGGAAAATTATTTTGTTTTCAAAATCGTCCTCTTGAAAATTGTTTTGGTTTGTAATCATCAAAAAGGGGGAGTTTGTTAGATAAATGTTTTTATCATGATTTTGATGATTTTGTTCAAATGAGTTTTTATACCAAAACAATGTCCCTAAATGTTGTTCAAATACTTCCGATCGATTTAAAATATTTTTACTAATTTTTCGGAGTATTTCTTGAAGTTTATTTTTGATAAAAATTGGACAACACTTATGTTTCAGGCTCGACCGGTCGCCCTATAGGGCAACCTGTACCTGGATTGAGTTTTAAAATAGAAAACGGGACGGAAGGATATTGAGGGAGGGCGACCGGTCGGCCCTAGGGGCGACCGGTATGGGCGACCGGTCGACCCTATGGGCGACCGGTGCCTGAACGTGCCCTCAAAGAACAAAACGCCCTGTTTCTTATTTTTAAGCACCCCCAACCGTTCAGACATAAGGGCGACCGGTCGGACCACCCGTCGATCGGTCCCCCTGTGTAATTTTCACAGAAATTTCATTTTCAACTTATCTCTGCGCGACCGGTCGCAGCCCTCTTTTAACAGCAAACTATCCGTTGCATTTTCAGACAGCTTTTCCCTATTTTGAGGGATTGATTTCTAACAGCTATAATCTTGATTTTAAATGGTTTCTTTTGCAGAAAATCACTCCCCAAGGAGGAGCCTATGTCTGGAAATCAAGTCAAGACCTCTCCTATAAATAGAGGCTTCATTCAAGCAACAAGATACAACACAACAAACAAGCAAAAAGCATACAAGCAAACTCATTGTCAAATATCTTGTTGTGTTAGCCTAAGTACTTTCACTTGCACACTCTTGAGGTCTAGGCTTTCAATTCTTGATTACACTTGCACTCTATATTTGTATTATCATTATCGAGTTATAATCTTGATTTTTGTCAATCATCCAAAACAAGATATCCTTGTGGTTGTTATTGTGGTAAGAACACACTTGGGTGATCTAGGTGATAGGTGTTGAAGAGTGTGGTACTCTTCATAAGGTGTTGAAGGAAGATTGTGGTAATCTTCTTGAAGGTGTTGTAAGAGGATTGTGGTAATCCTCACAAGGTGGTGTTGTATTAATTTTGGTAATTAATAAAATTTCTTTTTCTTTTCAAAATCCATCCCGGAGATACTGGGGTGGTAGTAGATTAGGCCCTAGGTGGGTTGAACTACTATAAATCATCGTGTGTTGTTTATTTTCCGCACTTTCAGTTCTTGTCTTTGCTTGTTCAATCGTAAAAGAGGACGAAATTTGAAAAACCGGGATAATCTATTCACCCCCCTCTAGATTATCGTAGCCACTTGGACTAACAACTCCACTGCAGCAAGGTCGGAGGATGCTGCAGATGACTCCACATTGCAGAAAGGAGGCGAAGTTGAAAAAGAAAAAGAACCACAGCAGACTGACATTGACGAAGTTCGGACAGTTGAGTCTGTCCCAGCTGAAGTGTCAACTGCTATGCAGGCTGAGGACACTGCTATTGCAGTCGAGGCAAAGGATGGAAATGCCCTGGAGTTAACACTGGGGCACGAAAGTGCAATCAAGGGTTGAGACTCCTTCGGATGCCACGATCCAAGACCCTAAGACAGTTGCGTCTATCGGGGGATTGTAGAAGACCTCGCTGCAGCTGAGACTGCTGGAGGTATTGAAGGCCCAAGGGAGGTTGAGACTTCCCTGGGTAAAACTCAAGAAGTTAAGAGCATCCATCCTATCATCATTGCTGAATATGAAAAGGAGATTAGTGCTCTTCATGATTCCCAGGACAACCCTGATATATCCTTTCTGGGATCTGAAGACGAAGCTGAGTCCACTCCTGTTGCTCATCAAAAGGACTTAGCTGAGGATGTTCTACCACAGACGAGTCAGTCAACTTTTAAAGCTGCTCGTCAAACGTTTAATTTTGATGATGAACCAAGCCCCCAGGCTTCATCATCCTCCGATAATGCTGATGGTGCAACTGAGGACAAGGAAATTCATTTAGCGAGAATCTCAGGCGAAGAAGGGTTAAGTTAAGACAGTGAGGCTCGGTCGGTGGCCAATCCACTCAACAAGGCCCAGCTGAGACCGAGTCATCTGCGCAGGCTCCCAAAGCTGCAGCAGTACCGACTCAACCAGAATCATCAAAGGCACAGTCAACACAATCAATCCCATACGTGCGAGATGATGCATTTGAAGAAACATTCCCTTTTTCGATTGAGCTGCCCGATCTTGAGGAAGAGACAGCTCATGAGCAGCAACGCTACAACATCCGAGCAGATCCTGTAATCCCTACCGACGCCATTGTTCCAGCCAACTTTGATTTCGATGCTGCATGGCCGCCAGCTGAATCCGAAGTGACAGCTGAGATCCGTGAAGTCTTCAAGAAAATCTGTGGAGAGATTGAGAAGATCGAACGGCATCAGGCCTCACTAGATATGCGTCTGGACAATAGAGATGCCACCCTCACGGTAGATTTACGAGGGATTGTGGTACGGATTAGGGAATGGTGTCAGCAGCAGAGTACAATGCGATACGAACAAGTCCGATATTTCAAGGCACTGTACAACAAGATGTTGGTTTGGAGTGCTAATAATGCTGATATGAAGCAGAGGATGCAGGCAAATATTGACAGAAATGCATGCCTCTCACACAATCAAAATGGAGCCGCCGTGAATTTCAACGGAAAGAACTTCTCAAGCGTGTTGAAGAAAACATGGAAGCTAAGTTCAAGATTCTCATGGCTGAAATGAAACTAGTAAGTGAATCAAAAGCCACTCGCTCGAATTTCGAAAGCAAAGATACGTCGCAGCAGACTCAAGCGAACTCAACTCTCACCGGATCGGATTTTATGCTCATTGGGATGTTTCGTGGGTTCTCTCTCCTTCGATGATGCCAAAAAGGGGAAGAGGAATACGAGGAAGTTGAAGGAAGACAATCATTGAGAAGAAGAAGGAGAAGGGAAAAAGCTGGAGGGGAAAAGTCAAGGGATGTGACCTTAATGCTTGCCAAACCCTCAAATAGGTCATGTCACAAAGATCACTAATCGACAAACTTCCAGCCGACTCACCGATTCAACACTGATGTGCCCATGTCCGAGAAGAGAAAAATTGTGGGAAGCAGGATGAAGGAGGTTGAAAGAAAGACGGATGCCCGTGTTATAGAAGATCAAAACTTACGGTGGCATTCCAACAGAAAGGACACAGATGCCATTCCGGATGACGGAGACGAGCCAAGATCCGTTGAAGAATTTAAAATGCTCGAATCCGAAGGATACTTCAAGAACATGTCTGTAGCCCAAGCCTGGGATTTGTACTGGGATAAGGGTCTGAAGTTGTGTGAAGAAGCTGATAGGCATCAGACTACCAGCAGCCACTCAGCTGGTAAGAAGAAGACTCTCGTACAATACACACCCAGAGAAAGAGGAGGAAGTGGTGGAGGAAGAGGTTTTCGACCTAGACCTCTACCCAAAAACATTGAATACGTAGATCCAGGCAAGAAGGGAAGGATCTACTGGGCTGGGTACGATGAAGTAGCCAATCTGGAAGTGGAAAGGAAGAATGCTGAATATGTGAAGAGAATTGAGGAGGAAAATAAAAGACAAGATCAGCTGTGGGAAGAAAGGCAAGAAAGGAAAAAAAGAGACGATGCTGCTAAAAGAGCCTATGAAAAGAAGAAAGCAGCTGAAGATGAAAAGAAGAGAAAGAGAGCTGATGATGACAAAGATGAAGAGGAAAGAAGGAGGCAGCGAAGGCGATGAAGTGTTGCTGCGAACCCTTCATGTATTTTACATATGTAAATACACTTTTGTAAGTCATCTGTATACTTAGTGAAACATTTTAATCTTTTGCTTTGTATATCCTAGCATAGATGTATGTGTTTTGCTTAGATATGTATATGCTCTGATACGCTTTGTAAACAGCTGTGTAAAAGACAAGAATGCTATGATCAATAAAATGATTGATTCAACGCATACATTCTTTGTTTCTGCATTGTCTGTATGTATCTGTGCTGTTTACATTTTGCTTAATTTTTTTTTAAGTTTTGGCATCATCAAAAAGGGGGAAATTGTTGGGAAATTATTCTGTAGATTTTGATGAATGCCATGTAAAACTTAGATTAGAATGTTGGCACTCTATTTTCCTTGTAATTCTCAATGTAATAGATAGGGCTGATCGAGCTGAGTCAAGTCAGCTATGCCTGGGAATACAAGAAGTCAACTGAAGAAGTGAAGTGAAGACTCCGTTGTGGAATTGAGTATGGCCAAGATAGAAGATCAAGGACTCGATTGAAGACATAACAATGAGGGGACACCGATGAAGAGTCGATTAAGTCAACCCGAGGAGCCAAGTCACAAGTTGAAAGTGACAGATGAGCCTTCAAAAGATTGGAGCGGACTCAAGTCACTCTGGGAAATAGCGGCGAACAAGAGAAGTCAATCCAACTGAAAAGAATCCGTTGCCGAGAAGTCAAGAACATTACTTAAATAAGTAATACCTCCATGCCAAGTATTAAAGTGCTCGATCCCGAGAAGCGTGCAAAAGCAATGAACCAATGGGAAGATCGCACCTCGTGTCGAACACGAAAAAGTCGAACATTCATTTAATACGAGGAAAGGTCTACATCTCAAGAATGAAGACCAAGAAAAGACAAGCCAACGAACACAAGTGACTTTTGAAAATCAGCCTATCTCTTCAACGGGCAGATTTTTGAAAGTTCACTATAAAAGGCTGAGGAATTTCTTTGAGAAAGGGTTACCTGAACCACGAACAAGAAAGCAATATTAAAACTGTAACCTGCAAAATATTCTCAAGATATTCAAGCAAAAATCCTCAAGCCTAAATCTCGAAGAACATCAATCCAACACACACCTGTGAAGGAAAGATAACTTCAAACTGTTGAAGAGGAAATTTTCTAAAGAATCAAAGGGGTCTACTTTCCAAGGAGGATTGTAGCAAGGTTCAAGGTCGAACCAGTCTCAAGTTATTGGAGGGCTTCGTGATCAAATCCAAGAAGCTTGAGAAAGTGAGCTGAAGTAGCAAGGCAACCGCCTGTGAAGAAGGCCGAGTCGGAAGAGAAGCCACCGTGTGTGACCAAGGCATCTCTGGATCGAGTCCAAGGAGCAAGTCACCGTGTGTGATCAAGACTTGTCTCTGTGACCGATAACCACTTTGTGAACTCGATCATTACTTAGTGGATTCCTCCAGGAGTTGGAGAAGAGAGGATTAGAAGAATTACCCCATCTTCGAACCTCTATAAAAATTATTGTGTCATTTACATTTCAGCACCTTTATTCTTGCATACATTCTTATATCTGCTGATAAATCTATTTGCTATCCAACTGATTAATAACCAAGTGTTAAAACAAGTTTAAATCTAATCAAAGGGTGTTAAGTCTTCCGCTGTTAAAACCAATACAGTCAAGTTAAGGTTTAGGTTAAACAGCTGAGTTATTCTATCAACAGCTCTATCGAGTCTGTTGAGTGGCTAACTCTGCTGAATAACTAACTTAGCTGTCCCTCAAGGACTTAGCTGTTTGTGTATACTCTGTAATACTTTAAAAAGACTAAAATCGAAAAGTTGGTAAGGTTTATTCAACCCCCTCTTCTAAACCTTACTCACACCCCTTGGGACCTACACTGCCAATGAAGAAATTCGCCATGTCTCTCATCTTTCTCTAAAGGTACACAGTAGTGGGACAGAATAGGTGAATATGTACACCACAAACACACTAAGAATATTCAGGTGGTATTCACAAATATTGGTGAATTACATGCACAAATATACTGAGTCAAAGTCGAACTCACCAAACATCCAGCGTCGCCCGTGCCACCTATCCTCTGATTCCGGTGAGTGTGAAGGCAAAGGTAATTCCAACGCCGCTCAACCACAAAACCGCTTTATTGCAAAGAAGTTGATTTGAGAATGATTTCAATTGGGCTAGGGTTTGTCAGAATTTGAGATTTGAGAGTGAAGCTGGAATTCGATTGGGAGAGAATAGAAAATATTTCGCGCGTAGACTAATATTTTGCGCTAAATAGAGAAATAGAATTGTAAAGTTTTGGGCCAGAGGAGAGTTTTAGAGACGAAACGATACCAAGAATTCGTTGCCAATTTTTCTAGTTTATTATTTGAACTGACCGGACGACTTTAGCAATGAATTGGGTCAATTTGTCTCAAACTTTAGCGAAGAACTTGATATTTTAGTTGCAAACACTGATTTTGGTGTCAAATTTTAAATTCGCAGCAGTTTTTTCCTCACTATTTTCCATCTTTCTTGTAGTGAAAAACAAATAAAAAAACAAATAAACTTGGGGGCGAGGTTCCCAACGCGGACAAGGATGTGGAGCACTTTCTCCCTATTTGTCTAGTGGGGACAAGGAAGGGGATTCCCTGCGATCGCGGGAACAGGGACGGGGATCGCTCATCCCCCGGCCACAGCCCGTTAGTATCTCTACCATCGACATAAACTTGTATGAGGTCTCATTGGATATAGTTCATGAAACGGATTCTATATCTAAATAGAATTTCAATCTAAACTCAAATCCATAAAAAAAACTCCATACTCTTTGTATTTTGTGTGATGTATTTCATGCATTTAAGTTCATGAAACCATCTCATGTAAGACTACATTCTTACCAGTTACCATTAGGGTAAGGCTTCATCCACAAGTATTAGATATATATATATATATATATATATATATATATTTGAATTACACTTTATGTTAAATAAATTAATTAGTTTGAAAAAATCCTGGAATTTATCTTCCATCCCACCGCTGACGTAGAAAACTAAGAAGAGCCATTGGCTAATTTCTTCAATAATCTTATGGCGCTAATTCGGGAGACCAGATTTTCTATTATTTTTTATATGGAAAATGGAATTTTGACTATTTTACCCTTAAAAAGGGTTTGATACAGGTCTATCTAGTGTGGGATATGCGTCACTGCCAGCGAATTCAGAACCAGCTTTATATCCAAGTCTGGTGTGACCCACTTAGAGGACTATTGATCTAAGTGCCAGATAATTTGTTGAATATCTCAGATCAAGACACTTGGTACCACCAATATGCTCAAATGTGCCAAATAAATCTATGAATATTGTATTATAGTAATAATGAGAAGGTAACAATCATTCTTACTATTTCGCTTTTTACATTTATTGGTTTTTCCTTTCTTAGACCTCAAGAGATTGATTTGACATAAGTATCGGAGGATCTTAGATGGAGACCACCCTGACTAGCTTAATAAGTTTTCTCTTGTAGGTTCTCCTTAGCGAACCCAATTACCTATCTAGCGATTACATATCTAGCTAATCCTGCTGCCCTCCATCTGTAAGGTAATTTTGGTCCTAAATCAATTTTCTATTCTACATTCCTCTTTTACTTTATATTCCAATTTGTTGGTTGAATGACCTGTGACTTTGAGATAAACATGCATGGTTGATTATTGGAATGTAATATTGGAATGTACCTACACGTATCATTCAACCAGATGATGAAACAGCAAAATGAAATATGAATGTGAAATATGAAATATGAACCTCTAATTTGGAGGGAAAGGTGGATTCTATGCTCCACTCAACAGTTTAATTTTTTATTTTTTGTTTCGTTCTTAATTTATTTTCTCTAGTGTTTCAATATATTATAAGATATTACATGTAAAATAATTGTGTATACAGTATACATGACTATCAAGTCTGAATCATCCATTCAATGACATCGATTGATCTTTTTTGGCTTGAGAAATCCCACTAGACATATGATTGTAACTGTTGTTGGTTAATATTCTGGAGGTTTACTGTTTGAAGAGAATGGCTTAGTGTTTGGATTGAGTCGAGGCCTGAATTATATTCAGTCTCCGCAAGACGAAAAACGCCCCGTATACAAAGTGCTTACGGTTTCGGCGTTCATCTATAAGATACAACGACTTTTCTATTCAGGTTTAGCAGCACTTGCAAAAATCGGAACTTCAGCGAACAAAAGGTGTTTCTGACTTTCAAGTTTTTGAACAGAAGGAAATGTCAATATGCTGAATGCAATGACCGATTATAATTACCTGATATTTTTTCGTATCTAAAATCATCTGCATGAGCTTTAATTATATAGGCATTAGGTGCCCGTATGAAAATATCATGTCTTTGGGCTCGAAACGACATGTTCACAGCGAACAGGTGCATCTGTTTAGCCTTACGCATCGACGCACAACCTGGCGCACGGCCCGTGCGTGTGCCCGTGCTCGGATGCGAACAGAATGACAAAGTTTTGACTTGACGCACAACCCGACGCACGGGCCGTGCATCCGCCCGTGCTCAGATACGAACAAGTTCGACTTGACGCACGACCCGACGCATGGGCCGTGCGCCTGCCCGTGCTTGAATGCGAAGCACTTCAGTTGGATCCGTTAACTAATTAATTAATTATTAATTTTAAAGATTTTTGGTCCCAAAAGAATAAGGGCCTTGAAGCCCAAGACCAAGCCCAGGCCCATAAGTCCAACTTGGGATATATTAAGTGTGCAAACTTTGCCTCCTTTTTCTATGTGGGATGGAGCATTTCTCCTTCCCCCATTTTCCATTTTCCATACTATTTTCTAGTTTTAAGTGGCTAACTTCTAGCATTAATTTCTCATTCACCCGGAATTATTTTTGAGAAATTCCAAATGTTATTCTCATCTATTCTCTTAGTAGAATTTTTACAAATTATTTAATTCTATTTTTCACTAATGGAAACTACTTAATTATTTGGTCAAAATCGGGTCAACACCCATTTTTCCAAAGACCAAATTCCAACAATCTCCCACATGAATGAAATTAATGCATGCGTGTATGCAGATTTGCTTGAAAGTCTTGGCGAACTGTTATTGCATCAGGATAGGTAGCTTTTGGCTTTGAACCTTCCTTAGTAAAATACTATCGGATTTACTAGCTGCTTAGTGACGCGATATCTTGAACTACTCAGCCGTTTGTGTAAACCGAGACAACAATACTTACACAATAACAATTCTAACACTTGTTGTTCTCACGTTGTGTCCATTTCGGCCCTGGACCATATCTTAAATTCATAGGTGTTTCTTTGAAGCGGTCATTACTTCTCACTTATATAGGTGATCTCCTATTGAAGAGTATCCTGCCATACTCCACCTTTCAGTATAAGAATCATTAAAAGTCTTAAACTTAACCTCACCACATTCAGCAGGTATTCATTCACTTGGATGTTTTGGGAATGAGCTAACACATTTTTCAAGTGTTCAGCTGAACATTCATAACTTAGTTGTCCCATTGAACCAAAGTCTTGGGATCTCCAATTCACAAGGTTGGGTTACCGTTATGAACATTCTTTAAGTTGTGGATTTTAAACCCATTCCCCTTAACAATTTATATAATTGATCTCGATTTATGCCTTTCGTAAGCGGATCCGCAAGGTTTTCCTTTGACTTCACGTAGTCAACCGAAATAATCCCATTCGAAATTAATTGTCTAATGGTATTATGTCTTCGACGTATATGTCTAGACTTACCATTATACATACTGCTTTGTGCCCTTCCAATTGCTGATTGACTATCACAATATATCATAACAACAGGCACATGCTTATTCCAACAAGGAATATCCTCTAAGAAGTTTTCAAGCCATTATACTTCTTTTCCAGCTTTATCTAAAGCAATGAACTCGGATTCCATAGTGGATCGAGCTATGCACGTCTGCTTAGAAGACTTCCACGACACCGCTCCTCCACCTATTGTGAAAACATATCCACTCGTGGACTTGGAGTCTTTTGTGTCTAATATCCAATTGGCATCACAGTATCCTTCTAATACTGTTGGATATCTCGTATAAAGTATTCCATAGTTCATGGTGTACTTTAAATATCTCAGTACCCTTGTCACGGCTTTCTAGTGATACGTACTCGGGTTACTTGTGAACCTACTTAGCTTACTCACTGAATATGCAATGTCTGAATGTGTACAATTCGTTAAGTACATCAGACTGCCAATTACCCTTGCATATTCCAGCTGAGAAACTGGTTCGCCTCTATTCTTGGCCAAGTGTAGACTTAGATCTACAGGTGTCTTAGCCGGAGGACTATCAAAAGCATTAAACTTTCTAAGTATGCTTTCAACATAATGGGATTGTGACAAGACAATTCCATATGAAGTTCTAGAGATTTTAATCCCTAATTTAACATCAGATAATTCCATATCTTTCATGTCAAAGTTCTTCTTTAACATGTTCTTAGTATTCATGATTAAATCATGACTACTACCCATAATCAACATATCATCTACATAAAGTCATACTATGACGTAATCATTTGTAGTACCTTTAATGTAGACACACTTATCACATTCGTTGATCTTGAAATCGTTTGACTTCATAGTCGAGTCAAACTTTTCATGCCATTGCTTAGGTGCTTGTTTTAGTCCATAAAGTGACTTAACAAGTTTACACACCTTTCGCTCTTGACCGGGTGCAACGTACCCCTCGGGTTGTTTTATATAAATCTTCTCTTCAAGTTCACCATTCAAGAAGGCAGTCTTAACGTCCATTTGATGTATCTCAAGGTTATGCAAGGCTGCAATAGCAATAAGAATACGAATGGACGTAATCCTCGTCACAGGAGAATATGTATCGAAAAAGCCATATCCCTCCTTTTGTCTAAACCCTTTAGCTACCAAACGGGCTTTATACTTGTCTATAGATACATCTGCTTTATACTTCCTTTTAAGGATCCACTTGTATCCCAAAGGTTTGCAACCCGGTGGGAGATCAACTAACTCCCAAGTGTGATTTTGCATGATGTAATCTATCTCATTACTGATAGCTTCTTTCCAGAGAGGAGCTTCTGGACTAGACAACGCTTCTTGAATAGTTCTTGGTTTCATTTTCTAATATATAAGTTAGAAAATCAGGACCGAAGGACTTAGCTACTTTTATCCTTTTACTGCGCCTTGGTTCCTCTTCATCCTCACTTTGAGGTAACCTTGCAAATTCATAAGTTCGTTTACTCGAACTTTCTTCTTTCCTTTCTTTGTTTGGAAAGATATTCTCGAAGAATACAGCATTTCTTGACTCAATGATCATACCTTCATTTATATCAGGAATAGTTGACGTGTGCACTAAAAAGCGATATGCACTACTATTGTTAGCATATCCAATGAAAGCACAATCGATCGTCTTCGGACCGATTCTAACTTATTTCGGCTTAGGTACTTCGACTTTAGCCAAATACCCCCACACTTTGAGGTATTTATATGACGGTTTATGTCCTTTCTATAACTCATATGGAGTTTCGTTTTTACCTTTGTGTGGGATCTTATTAAGAATGTAATTTGCAGAAAGTATGGCTTCCCCCCACAAGTTTTGGGGTAAGCCGGAACTTAACAACATCGCATTCATCATCTCCTTAAGAGTACGATTTTTGCGTTCTGCAACTCCATTTGATTGAGGTGAGTAGGGAGCAGACGTTTGATGAATTGTACCCGCTTCCGAGCAAAATTCTTCAAACGAAGCAACATACTCTCCGCCTTTATCACTTCGAATCATCTTAATTTTCAAATGAAGCTGATTTTCAACTTCATTCTTATAAGTTTTAAAAGCTACTAAAGCTTCATCTTTGCTTTTCAAAAGATACACATAGCAATATCTTGTGCAATCGTCTATAAACGTTATGAAGTACTTTTTCCCACCTCGAGTTTGCACAAGTTTTAAATCACACACATCTGTATGAATTAACTCGAGAGGTTTGGTACTTCTCGTTACCGAATGAAACAGTGCTTTTGCCAATTTTGCTTCAACACAAATTTCGCATTTGTCTTGTGAATCGGCTTTAAACGTAGGTATTAATTCCAGATTCACTAACCTTTTAATTGTGTTGAAGTTTACGTGTCCTAATCTATCATGCCATAAATTAGAACAATCCAACAAGTAAACAGAAGTAATAGTTTTATTTTTCGCCTCTTGGCGGAAAACAGACATTACAAACATCTTAAAAAGCCCCTTATCAAGGTAGCCCTTACAAAGAAACTGACCATTCTTGGTCATTACAAACTTGTCGGACTCAAACACTAGTCTAAACTCGGCCTTACTAAGCAAAGGACCGGAAACCAAATTCTTGTGGATGTCCGGGACATGCAAAGACATCTACAAGCGTAAGCTCTTTCCTAAGTCATCTTGAGCACAACCTTGCCAAGCCCCACGATGTTGGAAGTCGAAGAGTTTCCCATGAAAAGTTTCCTTCCATTTATCGGAGTGTAGGAGAGAACATCTCCTTGTCGGCACAAATGTGACGAGTAGCCCCGATTCTATCCATTACTCCTCAAGTTATCCACCATATCGCTTCAAACACAATGGCGGTGAGATCGAG